>CAWUFW010010649.1:0-677313 GCA_963921515.1 Calotriton arnoldi
ACTGATGTGAAGAGTGACTTCTATGCCCTGGGGAGGATGCCGCATGTCATTGGCTCCATTGATGGGACACATGTGGCTTTTGTACCACCACAGGCCCAGGAGCAGGCATACAGGAACCGCAAGCACTACCACTCGGTCAATGCACTGGTGGTCTGTCTTGCAGATATGACCATCTCACACGTGTGTGCCCGTTTCCCCGGTTCTGCACACGTTGCCTACGTGATGAGGAGTAGTCGCATCCCGAGGATGATGTCACAGATGCGGAACCAGCGTGCCTGGCTTGTTGGTGTGTACTGACTTTGTACCATTGTGTGTGTTCTGCAATGTAGTGTTCCACCCTCTTTTCCAACTCAGCTAATGTGCAATTGTCTGTATGTAGGTGACTCCGGATATCCCAACATGCCGTGGTTGCTGACGCCCTCAGGAACCCTGTGACACCAGCCCAGATGCGCTACAATGAGGCACATGGTCGGACGAGGAGAGTGATTGAGCGGACATTTGGTCTCCTGAAGAGCCGCTTCCGCTGCCTGGACAAGACAGGAGGGTCCCTCCCATATGCCCCGGCAAAGGTGTGCAAGATTGTCATCGTCTGCTGCATGCTACACAACCTGGCAGTGCGGAAGGAGTTGCCTCTCATCCTGGATGACGATGACCAACGTCCGCCACCTGTGGAGGATCCTGGCCTGGACCACGATGCCAGTGATGATGATGATGATGATGGGGATGTCCGCACACAGCTCATCACCAACTTCTTCAGCTGAATGTAAGTATCCAGAGATGTCATGTAACTGATGTGAGTTTGCATGATATGTGTTGGTGGTGCACTGGTGCTGTTTGAGTGTGTCCATGTGCTACATGACTGTATGCGTGTAGCGATGTGTCCTTACAGGTAGTCTGTACTCCCCAACAGTGTTGACATGCTAACTTGGTTCTGGGTGGGTATCTTGTGACATGTATTGGGCATGAGTATTGCAGTTCTGTCCTGTTCTTCAGTGCTTTTGACTGTGTGTCATTTCTGTCCTTCACAGGCTACTTTCAGAGTGGTTTGGTCAACTGTGATCCCCGACACCGTGATTCGACTTCCAGGGTGGTTCCTGTTGTGTCCCTACAGGTGATGTGCACCACACCCATGGACTTCCTTCCTTCTATACTTGTTGACTGTGTGCCCGCTGCCAGGTGGGATTACCTTGCATCTGTGGTGGTTACAACATGTTGCAAATGTGTAATAAACCTGTGCTTCACTTTGTGATGTGCGTTGTCTGTGGTCACACATCTGACTGACATTTGCTTACTGCACCAGTGGGCTAGTTAACACAGACTGTGAATAGGTGTTGGGTCTGTGCAATGCAACGTATTTCCTGGCAACATCAGTGTAGGCGATGAGTCAGATGACCATGGTGTGTATGTGTTGTGTAGCCCTGGTGGTGTGCCTCCCTCATATGTGTGACGTCGCCATGACTCACATGCCGGTGTTGTACTTGCTGTAGCAGTTAGCATGCACAGTGTCATTTCCCAGATCATCATCGCCACTTCAGAGACAACGTAGGAATCACAACAGAGGCAAGTATGGTGTATTAGTGAGTTTATTGACATACATGTGTGAGTATAGTGCACAGGATGGTGGGTGCTGTACATTGTGATTGTAATCCAAAGTTCCTAGATGATTTGGATGTCCTGGTAGCAGAAATGTCCAGAGTAAAGTCCACAGTCATCTGAGACATTGGTCCAACTTGAGCTCCCCATGTCATGTGGGAGAGTTGTGTTGCAGTCAACAGGGTGAACAGTTTGCGCACAAAGGTGATTATCCAGAACAGGTTTTAGCTTCCTGGGGGTTGCACATGGCCATCGGCCTCTCACTTGCCCCTCCTCAGACGACCCCTCTTCCTCGGGGGGGACCCTCAAGTGCAGGCTGCTGCGGTGCAGGGGACTCTTCGCCAGAGTCATCCGCCCTCCCTGTGGCAGTTACAGTTGTTTCAGCAGCAGATGTTGTGGGCACACAGGGAGGTGTTGACTGGTTGCTGCTCATCTGGCGGAGGCATTGTAATATGTCCCTATGCACCGCCGTCATCTCTTGCAGTGTGTCCCACTTGGACTCCACGCGGGACATGTGTGAGTCCAAGCGGGCATGATGGCCAGCCTGCTGCTGTTTAATGTCCCTGAGGAGCCCCACTACCTGGCTGAGCTCTCCGGTGCTGGACTGGTACGCATCGGCTATGCGTGCCAGTTGTGGGTCATCATGTAGTCCAGACCCCTCTGCAAGCAGCGACCTATGTCTCCCACCCCTCCCACCACCCCTGGCGACACGTGCAGTACCTGAGGTGGCACGCACAGGTGACCCTGGGCCCCCTTGGCGGTTGTTGGTGGTGTTGGTGTCCATGGCCCCACGTTGGTCCAGGGTCCCTGTGCTGGTGGTGGTGGTGCTCCTTGGTCTGTCCATGTCGGCAGGGGTGGTATGTGTGTTGACAGTCGTTGGAGGGGTGGGTGCAGGGGGTGCAGCTGGTGGTCCTGCTGGTGCTGCATGATGACTTGCTCCGGAGGTGCCAAGTTGGTCTTCTTCATCCGAGGAGGGCAGAGGCTGTTCCACACCAGTGAGCTCCATATCCTCTTGAGCCTGGGACGGGGACTCCTCAGCGTCTGCTGCTGTGTCCCCATCATCACCTTTTTTTGGGAGACACACACAATGTATATTATGTTTCTGCAGGCATAAATGGTTGACACACCTGACAGTTGTGACTGTGCCTCTGGATGCGGGCCTGTACATTGCATTGTCCTAAGTTGTCACAGTCAAGGGTTGATATTGGTGTAGCACATTGTCCTGCATTATTTGGGCATTTCTATGTGAATGTTGGGGTGTGTACATGGTCTTCATTGGTTTTATTTGGTTGACATCCAGCCCTCCTTCCCACCCAGCCAGATACCCCACCATGGAACGTGCTTCCATTGCAGGGAGTGCAAGTTGTCTTTCAGGATGTCAGTCAGTGGTGTCCTGCTGTTGGTTGGTGCACAGTTGCCAGCAGGGCCTTGTGCTCCCCACAGCAGTAGCCAGTGTCAGCCATCTTGTCAGTTGTTTTCCACTCCCTGTGATGTGGGCATGGTTCATGGTTGTGTTGATGTGCGCATTGTGAGGGTGAGCAATATCTGTGACTACCACTCCCATCATGCTATTGCCTCCACTCCCCTTCCCAGCATGCCAATACTTCCTTCCTTTTGAGTGTACTTCACTGTGTGTGGGTTTGACAGCAATGGCAAGATGGCTGACAGTGGTGTCCTGCTGTTGGTTGTTGGCCAGTTCCCAGCATGGCCTTGTGCTCCCCACAACAGTGCACCAGTGTCAGACATCTTTGAAGTGGCTTTTGACTCCCTGTGAGGTGTGCATGCTTCAGTGTGATGTTGCTGGGCCATGTGGGGGGGGATGTTGAGCTGTGACTACCACTCCCATCATGCTATTGCCTCCACCCCCCTTCCCAGCATGCCCATACTTCCTTCCTTTTGAGTGTACTTCACTGTGTGTGGGTGTGACAGCAATGGCAAGATGTCAGTCAGTGGTGTCCTGCTGTTGGTTGGTGCACAGTTGCCAGCAGGGCCTTGTGCTCCCCACAGCAGTAGCCAGTGTCACCATCTTGTCAGTTGTTTTCCACTCCCTGTGATGTGGGCATGGTTCATGGTGGTGTTGATGTGCGCATTGTGAGGCTGACCAATATCTGTGACTACCACTCCCATCATGCTATTGCCTCCACCCCCCTTCCCAGCATGCCCATACTTCCTTCCTTTTGAGTGTACTTCACTGTGTGTGGGTGTGACAGCAATGGCAAGATGGCTGACAATGGTGTCCTGCTGTTGGTTGTTGGCCAATTCCCAGCATGGCCTTGTGCTCCCCACAACAGTGCACCAGTGTCAGACATCTTTGAAGTGGCTTTTGACTCCCTGTGAGGTGTGCATGCTTCAGTGTGATGTTGCTGGGCCATGTGGGGGGGATGTTGAGCTGTGACTACCACTCCCATCATGCTATTGCCTCCACCCCCTTCCCAGCATGCCCATACTTCCTTCCTTTTGAGTGTACTTCACTGTGTGTGGGTGTGACAGCAATGGCAAGATGTCAGTCAGTGGTGTCCTGCTGTTGGTTGCTGCACAGTTGCCAGCAGGGCCTTGTGCTCCCCACAGCAGTAGCCAGTGTCAGCCATCTTGTCAGTTGTTTTCCACTCCCTGTGATGTGGGCATGGTTCATGGTGGTGTTGATGTTCGCATTGTGAGGATGACCAATATCTGTGACTACCACTCCCATCATGCTATCGCCTCCACCCCCCCTTCCCAGCATGCCCATACTTCCTTCCTTTTGAGTGTACTTCACTGTGTGTGGGTGTGACAGCAATGGCAAGATGGCTGACAGTGGTGTCCTGCTGTTGGTTGTTGGCCAGTTCCCAGCATGGCCTTGTGCTCCCCACAACAGTGCACAAGTGTCAGACATCTTTGAAGTGGCTTTTGACTCCCTGTGAGGTGTGCATGCTTCAGTGTGATGTTGCTGGGCCATGTGGGGGGGGATGTTGAGCTGTGACTACCACTCCCATCATGCTATTGCCTCCACCCCCTTCCCAGCATGCCCATACTTCCTTCCTTTTGAGTGTACTTCACTGTGTGTGGGTGTGACAGCAATGGCAAGATGTCAGTCAGTGGTGTCCTGCTGTTGGTTGGTGCACAGTTGCCAGCAGGGCCTTGTGCTCCCCACAGCAGTAGCCAGTGTCAGCCATCTTGTCAGTTGTTTTCCACTCCCTGTGATGTGGGCATGGTTCATGGTGGTGTTGATGTGCGCATTGTGAGGCTGACCAATATCTGTGACTACCACTCCCATCATGCTATTGCCTCCACCCCCCTTCCCAGCATGCCCATACTTCCTTCCTTTTGAGTGTACTTCACTGTGTGTGGGTGTGACAGCAATGGCAAGATGGCTGACAGTGGTGTCCTGCTGTTGGTTGTTGGGCAGTTCCCAGCATGGCCTTGTGCTCCCCACAACAGAGCACCAGTGTCAGACATCTTTGATGTGGCTTTTGACTCCCTGTGAGGTGTGCATGCTTGGGTGTGATCTTGCTGGGCAAAGTGGGTGGGTGATGTTGGGCTGTGACTACCACTCCCATCATGCTTTGCCTCCACCCCCCTTCCCAGCATGCCCATGCTTCCTTCCTTTTGACTCAGCTTCCCTGTGGGGTTGTGTGCCTGTGCTGACAAGATGGCTGACAGTGTTATCCTGGGGTTTGTTTTGCTACAAGTCCCATGTGTGTCCCTGTGCTTCACACTGCATGACCCAGGGTTGTGGTTCTTTGTGGGATATTTGATTGGTGTGTGAGGCAATGCTTTCTCCCAGGTGAGTTGTGTGTGGTTTGTGTTAGGGGGTGTGTGGGTGGAGCTGCTGGTGACTATGGTCAGTGCTGTGAGTCCTCCTTCCCACCCAGCCAGATATCCCACCATGGAACGTGCTTCCATTGCAGGGAGTGCAAGTTGTCTTTCAGGATGTCAGTCAGTGGTGTCCTGCTGTTGGTTGGTGCACAGTTGCCAGCAGGGCCTTGTGCTCCCCACAGCAGTAGGCAGTGTCAGCCATCTTGTCAGTTGTTTTCCACTCCCTGTGATGTGGGCATGGTTCATGGTGGTGTTGATGTGCGCATTGTGAGGGTGGGCAATTTCTGTGACTACGACTCCCATGATGCTATTGGCTACACTGACTTGCCCAGCATACACAGTATTCCTTCCTTTCAGTGAGCTTCCCTGTGAGGTGGTGTTGTGGTGGTGGCTACATGTCTGACTGTGTTTGTTGGTTATATTTGTGCCACTGCCTAGCTCTATTTGTTGTTAGGTTTGTACATGTCATGACACAGTTACATTTCACTATGAGCTGGCATGTATTGTGTTTATCTGGCTGACATACACATTTTGGGATGATTCTGTTCTGGTTGGTGTGTATTTGCTAAGGGTGCATGGTTTGACTCTCCCTTGACAGTGATGTGTGTGTATTGTGGCACAATATTGTGTACATTTGTTGTGTACTCACCAGGCTTTGGGATGTTTTCTAGTCCATAGACGCTCACTGGTGGTAGGATGGCCCGCACCTTCTCCTCCCAGGGCCTGAGGTATACTGGTTTGGCAGGAGGACCACTGCCGGTGTGTTGGCTCATGATGTAGTCCTTCTTCAACAGCTCCTTGACCCTCCTGCGCACGTCATACCACCTGTTCTGGATGTCTACCTTTGTGCGCAAACATGGTGATTGTGCGTTCACCCTGTTGACGATCCTCTCCCACATCTTGGTTTTCTGCGACATGGGTGTCTGTTGGACCAATGTACCAAACAGCTGTGGCTCTACCCTGAGGATCTCATCTACCAGGACTTCCAATTCACTATCTAGGAACTTGTGATTCTTCTTTGGGGGCATGGTGTTGGGTGGTGCTGGTGTGTGATGGGTGTGTTGGTGTGCAAGTGAGGGTGTGTGAGTGTGTGTTTTGCTGGGTGTATGTGAGGGTGCTATTTGTTGTGTTGCTGCTGGTATGTGGCTTGTGTGATGGATGAGCTGTGAGTGTGTGTGTGGTTGCTGTCTGTTGGTGTTGAGTGCTGGCAGGTAATTTGAATTTGTAAAGGATCATGGTAGGGATTTGTGTCCTTTATATGGGTGGAGTTGTGGGTGTGTCTTTGTTCCCTGTTTCCCCCCCCCAGTATTTATTTGCTTTGTGATTGTTTGTTTGGCCTTTTTTTGTGGTTTTTTTCCTTGGTTCTTTTTGTGCATGTAGGAGACGTTCTTGTGACCGAGTCGGACCCTCCAGTTGTCTCGTGCGAGCCTCTCAGATTCGTTCACGCTGTGTTTGTGCTGTTTTCTGTGCTGCGTATGCGTCGGTCGCGGGGTTTTGTGTTGCTTCGGCTCGCAGTTTTGAATGTGTGTCGGTCGTGCGGCTTGGGCCCCGCGCGACTCGGTCGTGTTTTCCATGTGTTGCATCGTACTTGGCGGGTAGGAGTTCGCGGGTACGTTTCGTTCGGGATTCTTCCTGGTGCGTGTCGGTCGGTTCGATTCGCGTGCTTTTCCGGCCGGATGGCTGTTTTCCGCGCGGTTCGGTCGTTCGGCTTGTGTTCTGTACGCGTCGGTCGTATTTTGCACGCTTCTCATCGTACTTTGCGGGTTGGGCTGCACCGGTACGTGTCGGTCGGTATTTATTCCGGCTCCGAGTCGGTCGGTACGTTTTCCGGCCCGAATCGGAATCGGCCCCATAGTCTTTTATATACTCCAACACTCACATATACTGCCTTTCACATATGTAGTTACTCACACATGTACCACTGAGACATCCTTTCACTCACCAACACACCCATACACACACTCACCCACCCATACAGCCCTTCACACATGCAGTCTTGAAACCATACACCCAGTGAATCACCCACTCACACATCTATGCACAGAGTCACACACCCCCCACCCACCCACACAGACACTCAGGAACCCATACAGATACTCAGACAACCAATCAATAACCCATATAGACACTCATGTAGCTACTCACCAACCCATGCAGCCGCTTACACACCAACAGACAGACTGATGCAGACACTCACAGTTTAGTCACTAACCCATGCATTCAGTAAGACATGTTTAATCACTCACTTATACAGTCAGTCACACACCTACTAAATCATCAATTCAGACACTTATACACCCACTCATTCTTCAATACACCTTGGCATATATATATAAAATATATTTAAACTTTACAGAAACGCACAGTCACTGGATGATGTCATCAGTGATGTCATCAGTGATGTCATTTGAGATGTCATCAGTGATGTCATCAGTGATGTCACTGACCATGTCATGAATGATGTAATATGTGACGTCATCAGCAGTGCATTGCATAGATAACCTTCTACTGCTACGTAAAAGAATTACAGCCTCACCAACAAGCTCGTATTTAGATCAAATGTTGATTTATTGGCAAGTGAAAAAGACGCGTTTCGACCTGCTTCGGTCTTGGTCACATGACCTGGAAATCAGAAAGTCACCATTTATGAAAATTGACCCTGCAAAGTGCGTGCATACATAAACGAAATACTTGGGGGAAAGGTTAACGTCACCTTTTTTCTTTTTCAAAGCAAATAAAACTTCATGCATGTCTTCAATGTGACAGTGGTGAAAAATAAAAAATAATAGTAAACACAACTTAGAGCATGTCTATCAATGTGGTTGTTCATAGTAAATTCAATCATGGTTTGATATTATGCAGTATTTTTTTGCAAATAAGGGTATAGTACCATATTTCAATATTGGGTTCCTGCCAGGGTTTTTGCCCACAATCTGTCTCGGTTTCGTGCCTATACATGAACAGCCGGATAGCCATCACAATTTCTTAGGAGGGGGTTTCTAGTACTAATATTGATCGCTGGTGATCTGAAATACACCAAGTGAAAAGAGCCACAAAAAGTGATCCGATCAACTGATTGTTTTGGTCTAGGTCAAGTGACCTACTATTCAGAAGTAAGGGTATTTCCGCATGGGTATAGCCTTCTCTGTGCATTTAACTCCCTATCCGTGACAGGCACTGACAGACTGTTCTGGAAGGAGTCCCTTGGTTTCTTCAGGAAAAAGAGGAACAAGGCAAACAGCATTAATATCAATTTAGAATGGTTCATACTCTGTGTGAAAAAATGAATTGACATCTGGTACTGAGCGAACACACTTATCATACAACATGCAAATTCAAAGAAATCAGTGGTTAAAAAGATAGCTCTGATAGGAACTATGAAAAGCTCTAGATTTCAGGATTTATCGGGAAGCGGCCTACTTTCCTAAATGAGTATGCATTTCTTCGTCATTGTTCATACCAAAGGGAAACAGGCGTCCGGCTTGTACAATGTATCTGGATTCTAATCTGCGTAACGCAGATACCCTATCACCACCTCTTGGGTGTTTGGGTGTGGTATCAATCCCAAAATATTTGGCCTTGGTCCAATCCCCTTCGTGATGTTCTCTGAAGTGTTTGGCTGTATTGTAACTCAATCAGCATTAGTAATCGCCCTCCAGTGTTCTAAGATTCTTTTCTGTACAAGGAAAGTCGTTGAACCTATGTACCACATGTCACATGGACATGTGACGCCATAGATCACGAAATCTGTTTTGCATGTGATAAGTTTGGTTATGCGTACCTTCTTACTTACTCTTTTCAGAAATATTTCAGAGACATTGGGGCTGTATTTGCAAGCTTTACAATGTCCACATTTTCTGAAGCCTTTGCTTTGTTGTAGCCAGGTGGAGCCCCTAGGTACCAAATGGCTGTGGACCAACCTGTCTCTAATAGAAAGATTACGTTGAAAATTGATGTTTGGTGTTTCACCTATTTTGGCCCTTAGAGTAGTGTCTTGTGTCAGAATGGCCCATCTATTCTTCAGGATTTTTCTCAGTGTGGGTGCCTGGTTGGGGAACTTAGTGATGAATCTAATTGGTTCATTTTGGGGTGCCAGCTCTCTCTCTGGTTTCTGCGCTAGTGTCTCCTCTCTTGTTTTTTGATCTGCCCTCGCAATGGCTTTATTAAGGGCTTTTCTAGGGTAGTTTCTCTCCTCTAAACGCCTGATCATCTCGTTCTTGGTTCGGTTATAGCTATCATTTGTGCTGCTGTTTCTTTTGGCTCTTAGTAATTCGCTGTAGGGAATACTCCAGCGAAAACTGGGAGGGTGGCAACTGTCAGCATGTAAAATCGAGTTGCCGGCTGTGTCATTTCTGAATAGCTCTGTATGTAGGGTGCCTTCGCTGAGGGTTAGCCTGATGTCTAGGAAGTCTATTTGTTCCTTACTGTGCTGTTGGTTAACCTTAGATTCAGATTATTAGCATTGAGTTTGTTGAGTAGGATCAATAGATCCCTCTCACTTCCCTCCCTAACAAAAAAGACATTGTCTATGTATCCCAGCCAGACACTGATCTGGTTAGTCCATTCACTAAGGTCGTTGCCCCAGAGGACCTGCTCCTCCCACCAGCCCACCAGCAAATTGGCATAGCTTGGGGCGAAGCAGGCCCCCATGGCAGGCCCCTGTACCTGTCTGTAGAGAGTATTCTCGAACATAAAGATGTTCTCTTTATGGCAAGTCTCCTTCATCCCAATTAGCATTTGTGTATGTTCTAGGACATTAACATTCCTGGTTCTCAGAAAGTATTTGCAAGCGTTGATGCCATCCTCGTGTCTTATACTTGTGTAAAGACTCTCTATGTCTAAACATACCAGCCAGCACTCATCTTTCCAACATAAGCTGTAAATTTTCTGAATGAAATCTTTAATGTCCCGAATGTAGGAATTCAAGTTTTGTACGTACGGTGCAAGGAAGTAGTCAATCTATACTGATGTATTTTCAAAAATGCTGTTTTTTGATGACACACTAGGACGTCCAGGCGGATTGCTGGAGTCCTTGTGTATCTTTGGTAGTAAGTATAGTGTCGGGATGGTGGGAGTGTCGTTCTTAAGGAGCTGTAGCTCATCCCAATGCAATAAATGGTGGTCATGCCATATTCGTAGTTTGTGACTGTAGGTAGTATGTACATTTCTCAGGTACTTCCTATCTGTCCTAATGTAGCATGCAGTGTTCCTGAGCTGTCTCAAACCCTCCCTTACATAGTCTTCTCTGTCCATCAGTACTGTTTCCTCCCTTGTCTGAGGGTTTGTTGATAATAGTTTGATCATTTTAGAGAGATTTAAGAAATTCCCATTGTGTTCTGCTGCGATTTTGCTGTGGGAATGTTTTTCTACACAGTGTTATGATGTCATTTGCCACCACTTCCGTAAAGACATCGATATTGTCTCTCGGGAGCTGTGGTAGATACCTGGATGGGGCTCTGAAGTCTGTTTCTTCCTTATCCCCAGTTTCAATCCCAAATCTAGATCTGATTACTGTCACGTAGTTAGGGTCAAAGATATCTATTGGTTCACCCTGAGTTTAAGCTCCCTCACCTTCAGTCATGCACAGATTGTCTAGTACTTGCGTGTGTTGATATCCTCTATAGTCAAATTATTGACAGGATGGTGCGGAGTGGCAGTTACTCTGTGTGGGTCATTGTCAGATATTAAATGGTGTGTTTTGTATAGTTTCAATTTCCTAGCAAATTTGTATAAATCTATTGGTACCTGTGCATAGTCTAGATTAACATCAGGACAAAATGAGAGTCCAAGTTTTAAAGTTTCAAATTCTTCAATTGTCAAAGTTTTTTTCGATAAATTCATTACAGTCCATTGATTGGGGTTTTATGCCATTATTTCTTCTGTTGTACTCAGCCCCTGGTTCCCATACTGGTGTTCTCCTCTTTGTCGGCGTTCTTGTCGCCTTTTGCTTTTGCGCCCCTTCCTCTTCCCTTTGGTTTTCCTCTTAGCAAGTGTTCGTGTTCTTTTTGTATCATTCTGAGTTCCTCGGAAAAAGAAAACTTGGTGGTCGTGTTCTTGCTGATATCTTTGACCGAACCCATGTCCGAGCTTAGATCAGTGCTGGATTCTGATCTTCCTTTATCCAATGCTCCCATGGTTCTATCTCTTACGATTTCTTGCATAGCTTTGTCAAACTTCTTAGCAAATGTTAGAATTCTTCCAGCCACATAATCCTGTTTGTCTCTCTGAAATATATATATATATATATTCACTGAAAAAACCATAGGTTTTATGGACAGTTATAGTTAGTTGGACATTTCACTCGTACAAAACCCGTGAAATTCCCCCGTTATAGTTAGTTCAGCTAACTATAACTCGCGCCCCGCAATGCACTGCTGATGACGTCACATATTACATCACTCATGACATGGTCAGTGACATCACTGATGACATCACTGATGACATCTCAAATGACATCACTGATGACATCATGCAGTGACTATGTGTTTCTCTAAAGTTTAAATATTTTTAATATATATTGGAAAAGACGTATTGAAGAATGAGTGGGTGTATAAGTGTCTGTATGGATGATTTAGTAGGTGCGTGACTGACTCTATAAGTGAGTGATTTAATGTATCTTACTGAATGCATGGGTTAGTGACTAAACTGGGTGAATGTCTGTATCCGTCTGTCTGTTGCTGTGTAAGTGACTGCATGTGTTTGTGAATAGCTACATGAGTGTGTATATGAGTTATTGAATGGTTGTCTGAGTATCTGTATGGGTGCCTGAGTGTTTGTGTGGGAGGGGTGTGTGCGACTCTGTGTATAGATGTGTGAGTGGGTGATTCACTGGGTGGATGGTTTCAAGAGTGCATCTGTGATAGACTGTATGGGTGGGTAAGTGTGTGTAAGAGTGTGTTAGTGAGTGAATGTATGTCCCAGTGGTACATGTGTGAGTAACTACATATGTGAAAGGCAGTATATATGTGTGTTGGAGTATATAAATAGCTATAAGCGAGAGTGAGTGATTGTGATAGTGGCTGTATGGATGAGTGTGTGCTTGAATCAGTGATTGTATAAGAGCGTAACAATGTGCTAGTATTTGTTTGATTAAGTGAGCTGGTGTGTGTATAACTGTATAGGTGAGTAAATGGCAGTGTGTTTAATTATTTGCATGACTGACTAGGTGTGTGAGATCCTCTATGGATGAGAGGCGGTGTTTGAGAGTCTATATAGGAGTAAGAGTGCATATGATAGTCCTGTACTGAGTGACCATAAGTATGAGTGACTGTATGGGTGAGTGAGTGGATGTGTGTGTGTAGACCTAAGAATCAGTGAGTGGGTATGTAGTTATTGGTGTTGGAGTGTCTATGGTTTTGCGAATGGCAGTCTGTAATTTAGAGTGGGTGTATCAAAGGTTATATTAATGTGTGAGGAGGTGCATCAGATTATCACGTGGATGATGTCATCAGTGATGTCATCAGTGATGTCATTTGAGATGTCATCAGTGATGTCATCAGTGATGTCACTGACCATGTCATGAGTGATGTAATATGTGACGTCATCAGCAGTGCATTGCGGGCGCGAGTTATAGTTAGCTGAACTAACTATAACGGGGGAATTTCACGGGTTTTGTACGAGTGAAATGTCCAACTAACTATAACTGTCCCTAAAACCTATGGTTTTTTCAGTGAATTTCAAAGGTTTTTTAAATGCTAATTTCTAACTATAACGTGTCTGAAACCTATGGTTTTTTCTGTGAATTTCAAAGGGTTTTTAAATGCTAATTTCTAACTATAACGTGCCTGAAACTTATGGTTTTTTCAGTGAATTTCAAAGGTTTTTTAAATGCTAATTTCTAACTATAACGCCCCTAAAACCTATGGTTTTTTCAGTGAATTTCAAAGGTTTTGTAAATGACAATTTTTAAATGTATTAATTGTTATATTTATTTTTTTGATACTGATTTACTACATTTTTTAAAACTATTTATTTTTAGATATTTTATTTATTAAATTACATTGTAATTACATTATACATTACATTACAAAATATACTTTCTCAGAATGAATTACTTTAGTTTAAATAGTTTGCAAATAGGCAATAGAGTTTTAAGTACAGTAGTTACAGTTGTTGCAATGGGCAACACAATTTCAAACACAATGCAACATTGACCTCAATGTGAATTTCTAGTTAAATGCAATTAGTTACTTTATGGATTACTTTTTCTAACCACAGGACTGGATCCTAGATTCAGTCCTGGGACATCTCCTGTAAACAGTTGAGTAAAAGCGTTTTGGTTACAGTAGTGATTTTTAAGGAATATTATTGTATTTTAAAAGTTGACACTTAGAAACTTTTTCACATAGAATCACCAATGTTATTCTATGGGAGGAAATTCACTTAGCAGGTAAGTAGTGTTATCGTTACTTTTTCTTACTCAGTGCTGGATCCTGGATCCAGCACTGGTGCATCTCCTGTAAACAGTTGAAAGAATGCGTTTAAGTCATACAGGCGATTTTTAAGGAATATTTGTAATTTGTGAAAATTTTCACAAACTTTTCTGCTGAAAACCAGACAATGGATTCCTATGGAAGGAAATATAAGTTACTGGTAAGTACGGTTAGAATTACTTTTCAGGGTCAGTGCTGGGCTAAAAGATGCAGCACTGGGTTCTCTCCTGATAACAGGTGAGTAAATCGGAATTCGTAGTTCGATTGATTTTAGAGGAATATTATAAAGTTCCAAAACTCCACACTTAGAAGAATTTCCAAGTGAAACCAGTCAATGTTAGCCTATGGAAGGAAATTCAAGTTACTGGTAAGTACGGTTAAAATTACTTTTCAAGATCAGTATGGGCTCAAAGATGCAGCACTGAGGTCTCTCCTGATAACAGGTGAGTAAATCGGAATTTGTAGTTCGGCTGATTTTAGAGGAATATTTGCACAATGGTGAAGGAAGGGGGTGGGGCCTGAGGTGACATGTCTGCAAACACGCCCTGTGGTGCGTTTTAAGTTGGAGAATTAATTCCTCCTCAATCCCGAGGGTCTCTAGGGGCCAACTAGCCCACCAGATACCTCTAGTATGCGCCAGAGAGCTGCGTTGCAGAGAGGTGTTCAGAGGCCACGCCCCTTTTTACATCACTCTGCAATGCAGCTCCGTGGTGCTTACTGGAGGTACCTGGTGGGCTAGTTGGCCCCCAGGGACCCTCAGAATAGAAGGGGATTTAATTCCCCATCTTAAAACGCGCCACGGGGCCTGTTTGCACACATGTCACCTCAGGCCCCGGCCCCTCCCTTCACCACTGTGCAAACGCGCCCCGTGGCGCATTTTAAGTCGGGGGATTAACTCCCCTTGAATCCTGTGGGTCCCTGGGGTGCAACTAGCCCACCAGCTACCTCCATTAAGCGCCACAGAGCTGCGTTGCAGAGAGGTGTAAAAAGGGGCGTGGCCTCAGAACACCTCTCTGCAACGCAGCCTCTGGCGCATACTGGAGGTTCCTGGTGGGCTAGTTGGCCCCAGGGACCCCCAGTATTCAAGGCGACTCGTTCTCCTCTGCAAACGCGCCAGGGGCGCGTTTGCAGAGTGCTGACAAGGAGGGGGCGTGGCCTCCGGCGCGATGCCAGATTTTTTTTTTTTTAAATGGGGCTGTGTGGCCCCCCTTCTTTGTAATTATTTTGGGCCCTGAGGACCCCATCCCCCAGGGCCTGACCCCCTTTTATTTTTTTTTAAAAAAAGGTACAGGAAGGGGATTGCGTGGGCCCCCCTCCCGTGGCCAATTTCGACCCGGGACCCCATCCCCCGGGTCATTGCCACCTTATTTTTTTTTTTTTCATGGAGGGGGGCTGCGTGGCCCCCCTCCTAAGGCCTCCTTAGGCCCCAGGGACCCCATCCCCCGGGGCCGGCCTTTATTTATTTATTTTTTATTATTTTTGGGGAGGGGGCCGCGTGGCCCCCTCCCGGGCCACTACTTGCCCCGGGACCCCATCCCCCGGGGCCCACCCTATCCTTTGGGGTCCGTGGGGGACCCCAACTCCCCCACGTATCATGCCGGCTCCCCGCCTCCTGCGGGAGCCGGCATTGCTTTTCCACATGGGGAGCTGCTAACATGCAGCTCCACGTGTGGAAAAGCAATGTGCTTTGGATATTGGAGCGAGAGCAGGTTTCCTGCTCTCGCTTCCAATATTCAAAGCAGTTTGCTATGACAGGACGGGAGCCGCGAGGCTCCCGTCCTGTCATAGCAAACTACAGCGTCCCGGGGTAGGCACCCCGGGACACTGCAGGAGCCGGCCCTGGGGGTGGTGGTCCCCAGGGCCATCAGGGCTCCAGGAGGAGGGCCGCGCGGCCCCCTCCCATCCTTTGCACAGCCCCGGGAGGTGGTGGTCCCCGGGCTCGGGGTCCGTAACGGACCCCCATATTGAAATATTTAGTGCCCCGGGGAGGTGGCGGTCCCGGGTCGTGTGGGGGGCATGATCCCCCCACACAGGTTAATTTTAAAATAAAAAGAAGCCCCGGGGGTGGCGGTCCCCGGGGCTGCGGGAGGGCCGAGAGCCCTCTCGCACCATTTATTTTTAAAGCCCCGGGGGGTGGCAGTCCCCGGGGCTTGGGGGGCCTTGGAGGCCCCCCATATTAAATATAAACCCACCACCCGCCATGCCCCCGGCCTTGGCCCACCCGGGGGCAAATTAGCATTGAAGCGCGGGAGACCGCGCTTCGATTTTTTTTTTTATCGGCGGGATCCGCGCACCCTAAGCGCATCCCGCCGATTTTTCTTTTTTAAAAAAATGCTTTTTTCTGCCCAGGTGGTCCTTGTGGGACCCCCTGAGCAGACCTAGGGGGTCAGGGTGTTTCTACCCTGCCCCCTTTTAGCGTTAGGCCCCGCCCCCCTCCCTGCAGTACTCTGCAAACGCGCCCCTGGCGCGTTTTAAGAAGGGGAAGTAATTCCCCTTGAATACTGGGGGTCCCTGGGGGCCAACTAGCCCACCAGGAACCTCCAGTATGCGCTAGGGGCTGCGTTGCAGAGAGGTGTACAGAGGCCACCCACTTTTACACCTCTCTGCAACGCAGCTCTGTGGCGCTTTAGAAGTACATGGTGGGCTAGTTGGACTCCAGGGACCCTCAGGATTCAAGGGGACTTAATCCCCCAACTTAAAACGCGCCACGGGGCGCGTTTGCACAGTGGTGAAGGGAGGGGGCGGGGCTTCAGGTGACATGTGTGCAAACAGGCCCCGTGGCGCGTTTTAAGATGGGGAATTAAATCCCCTTCAATCCTGAGGGTCCCTGGGGGCCAACTAGCCCAACAGGTACGTCCAGAAAGCGCCACAGAGCTGCATTGCAGAGAGGTGCAAAAAGGGGCGTGGCCTCTGAACACCTCTCTGCAACGCAGCTCCCTGGCGCATACTGGAGGTGGGCTAGTTGGACCCCAGGGACCCTCATGATTCAAGGGGACTTAATCCCCCAACTTAAAACGCACCACGGGGCGCGTTTGCACAGATGTCACCTCAGGCCCCGCCCCCTCCCTTCACCATTGTGCAAATATTCCTCTAAAATCAGCCGAACTACGAATTCCTATTTACTCACCTGTTATCAGGAGAGACCTCAGTGCTGCATCTTTCAGCCCAGTACTGATCCTGAAAAGTAATTTTAACCGTACTTACCAGTAACTTGAATTTCCTTCCATAGGCTAACATTGACTGGTTTCACTTGGAAATTCTTCTAAGTGTTGAGTTTTGGAACTTTATAATATTCCTCTAAAATCAGCCGAAATACGAATTCCGATTTACTCACCTGTTATCAGGAGAGACCTCAGTGCTGCATCTTTCAGCCCAGTACTGATCCTGAAAAGTAATTTTAACCGTACTTACCAGTAACTTGAATTTCCTTCCATAGGATATCATTGTCTGCTTTTTGCTGAAAAAGTTTCTAAGTGTCGATCTTTGAAACATACAAATATTCCTCTAAAATCAGCCGAACTATGAATTCCGATTTACTCACCTGTTATCAGGAGAGACCTCAGTGCTGCATCTTTCAGCCCAGTACTGATCCTGAAAAGAAATTTTAACCGTACTTACCAGTAACTTGAATTTCCTTCCATAGGATATCATTGTCTGCTTTTTGCTGAAAAAGTTTCAAAGTGTCGATTTTTGAAACATACAAATATTCCTCTAAAATCAGCCGAACTACGAATTCCGATTTACTCACCTGTTATCAGGAGAGACCTCAGTGCTGCATCTTTCAGCCCAGTACTGATCCTGAAAAGTAATTTTAACCGTACTTACCAGTAACTTGTATTTCCTTCCATAGGATATCATTGACTGGTTTCACTTGGAAATTCTTCAAAGTGTGGAGTTTTGGAACTTTATAATATTCCTCTAAAATCAGCCGAAATACGAATTCCGATTTACTCACCTGTTATCAGGAGAGACCTCAGTGCTGCATCTTTCAGCCCAGTACTGATCCTGAAAAGTAATTTTAACCGTACTTACCAGTAACTTGAATTTCCTTCCATAGGATATCATTGTCTGCTTTTTGCTGAAAAAGTTTCTAAGTGTCGATCTTTGAAACATACAAATATTCCTCTAAAATCAGCCGAACTATGAATTCCGATTTCCTCACCTGTTATCAGGAGAGACCTCAGTGCTGCATCTTTCAGCCCAGTACTGATCCTGAAAAGAAATTTTAACCGTACTTACCAGTAACTTGAATTTCCTTCCATAGGATATCATTGTCTGCTTTTTGCTGAAAAAGTTTCAAAGTGTCGATTTTTGAAACATACAAATATTCCTCTAAAATCAGCCGAACTACGTAATTCCGATTTACTCACCTGTTATCAGGAGAGACCTCAGTGCTGCATCTTTCAGCCCAGTACTGATCCTGAAAAGTAATTTTAACCGTACTTACCAGTAACTTGTATTTCCTTCCATAGGATATCATGGACTGGTTTCACTTGGAAATTCTTCAAAGTGTGGAGTTTTGGAACTTTATAATATTCCTCTAAAATCAGCCGAAATACGAATTCCGATTTACTCACCTGTTATCAGGAGAGACCTCAGTGCTGCATCTTTCAGCCCAGTACTGATCCTGAAAAGTAATTTTAACCGTACTTACCAGTAACTTGAATTTCCTTCCATAGGATATCATTGCCTGCTTTTTGCTGAAAAAGTTTCTGTCGATTTTTGAAACATACAAATATTCCTCTAAAATCAGCCAAAATACGAATTCCGATTTACTCACCTGTTATCAGGAGAGACCTCAGTGCTGCATCTTTCAGCCCAGTACTGATCCTGAAAAGTAATTTTAACCGTACTTACCAGTAACTTGTATTTCCTTCCATAGGATATCATTGACTGGTTTCACTTGGAAATTCTTCAAAGTGTGGAGTTTTGGAACTTTATAATATTCCTCTAAAATCAGCCGAAATACGAATTCCGATTTACTCACCTGTTATCAGGAGAGACCTCAGTGCTGCATCTTTCAGCCCAGTACTGATCCTGAAAAGTAATTTTAACCGTACTTACCAGTAACTTGAATTTCCTTCCATAGGATATCATTGTCTGCTTTTTGCTGAAAAAGTTTCTAAGTGTCGATCTTTGAAACATACAAATATTCCTCTAAAATCAGCCGAACTATGAATTCCGATTTCCTCACCTGTTATCAGGAGAGACCTCAGTGCTGCATCTTTCAGCCCAGTACTGATCCTGAAAAGAAATTTTAACCGTACTTACCAGTAACTTGTATTTCCTTCCATAGGATATCATGGACTGGTTTCACTTGGAAATTCTTCAAAGTGTGGAGTTTTGGAACTTTATAATATTCCTCTAAAATCAGCCGAACTATGAATTCCGATTTCCTCACCTGTTATCAGGAGAGACCTCAGTGCTGCATCTTTCAGCCCAGTACTGATCCTGAAAAGTAATTTTAACCGTACTTACCAGTAACTTATATTTCCTTCCATAGGAATCCATTGTCTGGTTTTCAGCAGAAAAGTTTCAAAGTGTTGATTTTCACAAACTACAAATATTCCTTAAAAATCGCCTGTATGACTTAAACGCATTCTTTCAACTGTTTACAGGAGATGTCCCAGGACTGAATCTAGGATCCAGTCCTGTGGTTAGAAAAGTAATCCATAAAGTAACTAATTGCATTTAGCTAGAAATTCACATTGAGCTCAATGTTGCATTGTGTTTGAAATTGTGTTGCCCATTGCAACAACTGTAACTACTGTACTTAAAAGTCTATTGCCTATTTGCAAAGTATTTAAACTAAAGTAATTCATTCTGAGAAAGTATATTTTGTAATGTAATGTATAATGTAATTACAATGTAATTTAAAAAATAAAATATCTAAAAATAAATAGTTTAAAAAAATTTAGTAAATCAGTATCAAAAAAATAAATATAACAATTAATACATTTAAAAATTGTCATTTACAAAACCTTTGAAATTCACTGAAATAAACATCGGTTTCAGGCTTGTTATAGTTAGGAATTAGCATTTTAAAAACCTTTGAAATTCACTGAAAAAACCATAGGTTTCAGGCCTGTTATAGTTAGGGTTTAGCATTTAAAAAACCTTTGAAATTCACTGAAAAAACCATAGGTTTTAGGGAAAGTTATAGTTAGTTGGACATTGCACTCATACAAAACCCGTGAAATTCCCCCGTTATAGTTAGTTCAGCTAACTATACCTCGCGCCCGCAATGCACTGCTGATGACGTCACATATTACATCACTCATGACATGGTCAGTGACATCACTGATGACATCACTGATGACATCTCAAATGACATCACTGATGACATCATCCATGTGAGAATTTAATGCATCTTCTCACACCCTAATATAACTTTTGATACACCCACTCTAAATTACAGACTGCCATTCTCAAAACCATACACACTCCAATACCAATAAGTACATACCCACTCACTGATTCTTAGGTCTACACACACACATCTACTCACTCACCCGTACAGTCACTCATACTTACAGTCACTCAGTACAGGACTATCATATGCACTCATACACCTATATAAACACTCACACAACGCAACTCATCCATAGAGGTAGTCACACACCTAGTCAGTCATGCAAATAATTAATCACACTCCAATTTACTCACCTATACAGTTATACACACCAGCTCACTTACTCATAAAAATACTAGCACATTCTTACGCTCCTATGCAATCACTGATGCAAGCACACACTCAACCATATAGCCACTCTCACAATCACACACTTCACTTATAGCCACTTATATACTCCAACACACATATATACTGCCTTTCACATATGTAGTTACTCACACATGTACCACTGAGATATACATTCAATCACTAACACACCTTACACACACTCACCCACCCATACAGTCCATCACAGACACACTCTGAA
The DNA here is from genome assembly GCA_963921515.1 of Calotriton arnoldi. Classification (NCBI taxonomy): domain Eukaryota; kingdom Metazoa; phylum Chordata; class Amphibia; order Caudata; family Salamandridae; genus Calotriton; species Calotriton arnoldi. Next base: position 20,762 of record CAWUFW010010649.1, read on the forward strand.
ACCATGCACCCAGTGAATCACCCACTCACACATCTATGCACAGAGTCACACACACTCACCCACACAAACACTGAGGCACCCATACAGATACTCAGAGAACCAATCCATAACCCATATAGACACTCATTTAGCTAGTCAGAAACCCATGCAGCTGCTTATACAACAACAGACAGACGGATACAGACATTCACACAGTTTAGTCACTCACCCATGCATCCAGTAAGATACGTTTAATCACTCACTTATAGACTCAGTCACGCACCTACTAAATCATCCATTCAGACGCTTATACATCCACTCATTCTTCAATACGCCTTTCCCTATATATATTAAACATATTTAAACTTTACAGAAACACACAGTCACTGCATGATGTCATCAGTGATGTCATCAGTGATGTCACTGACCATGTCATGAGTGATGTAATATGTGACGTCATCAGCAGTGCATTGCGGGGCGCGAGTTATAGTTAGCTGAACTAACTATAACAGGGTAATTTCATGGGTTTTGTACGAGTGCAATGTCCAACTAACTATAACTTTCCCTAAAACCTATGGTTTTTTCAGTGAATATATATATATTCACTGAAAAACCATAGGTTTCAGGAACGTTATAGTTAGTTGGACATTTCTCTCGTCCCAAACCATAGAAATTGCCCCGTTATAGTTAGTTGAGCTAACTATAACTCGCGCACCTGCAATGCACTTCTGATGACGTCACATATTACATCATTCATGACATGGTCAGTGACATCACTGATGACATCTCAAATGACATCACTGATGACATCACTGATGACATCATCCAGTGACTGTGTGTTTCTGTAAAGTTTAAATATGTTTTATATATATATGCCAAGGTGTATTGAAGAATGAGTGGGTGTATAAGTGTGTGGATGGAGGATTTTGTAGGTGCGTGACTGATTGTATAAGTGAGTGATTAAACATGTCTTACTGAATGCATGGGTTAGTGACTAAACTGTGTGAATGTCTGTATCAGTCTGTCTGTTGTTGTGTAAGCTGCTGCATGGGTTGGTCAGTAGCTACATGAGTGTCTATATGGGCTATTGATTGGTTGCCTGAGTATTTGTATGGGTGCCTGAGTGTGTGTGTGGGTGGGCGGGAGGTGTGTGACTCTGTGCATAGAGGTGTGAGTGGTTCATTCACTGGGTGTATGGGTTCAAGAGTGCATGTGCAAACAGCTGTATGGGTGGGTGAGTGTGTGTATGGGTGTGTTGGTGAGAGAATGGATGTCTCAGTGCTACATGTCCAAGTAACTACATATATAAAAGGCAGTGTATGTGAGAGTTGGAGTATTTAAATAACTATACGTGAGAGTCAGTGATTGTGAGAGTGGCTGTATGGATGAGTGTGTACTTGTATCAGTGACTATATAAGAGAGTAAGTATGCGTTAGTATCTGAATGAATAAGTGAGGTGGTGTGTGTATAACTGTATAGGTCAGTAAATGGAAGTGTGATTGATTCTTTGCATGACTGACTAGCTGTGTGAGTAACTCCATGGATGAGTGGTGGTGTGTGAGTGTCTGTATAGGTGTATGAGTGCTTATGATAGTGTTGTATTAATGAGTGACTGAATGTATGAGTGACTTTATGGGTGAATGAGTGGATGTGTGTATAGACCTGGGAATCAGCGAGTGCGTAAGTAGTAACTGGTATTGCTGTGTCGATGGTTTCGAAAATGGTAGTCTGTATTTTACAGTGGGTGTATCAAAGGTTATATTAGAGTTTGAGGAGGTGCATCAGATATTCACGTGGATGATGTCATCAGTGATGTCATTTGAGATGTCATCAGTGATGTCATCAGTGATGTCACTGACCATGTCATGAATGATGTAATATAGTGCGCGAGTTATAGTTAGCTGAACTAACTATAATGGGGCAATTTCTATGGTTTTGTACGAGAGAAATGTCCAACTAACTATAACGTGCCTGAAACCTATGGTTTTTTCAGTGAATTTCTAAGGTTTTTAAATGCTAATTTCTAACTATAACGTGCCTGAAACCTATGGTTTTTTCAGTGAATTTCAATGGTTTTTTAAATGCTAATTTCTAACTATAACGTGCCTGAAACCTATGGTTTTTTCAGTGAATTTCAAAGGTTTTTTAAATGTTAATTTCTAACTATAACATACCAGTTGCATTTCCAGAGTGGTGGAGAAAGGTGAGCGTGGCCTCCGAAACACCTCTTAGCAATCCCACTGTGTGGTTTTTACTGGAGGTAACAGGAGGAGTAGTTAGCCCCCAACGTCAACCTTGGAGGCCAACTATCCCTTTTATTACCAACAGTAAGTCCCACACAGCAGGATTGCTAACTTCTTATATCAGGCCCCGCCCCCTCCCTGCACCACTGTGCAAATGTGCCCCCTAGCACGTTGTAAGTTGGGAGATTAAGTCCCCTTGAATCATGAGGGTCCCTGGGGGCCAACTAGCCCACCAGGTACCTCCAGGAAGCGGCACAGAGCTGCGTTGCAGAGAGGTGTTCCGAGGCCACGCCCCTTTTTACACATCTCTGCAACCCAGCTCATGGGCTGGTGGGCTAGTTGGCCCCCAGGAACCCTCAGTATTCAAGGGGAATTAATTCCCCAACTTACAATGCGCCAGGGGGCGCGTTTGCTGAGTGCTGCAGTGAGGGGGCGGGGCCTCCGCCGCGATGCCAGATTTTTTAAATTTTATTTTATTTTACAAGGGGGGCTGTGTGGCCCCCCTTCTTTTACATTAATTGGGGCCCTGGGGACCCCATTCCCCAGGGCCTGCTCTTTTAAAAAAAAATAATAATAATTAAACGGGAAGGGGCCGCGCGGCCCCTCCCAAGGCCAATTTCGGCCCCGGGACCCCGTCCCCGGGCATTGCCACATTTTTTAATTTTTTAATTTTATTTTAAAGGAGGGGGGCTGTGTGGCCCCCCTACCTAGGCCTCTAGTGGCCCCGGGGACCCCATCCCCCGGGGCTGTGCCGCTTTATTTATTTTTTCTACAATATTGAAGGGGGGCCGCATGGCCCCCCTCCTGGGCCACTTCTGGCCTCGGGGACCCCATCCCCCGGGGCCGGCCCTCTCCGTTGGGGACCATGGGGGGAGCCCCAATGCCCCCACGGTCCTGCCGGCTCCCCACCTCCTGCGGGAGCTGGCATTGCTTTTCCACATGGGGAGCTGCTGACATACAGCTCCCCTTGTGGAAAAGCAATCTGCTTTGGATTTTGGGAGCGAGAGCAGGAAACCTGCTCTCGCTTCCAAAAGCCATAGCAAACAGCAGTGTCCTGGGGGTGGGCACCCCGGGACACTGCAGGAGCCGGCCCTGGGGGGGTGGCAGTCCCCAGGGCCATGGAGGGCTCCAGGAGGGGGGCCGTGCAGTCCCCCTCCCTACCATTGCAAAGCCCCAGGGAGGTGGGGGTCCCCGGGGCTCCGTAACGGACCCCCGCATTTACATTTTTAGTGCCCCGGGGAGGTGGCGGTCCCTGGGACATGTGGGGGGCTTGAGCCCCCACACAGGTTTTATTTTAAAAAAAATAGAGCCCTGGGGAGGTGGCGGTCCCTGGGGCAGCGTGGGGAGATTAGGATCCCCCTCATGCATTTTTTTTATCAGCCCCAGGGAGGTGGTGGTCCCCGGGGCTGCGTGTGGGCCGCGTGCCCCCCGTGCTTGTTTGTTGAAGCCCCGGGGAGGTGGTGGTCCCCAGGACATGGGGACCCCCGCATTTATATTTTTAGTGCCCCGGGGAGGTGGCGGTCCCCGGGGCGTGTGGCGGGGCTCGAGCCCCCCACACAGGTTTTATTTTTTTTTAAATAGAGCCCCGGGAGGTGGCGGTCCCCGGGCTGCGGGCCCCGCTAATGAATTTACAGTCCCCCAGGACCTGGCCCACCCGGGGGCTTTTTTTAAACGAAGCGCGGGAGCCCGCGCTTTGTTTTTTTTAATAATTTCGGCGGGATTCGCAACCCCAACGCGATTTCTGCCGAAATTATTTTAAAAAATGCTTTTTTTGGCCCTGGGGGTCCTTGTGGGACCGCCTAAGCAGGCCTATGGGGTCAGGGTGTTTCTACCCTGCCCCCTTTTCTTCTTTTTTAATGTTTTTTCTACTGTTTTCTTGTGACTCGGTTCTACCGAGTCACAAGATGGCTGCCAACACTTCCTGGTTTGGAGTGTTGGCTGCCAATTAGAATGAAGCTCGTGGTCGGGAGGGTTTGCGAACCCTCCTCGGCCACAGATATCAAAACTTTTCCTTTTTCTATTTTCTCAGGAACTACTGAATGGATTTACACCATTTCACAAAAAGGACTCTTTCTGAACCAAGACCTACCTTTTTGCCAAATTTGGTGTAATTCCGTTCAGCAGTTCGGGCTGTAGCTTTGTCTAAAGTTTCCTATGGAAAATTGTAGTGTAGCTCCTATTTCCCTAATAGGCTCTGCGCATTGGAATAATATATCCTATAGGTTTGACGTAGGTCTAAGGTCAGTATGTCCCTATCGAGTATATTAAACTTAATTACTTGTGCCAGCTAGCTCAGAGACCACTAGAAACTCCTTGACGACAAGAAGGGAGTAGTTTCTGGCAGCCGCAAAACATGACCACTTTGTTTCCCTTTAGAATCAGAACGTGTCCCAGAGTCGTGGAAACAATAGATAACTATTTCACTCAGCTCAATCGTGCATGCTTAGTTTTCTCCAAGTTACACAGAAAGAACAGACGGGCGTTTCAATAAAAGATTTATTGAACAGTCTTGTTTCTGGTGTAAGTAAAATGTGCTGTTACGATCACAAGACAGTATGCGAGATAAATAATGTACAGTGTGAGCAGTAGAAATAAATAATACTGCGATAGCATTATCTTTTAGTATATATGCATTTACATAAATGACACAGACTAAAAATGCGAGTACTCATACGATGCGTTTCTAATCTAGTTCTACCCCAATGTACCTAACCTAACCTAGGTGTAGGGAGAGGTATGAAATAGGTGAAGTATTCCTTACTATGGTATACTAAGAGTATGTTAAGCCTAGTATGCTAGTATGCCAAGAGTCCCTCTAGGTTCTAGTCAGCTCCATACCTTAAGAATGAGAGAGGTAGGAATCTCTTGCCAGACTCGAACTCCAACACCCCGCAAGGGAAGTCAGATCACTGGAAGCTGGACTCTCTGCGTGCAGGGATGACAGCATCTTCTCAGTGCGTCAGGCCGGGAAACGGGCTCCTCTGAAGTCGAGATCTCCTCTGATTTACAGGGGCTAGGGAAGATATATTTATACCTGAGAAGTACCTAAGAATGTTAGTATTGACGTGAGTCGGACAGCGGAAGACGCCATGAATGAACCCCTAAGGAATAATGGTTCATGCATAATATATGAGTCCTTGAAGAAATCAATAGTCCTGGGCTAGGGAAACTCCCGCAGCCTAAGGGTCTGTTCTTCATGAACTCGTTGTGACGTTAGGGTGGACGGATGTCAGAGACCATGCCTGTATTTGGAGTGCACGGTTTAATGCCTAAATAAGGGCTGGGATTCTATGCCTATATAAGGGCAGGGCGAATTGTGCCTATATAAGGACATGATACTGGAAAGCCCATTTATGGACACCCTAAGAGGAATACAACAAAATAACATGGGTAAAATGTGTTTTGGGACCCCTATTTTTTCTCGGCCCCCGCTTGGCGAATCACCCTGAAACTTTCAAGACAAGAGCAGACCGGAGCTGATTACTAGTTTTGGAAATTTCGCGAAGGTTCGTCAACCGGCGCCAAAGTTATTGGGAAAACAAAAAACGCTTTTCCTATGGAAACTAGGTCCTAACTATAACTACTATATATATATATATATATATATATATATATATATATATATATATATCAATCGAAAGCACCCAAAATTGAAAGCACCACACATCGTCGTGTGAAATCCTTTATTTCGCTGGGTAGCAGAGCGGCAACATCACTAGTCACAGCATGGAATCTCACCAAACTCCGTACGCGTTTCGGGCGTGCATTTGCCCTTGTTCACCGGCTTGGCTTCACAGAGAGAGGCAGCAATGGTTGATATTGCACTCGTGATCAATTAATGTATCCCGCCCCCATGGGCGTGTGCAAAGTGCATTTTGGTCATTGGAGTTCAATTGTTAAAATCAATCCTCAGTGGGTGCCGCAATCTTCTCCGTAATAAGAGTTTTAAAACATCATAGTTGGCTGCTGTCAACTCGCAAGGCTGCCGCTTCTGCTTAGTACTTCCCAAGGAAACGGAACACGACGTTCCACTTGTGCCATGATGATCATGGCGCTGGACCTGCATCGTTCGCAGTGGGGTGCCTTCGCGACCTGGATGGGCCGCTATATATCCAATCGAAAGCACCCAAAATTGAAAGCACCACACATCGTCGTGTGAAATCCTTTATTTCGCTGGGTAGCAGAGCGGCAACATCACTAGTCACAGCATGGAATCTCACCAAACTCCGTACGCGTTTCGGGCGTGCATTTGCCCTTGTTCACCGGCTTGGCTTCCACAGAGAGAGGCAGCAATGGTTGATATTGCACTCGTGATCAATTTATGTATCCCGCCCCCATGGGCGTGTGCAAAGTGCATTTTGGTCATTGCTGCCTCTTTCTGTGGAAGCCAAGCCGGTGAACAAGGGCAAATGCACGCCCGAAACGCGTACGGAGTTTGGTGAGATTCCATGCTGTGACTAGTGATGTTGCCGCTCTGCTACCCAGCGAAATAAAGGATTTCACACGACGATGTGTGGTGCTTTCAATTTTGGGTGCTTTTCGATTGGATATATAGCGGCCCATCCAGGTCGCGAAGGCACCCCACTGCGAACGATGCAGGTCCAGCGCCATGATCATCATGGCACAAGTGGAACGTCGTGTTCCGTTTCCTTGGGAAGTACTAAGCAGAAGCGGCAGCCTTGCGAGTTGACAGCAGCCAACTATGATGTTTTAAAAACTCTTATTACGGAGAAGATTGCGGCACCCACTGAGGATTGATTTTAACAATTGAACTCCAATGACCAAAATGCACTTTGCACACGCCCATGGGGGCGGGATACATAAATTGATCACGAGTGCAATATCAACCATTGCTGCCTCTCTCTGTGGAAGCCAAGCCGGTGAACAAGGGCAAATGCACGCCCGAAACGCGTACGGAGTTTGGTGAGATTCCATGCTGTGACTAGTGATGTTGCCGCTCTGCTACCCAGCGAAATAAAGGATTTCACACGACGATGTGTGGTGCTTTCAATTTTGGGTGCTTTTCGATTGGATATATAGCGGCCCATCCAGGTCGCGAAGGCACCCCACTGCGAACGATGCAGGTCCAGCGCCATGATCATCATGGCACAAGTGGAACGTCGTGTTCCGTTTCCTTGGGAAGTACTAAGCAGAAGCGGCAGCCTTGCGAGTTGACAGCAGCCAACTATGATGTTTTAAAAACTCTTATTACGGAGAAGATTGCGGCACCCACTGAGGATTGATTTTAACAATTGAACTCCAATGACCAAAATGCACTTTGCACACGCCCATGGGGGCGGGATACATAAATTGATCACGAGTGCAATATCAACCATTGCTGCCTCTCTCTGTGGAAGCCAAGCCGGTGAACAAGAGCAAATGCACGCCCGAAACGCATACGGAGTTTGGTGAGATTCCATGCTGTGACTAGTGATGTTGCCGCTCTGCTACCCAGCGAAATAAAGGATTTCACACGACGATGTGTGGTGCTTTCAATTTTGGGTGCTTTTCGATTGGATATATAGCGGCCCATCCAGTTCGCGAAGGCACCCCACTGCGAACGATGCAGGTCCAGCGCCATGATCATCATGGCACAAGTGGAACGTCGTGTTCCGTTTCCTTGGGAAGTACTAAGCAGAAGCGGCAGCCTTGCGAGTTGACAGCAGCCAACTATGATGTTTTAAAAACTCTTATTACGGAGAAGATTGCGGCACCCACTGAGGATTGATTTTAACAATTGAACTCCAATGACCAAAATGCACTTTGCACACGCCCATGGGGGCGGGATACATAAATTGATCACGAGTGCAATATCAACCATTGCTGCCTCTCTCTGTGGAAGCCAAGCCGGTGAACAAGGGCAAATGCACGCCCGAAACGCGTACGGAGTTTGGTGAGATTCCATGCTGTGACTAGTGATGTTGCCGCTCTGCTACCCAGCGAAATAAAGGATTTCACACGACGATGTGTGGTGCTTTCAATTTTGGGTGCTTTTCGATTGGATATATAGCGGCCCATCCAGTTCGCGAAGGCACCCCACTGCGAACGATGCAGGTCCAGCGCCATGATCATCATGGCACAAGTGGAACGTCGTGTTCCGTTTCCTTGGGAAGTACTAAGCAGAAGCGGCAGCCTTGCGAGTTGACAGCAGCCAACTATGATGTTTTAAAAACTCTTATTACGGAGAAGATTGCGGCACCCACTGAGGATTGATTTTAACAATTGAACTCCAATGACCAAAATGCACTTTGCACACGCCCATGGGGGCGGGATACATAAATTGATCACGAGTGCAATATCAACCATTGCTGCCTCTCTCTGTGGAAGCCAAGCCGGTGAACAAGGGCAAATGCACGCCCGAAACGCGTACGGAGTTTGGTGAGATTCCATGCTGTGACTAGTGATGTTGCCGCTCTGCTACCCAGCGAAATAAAGGATTTCACACGACGATGTGTGGTGCTTTCAATTTTGGGTGCTTTTCGATTGGATATATATATATATATATATATATATTATCTACTGGCGGTCACCAGTAGATAGTTATAGTTAGGACCTATTATCCATAGGAAATCCGCGACATTCTATTTGCAATAACGTTGGCGCCGGTTGACGAATCTTCGCGAAAGCTTCCAACTTGTTGGGGCGCTCCGGTCCGCTCCTAAGCTGAAAGTCTCGGGTGATACGTCAAGCGGGGCCGAGAAAAAGGGGGGTCCCAAAACGCATTTTCCCCATTCATTTTTCCATAGGAACCTTTAGTCGCAGCTACAGCCCGAACTGCTGAACGGAATTACCCCAAATTTGGCAAAGAGGTAGCCCTTGTTTCAGACTGGTGCCTTTTGCTAAAATGGTGTAAATCCGTTCAGTAGTTCCTGAGAAATTCACAATTAAAATCACATATATATCTATGGGCACGTCAGATCCGCGTACCCTCCCGATCACGAGCTGCATGCTAATTGGCTGTCAACACTCCAAATCAAGAAGTGTTGGCAGCTATTTTGTCCCTCGGTAGAACCGAGGGACAGAAACAAGTGCGCAAAGCGCAAAAGGGTGCAGGGTAGAAACACCCTGACCCCCTAGGTCTGCTCAGGGGTCCCACAAGGACCCCTGGGCAGAAATAGCATTTTTTTAAAAAAATCGGCAGGATGCGCTTAGGGTGCGCGGATCCCGCCGAGAAAAAAAGAAACAAGTGCGCAAAACGCACAAAGGGGGCAGGGTAGAAACACCCTAACCCCCTAGGCCTGCTCAGGGGTCCCACAAGGACCCCTGGGCAAAAAAAGCATTTAAAAAAATCGGCAGGATGCGCTCAGGGAGCGCGGATCCTGCCGAAAAAAAATTGAAGCGCGGTCTCCGCGCTCGATGTTAATTTGCCCCCGGGTGGGCCAAGTCCCGGGGGCATGCTGGGGGTTTATTTTATGTATGGGGGCCTCTAAGGCCCCCAAGCCCCGGGGACCGCCACCCCCGGGGCTTTATCATTAATGGTGCGGAGGGCTCTGAGCCCTCCCGCAGCCCCGGGACCGCCACCTCCCGGGGCTTTTTTTTTTTTTAAACCTGTGTGGGGGCTATAGCCCTCACACGCCCGGGACCACCACCTCCCGGGGCACTAAGAAAATTGAAAATGGGGGTCCGTTTGGACCCCCAAGCCCCGGGACCACCACCACCGCGGGGCTTTCAAAATGTAGGGAGGGGGCCGCGCGGCCTCCTCCTGGAGCCCTTGATGGCCCTGGGGACCGCCACCCCCAGGGCCGGCTCCTGCAGTGTCCCGGGTGCCTACCCCGGGACACTGTAGTTTGCTATGACAGGACGGGAGCCTCGCGGCTCCCGTCCTGTCATAGCTAAATTGGTTTGCATTTTGAAAGAGAGAGCAGGAAACCTGCTCTCTTTCAAAATGCAAACCAATTGCTTTTCCACACGGGGAGCAGCATGTTAGCTGCTCCCCATGTGGAAAAGCAATGCCGGCTCCCGTAGGACACGCAGCCCCCCTCCCCAAATAATTTTTTTTTTTTTAAATTTAAAAAATAAGGGCAAGGCCGGCCCCGGGGATGGGGTCCCCGGGGCCTTAAATGGCCTGAGGAGGGGGGCCACGCAGCCCCCTCCATATTTTTTATTTAAAAGAGGGCATGCCCCGGGATGGGGTCCCCGGGGCCAATAGAGGCCCAGGGAAGGGGGCCACGCGGCCCCTTCCTCGTTTTTTTTTTTTTTTTAATAAAAAAAAAATGCCCAGGCTCCGGGGATGGGGTCCCCGGGGCCAAAGTGGCTGAGGGAGGGGGCCATGCAGCCCCCTCCCATAAAAATAAATAAAAAACGGCATCGTGCCGGAGGCCCCGCCCCTCCCTGCAGTACTCTGCAAACGCGCCCCCTGGCGCGTTTTAAGAAGGGAAGTAATTCCCCTTGAATACTAGGGGTCCTTGAGGGCCAACTAGCCCACCAGGAACCTTCCAGTATGCGCCAGGGCTGCCTTGCAGAGAGGTGTACAGAGGCCACGCCCTTTTTACACCTCTCTGCAACGCAGCTCTGTGGCGCTTAATGGAGGTAGCTGGTGGGCTAGTTGCACCCCAGGGACCCTCAGGATTCAAGGGAGTTAATCCCCCGACTTAAAACGCGCCACGGGGCGCGTTTGCACAGTGGTGAAGGGAGGGCGGGGCCTGAGGTGACATGTGTGCAAACAGGCCCCATGGTGCGTTTTAAGATGGGGAATTAAATCCCCTTCAATCCTGAGGGTCCCTGAGGCCAACTAGCCCAACAGGTACATCCAGAAAGCGCCACAGAGCTGCGTTGCAGAGAGGTGTAAAAGGGGTGTGGCCTCTCTACACGTCTCTGCAACGCAGCCCCTGGCGCATACTGGAGGTTCCTGGTGGGCTAGTTGGCCCCTAGGGACCCTCATGATTCAAGGGGACTTAATCCTCCAACTTAAAACGCGCCACGGGCGCGCTTGCACAGATGTCACCTCAGGCCCCGCCCCTCCCTTCACCATTGTGCAAATATTCCTCTAAAATCTGCCGAACTACGAATTCTGATTTACTCACCTGTTATCAGGAGAGACCTCAGTGCTGCATCTTTCAGCCCAGTACTAATCCTGAAAAGTAATTTTAACCGTACTTACCAGTAACTTGAATTTCCTTCCATAGGATATCATTGCCTGCTTTTTGCTGAAAAAGTTTCTAAGTGTTGATTTTTGAAACATACAAATATTCCTCTAAAATCAGCCGAAATACGAATTCCGATTTACTCACCTGTTATCAGGAGAGACCTCAGTGCTGTATCTTTCAGCCCAGTACTGGTCCTGAAAAGTAATTTTAACCGTACTTACCAGTAACTTGAATTTCCTTCCATAGGCTAACATTGACTGGTTTCACTTGGAAATTCTTCTAAGTGTGGAGTTTTGGAACTTTAAAATATTCCTCTAAAATCAGCCGAAATACGAATTCCGATTTACTCACCTGTTATCAGGAGAGACCTCAGTGCTGCATCTTTTAGCCCAGCACTGACCCTGAAAAGTAATTTTAACCGTACTTACCAGTAACTTATATTCTCTTCCAAAGGAATCCATTGTCTGGTTTTCAGCAGAAAAGTTTCAAAGTGTCGATTTTCACAAACTACAAATATTCCTTAAAAATCGCCCATATGACTTAAACGCATTCTTTCAACTGGTTACAGGAGAAGCACCAGTGCTGGATCCAGGATCCAACACTGAGTAAGAAAAAGTAACGATAACAGTTTTTACCTGCTAAGTGAATTTCCTTCCATAGGATAACATTGGTGATTCTATGAGAAAAAGTTTCTAAGGGGCCCATTACGATACCCGGCGTAAAAAAATCCGCCAGGCATGGAAGCGGCAAAAATCCGCCCGCACACACCGCCTGAACACCGACCACGCCATTACGATTACACAAACCGAAAACCGCCATCGGCGGAAAATCACACAAAATACCGCCCGCCATCGTCCGAGTCGGAGTCAAACCGCCCGCCACGGACGGAAACACGCACGACAACACAAAACCGCCCGCCCACACGGCCGACACACCGCACGTGAAATTACGATCGCACCGCCATGAGCGCGGAAAAACAACAAATATACCGCCCGCCAGCGCAAACAACGCCGATGAGAATCGACACGGCAGAAGCCATGGCGCCCACGTACCTGCACAGAAACCATCCGCACACAAAACCAATAGCACACAACATGGCCAACAAGTCCACACAGCAAGGCACACACAAATACACAAGCACAGTACACATCCCGAAAACACCCCCCGGACAAACAAAAAATACAAAGGCCAGAACCCCAGACACAACACACCTGAAAACAACAGACCATGAGGACACACCCACATAGGTGAGTACAAAAGCAGCACTCCCACAGACCACAACCCCTTGCTACATTGCAAACCAGAGAGGAGAGGAGAGGACACAGTGACACAGCAAGGACAGCAGCACACCACAGAAACGCACACATCACAACCACCACCACCACCACCAAACACCGGCACCACAAACCCCCTGCACATTACACAACACACACCGCACCAGCACCACAAACACCATGGCACCACAAAGGATGCCCAAGTTCACGCCCATGGAGCTGACGGTCATGGTCGACGAGATCATCAAGGTGTACCCACAAATCTATGGGAACATGGTCCAGCACACACCACTAGCCACCAGAAACAGAATGTGGAACCGGATCGTAGACCAGGTCAATGCAGTCGGGACCCTGCCCAGGAACAGAGTCGAGATAAACAAACGTTGGAATGACGTAAAGAGCCTGGTCAAGAAGAAGGAGGGCAAAAACAGAGAGCTGGCTGCCGTCACTGGCGGAGGGAATCCCGCGCTCTTTAAGACCTTCAAAGCGTGGGAGGAGAAGGTGCGAGTCGTAATCCATCCGGAGATCCTCGCCGGATTAGCAGGGGGAGTGGAGGCTGGTAAGTACAAACTAATGTATACTAGCACACCGCTATGTACTCACATGCGCAACCACCATGCCACAGCTCCCAGGGACAAACACCCCCATGTCCAGCACACAATACACAACACATCACACGCACATGCAACAGACACTACCACACACAGGCCAAACCGAACAACTGTAAGATGCGTGGGGACATGTGTACACTAAGCCAGCCACGTAACCACCAACAGGTCCCCAAATATGCCAGAAGCGCCACAACGAGCACCCACCACACCCATGTGTCCGCCACAGCTGCACTAACCGACAAGTAACAGGTAAGTGGCAGGAACACAAAGTGCAGTGGGTGGGACGGTGGACAGCCCAAGTACAACACACACCAGGCCCCAGTCCCACAGCACAGCAAGGAGGAGCATCCCCACACCCCACAGCCACGTGTCAGCCACCGCAGTGCACAACGACAGCCGAAAGGCAGACATCACGGTCCACAGCAATCGGTGTCAGTGGGTGTACAGCCACCCCCACGACCCACTACACCCCCCCACCCCCACAGACCTGCAACATGGAGCACCCCCGCTTAGAGCCATGTGGCATCCAGTACAGTGCACGCACGAACAACTTGCAGGTGGGAAACTGGACAGGGCTGGATTACTGGAGGCATGAGGACCATAACACCACCAACACATGGGACATGTCACGTAGCACACGAACACGCAGCACCGCCCACCGTCACGAACAAGTGAACAATGTGCACACGGACATGAACAGCAGACTCACACCCCACATGACCCATCACAGACATAGCAACACCCAAGGAGCCACGTCTGCATGCACAAGCCACACTGAATATAGTCCCACACGGCAGCCACTGTGCAACTCATCACACACAACCGAAACACCATTGAAGTCCTGTCCATGTAGCCCCCACTGCCTGTCAACCCCACACCCCACAACTACGCCTATGTAAGACAAACAACACTAGACGCAACAGAGCGGAACAACAGAAATGCACACGAACACCACTGAACCCATCAAACTCACAGACACACCATGCACATACAACATACCATCCATCCCATCCGTCAGCCCCAGTCACATGAAAGGCATGTCATCCGCACAGCTGCCACACATACAGCAGTCACGCTAAGACACATGCCCATGACCAACCATGTGCCAGAAGTCAATTAAGCGCACGACACACTGTGAGCAACAACACACAACATGGGCCACACCCCCCCGAGCACTGCAGTGATGCACATGGCACAGGGCAGCACGCACACCAAGGAGATGGGACAACTGCAATACGTTGGCTGGCACACAACTATCACTCACTCATAACGATGCGTCCAATGCCATGTCCAGTAACCACAACAGACAGCAAATATGCAGGGCATGTCAGGCATGCACACACCTCAGACCATGCACTGTCATGCTGTCACAACACATGTCACGTTCGGCACCCATGGCTCACAGCATGTACCCCAAAAGCATATCCCCTCCCAAATGCGAATCTGGGGCATGGCCCCCATGTTGCCATATGCGTTCCTAAGCGTTCCATTTGAACCCCAAAAGCATATCCCCTCCCAAATGCGAATCTGGGGCATGGCCCCCATGTTGCCATATGCTTTCCTAAGCTGCTCCATTTGAACCCCAAAAGCATATTCCATCCCAAATGCGAATCTGGGGCATGGCCCCCATGTTGCCATATGCGTTCCTAAGCGTTCCATTTGAACCCCAAAAGCATATCCCCTCCCAAATGCGAATCTGGGGCATGGCCCCCATGTTGCCATATGCGTTCCTAAGCGTTCCATATGAACTCCAAAAGCAAAGTACAAACCAGACCCTGGATGGGCCAGGAGCCCGCATACACCAGAGTCACAATGAGTAGGGGCAAAGCAACACACCCATCGGCATGGCCAATCCGTCCCATGCCACATGTGCACAGCACACAGTCCCATTGCCTAGCACACACAACTACAGATGCCACAGCCACACACTCGCCTCCGGGAAACCCATGTACGAGATTGCACGAACTGCCAATGTCAGACGACTAATACATACTTCGCCAGGTGCAACACAATAACAAATCTCATTTTCTCCACAGGTGACGAACTGCTGGACGCTGGGGATGGAGACAGCAGCCAGCACAGCCAGCCTACAAGCCCCCAACGAGGACACACGGATCTGGAGGATCTGTCCACCTCTTCGGACACGGACCACCAAGCTGGCCCATCTGGCGTGGCAGGGCCCAGCCGCTCCCCAGGACCCCTCCTACCCACCAACCCATCATCCAGGGATGCTGAACAGTCCCAGTCCCCTGCTGCCACTGTCGTTGCGGCCACACCCACGGTCATTGCAGCCACTACCACTGCCGCAACCGCCACCATCGCCGCACCGACCACCACCGCCGCCACCACCACCACGTCTTCGCTGGCACCAGCCCCAGCGCAGGTGGTGGCCCGGCCGACTGGATCCACCCTGGGAGCCACAGCGAGGACCGTGGTGTGCAATGTGGCTAGTGGGCAGGCCGGTGGCAGCAGGACTGGTAGGAGGAGCAGGGTCAGGGAAACGCCAGCCTCCCCTGGGAGCCATGCCCTGCCTCAAATGGCCAGAGTCCTTGGGGCCTATGAAGAGGCCCAAGGACAATGGGCCAGGTCTGCTACTGACACGCGGGAGGTGCTGGGGGTGCTGAGGTCCATGGACGCCCATATGGGCCAATTCGTGTCCCGTATGGACCAACTCGTGGACCTCATGGGCCAGCTGGTGGTGGCGGTGGGGTCACAGGCAAGGCCAGCAACACCACCTCCGCCACCACCTGCTAGGGCGCAGGGTCGGCCAGCAGTGTCCACTTCCCTGCATCCACAGCCAGTGAGCACACCTCACCCACCACCAGCAGGTCGCCACCACACACCCCCTCCCAAACGTGGAAGGGGCCGTCCGAAGAGGAAACAGATCTCCCGGGAGGACTTCGCACGCTCCAGTCGCAAGTGAGGCAGCCAGCCAGCCTTCCGCCAGCCTTCCTTGACCAGCCACTGCATTGACTTGCTCTACGATCCCACTCCACACAGCCAGCTGGATGGCATGTGTGTGTTGGACTATGGACATAGAACCAGTGGGTACACCCTGATCATCACGCAGCCATGACCGACAGCTCATTGTCACTGCACGCACCACTTTTGTTATCACCTTACACACAATCACATGTCACAGTTCGTAATAAATGCACCTTATTCACTAACTGCTGTTTGTGCCCTGTGTTTTATTTGTACGGAATACAACGGCCACCTTGGGCGGAAGGGCACCTGATGCGTGGCATGGCAATGGAATCCGGAGGGCCTGTAGGGACCTAGGGGTGGGAGACAGAACAGGAGCACATTCAATGAGTGTGTCACACACCCATCACACAGTACATGTCAACAACTACAAGCAATGTACACACATCGCACAGAGCAATAGGGCACAATGCCACAGTCACCAACAGTGGCATACTACCCTGGCCATGGAGCGTTGACACACTGCACGCAGTGAACATACGGCCACCCTGACACAGCACACACACCTGCACAGATACAGACACATCATCCGTCGTACATGGACACTCACCGTCAAGTGAAGTAGCGGGCGATGAGCTGCTGGCGCACATTCCCAGCTTCCTCCTCTCCGCTGTCCACCTCACTCGAGCTGTCCTGGTCTGCGGGCTGGGGCCCTGGTTGATCTCCGTCATCCACAATGAGGGGGATCTGCTTCCGAATGGCCAGATTGTGCAGCATGCAGCACGCCACCACTATCTGGCACACCTTCTGTGGGGAGTACGCCAGTGCACTCCCGGTGCGGTCCAGGCACCTGAACCTGGACTTGAGGAGGCCAAAGGTACGCTCGACCACACGTCTGGTCCTCCCATGTGCCTCATTGTATCGATCGTCTGCTGGGGTGCGAGGATTCCTCAATGGACTGAGCAGCCATGCCCCATTCGGGTACGCAGAGTCACCTGGGTGTGAGGGACACAGAGAACCGTAGCTATTCCAACTGGACAGGGGACAGCATCGCACAACCAGCACGCTACACCACTCCACATACTCACCGACAATACAGGCACGATCCTGTTGCAGATTGGCCATCAGTCGTGGCAAGATGCTGTTGCGCATTATGTGTGCGTCATGGGCCGAGCCTGGAAACTTTGCACACACGTGGGTGATCACCATGTCCGCAAGGCACACCACTTGCACATTCAGGAGTGCGTGTGCTTCCTGTTGCGGTACAGGTGCTCAGTGGCCTGTGGTGGAACAAGGCCAACATGAGTGCAGTCAATGGCTCCCACGACGTGTGGGATTCTGCCAAGGGCATAGAATGCACCCTTCACTGCCGCCAATTCACGAGCCCTGGGGAATCTGATGTACCTGTTCCGGTACAGCATCATGGCTGCCAGTACATCCCTCAGCACCTTGCTGAACATGGGCTGGGACATCCCTCCTCCACTGCCCACTGTGTGCTGGAATGACCCAGTGGCGAAGAAATGCATGGCGGCCATCACCTTAGCCGTGGGGGTGACAGCAGTCGGATACACCCTGCGGGGACGGAGATGGGGCTCTAACATGGCACACAGTCGATGCAGAGTTGGCCTGTCCAGCCGAAACTTCCTGATTACCTCTGTATCGTCCATGTCCGCCAGCAATTGGTATGGGCGGTCAATGTTCGGTCTCCGCCTGGGTTAAATGGCAGAGGACACATGTCAAAGCAACACGGCACATAGCAATTTCGCATACACATCACTGACATGACTGAGCAAGCACATGAGCCACAGCCCAGCTGTCAAGCTGGGACGGCACGGCCACAATACACTTACACAGGTCTCCCAACAATGGCAATGGCAAGTGAGACATACCACTGCCATGTGCATGCACATGGGGATCTAGGCCCCAATGACTTGCGGGGCGTGCTGATGGGGACTGACTGCATATTCGTCAAGCGGCAACGCCACGGCAACATGAGTGTCTGCTGAGCATGGAACTGCTTCCGAGGCTGGATGAGTATGGCACACGACGACGACGATGTGGGCACGGGCTGAGCGGCCAATACAAGTGGGACCTGTGGCACGAGGGGATATGAGACAGTAGTAGGTGTCAGCACTGCACCCTATGTACAGCACTGTACGGATCACAGCTCCCGAAACATTGACTGGTGTCCACATTGACAGCCCCATGCCAAGACGGCTGTGTGCTTGCAGTCACAGGTGAGAGGTTACATTGCACGTGCCAGGTGGCAGACGTACATAGTGGGAGCTGGCATGTGTGTGCATGTGTCTCCTGTTCAGGATCCACCAGATGGGCGCTGACTCTGTACTGACCATTGGACACAGCATGTTCCGTGGAAGGCTTGTGTGGTGGGATGGTGGCACTGGATGTGCCTCCGTTGGGTGGGGGCCATGCACAGGGCGGGTACGTCGATGATTGCGCATTGTTGGACACGGTGGGTGCACCAACTAAGATGTGTTGCCCTGTGTTCAATTCCTATGTCCGCATGATGATGGACTGTGGATGAGGGCAGACTACACATTGGTCGATGTGCTGTCTATATGCATGTGCCTTCACACCAGGCACAGCTGCCCCTGCACATGTGACCCCTGCTGGACTCGCTGCTGGGTCTGTGGAGCTGATGCACCTTCTGCGCGTGGGGCGGGCAGCTCTCCTCACTTCCCTCATTGCGCATGTCATGTCTTTGCCGCAGGTGACATGGATCATGGAGGGCCCACATGTACGCGTGGGTAGGCTACACATGATTGTTCACTGGTCGCCACCCCCAGTCAGTGTTTCGAATGGGAAGGTTGTCGTGCTGGTGGTATGTTCGATGTGGCGGATGGGCGGGCCTAGGTGCGGGCTTACATTCCGGACATGGGGGTAGTTGGATTGGCGACTAGTTGCAGTACACACGGGACACGTCTCTTCCTTTCCACATCTGGGTCATCCCTTGTACTAACTGACAGTGATACAGTCATCTTCGCCCCAGCCCTCATGTCCTCCCCTCGCCCCCAATATGCATGCTCACCTGCGAGGCTAGCGCTTGCACAGGCAGCCCCAAGCTCGCACCAGAGAGGGCAAGGAGTGTATGTGTGGGTCCAGTTGCACGAGTGGGCTGTCTCAGGGTATGATGTGTGGCGGGACGCCGTCCACCTGCGTGGTGCCCCAAATGGAGACCCGGCCTGCATGGACTATGCATCACAGTCTTCGCCTTCCGGATCCGCCACCTGCGACACCCAGTGGCTGTGGCTGCCCTTGCGGCCAGGCCGCGTCCGTCTGTGGCTGTTGGCCCACACATTCACTCTTTGGCCTCTCTGGGGAGGGCTCGGGGGTGGTGGCGCACGCGCTTGCACTTAGTCGCAATGGCATGTGTCGTGGTTGGTATGATGGGCAATGGATGGGATGGTGCGAGCCACCTCCCGTGACGTCAGTGCTGCTCGTGCTGTGGTGCGTCCCCCTACACTTCCATTTGACTTGTGCCATGCTAGACGTTGAGGTTCTATTGCCTGCGTGATATGACCAGGAGGAGCGCGAGGAGACCTCTCACACACCATGCTCCACTGCCATCCCGTGCCCTGTATCGCCTGTGCGGATTGACTATGTTGGGGTTGCACCTGGTCGACTGGGGCTGTGTGTGCCTTGTCAAGGGGCATGGCGGGCGCACAACAGGATCCAGCTTGTCCACAGAGGGTGGGCTGAGGTGCGCCTGGTACCGCTTTGTACGTGTGCCCGGCTGCTGTGCACACACGTGTTCACTCCCCCGACAGGTGTCCTCTCACAATGCCCAGGGAAGCGGTGGTGTACTGTTCATGACCCCTCCCAACACGGCGTGCTCCAACTTGGCATGTGCGCATCTACCCGTCGCACCCACCCACCTGAGCACTGCGTCCATACGACTTCACACGACACATGTGTGTCTTCCACAGTAGTGCTACTCATTTGCGTTGACATCCAATACCAGTGGACTACATGGTCATGTCACGACTGCCGTGTACTTCACATACTCTCATCCTCTCTCATTCGTACTTGTGGAATGAGTCAGCGGAGACAGTTTTGGTTTCAAACATTATATTGAGTCTTCTGTCCTCTGTGATGCAGTATAGTGGACACTACTGGCAGCGGAATACATGTTGAGGATATACTGAGCATGATTACAAATGGGATAGGGTGTGGGGTTACATCTGCTTGGCCAAGGCTGTGCTAATGTACATTTACGTATAGCTGCGGAGCTGCGGACTTTGACACAGACGGTATACATGTAGCCTACCAGACCGCTCGGCATCATGGGCACAGTCCATCTCAGTTCCATGTGACAGGTTTGCTGCGGTTGTTCCTCATGCACGCGTGCATGTGAGATGACATCAGGGCATGTGCTTGCGTGCATGCAGCGGCGTGCCACTTGTTGTTGCACTGTGGTGGTTACTGGACATGTCACAGTCACTGGGGTCGTGTTGTTGTTGTATGCACTTGTCGTCCATGCAAAGGTCCTGGTATGGGATTCCCGGGGCGGGGGTGGGAGGGGTGCAGCACCCACAGACTCCAGGCGACCTATTCATGTCCACTGAGCGGTGTGTGTGTCCATGTGCGCTGGATCCATGTCGTGTCCTGGTTGTTCGTGCAGTTCCGTCCATGTGGGTGCGATGCACAGAGCCCATGCCACTGCCTCCCACGATGCATGCGGTGTTCCTGGATGTGATGGGGAACAGTGTGCATGTCCCGGTCATATCCGATGTCATGGCGATGTCGTTGATGGTGTGGTTACAGTTGCCGGTCGTTTGGTATGGCTGTTGTGGTGGTGACTGGCCAGTCCGTGCGGAAGCTGAGCATGGGTGCGGGGTTGGACTTCATAGGTCACTCGGGGAACCTGCGTTGTGGTCCGACGTATTTACAGGTTGTCAGGTATGCGATGCCGTCCAGCAGGGCTTCCATGTCATTGGTGGTGTACATGTTTGCCAGCCAATGAAGCGGATGGTGGCTGTCAAGGTGTTGTTCGTAGGTTGTCCCTTGGAGGACCATGATGGGGCATGCTGGGTGACATTCGATGTAGCTGTTCTCGATGATCCGTCGTGTGGAGGCACAGTGGTTCCATTTCAGTGCGCATGCGATGTTGGCCACATACGCCATGCCCCCATAGGCAGAGCAGGCCCTGTCGTGTGCGTCCAGAGGGAGGAGTAGTGGTTGCAGGTCCGCCTTCAGACATGCCGGGTTGGAGAGGCATATCTCGACGGGATGCTGGTAGGGACACCTCCGACAGTAGAAGACGGGCATGACGCAGCTGAACAATGTGATGCGGTAAGTCAGTCGGTAACTTACGTTCAGCAGGGACAGGAGATCGCATCCCAATGTATGTATCGTGTTGGTTTGGTACAGCTTGAGCTGTTCGGCGTAGTTGGGTAGGTGTGTTGCGGTTGCCATTTCGCAGCGGTTCGTAGAGGTGGCGTGCTCCGGCTGTGTGTGCAGTCTGCAATGTGCACGCTCCGGGGTTGCTGTGAGCTCTGTGTAGTCGTGGGGAGACAGGACTTGTGTTCTGTTGGCTTGTTTGGAGGACACGGGCCCTCTTCCCACATGCTTCTCAGACAGTTCAAGGTCAGTGCTGTGTGACTCCTTCCAATTAACTTGCATGTGGCCGACATGGGGAGTGTTTTCTTCTTTCTTCCCGTCCGTTGTGTGCTTCTGTGATATGCGCTATCTGCCCTGTGGTCGGTCTCCTCGGCATGCCTGTGTTGGTCTATTCTTGGACAATGGCTGTATTCACCGGCTTCTGTCGTAGGGCTGTGGTTTCGGTGTTGGAATGGAAGGTCATTCAGTGCTGTCTGCTCTCCCTTGTGTGGGCGGCAGGCTGCCTTTCCGCTCTGCGTTGGGCCTTGTGTGTGGATGTAATTCTTGGGCCACCTGTTGTCGGTCCCCGGGCTCTTTGGTGTTCCGTTTCATGTGTCTTGTTCATATGTGCAGGGTGGTATGGGTTTTTCAGTGTGGTACTGGCGTTCCTCTTCCCGAAGGAGCCCTGCTTCTCCTAGTTGGTGTTGCCGCCGCTGTGTGCTTCGCCATGTTTGTTACACTGGGGTGTGTCCTGCTGTTGCGTGACTTCACTGACATGTGTGCGTCGGTTGTGTGGCGTTGGGTGTTGTCCGTGAATTGGGCGTTGGGGACATGTCTGTGGCCGGCCTGTCACGTGTCATGTGCGTTCGGGGTGGGGCTGATGTGTGTGCTGCTTGGTTGTGTCCCTGTGTCTGTGTGCGACGCATGCATGGCGCTGCGGTTGGCCTCTGCGTTGTGCGCATGTGTGGCGGCGTCATCGGCGCTTTGGGGCCGTGACGGGGTGGTTGGTTCCTAGTCCCAGGTGGTGTGTACACATGTGTTCTGCGATGTTAGGATTTGGCCTGTGTGTCATATGTGGATGCAATGGTGGATGTGTAGTGTGCACGCGCTGGTGGGGGTTGTCCGCTTTTTCCGCCCTTGCACTGTGTGCGCTGTTTGCGTGCACTTGTTGTGTGTGTGCCTACCTGCGTCTCCGCGGTACGTTGCGTCCTTGGTGGTGCATCAGCAGAAGCATGGGAAGGGCCTGCAGTGCTGGATTCATGCCCGGGGTGCCGCTTCTTCGTTGTCCGTGCTCTGCGTCCGTGTTTCCGCCTCTCTTTCACGTGCGGTGTCTCTTTGCCGTGGGAGCCGTTTGTTTGCGGCATCGTAATTTATGCGCCGGGCGGGACGTGTTTCGTCGGACGGTGTGTGTCAGTTGTGCTGCGCCGCTACGTGTGCGGGCGCACTTTGATGGCGGACGGTGTAGCTGGCTTGCCGGCGGTGTTTGGCCTGCTTTTCGCATCATAATTGGGCGGGCGTGTGGACTGCTGCGTGCCGGCGGTAACTGGTGGGTTTTGCATCCGCCAGCACGGCGGTTGTGCTTCCGCCCGCCATCGTAATGGGCCCCTAAGTGTCAACTTTTAAAATACAATAATATTCCTTAAAAATCACTACTGTAACCAAAACGCTTTTACTCAACTGTTTACAGGAGATGTCCCAGGACTGAATCTAGGATCCAGTCCTGTGGTTAGAAAAAGTAATCCATAAAGTAACTAATTGCATTTAACTAGAAATTCACATTGAGCTGAATGTTGCATTGTGTTTGAAAATGTGTTGCCCATTGCAACAACTGTAACTACTGTACTTAAAAGTCTATTGCCTATGTGCAAAGTATTTAAACTAAAGTAATTCATTCTGAGAAAGTATTTTTTGTAATGTATAATGTAATTACAATGTAATTTAAAAATAAAATATGTAAAAAAAATTGTTTCTAAAAATGTAGTAAATCAGTATGAAAAAAATAAATATAACAATTAATACATTTAAAAATTGTCATTTACAAAACCTTTGAAATTCACTGAAAAAACCGTAGGTTTCAGACATGTTATAGTTAGGAATTAGCATTTAAAAAACCTTTGAAATTCACTGAAAAAACCATAGGTTTCAGACACGTTATAGTTAGAAATTAGCATTTAAAAAACCTTTGAAATTCACTGAAAAAACCATAGGTTTCAGGCACGTTATAGTTAGAAATTAGCATTTAAAAACCTTAGAAATTCACTGAAAAACCATAAGGTTTTAGGGACAGTTATAGTTAGTTGGACATTGCACTCATACAAAACCCGTGAAATTCCCCCGTTATAGTTAGTTCAGGTAACTATAACTCGCGCCCCGCAATGCACTGCTGATGACGTCACATATTACATCACTCATGACAAGGTCAGTGACATCACTGATGACATCACTGATGACATCTCAAATGACATCACTGATGACATCATCCATGTGAGAATTTAATGCATCTTCTCACACCCTAATATAAGTTTTGATACACCCACTCTACATTACAGACTGCCATTCTCAAAACCATACACACTCCAATACCAATAAGTACATACCCACTCACTGATTCTTAGGTCTACACACACACATCTACTCACTCACCCGTACAGTCACTCATACTTACAGTCACTCAGTACAGGACTATCATATGCACTCATACACCTATATAAACACTCACACAACGCAACTCATCCATAGAGGTACTCACACACCTAGTCAGTCATGCAAATAATTAATCACACTCCAATTTACTCACCTATACAGTTATACACACCAGCTCACTTACTCATAAAAATACTAGCACATTCTTACGCTCCTATGCAATCACTGATGCAAGCACACACTCATCCATATAGCCACTCTCACAATCACACACTCTCACTTATAGCCATTTATATACTCCAACACACATATATACTGCCTTTCACATATGTAGTTACTCACACATGTACCACTGAGATATACATTCAATCACTAACACACCCATACACACACTCACCCACCCATACAGTCCATCACAGACGCACTCTTGAAACCATGCACCCAGTGAATCACCCACTCACACATCTATGCACAGAGTCACACACACCCCACCCACACAAACACTGAGGCACCCATACAGATACTCAGAGAACCAATCCATAACCCATATAGACACTCATTTAGCTAGTCAGAAACCCATGCAGTTGCTTACACAACAACAGACAGACGGATACAGACATTCACACAGTTTAGTCACTCACCCATGCATCCAGTAAGATACGTTTAATCACTCACTTATAGACTCAGTCACGCACCTACTAAATCATCCATTCAGGCGCTTCTACACCCACTCATTCTTCAATACGCCTTTCCCTATATATATTAAACATATTTAAACTTTACAGAAACACACAGTCACTGGATGATGTCATCAGTGATGTCATGAGTGATGTCATTTGAGATGTCATCAGTGATGTCATCAGTGATGTCACTGACCATGTCATGAGTGATGTAATATGTGACGTCATCAGCAGTGCATTGCGGGGCGCGAGTTATAGTTACCTGAACTAACTATAACGGGGGAATTTCACGGGTTTTGTACGAGTGCAATGTCCAACTAACTATAACTGTCCCTAAAACCTTATGGTTTTTTCAGTGAATATATATATATATATATATATATATATATATATATATATATATATATATATATATATACAAGCATCCCTTACGTCAGAGAGAGAGAAATTCCCGCACTCCAGAATGCAGATACTTGTAAAGTTTTGCACATTTCAGCGATAACGCCTATATCACTATAGCGATATTTCCAATAAAAATGCTGGCACACCAAACAATTTGCCTAGCCTATCGTGGCGCCCATCAGGGGGCAAACATTTAAAAACGAGCAATTGGGACAGTTTGCTTTTCAGCCTCTTGATGCTTCTGGGTTCCTTTGAAAAAGGTCAATGTGACCGAAATGCATCCGGAACAAGAATGCCAGTGCCAGCGCTTTGGAATCGAAAATAAATCTGCTCATCTCACCTAATGTGTGCGGCTCATTCCTTTCTCTGCGAGAGAGGTTTGTTGTAATGTTTTCACGGCGTGGTCCTGCCGCGAGCGACGCACCACCAGGAAAAGGAGCGCCAACAACTGCCCGAAAACGGACCCTGTTTGATGGTTTTGCGGAAGCAATAAGGGCAGTGGCAGCCGTCAGGGACTGGACCTTGGTTTTGGTCTCCTACAACTTTAAAGTTAGTATGTACAGGGATTAGGTGTTGAACCAACAAGTAAGAACTTTAAAGCATCGCCCACTGAAGGGAAATAATTGCGGGACTGAAGGCAAACTACAAACACCAGCATGCTTTCCCCATTTAGCCTATCGTGGCGCCCACCAGGGGGCAAACATTTAAAAACGAGCAATTGGGACAGTTTGCTTTTCAGCCTCTTGATGCTTCTGGCTTCCTTTGAAAAAGGTCAATGTGACCGAAATGCATCAGGAACAAGAATGCCAGCACCAGCGCTTTGGAATCGAAATAAAATCTGCTCATCTCACCTAATGTGTGCGGCTCATTCCTTTCTCTGCGAGAGAGGTTTGTTGTAATGTTTTCACTGCGTGGTCCTGCCGCGAGCGACGCACCACCAGGAAAAGGAGCGCCAACAACTGCTCTAAAACGGACACTGTTTGATGGTTTTGCAGGAGCAATAAGGGCAGTGGCAGCCGCCAGGGACTGGACCTTGGTTTTGGTCCCCAGCAACTTTAAAGTTAGTATGCACGGGGATTAGGTGTTGAACCAACAAGTAAGAACTTTAAAGCATCGCCCACTGAAGGGAAATAATTGCAGGACTGAAGGCAAACTACAAAGACCAGCATGCTCTACCCATTTAGCCTATCGTGGCGCTCACCAGGGGGCAAACATTTAAAAACGAGCAATTGGGACAGTTTGCTTTTCAGCCTCTTGATGCTTCTGGCTTCCTTTGAAAAAGGTCAATGTGACCGAAATGCATCAGGAACAAGAATGCCAGCGCCAGCGCTTTGGAATCAAAATAAAATCTGCTCATCTCACCTAATGTGTGCGGCTCATTCCTTTCTCTGCAAGAGAGGTTTGTTGTAATATATAACAAAGAACAAAAACTACCCCTAATCTAATTATTTACACAATTCGTTGAGATATCAAGAATAGGCAATGTTCCACAGAAATAGAGTTTACTTCATTTATTATCAAAAAATATATTTTTCATTTTATAAAAATCGCATCATACTTGTATATACAATAAGTGTATTACTGAACAAATAGACGAAATACATATGTAACATAAGAGCCCCAAACATGTAGAAAAATACAAAGTCTGTACATGTTGTAATATATATATATATATATATATATATATATATATATATATATATATATATATATATATACAAGTATCCCTTACACCAGATAGAGAGAAATTCCCGCACTCCAGAATGCAGATACTTGTAAAGTTTTGCACATTTCAGCGATAACGCCTATATCACTATAGCAATATTTCCAATAAAAATGCTGGCACACCAAACAATTTGCCTTGCTTATGAAATCAGTATCATAAGTGAGGCAACACTGCAGAAACAGTGGCCACTGTCTTAAGCGAACAATAAAGCAAGTTGATTGCTGTGAGAGCCTTTTTATGGAAGCATCTTAATGGTGATATGAAGCGGCTTTTTACTGCATCTTCTGTTTCTCCTGGTATCCACTGGGTCAGGCTACTAAAGCTTCTTTTACATATTGTTCATTAGAATATACCATGTAAGAAACTGGAGTACTAGTTGAGGGGGTTTAGAACCCATCTTAAATAATCATCATAGTCTGTCAGGGTGAACCACAAAAGTAATTCAAATAAATTTGTGTGTAACTCACTGGTAGCTTAGCACAAAGCACTCAGGCTTAACTTAAATGCACAGAGTAAAGTATTTCTGCATTACACATACGGTGATAAAGTGAAAACAAAGCTCAAGATAAATTCCAAATGAACTTAGAAAATCGTGTAAATTTTAATAAATAAAATGACACCAAAATGACAAAAATCCAATAAGTCAATCCTGAGAAATACATTTTTAAAGTTTAAATTAAAAATAGCACCATAAAGCACAAAACATCAACTGCAGTAATCTGGTGGGGCTAGACAGGGCCAAAGTCAAAGATTAATGCTGACTACAATGGATCGCTATTTGGATACAAGGACCAGGTTCATCCCGGTGTAAAGTTTACTTACATATGGTGAAATTTTTATGGAGAAAAATTGATTGTCGACGAAACATCAGTGGGGCAAGCTGGATCCGAAGGAGGGCCTGAGAATTGTGTGTTGCTAAAGAGAAGGGTACCAATGTGGTGGCTGACATCAGCAGGATAAGCTATGAGCCAGCAAAGTCCAAAGTTTATACCCAGGAAGGCCACGATGTCGATGAGTTGCTGCTCAGCATCAGCCCCCATTAAGCCCTCTACGTTCAGACTTAGAATCTTTTCTGGAAGCCATATCTCCTTCAGCAGGGCAAACCAGAAAGCTGAGGACAACTGGCAAGTCAACGTTGATGGCTGTGGCTTCGATGACAATCCCGGTCTCCATCAGTTCTCTAGACAGAAAGTTGGTGAAAGGTTTCTACGTTCCAGGTATTACAGTTTGGACTGGAGGAGTAAAGTTTATCCCAGCCAGAAGTCCAAGACCTGGGGAACAACACTTAGGGTTTGGGACTAAATCAAATGGAGGCCAGTAGCAGGGTCCAGGACAGGTCCTCAGCAGTTGCAAGAAGCAAGGCCTCTGGAAGCTTATAGTGTCCCAGTAGCTCAAACAAGAGTTCAGCCAACTCACCCTTCGAGTCACTTCTGGGGTACTGGTTATAAGGCAAGTAGGTCTAGTTTTCCTTCAGATTCTTCAGACAGTAGGGCCATTTTTCTTTCTTCTGAGGTCCAGGAGTGTTCTGAGGAGAAGTATGTGGGGTCAAATGTTATGCCTAGTGCCAGCTTGTGGATGGAGGACAAGCTTCTGTTCACCCCCTAGTCCTATTCTGGTCAGTTCCTCTACCCTCACTGAGTTTGGTGCCAGCCTGGCTATAGAGACAAAATGGTGGCAGGCCTGGGTATAAGCTTCATCTGCAAGTGGAAGGGAAGGCATCCTTTTGTTTGTTTATGGTCCCTTTTTGAAGGAGCCTTACCTGGCAGTTTGGGACAGAGTTCCCATGAGACACAGGGTCAGCACTGATTTGCATAAATTGTTCCCTTGTCTAGGGTGGCATGGTGGGTGAAAACTATGCACAGGTATGTGGTCCTGAGCAATTGCCAGTGGCTGTGATGAATTAAAGCATTTGATCCATCACCTTGTTGTTGCATTTCAGAGTGGGCATTGATTTAGTGGGACCATGAATACCCTTGTCCAGAAGTTCTAGGTATATTCTAGTAATTTTACATTCCCCAGCACATTACCAAGAGGCCATCCCATTATGACAATTTGAAACCCCTTAGATAACATATGGTATGATAAAAGTATTTTCTAAAATTGGCTTTCTTAGACAGTTCCTGGTTGATAAGGGTCCATCATTTGATTCAAAAGTGGTGGCTAAGGTCTGAGACTAACTAGCAATAAAATAACTCTGAACTTCTGTAAATCTTCCAAAGACCAATCGACTATTTAAAAGCTATAATACTACTCTGAAATGAACTCTGGAAAAAATCCTTGATATGGATGGAAAGAATTTGGATAGGAATGCTCCGATAGCTTTATGCACTACCCTTTTGCCAAATCCAACCAATTACAGGATTCTCAGCCTTTGATTTTCTATTTGGAAGAAAACCACATACTTTGCTGTAAATTTCTAAGGAAGTATTGGAGAAACAAACTAATACTGGTAAACCCACACATGAGTATGTCAACCAACTAAAAAATGCTTTGGTAAAATATGGGAGTTAGTGAAAGAAACAGACCAAGGCCAAACCTGTGAGCAACAGTATTACAATCAGGGATGCTAAGCAAAAGAATTCCAACTAGGTGATTACATTGTGCTTCAATTGCTGTCAAGCAAAAACAAGATGTTGGTTAAGTGGCAGTGTCATCAAAAGTTTAAGAAAAATATTAAATGTGTCATATCAATTAGAATTATCTTAAAAGAAAAAGACCCATACATTCCACATAAACTTGTATAAGAAAATGGGATGGCCTTGAATCTACTCAAAAAATTCATTCAGTAGAAAACAGACCTAAAATAGAGGTGGATATGAATATGGATCATAAGTTAAAAGATTTTTAAAAGGAAGAGGTTTAGTTGAATCTCTTACAGGGCTGCTTTCTTGTGATCCAGGAAGAACTCACTTAATAAACATTACATTATAATAGAACCTAGAAAAGCTTTCTGAAAAAGACCTTGTAGAATTCCTGAGTGACTTACAGTTGCTAGCTGCTTAATTAACAAATGTATTAACAAACAAAAAAGTCCTAAACATCTTAAGATTCCAGGGAATGAGGCGTTAATAGCATTTGAACATTTGCAAAAACAATTTGTACTCTACCCATATTAAAATCTCCAGAAGTTTTTTTGGTTTTTGGCAAACACATGCTTCTGGAATTAGTCTTCCAGCACTCCTCTCACAAGAAGACTTTAAGGCGAGCAAAAACCTATTCTGTATATAAGGCCTAAGTTGATCCCAAGAGAAACAAACTACCCAACAATAGGAAAAGAATGTCTTGCAATAAAGTGGGATTTAGAGGCTTTAAGATACTACTTGGAAGAGAGAGAATTCAAATTATTGACAGATATTGCTCCATTGACTTGGCTTTCTCAAAATAAAAGGAAACTCAGAATGTTTTGATTATTTTGTCACTACAACCCTTTAAGTCAAGAGTAGAAAGGAAAAAGCTCACACAAATGCAGATTTTCTGTGTAAATGTCCATCACATGTTCTTTATGGATGGAAGAACCTATGGGGGGTAGTGTAACAGGGAGGACTTACCAAGGCAGATATAGTTGACTCATACTTAGGGGATAAGAGCCAAAAGATTAACACAGATGAAAGACTTCGACGTTGAATGGTTGGAAGGGAAAAAAGACTGGCAACAAAGACAGGCCTAGATATAAATGGCAGGTGACAAAGAGAAGGACAAATTGATAACTACTAAAAATTTAACACATATATTAAAAAACATAAACAATTCTTATACAAAAAGATATATCACATACATTTAAAATATATACTAAAATACATAACACTATTTAAAAAATCGATATATTAAACAACTATATTTTTGCAAACGATATTAATGACTTCTATATTTTTTTAAACGATATTTCTTACCTTAAAATCGATATTCTTGACCACAATATTCTTGCTGTCGATATTTCTGACTCATGATATTACCTTCTGTGCTGCCCACAACCCCTTTGATGCCTGTTGTACCCGAGTCTTCTTCTCCTGAGGTTACAACTGGGCCTACAATAGTTACTAGGGGCCAGGCTGCAAAAACTCACCTAGATAACAACCGTGAGCCGCCGGTGAAAAGAAGAAGGGCTGGTGGACTCCAAAAACAAAAGCCATTGAAAACGGCCCGAATTGGTAAATTAAGAGGGAACGGAGATACGGAACCTGGACTAAGTTCCATTCTGCGCGCCTCACTGACACCGCTGACACCGCTAATGGGTGGCCCACTTTGTAAACATCTTTTCTCCCACCGCTTCCTCTGCCCTACCTCCCGCCATCATCCAATCCAGCACTCAGGACACATTATCCTTCTCGCTTGCAGAAGTGAGAAGTGAGTTAGCAGCCTGTAGTATCGGGATGGTCCCGGGCCCTGATAGGGTGCCGATAGACTTTTTTTAAGACAATGTAGATCTCTGGGTCCCTTTATTGACCAACGTTTTTAATAACATAGCCTTAGTAGGCCCCCCTCCATCCTGGCAAACCAGCGTAATCATCCCGATACATAAAAAAGGTGATAGGGGAAGTCCTAAGAACTATAGGCCAATCTCGCTTTTAGATACAACAGCCAAACTGATGGGCCGACTTCTCTTATCTGGGCTGGAGTCCTGGGCGCATGAAAGAAACATTCTAATGCAGCCACAATACGGGTTTCAGCGGGGAAAAGGTACCGTAGACCAGTGTTTCAATCTCTCATTAATTATGGACAAATATACTAGAGCAAAGGGTGGGGATAAATCAATCTTGCATTCATGGATCTCTCAGCAGCATTTGACTGCGTGTCCCACTCAAAGCTCTGGTATATAATGGAAGAGATGGGGTTCAAATTGACAATAATTGATTGTATTCGCCAATTATACACCAATGCTTCTGCATGCGTCCGCTATGGGGAAAACGGGGAATGCGTCCGCCCCTGCAAGATCTCAAGGGGGGTAAGGCAGGGTTGCGTTCTTGTCCCGTTCCTTTTTTCTATTTACACAAACAGCGTTGAAAAGGCGCTCGCGGGCGCAACCCCGGATGTTCCTGGGCCCGATTCCCAATGGCTACCTATCCTGGCCTATGCTGACGACGCCGTACTGATGGCCAGAACGGGGGTAGGCCTCCAATCTCTCATGTCAGCCTACGCGAATTTCATGGACTCATTGGACCTGAAAGTCAATCAAACAAAATCATTTGTAATTATAGCTGGGGCTGGTAAACGAGATAAAACCCCGCATTTCCATATGGATTTTGGAAAAATTGAGGTGGTGGACTCCCTACCTAACCTTGGGGTTCTCTTTAATAAAAACCAAACATGGTCACAGCTGGTTGAGGGAAGGGTTTTGGGAATGAAGAGGAGTCTAACAGCGATAAACTCCTTTTCCGATAGGTTGGGCACAAAGCCATTAGTTCCCATTAAACAGATTTATTACGCTAAAACAAAGTCTGCGGCAACGTACGGGGCAGGCGTTTGGGGTATGGCACCGATTGATTCACTTCAGACAACTGAGAATAGTTTCTTTAAGTCCCTGGTATCTCTCCCGCAATCTTACTCAAATTACATATCACACATAGAACTGGGCCTACCCTTCATCACAGACTCAATCAGACTAGCCCCAATCCTACTGTGGCTCTACATATGGCGTGGAGATACGGTGACTCTAACCCAAAATATAATTAGAGATTGCCTAAAACTGGAGAGCTACAGCAGGATCAGATGGCTGAACTATGCAGAACGGGAGCTGACTGCTATGGGTCGGGAAGAACCATTTAAAGACCCAACTGCCTGCAGAAAGACGTCAAGGCAGAGCCTGGTTGACATATTTATGCAGAGGGCCCAATATATCCGAAGGGAGAGGAATTATAATAAACAGTCGGTCCTTGCCGATCAACTAACTCCACCCATGTTAGATGGAGGGTACTCTTACATAGCGGATATCCCAACAATACAGCACAAATGTATTTTATTGAGATTCCGCTTGAACTTGTTACCATTGATGTTAGGGTTCCCGGAGAAAAGGTTTAAGCACTCAGAACTGTCACAGTGTCCATGTGGTACGCAATCTCCTCAGACTGATCTTCACCTATTATTTTTTTGCGGGTTATATCAGAAGGAAAGAAAGGAATATATTGCTCCGATTTTTAAAGCGGTATAATTTTAAACAATGCCGGGTTGCACTTTATTTCCTAAAATCATTGTCTGACCCTTTAGTCTGTTTTGCGGTAGCGACATTTTTGTGGGCATGTATGAAAAATAGGAAGCAGTTGGGTTCATAATTGGCTATGGTGCTTCTCACAATTTTCCTGTCATAATTTTAATATTAGATAAATTGTATTTTAACTTATATTTTAAGTGGTTGTATCAGTGCATATGTATCAGGAATTTTCATAATGAACTTTTTACTTGGGCTTTCTTTTAACCAACATGAATCGGGATTGCACGTTGACTGCTGTAGTCTTTTGGCAGTTTTCAGTTTTTATATACTTTTTATGATCTTAACTGGAAAGATCGAATAAAGTTTCTAAAGTAAAGTAGACTGATATGGCCACTAAGAGAAGACAGTGAAAGAGGATTTATGTCTCTTCAAGAAGGAATGCTGAGGACCCAGAAGGCCATCATGGCACAAGACCAGGATGCACTGTTGACATCAGAGGTACTTCTTAAACACCTGCGGGGACCCACAAGAAGGCAGTCTGAAAGGAGAATACTGTGCACTTGGAGTGAAAATGAGGCCAGATCCTGATGCAAGATACCAATGCCCAGAAGTAGGACGGGGATGGCAAAGAACAGACTGAAGAGACATGGTTAGAATTCTGGTGGTTTCCCCAACCCACCATCTTAATGCCCCGAAACCTGCCACAATTTGAGGTTGGGTCGTGGCACCTTAGTGAGCGAAGGTGCTGGAGGCAGGTGAGATCCGGACTGATTGGCAGAGGGAGGAAGAAAAAGTAAGAGCAAGTTTTACCCCAAAGACGAAGGGCATTCATTTGAATATGCGCCCTGGCTACTGACGTCCTTTTTAGAACACAAGGGGCCACATGTGAGAACAAAGTGCAGCCACAGATAATTGAGAAGTGCTTAAGGTAGCACTGTGGAAGAGAAAGGTGCTCCAGATAGTTTCTTTTTCTTTTCTTTCCTCTATTTTTCCTATTTTTGCTTTAATTGTGCTTTGTTGAAAGATTTGATAACTCCAAATGCATAAGAAGAAAGGAAAAGAAATAGATGTAAAGTAGGCAGGGCTGGACTGGCCACACCGGGCATCAGGCGTTTCGCTGGTGGGCTGGAGGCCAGGGGGCTGATTTTCACCTATAGGGGCCGCTCTCACTATAGGCTTGGACGGGGCACAGTAATCCCAGCACTGAAGTACAATGAAAATAAAAGTCTCAGTGCAGCCGAACGATATAAATCATCATACGCAGACAGCAGATGATAAAGAGAAACCTCTCAACATCGTATCCACAATATGGCACCACAACCATGTAGTTGGCAAAGCACACCCAAAGCAACAGCACTGTCACACACCAACATACAACCTAGAAACAAGCAGACGAAATGAAGCCAAAACATTTAACATGCTCGACATCGCATTATAAGACAGCCACTTTGATTTTAATACACACATAGAAAGCACTATGTCCTGGCAGAGGAATGGCTATCTTACCATCTCAAGCCAGGGTCAACCACTACTCTTCTCCACACCAACCAACACACCTAAAACACCACAACAGACTTTTTAAGGTATAACTAATTTTACTGTCATCCTACTTCACAGAAATCATTTCTGTACTAAACACTGAACAATTTCTCTATTAACTACCCAAAACCAAACACCAGCAAACAACATGAACTGTCGAAGAAGGGTTATTCCAGTTCGGGCGAAACGGCATCCGATGAAGAAAGCGCTACAGTGTAGTAAAATTGTAGCAAGCGCTACACAAATTCGAACAACATAACTTTACCTTGAGCAACAACATCTTTGCACAGGCCCTGACACTACAAGACAGGAAGGGGAACAGCAGAGTTACCTGCGACCAGGGGTGCCCCTCTGCTATAGATATTGTCCTGAATCTAGAGTTTCGACATTAGCCAACCGAGCTACCTGTTCAGCCTCGTCAGTTACCGCTAGGGTGCTTTTCATTGGCTCTTCGTGTGATAAGAAGCAATAACCGTGTAATTAATGAATACTGTGCTACATGTAGGCCCCGCACTCTGCTTGAAGCGTGTCGCTCGCACCACAACAGATGCTTAATTTGCGGCCGAGGCAATAACAACCTAATGAACCCCAGGTCTTGCCTAATACACTTCAAAGACTGCAAAACAACAATCTATACGCAAAAGTACATCTTCAGCCTTTCATTAAACAAAATGAGCATGAGTCAAGGCCCAGCGTGGCTTCTAAAGTTAAAGCTTCCCCCCACAAAACACATCTATGCAGAGAAATGCACAACAAAAGGCATCGCTCTTAAACCCCCCATTTCGATTTCCATAAATGTCGCTTACAAAAGACACCATTCTCGGTGTTAACAAAAAGTTGTGGATGTGTTCTTCACTAAATCCTCTTTCCGTGTATAATCCACCTCGTGCACTTTGTCTCAAGTGTCTTTTATCTGTTTTAATCCGAGGCCCATTCACTTCCAGACACAAGCTACAGGATTATACCGCTCTCAAACTAGGCCCAATCTTCTGTGGTCCATAAAGGGGCACCTGGGTACTATGGAATTATCTCTCAAGCAGCATAGCCAGTATCTGCTGGAAGAAAACCGGGCTTTTAAATCCAGTTAAAGAGAGATGAAAGCCAATGAGTTACTGGGACTCATAATTGTTCCCTTGGACTGGAAACACCTTTATATTGAAGTTTACAACAGTTTCAGCTGTTAGATATTCAGCAGAAAAGCAGGGTGGTTTTGTGTGACTTAATATGTACACTCCTAGGCCAGAAACACAACCACATCAATATTACTGCCTATGAATGTTCACAACCGTTAGTAATTCTGTGAGGTGCAATGATTAATTGGAATGAGTGTTTACTTTCTTGAATGGAATCTTTTTAAACGTCTTCAACTCTTCAAAAGGCAGTTTTAATCTTCTGTGAATTCTGATTTTGGAGGATCAGTAACTGACCTTCCACTTTTTGTCTGGTCAGGATGTTGATGTGCTTTTAGAGACACAATTCTAGCCTGTGTTGTCAGCACTTGGCAAGGGAAGTGGAGTGAGTGAAGTGCCAACACTGCACCATTTTACAAATTCCAAGAGCGTGTCCCCTTTGCACAATGATTTGGTGTTTACATTCGATTAAGCACAGTTATGCAAACAAGTCTTCGCTCTCTTTTTAGTGGTATCTATTGGGACTTTCTTTTTTGCAGGGCCCCTACTCTCCAGCCAGTGCTTTATTTGTAAATAAATAAGTGTGGGGGTCCGAGTTTTTGCTCTGGCGCATGCCAACTGCTGGGGTCGATGAATACCAGGCTTGTGCAGTGTTGATTCCACCTCAAGCCTCTTTCTTCATCCGCACTACACTTCCTGCCTCTTTATCTCCCTATTGTGGCTTGTTTGTCATCCCTGCTTTCTTCATTTGTAACTGGCCTCCTACATTTCTCTGCCTCCTCCTTTCACGCTTTGCTGCCTTTTTCTCTGCTACTCTCTTAATATAAGTACTAGTTCCTACAACCGGCAGCAACAGACACAAATTAAGCGCTGCCTTCAACTTCCTTATTTTCTTTTTTTGACAGAGCTCAAAGAATGGGGCTTATTAAAATAGAGTATCAAAGCGGCACAGTATTATAGCCTCACTCCATCATTGGTAGCAACATCAGCAGCAGTATTGAGAATTCTGATTCAGGGGAACCTCACATAAATGTAAAAACACTAACGTATACCGTTCACATTTAAGGAACTGTGCTTGTTGTTTTTTCTTTTCAGTCATGGGAAACATCGTTTACACCGCATGCAACACAACGCATGCCATTAAACGCAGTCATTACAACGACCGCGTTGTAACAACGCATGCCATTACAATGCAAGTCGGAACAATGACTTGCACCTTTAAGGCGCTTTTATCCTACCTTTTTTTAGTATTCACAACCACTCCCAAGTAGTGTGTCTGGAAACATGTTTCTGGCACATGTTTCCAGGTGCACTATCTGGAATGTCATGTGACATTGTTGTGTTGCCAAGCTAATCCTGGACACACCAACCCCCACCCAACAGTGCTGATATATCAATTTATAATGTAGAGCAGGGACAATGGATGCCCATTGACTTCTTCCTAGTTTGCCCGGAAAAGGAACAGTGTTAGGGAGATGCAAACCTCCACGAAACTACAGATATATATTTTTCTTTCGGTGCCTACACACTCTTTTCCCAGGGCACACAACATCCAGACTAGAAATACTCGAGGCTTTTTTAGAAGTCAGATAGAACGTGTGCAAGACAATAGCAGAAAGTATCACAGTTACAGTGGCAGTTGTGAGAATATGCAGAACATAAATATTGTGAAAAGAGATATCTTGGTATTTACGGTATTTCCCTTGCAAACTGATTCTCGGCTAATAAAAATTAGCGTCTAAAAGTCTGGCATACTGAGTGGTGGAATTTAGCATGTATACCTTTTGGCAAAAGGTGGGCTATCCTCAGCTTGCAATGCTAGGCCCCATCTGTGCGAGGCTAACTGTGTTATCAGCCAGCCTCCCTGCTGCAACAAACTCCCTGGAAGCAAGAATGTGCTCCTCTCTGTTTCAAAGAGCTCAGGGTGTCTAGTTTGTACTGTTTCACTTATGTATTGAGAGCTGGTGTCTTTGTGATCTCCGATGCAA
Organism: Calotriton arnoldi; assembly: GCA_963921515.1. Lineage (NCBI taxonomy): Eukaryota > Metazoa > Chordata > Amphibia > Caudata > Salamandridae > Calotriton > Calotriton arnoldi. The sequence goes on from CAWUFW010010649.1 coordinate 58,473, forward strand.
TGTGTGAAGAATTTCATGGGAATACTTATATTCTTATATGTGAATACACTTATGAAAGATCTCTTGGGCTTAAATAAAGTATGAATATAAAAACGAATAATATACTATCATAGTGCACAAAACATGAGCAATACATTATATTGTGGCTATCTGCATAATTCGATAAAGACAATCAGCAACACCAAGTTGTATAGGGTAATAAGTAAATCATAATCTGTAGACAGACAACAATATCCGCCGGGCTTCTGTTATCTGTGTTCATTATTCTACACAGTGTTGAATTAAGCACAGGCAAAATGGAGGCTGCTGTCAAATGCACATTTAAAAAAAAATATTTGTGGGAAAAACATTTTACTCTTGGGAGAAAGCTCTTCCCCTACACCCCCACCCAAGCTTGAGTTGATCCGTTTCCCTTCCCATTCTGGGAGGGGAGTGCTTGGCTGTAGTAAATCTTTGAACTTTTCCAGGACCAGAAAGATTTGGATAGTAATTTGGAAATACTCACATAAATATGAGCCCTCATGACCTAACCCCACCCTCAGCAACGACCCTGGCCACTTTAACTGGCGACGGATATTTGACTGCAACCAGTTGCCATAATGAGGGGGGTAGCCCCGAGGAACACGGGTCGGGATCTCAGGGAGGAGGTATGAGAGAGGGTGATATTCCTGTACTCTTAGGTAACACAGACCATGTGACCAAACTCTCTCTACTATCATGGAATGTTGCCGGGGTCAGACCAAAACTCGCACTTGCCCACTGGATCCAATACGTAGAAAAGCACGACATCTGTATTCTACAAGAAACGTGGTGCCCCTTTCCCATCTTCAACCCGGGGAATATCACATTCCATCACACTGCCACCGCTAGTAAATCTGGGCGCCCAAGCGGTGGTTTACTAATCTTCATCAAAATTGATCTCCACTGCTCTGTTAAAGAATTTAAGACCAATAGCCCGGACATACTAGCGGTCCAGATAAGGGTAGAATACGGGATGGGGATGGATCTTTTTAACATGTATGCCAGAGGGACGAAAGCGGGAAGAACATCTTCCACCCTCCAGGAGTTGGAGAATCTCTTAGATGCTAGAGATACCTTACTACCAGTAATAGTCGCAGGAGACTTCAACATCACCTTTGAACCTTTGGGAATGGAGGATCTGTGTGGAAGTAAAGAAGAGGAGGAGCTTTGGCACATTCCCCCCTTGGATCTTACTCCCATCAAAAAGTGGTCTCAAACCGCACTGCAGCGACCAAGGAGCAATAGCTCAATGGTAAGTCTTGTGCCTCTGATGGCACAGGCTCATACAGGACAAGAGTTTGAATCCTGCCAATGCTTTCAAACCGCACTGCAGCTTAATGCAATAACACTTGAATTTGGTTTGAGGGCTGCTAATGGACGAACCAATTCTGACAAGGCAGGAGCAAACACTTTTAATCGGACCACCAATTTGAGTCGAATTGACTATTTTTTGTTAGATTTAAGACTATGGCCGAAAGTTGTTGACATGATTGTAGGGTCTACCACGGACAGCGATCACAACCCCCTCGAGCTAACCCTAATCTCTCCTTGGGCTAGACGCCTAAATTCCACTGATGCTACTCTCGTCACCAGGGTGGTCCATTCTACCAATAACAACAGGCGCCTTAAATGGGCACGTTTAGCAATGGACTCGGAGAAGTTAGCTCTTATTAACACCAACTTGGAGGCCAGTACTAAATTGATGCATAGCCTTACAGAATCCCCGGGTGATCTTGGCAAGATTGCTGACTGCCATACTAATTTTTTAACTTGCTGGCCACTTATTTTAAAATACAACAGAAAAAGGGAACAAATGCTCTAAATCGCAGTTTGCCTAATTTATGCAAGAATGCGGGGACCTTAGAACCCAGCTGGCCTTGGCAATCCGTTCAAATATTGTAAATCAAGTGAGTGAAACTAGGCGAGCATATAAGAAAGCGATTCTCAAGGCCAAAAAGAACTGGGAAGTGGAGCGTTGGGCAGTGATTAGCGATGCTTGTGCAAAGAAAGACACACAACGTTTCTGGGTTCTAGTAACTAGGGGAGAGGAAAATAGGTCCCAGTCACCCGACAACAACATTGCTGTCGAAGAATGGCATCGCCATTTCTCGTCTTTATACACCGGAGAGCCTACTGACGCTAACGTAGACCTAATAGTTGCTCATGTCAGCTCTGAGACTGACAGGTTCTTCAGTTTAACAGAAATAAAATCTAGTATTAATGCAATCATTAGCTCTAAAGCCCCTGGGCCGGACGCCATTCCGGGCGACCTATTTCTCAGTAATATCGAGAACTGGTCACTGTATATTCTGGCCCTGGCAAACGGAATAGCCGCTGGCTCCGCAATTCCGTCCTCATGGAAAGGGGCTGAGGTAATCCCAGTGTTCAAGAAGGGTGATCGTACACTGCCCTCGAACTATAGACCTATCAGCCTGATTGACAGTGCCCAAAAGGTCTTTGCCCGAGCACTTCTGATGAAAATAAAAACATGGATAGAAGACAATACTATTCTTACTCCTTTTCAAGCCGGGTTCAGACAGAAAGTTAGCACCGTCGAAAAGGTCTTTCTCTTCCTATTACTAACATGGAAGACAATGACAATCTCTGAGGGAAGCCTATATGTAGCTTTCATTGATTTACGGTCTGCTTTTGACCTTATTCCTAGACACAAACTTTGGTGCGTCCTGAAGGAAATGGGCATTCCATCCGAAATTCTATCACTGACCATTCGCTTGCATGAGAACAACTATGCAAGGGTACGTTGGGTAATCAAGGTCAATTGTCAGATCCGATTAGGGTAGATAGAGGGGTCCGCCAAGGGTGTGTAATGGCCCCTACTCTCTTCTTTCTCTTCATTAATGGTGTTGTCCAGTTTCTCGCTGAGAGCCCAGCTGATGCACCGACCCTGGGGGGGGGGGGTAAAAGTGACAACCTTACTTTTTGCAGACAACACTTTGATAGTTTCTAAGACACCTAGTGGCCTACAATCCCTTCTAAAATGCTTCGAGTCCTTTTGCGCACTGAGAGGGCTTGAGATAAATACTACAAAGACTAAGGGGTCGATTACGATGGCGGGCGGACAAAGTCCGCCCACCATCGCATTGGCAAAAGGGACCGCCCGCCATAGCTGTGGCGGTCCCGCAATACAAATTAGGATGCGCCCGCCACACTGGCGGGCGCGATCCCGTATTTTTACATTGCGGCGGGCGGTGCTGCAAGCAGCACCCGCCGCAATGTAAAAATACATGTCATGCTTTTACATGCACAACGTGACAGGCACCGCGCGGTGCCTGCCACATTGTACATGCAAATGCAAGGGGGTACCATAGGTACCCCCCATGTGCACCCCCCCACCCCCCAACACCCTGGGGGCCCGCAACGGGCCCCCAACAGCAGGAACCGCCAGCCTTTTCATGGCGGCATTGCAGCCATGGAAAGGCTGCTCTCAACCTGCATCGTAATATGGATGGCGGTGTCTTCCAGACACCGCCACCATATTAAACATGTTTTAAATATTAAATGTGTCTTTTAAACGGTCTTTCCGTCCGCCGCGGACCCCCCAGCCATCATAATATGGCGGGGGGTCTTTGCTGTCTGGATGGGGGCGGATCGCCCACGCTGGGCCGGCGGTGTCCACCGCTGGGCCGGCGGTGTCCACCGCCGGCCCGCGGGGGCGATCCGCCCGCCATCGTAATCGGCCACTAAGCTCCTAATGATCAACCCTCATCGATCCTTTAAGGGGAAGCTTTTTCTAGAGAGGAAACCACTAGAGAGAGTGAGTACCTTTGATTACTTGGGTATCACTCTCTCTGACAACCTCTCCTGGAGATTTCATGTCAAGCGGCAGAACCTTCAGCTAAGGCGTATCTAGGGGGCTTTGATTAAGGAACATAAGATCTCAGTGAGCAAGCCAATAGCTGCCCCCGTTTGTATTTATGATCACAAAGCTATGGGAGCAGCCTTATATGGGGCAGATCTCTGGGGGTTTGAAAAATTGGACGCACTCTTAGTGACTGAAAATAAATTCCTGAGATCACTTTGTTCCCTCCCACAGAGTACCCTCCTGCAACCGCTGAGATTTGATTTGGGTAGATTTACGATTGTGCAAAAAGCTCAGTTACGCCCTTTGCTCTTTTTGCTACATCTAAAAACAACCCCCGAGCTATATCCATTTGCTGCTGCTCTGGACGAAGTCTATGCACTAGATCGTCACAAGAAATTGGCTAGATAACTAGGGTGAAATTACTGTTTTCCACTCTAGGTATGGATGGCATTTGGGATACCGACACCCCAGAATCTCTTCCAACCTAAGCCCAACTTAAGAAATACTACTGGGGCTGGGTGGTGCAGTCCCTTATCTCCCATCCAACCGGGGGGCGTTTGACTCTCGACTTTATAGAGTTCAAACTGGGGGGCGCTTTGAGCAATATCTGGAGGTTATTACAAATGCCCAGGATAGGAAACTCTTTATGCAATTCAGATTTGGTTCCCTCCCTCTTAACACCTTTGTTGCCTCCTGGTCCCAGCACTCTTCTGCATCTGTGATTTGCCCCGGCTGCTCTCTTGCAGCCGAGTCCATCATTCACATACTCTTTGCATGCCCTAGGTACCACCATTTGAGATCTAGGTGGATAGCTCCTATCTGTAAACAGCTAGGTACCCGCAGTCATAGCGATGCGCTACGTATCTTAAAATCTGACTAGCATGCTAATAGTCTGTGCAGTTGCAAAATTTCTAGGTAAAATGTGGATCAGTAGAAGGCATCATTGACCATGCAACTGACGTAGATCCTTTGTATTTTATTATTTCTTAACCGATTTTACATAAGTATCTATTCATTAACTTAGTATCGTACCAAACATGGAATTGTACTGCATGACTGGTCATGCCGTTAACTCTTACGGCATAGACTTTTGCTGCTACACCTCCTGGTTCTGATTTTAATTGGTTTTATCGTTCCTTTTAAATTTGTCTTATTATTGTATTAGATAGTTGAACCGAACCAGCTTTTGGATCTTTGTAATGAATCTTTGGTCCTTTTTGCACTTTAGGCACTGGCACTTTCAAGGTCCTTATTTGTTAACTGGGGTTGGGCAGACTCTACTAATCCTAGGCTCCTGCTTTTGTAAGAAGGTTATTAATTTATCATACCCTATGCACATGCACTTTTGTGGCTTCTTTTTCTTCCCTGGAGCTTTAGGAAGTCTGGACTCCAAGAAGAAAAAGCCCATGATATTATGGACTGTTTTTTAAAATGTATTGTTTACTATGTCTGTACTGTATTGTATGCATGTGATACTTTTATGGCCGCAACGGCCAAAATAAAGTTATTGACTGACTGAGTTTGTGGGAGTTCTCAAACTTACGAGGCTAAACACATCTTGTTATAGCCACTTCCTACACCATGCATGGCATTCAATACTGTGGTTTTCTCCTAGCAAGTGTATGTGTAGGTATATTTGCCCATAAACATATGTTTATGCTTGAAAATGACTATATAGATTGGGCCCCATACTCACAACACACCAGTAGGGATAGAGTGTCAGATTAGTAAGACATAATGGATTAAGAAATATTAGGTACTGCTGACATGTCAAAGATTACTCTCTTGATTGTGAATGCATTTATTTAGGGGAAGATCTGTTCGAAACTGAAAATAGCAAGAATAATCGTAGCGATACATGACCTTGCCAAGCGAGTTAAAGTTGTATTATAGCCCAAGAAGCCATTGTTGGAGGAGCAGTAAACCCTATTTGCCTGTATCAAAAGGGAAGCTAGCATATAGAGCCCTACAATAGTAAGCAACCATGAGTCTTACATATGAGGGATTATATTTCAAACAAACATAAATGGAAAATGTTCCTTAAACAGCAACTGAATTTGAGAAGACATTACAGTACACTCAGGGCCAGATGTACGACCCACCAATTTGCGACTCGCAAATTGCGTCGCATTTGCGACTCGCAAATTGGGATGTATAACAGTGTCTCAGACACTGTTAGCGATTCCTAATGGGGTCGCAAATTGCAAGCCTCATGAATATTAATGAGGATGTTGCAATTTGCAGCCCGATTAGGAATGACTAGCACTCCCAGGGATGGTGGACTGCTGGGGTCAGCAGACCATCATGTCTGGGACTGCTTTTAAATAAAGCAGTCTTTTTTTTTTAAATGTAGCCCGTTTTCCTTAAAGGAAAACGGGATGCATTTAAAAAAGAAAAATGAAACTTTTCAGTTTCATTTTTTTAAGGGCAGGCAGTGGTCCCTGGGACCACTGCCTGCTCATAAAAATATTTTCTCACATACTCACAAAGTTTGCGAGAGGTTTACCACCTACTTGAAGTAGGTGGTAAACTGCGAGTGTTTTGCGGCTGCCAATGCGGTCACAAAACAATTGTACATGGCATAGTGACTCGCTATTAGGAAAGGAAGCCCCTTCCTAATAGCGGGAGTTGCAAATGCTATTTTGCGAGTCAGTGACTCGCAAAATAGCATTTGTACATGCTTTACCCTTTTGCGGTCGCAAACGGGAGGATCTCCCGTTTGCGGCCGCAAAAGGGTCGTACATCTGGCCCTCAGGTCACAGCAATAAATATGCCTCCATTTAAAAAAATAAACTGAAAACAGCACCCTCAAACTATCACCAGAAAAAGCCCAAATCAGGCCATTATTAAATGAAGAAGAGTCCTATGTTATGTTATTTTATGTGTATGTTATGTTATATACAGGCAGTCACTTTTGCTCATCTAATTTAAAACAATTATGTTTTTAACTTGTCATTACCCCTGGTCCAAACTAAAATTGGCTCCTTTGTCAAAATATAACTCTGCCGTAAGTTGGGCCTTCCCTTTTCTGAAACATAAGATTGTTCAGTTAGGTAACTGTTTTCAAATGAAATATTTTTGGGGTTATTCGACTGTTGACTGATTGGTGACAGTCTGCTAACTAATAGGGCAAGTGACAGATGATTTGTCCAGGATTACAAATCATATCATTATGGTGCTTTTTCAGGAGAAGGAAAAAACAAAGCTGTAGCGTGAACATTATACATTTCTTGTCAAAAGGATATAAGTAATCGACTGGTTGGAGATACTTCAGAAATTGGCCCACTAAACTAGGTGGTTGCCTCTACATTATTTAATTTGATATTTCCTCTATCACCTCCCTGCCATTATCTGTACTTACTATAACTTTGATTCAACTCTTACTGGCTACTGAGTATGTCTTTTCAAGGTTCCTTCATTTGTTCCTTTGTCTACCCACCTCCAGGTCCATCCCACACTTTGGGGACATCTCTTTCCAACACTATTGCAGATTTTTGTTCAAAAGCTTACACTTTCTGCTCTTTGGAAAATGGAATATCTTGGCCAGGGAAGTCCATCATTCTACGCCAACCAACTTGATGCCTGCATCTCTCAATCTTATCCATGTATTATCTATTCCCATAAACATTGTGGGTCACACTCTTGACTTAATCTTTAGCCCACCCATTTCTGCACTCTTTAATTTAGCCTATCCACTCCTGTGGGCAGATCATACTGACTATGAATGACTTCCCTCACAGGTCGAGGCTTCCGAAGAGTCCCTTCCTTCCTCTATGGCATACGCTGACATTGATATCAAAAACTCCAAACTTTTGCATCCCTTGCTAACTCCTAATTTCTTCTTTGTCAGAGATGCTGACACCATTAAGGCCACAATGATTGAGCACTAAAGGTTACAACAACGAATTCCATGTTGCTTTCCGTCAAACAAAAGCCACCCCAAGTCTTGCAAGTGCAATGTAAATACAAAATACTGTATGCTATACCAAACAACATGAATCATGAGCAACACGCCATGATTTGATTTCAATGCATATACATGTAGGGGCAGATTTACAAGCCCCTTGCGCCACTTTTGCGTCACTTTTAACATGGGAAAAGTGACGCAAAAGTGGCGCAAGGGGCTTGTAAATCTGCCCCGTAGTATACAATAATACACGCCTCGTTAAACCGGAACAGTCTCTGCATTCAATAATGGCGATAGTCAATTCCAATGCAAATATAATTCTCTGTGTATTAGATGTAAAAGACACAAATTGAAAAACAACTACCAAATAACTTCCACTCTCATCAGCCATTTGGATCTTTCTGCCTTCCTCAATGAAAATATAAGAAACTAAGGGGCATATCTACAAGGGCTTTATCTCCGTTTTTCTGGCTTTAAAAGCCAGAAAAACGGAGATAAAGCTATCGCCCTATCAACAAGAGAGTGCTAACATGCATAATCGCATGTTAGCACCCTTTTCCCGACGCCCCCCTTTGCATCTCTAATGAGATGCAAAGTGGGCGTCACTGGGCGTACCCCGGATGGACTGCCTTGCAAATATCGCCGATGTTCACATCGCGATATTTACAAGGCAGCCCATAGGATTTCAGCAGACGTTAGATTTTGGCGAAAACGGCCGTTTTCGCCAAAATCTAACGTCTGCTGAAATCCTGACTTACCTATGTTAGACATAGGGGGTGGATTATCAATCAATCAATCAATCAATCAATGAATCACAGAATTTGTAAAGCGCACTACTTACCCGCGAGGGTCTCAAGGCGCTGGGGGAGAAAAAGAGGGGAGGGGGGGGTGCTGCTACTGGTCGAACAACCAGGTCTTGAGTAGCCTCCTGAAGGTCAGCAGGTCTTGGGTCTGTCGTAGGCTTAGTGGAAGGGTGTTCCAGGTCTTGGCGGCGAGGTGGGAGAAGGATCTGCCGCCGGTGGTGGTTCTTCGAATGCGAGGGACGGTGGCGAGGGAGAGGTCGGCGGAGCGGAGTTGGCGGTTGGGGATGTAGAAGAGGAGTCGTCTGTTGAGGTAGGCTGGGCCAGTCTTGTGGAGTGCCTTGTGTGCGTGGATGATTATGATTATGCTGATATGACCACAGGGTCGTATCAGCAAGGTTATCGCCGTTTTGCAGGGAACATCGCTGGAAAACCAGCGATGTTCACTGCAAAACGGCAATAACCTCGCTATCGCTGGAATTTTTATCGCCCTGGGGAAACGCGTTGTTAATAACGCGCTACCAGGGCGATAAATACCAGAGATAGCCTGCGTTAGGGAATTCGTCACTCAGCACGGCCAGCGATAATTATCGCTGGCCGTTGTTAATATGCCCCGAAGGGGCATATTAACAAGGCGGCGATAAACAATTATCGCCGCTTTTGCGGCCGTTTTCGGCCGAAAAGCGGCGATAATTATATCGCCTTATCAGCAAAGACACGCTATCGCGTGTTTTGCTGAGTTTGCTCCCGTTTCAGCACGCCTGACTTCGCATCGATAATGAGATGCAAAGTAGGCGTGTCTGTGGAAACAACATGGGTAAATATCGCGAAGGCAGCTTCGCGATATTTACAATGCGGGGAAGCGATTATTTTAATCGCGTTAAGTATGCCTTAACGCAGGAATTTAACGTCTGTTAAATTCCTGACTAAGGCATACTTAACATGGGGGGTGGATTCTGTGGCTAAGACCACAGGCCCTATCATCTAGGATATCGCCGTTTTCCCATGGCTATCTCTGACATTTTTATCGCCTCGGCGATGCGCGTTGTTAATAACGCGCTAACCGGGCGATAAATTCCAGAGATAGCCGGCGATAAATATGCAAGCTCTAAGCGCGCTTTGCGATATTTATCGCCGGCACTTGATAATATGCCCCTAAGAAACTCTTGGTGGCATAAACTCTTTTATGAATACACATAGAGTGGAATATACTCTTTATCTGAGTTCTTCCCTTAATGGTCCTACTTATGCTGAACAAGCCTGCCAAATGATTTATGGCTCAAAATGTATCGATAGGATATGGTGGCATCCATAAAATGAAAAAAGAGATTAGAAGTGTATTCGCAAAACATATAAATTAACAGAGCAGTGAAACTCTCGCAATTAATCTCACATTGATTCAATCTATTTGTTTTCCAACTTAAACCACTACAAATGAAGGCATCAACTAAGATGCTAGAAATATCAAGTGTTGTGCATTATTACAATTGTTGAACTAAAATGTTGATGAAAATTGTATTTCAGAATAGGATGCTGCATTCAGTATAATTCTCTTGAGTTCACATTGTAATAAAAATATATGTGATGTCTGTCATGACATAGAGAAGCAACCATGTTTATCTAGCACAACTCATTAGAGAAGCAACCATGTTTATCTAGCACAACTCATTCTCTCCCAAAATGGGTGGGACCCATGAATCCTCTTTTCTACATGCAGATGGCATACAGATAATGGATTGCACTGTGATTGGCCTGCAAATATACAGAGGAACTCTCCATGATTATTGTACGGCTTTTCACTTAACGATAAATGTAGGCAAAACAACAATTCTGGCTTGGGGGAGAAAACAGATACATTTTTCATGGTAGCTTTAGAATAAAAGTGTAGAGGGAGTGAACTACAAATACCCTGGCTTGACATTCACCAGTAAGTTCATTTGGGCGAGCATCTACATAAACTTGTAGTTCAAATTAGAACTGCAAAGTGGTGTTAGTTATATTAATCATAAATATGGTGGCTATTCTATGACTCCTCTTTCGTCTGCTTTTAAAGGTAAAATGTCACGGAATAGAGGTACTAGCCTGTGCTGCACAAGCTTCTTGGAATTCCATTGAGAGCTACTGCTTAAAACACATTTTTAATCTTTCGCCCAATGGGATGGTCCAAGCTAATAGATGTGGGTTAAATTTTGGCTCCAAAATATCACATCACATCCAGTGGTGGTTCATGCATATGGACATGGGGATGTTGACCCCCTGACCTCCCTACTGCATCACAGCAGTTCATTGGATGACCTAAGGCTGTGTTATCTGAACTGCGCATGTCAGATTGGCCGTTGCTTTCACTGTGGCCAACCTGACATGCACAGTTCAGGCTTTTGCAATCAACAGCTGAAAGGCAGCTGAGCACAGAGGCGCAGCCCCGTAGGTCTCTGATGGAGCACTGTATTTGCCTCCTCTAGCCAATCCTAGCACTGCTCTTATGCTGTTTAGCATTGTAAGCTACAAGAGAGCAGTGTTTGGATTGGTTTGGATGTCATTATCCAGCAAGTAGTACAAGGCAGGAGAAACTTCTGGTGTAGTTGCAGGTGATCTGAACATGTGCTGTGCTGCAGAAGATCATCAAAGGTAAGTTTATTTTTAATGGGTTTCATGTCATTTTTGCCCCGCCACATTTAAAATGTAGCAGCCGCCACTGATCTCATCTAACTACATGCACTTGGTGAGCATCATCATAGGGCATCTAGGTCCCTATGAAACTTCCATGTGGGAATTTTGTTTTTAGATGTTTGTGAATGTCTCATGAATTGTGTAAGAAAACACCCTTTTTGGCATACTCACTCCCATTTGTTTGGGCTGATGCTGCTGTTTTTGTTGACACTGTGCACTGGTACTCTGGTAACCAGGCTCCAGTGCATGTGCTCTGACCAATAAAACATGTAAAAAATGGCTATACTCCTAATTGGCTTATTTAACTTACCCTGAAGTCCCTGGAATATGGTATCAAGTGTACCAAGTGTACGTTAAATACACTATTGGACTGCAGCACCAGTAGCCTGGTTGTGCAAGTTTAACTGCAAATTTGGCCTGTCAAAATAACTCTTTTTGACATGGCTAGACCCTGCTTTTGAATATTAATAAGTTACCCTAAGTTAGCCTTAAGTGCCTTTAATGAAAGGTGCATGATATTTAAGAGTAGGACCTGTAGATGTTTAAAATAAAACATGTCCTTTAAAAAACAAAAATGTTTACAGAACTATTTGCGCTGTAGCAAGGCTAGCTTTTCCATAGGACAGAAACAGCCCTGGCAACTGTAATGGATAACCTTCGTCTGCGAGCCGACAATGGGAACGTCTCGATACTAGTACTGTTAGATATGTCGGCCGCCTTCGATACCGTAAGCCATGCAGTGCTGCTGGGAAGATTGGAAAGGATAGGGGTGAAAGGCCGAGCACTGAAGTGGCTACAATCATATCTTACAGAGAGACAGCAGATGGTTTCGATGTTGCCATATGCCTCTCCCAAATCCCAGGTCTGCCATGGGGTGCCACAAGGTTCGGCAATTAGCCCCATCCTCTTCAATATATATCTGCGCCCACTGATCGCCCTAATAAAATCATTTGGGATCGACCTGGTTAACTACGCTGACGACACTCAACTAGTCTTCTCCATAGAAGGGACAGACGCAGTGACTATGGACATCTTCCAAGAATGCATGTGCCAAACTTCTAGCTGGCTTAAGGAAAACTCCCTGCAATTTAATAAGGGAAAAACAGAAGTGGTGTACTGTGGTGGGGCCAAACTGACACATCAGATACTGATGGAAATTAAATTCTCCCCTGGAGACAAATCCTTGTCCCCAGTTAAAACGGTCCGAAATTTAGGTGTCCTAATCGATGACAACCTACAGATGGCAACACAGGCCAATAAAACAACCAGTGTCTGCTTTGCCTTACTAAAGGCACTGCAGAAGATCCTCCCCTTATTGCCAGAGGAAACCAGACCCTTGGTAGTAAGAAGTACCATTCTGTGCAGACTGGACTACTGCAACTCCCTATACTTAGGAGCCCCGCAATATATCTTGCAGGGATTGCAGAGAGTCCAGTCTATGGCAGCCAAGCTGGCGTTAGGAAGGCAACGTAGGGCTTCTACTACGCTGGCTCTAAGAGAACTACACTGGTTACCAGTTAAGGACAGAGTGAGTTTTAAATCTCTATGCATAGTGTATAGAGCGGCACATGGTTCGGGTCCCCTTCCTATGCAGGATAGATTCACTTGGTACAAACCGACCATATCCCTTCAATCCTCTGGCGCCAATCTGGTCAACACCACCAGATTTTAAAAATCCAGGATGGGAGGAAGGGCTTTTAGCAAATCGGCCTCTCGCCTATGGAACGAACTCCCACAAGAGATCAGACAAGCTGACACTTTGCTATGTTTCAGAAAGAATCTGAAAACATGGCTTTTCCCCAGGAATAGCAATATTACTCCTTAAGCGTGTGAAGCACTGTAGACTGATGAATTCCTCTGCTATGTGACAGCGCCTGGATACCCGTAGGGTGACAGTTTGCGCTATATAAATACGCAATACAATACAATACAATACATTAGGTGTTGATGTTAAAATGTAATAATGTTATCAACCTCTAGGAACTTGATTAAAAGTTACTTATTGGGCTTTTTAAAATACTTATTACAAATCCAATTCATTGGTAAAGTCGGATTTGTAAAACATATTTTACAAAAGGTACTTTTAAGAAGTTACCTTTATCCTGATTAGATCTTCTAGTGGCCCATTTGCCTGAGCTTTCAACTGTCAACAGCTGAATGGCTCGTTGGTTAGGTGTGAAGTGGCTCCCAAAGCTGAGCCAATGGGCTTGAGTGCGGATACATATCCTATTCCTCTGACGGGAGGACCATCTGGACAGTGCCCAGTGTTGGACCAGGCCCTTTTGTCAGGGTTATCCCCAAACCTGTTGCCTTCTTTCTCTCATTTTTGTCTGACCTGTTTTTGTTGGCTTTAGGACTCAGGGCACTTTACTACTGCTAACTTGTGCTAAAGTGCATATGTTCTCCGTCTAAATTGTATTGGTGATTGGTTTATCCATGATTGGCATATTTGATTTACTAGTAAGTCCCTAGTAAAGTGCACCAGGTGTGCCCAGGGCCTGTAAATCAAATGCTACTAGTGGGCCTGCAGCACTGATTATGCCACCCACTTAAGTAGCCCTGCAAAAATGTCTCAGGCCTGCCACTGCAGTGTCTGTGGGTATAGTTTTAAACTGCCATGTCGACCTGGCAAGTGCACCCACTTGCCAGGCCCAAACCTTCCCTTTTACTACACATAAGGCAGTCCTAAGATAGACCCAAGGTAGCCCCATTGGCAGGGTGCAGTGTATGTAAAAGGTAGGACATGTATCGGTGTGTTTTACATGTCCCGATAGTGAAATACTGCCAATTTCAATTTTCACTATTGCAAGGAATATCTCTCATAGGTTATCATTGGATCTGCCTTGTAACATCTTGCACTTGCAACTTCCAATTAGGAAGAGATAGAGATTTGGAGTCTGGGCTCCCGGAACTCACAATTGAAAAATACATCTTTCTGTGAAATTGGTTTTTAAATTGTGTGGGCATGTTCTTGCTTTACCATTCTGTGTTTCTGCCTGCCTGTGGAATACATGTCTGGTTTAGACTGGCAGGTGGGCTGTTTGTGCATTCACTCTAGACAGTCACACAAAGTGAGCTGAGATGTGCTCTGCATCTCCTGATGGTCCATCACTAGGCTGATGGTCATTCCTGAGCTAGAGTGGTAGGAGGAGTTGCCACTGACAGCTGCATAGGGCTGTCCCTGTTCTCACATAAAGCTATCTCCACCCCACGTAGTGTGTCTGGAGCCAGGTCAGGGCAAGGCAAGACCTTGTGCACTACAAAGACAATTCTTTGAATTTTGCATACTTCGAAGGCAGACATTCGTATAAGTATTGGAGCTGTGACCCCAAATTTTAGAACACTTCTGGACTAAGAGGAGATTCTGCCAAGAAGAAGAGCTGTAGGAGCTGTGGGAGGGGCACTGCCACTCTGTTTGTTGCACTTTTGGGTTAGCCTGCTGCCTGTTGCTTCTATCTTGTAAAGTGAAAGGACGGTACTTTGTTTTCTTGTATTCTGCTTGCCAAGGTTCTCCAAGGGGTTGTGTGTGCTTGTCTCCTGTTAAGAAGTCTAAGGGCCATCAAAGACTTCACCTGCAGGCTCTGAACTCCTCTGCTTGGAGTTATGACCTGCAAAGTGGCACCAATTCCAGTTCTGGACCCTTGGAGGTGGCTTTGCTGCAAAGAAGAGAAGAAAATCCATGCATCGCCCTTCAGCAACTGTTTTCCCTGATGCAGCACTGCCATATGGCTGAAATACCAACGCATCACAGAGGTGCAGCAAAGAATCGATGCAGTGCCTGCTGTGCGGCCAAAAGATCCCCATAGCCCAAGTCCTGAGTGCTGTGTCTCTGACATCTGAGACACCCGCTCCGTTTTCGACGCAGGCTCTGCTGTGCAGCTGAAGAAATAGACCACGTATCGACCCAGCGAATCTGGAATTTCGACACATTGCACCTGTGCGCCAACTTCTTCAACGACGCTACTCAGCAGTAAGGAACCAAGGCTGCGTGTCCAGAAACCAATGCATCGCCTCCCATTAAAGTAAGGAACTGATGCATCACCTCCCCTGACAGTAAGGAACCGATGCAGCACCTCCCCTGTGGCTACAGTAAGGAACCGATGCATCACCTCCCCTGGCAGTAAGGAACCAACGTTTCACCTCCTCTGAGAATAAGGAACTGATGCATTGCATTGATTTTCCAGCGCCTCATCTCCCCTGCACCTGTTTTTGTCTTTGATTTTGATGCATACCAGGTATTTTGTGATAAAAGTGACACATCCATAGTTTCCTATGGACTGAGCTATTTTGAATCTTTTAAAAGTGATATCTTTACTTGTGTAGTATGCTGGATATGTGTTGTTTTGGTCTTGTTTTATTCAGATAAATGTAGGTAATATTTCTAAACTTAAGTGGTGTCCTTTTTTAGTGTTTTCACTGTGCTACTGTGTGTGTTTGTACAAATGCATTGCACATTGTGTCTGAAATAAGCCTGAAACCCCTACCCTAACTAGAAGGAAGAGTCCCTACTTGAACAGGGTGCAAGCCACTGCCAACTAGAGACCCCCATTTCTAATACCCAGGGATTTAATTATCTTCAAAGGGGCATGCCTTGTCACAGGCCCGATGGAGGTCATTGCTGAACTTGCCACTTCTATTGTCCTGCTAGCCAGCCGGGCAGTGGCAGTGGCAGTGGCAGCAGAGAATCCACAAGAACCAGTTTTGAGTTACCACAGGGAAGGGTTTACTCATTTCTCTGGCCACACCTCTAGGGTGGGCACAGGATCTCTGCACAAGGGAGGAAATGTTCTGCCATCTTGGTTTTTGGTAGAGAGAGGTACTGTGGGATTGTTTGTAGCAGGGCGCACAAAAGCAGGTGCTAAAGTGGACAGTTTTACCCAAAGGAACTTTTTCACTATTGGTCGGGGAGGGGCCAGAAGTCACCCCCACCCACAGGCTACTGCCACACACCCCTGGTCACCTTCTTCAGAACACCTCTGGACCTGTTGAAGGAACAAGAAGGATTTCAATTGCTATTGTGACCCATGAGGAGAACTTTAAGGGCTGGACCTGCTCCCACTCGTATATAGGACTAAAAAGGGGTCAGTTGACTGAACCCCTGTTAAGCTTCAGGGAGACAAAAGCTACATGAAGCCACTTTCCTGAAGAGCCCATCTGACCAGTGCCAACTGGACCATCCCTGGACCCTGCTGGTGTAGTGAGTTCTCACTCCTACGCGGTGTCCCTAAGGTCCTGGGCCATTAGATAAGTGTCAGAGTTTACTACTCCTGCCTAACCAAAAATCCTGGGACTTAGATTATTTTTCAAAGATTTTTACCTGGAGTACAGACAGAAGACTGCAGCCAACCTGCAAAGGCAATCCACCGAGGGTGCATCTCTGCTTGACCTGACTTCGTTGCAGCTCCTGCTACGTTCTTCTCCACAGCAGCAAATCCGATTCAGTGGGCCAAACGCCAACTGACATCTCACAATGTCGAACCCTCTGTGGCTACAGTCTGCAGCCATGCCCCGATAAGGACCACGACCATCAAAAAAGAGACTAAGGGCCTGATTATGAGTTTGGTGGTCCATGGACCGCCAAACTCATGGTGGTGCGGTGGTGGCAGTGCCGCTACTGCCGCACCGGTGGTCCGACTGCCATATTACAACTTTGGTGGTCAGACCGCCATGGATCGCCGCAACCGCTGTTGATCCACGATCCTTCAGCAGTGGCGCAGCGGTGTGGGGCAGCAATATGCTGGCAGTGCCGCTATGGCCAAGCATAATAGGACTTTCAAGACCTCCACACTTTTCATGGCAGTGAGCCAGCCATGAAAAGTGTGGTGGTCAGGAAAGTAAGAGGGCCCGACATGGCCCCCTCGTGTCCCCGTGCATGGGGGTACAGGCAGGGGGGCACATGTTGTGCCCCCGTGTGCAGGCACCCCCTTTTCCTGCACGGCAAAGACTGCACAGTCCATGCTGTGCAGGAATGGGATTTGGCACTCCCTCAGCAGTGCACTTCTAGAGGTCCACACATGGGCCTTAGAACTGCAGCACCACAGGACTGCCAAAGCACCTGTAATCTGGTGGGTGGGTGGCGGTCGACTTTGGGAGCAGGGTGGTGGTGTGGCGACCTGCTCTCACACTGCCAAAGTCATAATTAGGCCCTAAGTTCAAAGGTAGAAATCTTCACTAGACTGAGCAGCATTCAATTGACATGGGTGGATTCCTAGGTCGAACTGTGGATTTTTCCTGCTCGGAGCTTTTCTCGCCTTCATCGACAGCTTCCCCGAGACCTAATTCTTCATCAACCTGTTGTCGATGAGCCCATCTTTGCGTTCAGCCTGCTGCCTTTCCCCGCTGGGACCTACCTTCTCAGAAATTTTCTAGGTCTGAAGGTAAGTCTTTGATTGGGACCATCCTGGTCCTTGTATCCAACCCCTGCTCCACCTAGGTTGCCAATAACACTTACTTTTGTCCCGCTCTGGAGCGACCAGTTGCCTGGGTTTGACACTTGGGGGCCCATTACGATACCCGGCGTAAATAAATCCGCCAGGCATGGAAGCGGCAAAAATCCGCCCGCACACACCGCCTGAACACCGACCACGCCATTATGAGTACACAAACCGAAAACCGCCATCGGCGGAAAATCACACAAAATACCGCCCGCCATCGTCCGAGTCGGAGTCAAACCGCCCGCCACGGACGGAAACACGCACGACAACACAAAACCGCCCGCCCACACGGCCGACACACCGCACGTGAAATTACGATCGCACCGCCATGAGCGCGGAAAACAACAAATATACCGCCCGCCAGCGCAAACAACGCCGATGAGAATCGACACGGCAGAAGCCATGGCGCCAACGTACCTGCACAGAAACCATCCGCACACAAAACCAATAGCACACAACATGGCCAATAAGTCCACACAGCAAGGCACACACAAATACACAAGCACAGTACACATCCCGAAAACACCCCCCGGACAAACAAAAAATACAAAGGCCAGAACCCCAGACACAACACACCTGAAAACAACAGACCATGAGGACACACCCACATAGGTGAGTACAAAAGCAGCACTCCCACAGACCACAACCCCTTGCTACATTGCAAACCAGAGAGGAGAGGAGAGGACACAGTGACACAGCAAGGACAGCAGCACACCACAGAAACGCACACATCACAACCACCACCACCACCACCACCACCACCAAACACCGGCACCACAAACCCCTGCACATTACACAACACACACCGCACCAGCACCACAAACACCATGGCACCACAAAGGATGCCCAAGTTCACGCCCATGGAGCTGACGGTCATGGTCGACGAGATCATCAAGGTGTACCCACAAATCTATGGGAACATGGTCCAGCACACACCACTAGCCACCAGAAACAGAATGTGGAACCGGATCGTAGACCAGGTCAATGCAGTCGGGACCCTGCCCAGGAACAGAGTCGAGATAAACAAACGTTGGAATGACGTAAAGAGCCTGGTCAAGAAGAAGGAGGGCAAAAACAGAGAGCTGGCTGCCGTCACTGGCGGAGGGAATCCCGCGCTCTTTAAGACCTTCAAAGCGTGGGAGGAGAAGGTGCGAGTCGTAATCCATCCGGAGATCCTCGCCGGATTAGCAGGGGAGTGGAGGCTGGTAAGTACAAACTAATGTATACCAGCACACCGCTATGTACTCACATGCGCAACTACCATGCCACAGCTCCCAGGGACAAACACCCCCATGTCCAGCACACAATACACAACACATCACACACACATGCAACAGACACTACCACACACAGCCCAAACCGAACAACTGTAAGATGCGTGGGGACATGTGTACACTAAGCCAGCCACGTAACCACCAACAGGTCCCCAAATATGCCAGAAGCGCCACAACGAGCACCCACCACACCCATGTGTCCGCCACAGCTGCACTAACCGACAAGTAACAGGTAAGTGGCAGGAACACAAAGTGCAGTGGGTGGGACGGTGGACAGCCCAAGTACAACACACACCAGGCCCCAGTCCCACAGCACAGCAAGGAGGAGCATCCCCCACACCCCACAGCCACGTGTCAGCCACCGCAGTGCACAACGACAGCCGAAAGGCAGACATCACGGTCCACAGCAATCGGTGTCAGTGGGTGTACAGCCACCCCCACGACCCACTACACCCCCCACCCCCACAGACCTGCAACATGGAGCACCCCCCGCTTAGAGCCATGTGGCATCCAGTACAGTGCACGCACGAACAACTTGCAGGTGGGAAACTGGACAGGGCTGGATTACTGGAGGCATGAGGACCATAACACCACCAACACATGGGACATGTCACGTAGCAGACGAACACGCAGCACCGCCCACCGTCACGAACAAGTGAACAATGTGCACACGGACATGAACAACAGACTCACACCCCACATGACCCATCACAGACATAGCAACACCCAAGGAGCCACGTCTGCATGCACAAGCCACACTGAATATAGTCCCACTCGGCAGCCACTGTGCAACTCATCACACACAACCGAAACACCATTGAAGTCCTGTCCATGTAGCCCCCACTGCCTGTCAACCCCACACCCCACAACTACGCCTATGTAAGACAAACAACACTAGACGCAACAGAGCGGAACAACATAAATGCACACGAACACCACTGAACCCATCAAACACACAGACACACCATGCACATACAACATACCATCCATCCCATCCGTCAGCCCCAGTCTCATGAAAGGCATGTCATCCGCACAGCTGCCACACATACAGCAGTCACGCTAAGATACATGCCCATGACCAACCATGTGCCAGAAGTCAATTAAGCGCATGACACACTGTGAGCAACAACACACAACATGGGCCACACCCCCCGAGCACTGCAGTGATGCACATGGCACAGGGCAGCACGCACACCAAGGAGATGGGACAACTGCAATACGTTGGCTGGCACACAACTATCACTCACTCATAACGATGCGTCCAATGCCATGTCCAGTAACCACAACAGACAGCAAATATGCAGGGCATGTCAGGCATGCACACACCTCAGACCATGCACTGTCATGCTGCCACAACACATGTCACGTTCGGCACCCATGGCTCACAGCATGTACCCCAAAAGCATATCCCCTCCCAAATGCGAATCTGGGGCATGGCCCCCATGTTGCCATATGCGTTCCTAAGCGTTCCATTTGAACCCCAAAAGCATATTCCATCCCAAATGCGAATCTGGGGCATGGCCCCCATGTTGCCATATGCGTTCCTAAGCGTTCCATTTGAACCCCAAAAGCATATCCCCTCCCAAATGCGAATCTGGGGCATGGCCCCCATGTTGCCATATGCGTTCCTAAGCTGCTCCATATGAACTCCAAAAGCAAAGTACAAACCAGACCCAGGATGGGCCAGGAGCCCGCATACACCAGAGTCACAATGAGTAGGGGCAAAGCAACACACCCATCGGCATGGCCAATCCGTCCCATGCCACATGTGCACAGCACACAGTCCCATTGCCTAGCACACACAACTACAGATGCCACAGCCACACACTCGCCTCCGGGAAACCCATGTACGAGATTGCACGAACTGCCAATGTCAGACGACTAATACATACTTCGCCAGGTGCAACACAATAACAAATCTCATTTTCTCCACAGGTGACGAACTGCTGGATGCTGGGGATGGAGACAGCAGCCAGCACAGCCAGCCTACAAGCCCCCAACGAGGACACACGGATCTGGAGGATCTGTCCTCCTCTTCGGACACGGACCACCAAGCTGGCCCATCTGGCATGGCAGGGCCCAGCCGCTCCCCAGGACCCCTCCTACCCACCAACCCATCATCCAGGGATGCTGAACAGTCCCAGTCCCCTGCTGCCACTGTCGTTGCGGCCACACCCACGGTCATTGCGGCCACTACCACTGCCGCAACCGCCACCATCGCTGCACCGACCACCACCGCCTCCACCACCACCACGTCTTCGCTGGCACCAGCCCCAGCGCAGGTGGTGGCCCGGCCGACTGGATCCACCCTGGGAGCCACAGCGAGGACCGTGGTGTGCAATGTGGCTAGTGGGCAGGCCGGTGGCAGCAGGACTGGTAGGAGGAGCAGGGTCAGGGAAACGCCAGCCTCCCCTGGGAGCCATGCCCTGCCTCAAATGGCCAGAGTCCTTGGGGCCTATGAAGAGGCCCAAGGACAATGGGCCAGGTCTGCTACTGACACGCGGGAGGTGCTGGGGGTGCTGGGGGTGCTGAGGTCCATGGACGCCCATATGGGCCAATTCGTGTCCCGTATGGACCAACTCGTGGACCTCATGGGCCAGCTGGTGGTGGCGGTGGGGTCACAGGCAAGGCCAGCAACACCACCTCCGCCACCACCTGCTAGGGCGCAGGGTCGGCCAGCAGTGTCCACTTCCCCTGCGTCCACAGCCAGTGAGCACACCTCACCCACCACCAGCAGGTCGCCACCACACACCCCCTCCCAAACGTGGAAGGGGCCGTCCGAAGAGGAAACAGATCTCCCGGGAGGACTTCGCACGCTCCAGTCGCAAGTGAGGCAGCCAGCCAGCCTTCCGCCAGCCTTCCTTGACCAGCCACTGCATTGACTTGCTCTACGATCCCACTCCACACAGCCAGCTGGATGGCATGTGTGTGTTGGACTATGGACATAGAACCAGTGGGTACACCCTGATCATCACGCAGCCATGACCGACAGCTCATTGTCACTGCACGCACCACTTTTGTTATCACCTTACACACAATCACATGTCACAGTTCGTAATAAATGCACCTTATTCACTAACTGCTGTTTGTGCCCTGTGTTTTATTTGTACGGAATACAACGGCCACCTTGGGCGGAAGGGCACCTGATGCGTGGCATGGCAATGGAATCCGGAGGGCCTGTAGGGACCTAGGGGTGGGAGACAGAACAGGAGCACATTCAATGAGTGTGTCACACACCCATCACACAGTACATGTCAACAACTACAAGCAATGTACACACATCGCACAGAGCAATAGGGCACAATGCCACAGTCACCAACAGTGGCATACTACCCTGGCCATGGAGCGTTGACACACTGCACGCAGTGAACATACGGCCACCCTGACACAGCACACACACACCTGCACAGATACAGACACATCATCCGTCGTACATGGACACTCACCGTCAAGTGAAGTAGCGGGCGATGAGCTGCTGGCGCACATTCCCAGCTTCCTCCTCTCCGCTGTCCACCTCACTCGAGCTGTCCTGGTCTGCGGGCTGGGGCCCTGGTTGATCTCCGTCATCCACAATGAGGGGGATCTGCTTCCGAATGGCCAGATTGTGCAGCATGCAGCACGCCACCACTATCTGGCACACCTTCTGTGGGGAGTACGCCAGTGCACCCTCGGTGCGGTCCAGGCACCTGAACCTGGACTTGAGGAGGCCAAAGGTACGCTCGACCACACGTCTGGTCCTCCCATGTGCCTCATTGTATCGATCGTCTGCTGGGGTGCGAGGATTCCTCAATGGACTGAGCAGCCATGCCCCATTCGGGTACGCAGAGTCACCTGGGTGTGAGGGACACAGAGAACCGTAGCTATTCCAACTGGACAGGGGACAGCATCGCACAACCAGCACGCTACACCACTCCACATACTCACCGACAATACAGGCACGATCCTGTTGCAGATTGGCCATCAGTCGTGGCAAGATGCTGTTGCGCATTATGTGTGCGTCATGGGCCGAGCCTGGAAACTTGGCACACACGTGGGTGATCACCATGTCCGCAAGGCACACCACTTGCACATTCAGGGAGTGCGTGTGCTTCCTGTTGCGGTACAGGTGCTCAGTGGCCTGTGGTGGAACAAGGCCAACATGAGTGCAGTCAATGGCTCCCACGACGTGTGGGATTCTGCCAAGGGCATAGAATGCACCCTTCACTGCCGCCAATTCACGAGCCCTGGGGAATCTGATGTACCTGTTCCGGCACAGCATCATGGCTGCCAGTACATCCCTCAGCACCTTGCTGAACATGGGCTGGGACATCCCTCCTCCACTGCCCACTGTGTGCTGGAATGACCCAGTGGCGAAGAAATGCATGGCGGCCATCACCTTAGCCGTGGGGGTGACAGCAGTCGGATACACCCTGCGGGGACGGAGATGGGGCTCTAACATGGCACACAGTCGATGCAGAGTTGGCCTGTCCAGCCGAAACTTCCTGATTACCTCTGTATCGTCCATGTCCGCCAGCAATTGGTATGGGCGGTCAATGTTCGGTCTCCGCCTGGGTTAAATGGCAGAGGACACATGTCAAAGCAACACGGCACATAGCAATTTCGCATACACATCACTGACATGACTGAGCAAGCACATGAGCCACAGCCCAGCTGTCAAGCTGGGACGGCACGGCCACAATACACTTACACAGGTCTCCCAACAATGGCAATGGCAAGTGAGACATACCACTGCCATGTGCATGCACATGGGGATCTAGGCCCCAATGACTTGCGGGGCGTGCTGATGGGGACTGACTGCATATTCGTCAAGCGGCAACGCCACGGCAACATGAGTGTCTGCTGAGCATGGAACTTCTTCTGAGGCTGGATGAGTATGGCACACGACGACGACGATGTGGGCACGGGCTGAGCGGCCAATACAAGTGGGACCTGTGGCACGAGGGGATATGAGACAGTAGTAGGTGTCAGCACTGCACCCTATGTACAGCACTGTACGGATCACAGCTCCCGAAACATTGACTGGTGTCCACATTGACAGCCCCATGCCAAGACGGCTGTGTGCTTGCAGTCACACGTCACAGGTGAGAGGTTACATTGCACGTGCCAGGTGGCAGACGTACATAGTGGGAGCTGGCATGTGTGTGCATGTGTCTTCTGTTCAGGATCCACCAGATGGGCGCTGACTCTTTACTGACCATTGGACACAGCATGTTCCGTGGAAGGCTTGTGTGTGTGGGATGGTGGCACTGGATGTGCCTCCGTTGGGTGGGGGGCCATGCACAGGGCGGGTACGTCGATGATTGCGCATTGTTGGTCACGGTGGGTGCACCAACTAAGATGTGTTGCCCTGTGTTCAATTCCTATGTCCGCATGATGATGGACTGTGGATGTGGGCAGACTACACATTGGTCGATGTGCTGTCTATATGCATGTGCCTTCACACCAGGCACAGCTGCCCCTGCACATGTGACCCCTGCTGGACTCGCTGCTGGGTCTGTGGAGCTGATGCACCTTCTGCGCGTGGGGCGGACAGCTCTCCTCACTTCCCTCATTGCGCATGTCATGTCTTTGCCGCAGGTGACATGGATCATGGAGGGCCCACATGTACGCGTGGGTAGGCTACACATGATTGTTCACTGGTCGCCACCCCCAGTCAGTGTTTCGAATGGGAAGGTTGTCGTGCTGGTGGTATGTTCGATGTGGCGGATGGGCGGGCCTAGGTGCGGGCTTACATTCCAGACATGGGGGTAGTTGGATTGGCGACTAGTTGCAGTACACACGGGACACGTCTCTTCCTTTCCACATCTGGGTCATCCCTTGTACTAACTGACAGTGATACAGTCATCTTCGCCCCAGCCCTCATGTCCTCCCCTCGCCCCCCAATATGCATGCTCACCTGCGAGGCTAGCGCTTGCACAGGCAGCCCCAAGCTCGCACCAGAGAGGGCAAGGAGTGTATGTGTGGGTCCAGTTGCACGAGTGGGCTGTCTCAGGGTATGATGTGTGGCGGGACACCGTCCACCTGCGTGGTGCCCCAAATGGAGACCCGGCCTGCATGGACTATGCATCACAGTCTTCGCCTTCCGGATCCGCCACCTGCGACACCCAGTGGCTGTGGCTGCCCTTGCGGCCAGGCCGCGTCCGTCTGTGGCTGATGGCCCACACATTCACTCTTTGGCCTCTCTGGGGAGGGCTCGGGGTGGTGGCGCACGCGCTTGCACTTAGTCGCAATGGCATGTGGCGTGGTTGGTATGATGGGCAATGGATGGGATGGTGCGAGCCACCTCCCGTGACGTCAGTGCTGCTCGTGCTGTGGTGCGTCCCCTACACTTCCATTTGACTTGTGCCATGCTAGACGTTGAGGTTCTATTGCCTGCGTGATATGACCAGGAGGAGCGCGAGGAGACCTCTCACACACCATGCTCCACTGCCATCCCGTGCCCTGTATCGCCTGTGCGGATTGACTATGTTGGGGTTACACCTGGTCGACTGGGGCTGTGTGTGCCTTGTCAAGGGGCATGGCGGGCGCACAACAGGATCCAGCTTGTCCACAGAGGGTGGGCTGAGGTGCGCCTGGTACCGCTTTGTACGTGTGCCCGGCTGCTGTGCACACACGTGTTCACTCCCCCGACAGGTGTCCTCTCACAATGCCCAGGGAAGCGGTGGTGTACTGTTCATGACCCCTCCCAACACGGCGTGCTCCAACTTGGCATGTGCGCATCTACCCGTCGCACCCACCCACCTGAGCACTGCGTCCATACGACTTCACACGACACATGTGTGTCTTCCACAGTAGTGCTACTCATTTGCGTTGACATCCAATACCAGTGGACTACATGGTCATGTCACGACTGCCGTGTACTTCACATACTCTCATCCTCTCTCATTCGTACTTGTGAAATGAGTCAGCGGAGACAGTTTTGGTTTCAAACATTATATTGAGTCTTCTGTCCTCTGTGATGCAGTATAGTGGACACTACTGGCAGCGGAATACATGTTGAGGATATACTGAGCATGATTACAAATGGGATAGGGTGTGGGGTTACATCGGCTTGGCCAAGGCTGTGCTAATGTACATTTACGTATAGCTGCGGAGCTGCGGACTTTGACACAGACGGTATACATGTAGCCTACCAGACCGCTCGGCATCATGGGCACAGTCCATCTCAGTTCCATGTGACAGGTTTGCTGCGGTTGTTCCTCATGCACGCGTGCATGTGAGATGACATCAGGGCATGTGCTTGCGTGCATGCAGCGGCGTGCCACTTGTTGTTGCACTGTGGTGGTTACTGGACATGTCACAGTCACTGGGGTCGTGTTGTTGTTGTATGCACTTGTCGTCCATGCAAAGGTCCTGGTATGGGATTCCCGGGGCGGGGGTGGGAGGGGTGCAGCACCCACAGACTCCAGGCGACCTATTCATGTCCACTGAGCGGTTTGTGTGTCCATGTGCGCTGGATCCATGTCGTGTCCTGGTTGTTCGTGCAGTTCCGTCCATGTGGGTGCGATGCACAGAGCCCATGCCACTGCCTCCCACGATGCATGCGGTGTTCCTGGATGTGATGGGGAACAGTGTGCATGTCCCGGTCATATCCGATGTCATGGCGATGTCGTTGATGGTGTGGTTACAGTTGCCGGTCGTTTGGTATGGCTGTTGTGGTGGTGACTGGCCAGTCCGTGCGGAAGCTGAGCATGGGTGCGGGGTTGGACTTCATAGGTCACTCGGGGAACCTGCGTTGTGGTCCGACGTATTTACAGGTTGGCAGGTATGCGATGCCGTCCAGCAGGGCTTCCATGTCATTGGTGGTGTACATGTTTGCCAGCCAATGAAGCGGATGGTGGCTGTCAAGGTGTTGTTCGTAGGTTGTCCCTTGGAGGACCATGATGGGGCATGCTGGGTGACATTCGATGTAGCTGTTCTCGATGATCCGTCGTGTGGAGGCACAGTGGTTCCATTTCAGTGCGCTTGCGATGTTGGCCACATACGCCATGCCCCCATAGGCAGAGCAGGCCCTGTCGTGTGCGTCCAGAGGGAGGAGTAGTGGTAGCAGGTCCGCCTTCAGACATGCCGGGTTGGAGAGGCATATCTCGACGGGATGCTGGTAGGGACACCTCCGACAGTAGAAGACGGGCATGACGCAGCTGAACAATGTGATTCGGTAAGTCAGTCGGTAACTTACGTTCAGCAGGGACAGGAGATCGCATCCCAATGTATGTATCGTGTTGGTTTGGTACAGCTTGAGCTGTTCGGCGTAGTTGGGTAGGTGTGTTGCGGTTGCCATTTCGCAGCGGTTCGTAGAGGTGGCGTGCTCCGGCTGTGTGTGCAGTCTGCAATGTGCACGGTCCGGGGTTGCTGTGAGCTCTGTGTAGTCGTGGGGAGAGAGGACTTGTGTTCTGTTGGCTTGTTTGGAGGACACGGGCCCTCTTCCCACATGCTTCTCAGACAGTTCAAGGTCAGTGCTGTGTGACTCCTTCCAATTAACTTGCATGTGGCCGACATGGGGGAGTGTTTTCTTCTTTCTTCCCCGTCCGTTGTGTGCTTCTGTGATATGCGCTATCTGCCCTGTGGTTGGTCTCTCGGCATGCCTGTGTTGGTCTATTCTTGGACAATGGCTGTATTCACCGGCTTCTGTCGTAGGGCTGTGGTTTCGGTGTTGGAATGGAAGGTCATTCAGTGCTGTCTGCTCTCCCTTGTGTGGGCGGCAGGCTGCCTTTCCGCTCTGCGTTGGGCCTTGTGTGTGGATGTAATTCTTGGGCCACCTGTTGTCGGTCCCCGGGCTCTTTGGTGTTCCGTTTCATGTGTCTTGTTCATATGTGCAGGGTGGTATGGGTTTTTCAGTGTGGTACTGGCGTTCCTCTTCCCGAAGGGGCCCTGCTTCTCCTAGCTGGTGTTGCCGCCGCTGTGTGCTACGCCATGTTTGTTACACTGGGGTGTGTCCTGCAGTTGCGTGTCTTCACTGACATGTGTGCGTCGTTTGTGTGGCGTTGGGTGTTGTCCGTGAATTGGGCGTTGGGGACATGTCTGTGGCCGGCCTGTCACGTGTCATGTGCGTTCGGGGTGGGGCTGATGTGTGTGCTGCTTGGTTGTGTCCCTGTGTCTGTGTGCGACGCATGCATGGCGCTGCGGTTGGCCTCTGCGTTGTGCGCATGTGTGGCGGCGTCATCGGTGCTTTGGGGCCGTGACGGGGTGGTTGGTTCCTAGTCCCAGGTGGTGTGTACACATGTGTTCTGCGATGTTACGATTTGGCCTGTGTGTCATATGTGGATGCGATGGTGGATGTGTAGTGTACACGCGCTGGTGGGGGGTTGTCCGCTTTTTCCGCCCTTGCACTGTGTGCGCTGTTTGCGTGCACTTGTTGTGTGTGTGCCTACCTGCGTCTCCGCGGTACGTTGCGTCCTTGGTGGTGCATCAGCAGAAGCATGGGAAGGGCCTGCAGTGCTGGATTCATGCCCGGGGTGCCGCTTCTTCGTTGTCCGTGCTCTGCGTCCGTGTTTCCGCCTCTCTTTCACGTGCGGTGTCTCTTTGCCGTGGGAGCCGTTTGTTTGCGGCATCGTAATTTATGCGCCGGGCGGGACGTGTTTCGTCGGACGGTGTGTGTCAGTTGTGCTGCGCCGCTACGTGTGCGGGCGCACTTTGATGGCGGACGGTGTTGCTGGCTTGCCGGCGGTGTTTGGCCTGCTTTTCGCATCGTAATTGGGCGGGCGTGTGGACTGCTGCGTGCCGGCGGTAACTGGTGGTTTCTGCATCCGCCAGCACGGCGGTTGTGCTTCCGCCCGCCATCGTAATGGGCCCCTTAGTTCTTTTTCTTTGCTACTTTTATTTAAAACTTTAAAAAATAATTTCTCCAGTTCCCCTCAATAAAATTTATGTTGTTTTACTGTCATTTTGCTCATTAAAATTTCTCTATTTTTAGAAATTGGAGTGACATTTTTATTGTGCTGTGTTTTCAACTTTTTAACTGTTTTGGAACCTCTAAATGCTTTACTGATTTCTTAAGTTAACCCTGTCTGCTCTGTGCCATAGCTACAAGAGGTTGAGCTTAGGTTTAAATTACTAAAACCTTTACTGCACCTAACAAGAATAGTGCCATTATTATTTGTGGTGGACTACCATCCAACCAAGCTAATAATCTATTTTCTCACAAATAGCTTTAAACAGCATTTTCTCGTTGAATTCAATGGGTTCACGTTTACTTGTTGAATAAACTTTGAACCGAGAATTATTTTTACTTACATTTTGTGACATTGTTTATGCTAAATAATTGTCAGTGTAACTTATTTTGGTTCTTTTATTACTTTTCTTTCTTTACCAGTATTTTTGTTTTGCTGCGCACCTACTACTACACATTACTATTGAGGCCAAGTTATCAAAAATTACTCAACAGCCAAATGGAATTTATATATTTTGTTGCTCTAGTCTTTCCAAATAGACTAGTGACATTTCAATATATATCATGAATCAAAATTTTAGTTTGTCAAGGTCACATTTGCTCATACACCCTTCACTTTCATTTAGATCTGTAGATTACATATGTATTAGAAGATATTATTCCCACAGAAGACATGGGTTTTGTCAAATTATCTCTAGCCAGCATCCTTGCTGGTTTAAAAAAATGGAGCTACAGAATGGAATAGTCTTAGGGTTAAGAAGATAACAGATGGCTTTCATTTCACCCATGATTTCAAATACTGATATTTCCAAATGTAACCCTTAGCCAGCCTTTCAAACTATAATTGTGTTCCAGGAAGTTATTGCATTGTATACGTTGACCATCTGGTTGCATGGTAGTATATATTTGAAATTGCTCCCTCTTTAGCATAATTAATTGGCTCCTGGAATGTCATAAACTCAATTCTACTAAAGGGCTCCACATGGGAATGAAAAGTAAGTGAAAGAGGGAAACCATTCATTTGTGAAGTGCATCAAGGTTCATCACTCATCACCACCCTCTTCAACGCATACATCATTCCTCTGGCCAATGCATTCACGCACACGACATCAACATCCTTTTGTATGCTGATAGCATGTAACACTCCCTATCCGGTAAAATCCCAAACAAAAGAAACAAGTTCACAGTCTGCATGATGGAAGCCACTTACTGGATGAAAGCCAAATGTTTCAAGTTCAGACAAAACAAAGGTAGTGATTCTCCAATTGGTGACTGATCAAACTGAGACCCAGACCCAGCACCTAAGTTCAGAATCATCATTGACAACAAACTGGACATGACTGCACAAGTCAATGCCATCACTGCATCCTTCTTCCACACCATGAAAATTCTGAGCATGAGCTTCAAATGGCTTCCTACTGTCATTTAGACCCTAATCACCAGGAAGCTGGACTACGAGAACACCCTCTACACTGGGATCACCAAGTAACTCACCAGAAGACTACAAATCATCCAGAGCTCAGCGGCCAGTTTCATCCTCAACCTCCCACACAGAACTCCATCACACAACACCTCTCTATAGCTAATTTGAGGGTGTGTATTATGCCATTGATCGGAAATAAAATAACTTCTGCACTGGCTATGATATGTTCAGAATCCGTTATAATTGTACCTTTAAACACATTTTATTAACTATTTACCTTTATTTTAAGCCTTTGAATGACACTGCATTCTGTTATTTCCCCAAATGTGGGCAATGAAGAGCTGATATATCTTTACCTTCGAGTCAAGAGATCTCGGAAATAAGCCTTCTGATTATAGACCTTTCTGCTGTTTGTAATTTAAAAAAAAAAAAAAGTGAAATGCCAAATGGGTAAAAAAGAAGGCAATAGAACTTGAATTTTATGGAAAGATACATGTGAAACGAAATTTTGAAAGGAGATTATTGCATCCAAACCTCCCCTTCCTTCCTTATTCCTCACAGGGTGTTACAGTCACATGGCTTCTAGTTTTAATTGTCTTTTTTAGTTCTGAGCACAAATTAGGGAGGAAGAAAGGAACGTAATTAACGAAAAGGTGAAGAATAATATGAGCAATTTTCTACCACTAATGAAGTGCTGCCTTTCTCTTTATAAATAATTAACTCATGGAAGAAGGTCTATTTTAATTGATATGCCCTGAAGCCAGTCCAGATCACTGACCGATGAGAGAGGCTTTTGCCTTTGTACCAGCCTTACCCCACAGCAGGTAAGAGGGATTAAAGCAGCACGAGGCAAGCCTCAGCATCCCAACTCTAACAATGGTAAACAAAAGAAGTCTTATCAAGTGCTTGTCTCAATCCTGCAAAATTGCAGAGAAGCACAAAGACATTTTTTTTTTACTATGCAGATACTATAGAGGCGTACCATTAGAACACTTATAACATGACACTGATGTTCATATTTTAAAGTAAACTACGCACTAGCAATGACTTAAATATGCATACAAAATAAATTTATAGGGTGTAAAAAGCTGTACAAGTATATTTAGTGAAAATCAATTGTAATAATCTTATACCAAGTTTTATACACTCTATATCGAAATGCAAACCAAAATGTGCATATTCTAAAACACAAATATAATGAACATTGGGCTACATATCCGAGTTTGCGTTTACTATTGTTTTGATTTACATTAATGAACACTGGCCTTTCAGAGTCATGTAAATGTTAGATTTAATAGTTTTAAATTTTTAATTTTTAAATACGTGTGAAATAGATGTGTTTGCAAAATGGCTTGTGAGAATGATCATGGATATATATGTATACACCTGTGAAAAGATACCATCGGTGAAATGAAGAAATGCTTCGCTGGTAAGTATTCACTTTATTTTTTTCAGAAGCCTGTAAGTACAACCAGCAGGGCATCAGGGAAACAACCAACTGACGCTGCCTCACATGAAAACAATTCCACATTCCAATACCGCATTCCAGTTCTCTCCGATCTGAAGACCCAACACATCTCCCCCTTTTTTAACAGAACAATAAAAAAAAACAAAAGCATTTTTATACCAAACATATGAACACAATATAATGAAAACAAACCATGCAGAAAATCTTAAGATATATAATCTTGTAACCATAGTGGTCGTTCCCTCTCCCTGCAGGTTCTAACAAATGGAGGTCTAACAGATAAAGACCCCTTGGTATCAGCATCATTACTGACACAATGTAATTTCTTTTGTATGGCCAGCTTCTCCTTATTCCACCATTTGCCATCATCCAATTGAACCACACACCTTTTCACAGAAACTACTTTTTTAGGTTCTGAAAACTTTGAATGCCCCTTGGCAATGATCCCTGGCAACTTGACACGCACAAAATCCCCTTCTTTAACTTGTAAAGTCTTACCACTCTCCTTGGAGACATACTTACTTTGAGCACACTCTGTTTTAGCAGGCACATCAGACAACTTATCACATAAATCCATGGAACCACACATCCAAGGACGCACCAACTTATTAGCTGCTTGCCTTCCTTTCAACATGACAAAAGGAGACAAACCTTTAGAAATAGATGGGGTAGTACGCAAAGCCCAAACAAGATCCTCCAATTCCTTAAACCAATTTAAACCACTGGACATGGACAACTGTATGTTATCTTTAATCACTCGATTACACCTTTCCACAAGACCATTACTCCTGGGATAATACAGTGAGGTAGTAACATGTACCACACCCCACTTCTTCATGAACTTGCCAAATTCTTCAGATTTAAACTGAACTCCGTTGTCCGTAACAATTTCCATGGGAGCACC
The DNA here is from genome assembly GCA_963921515.1 of Calotriton arnoldi. Taxonomy (NCBI): domain Eukaryota; kingdom Metazoa; phylum Chordata; class Amphibia; order Caudata; family Salamandridae; genus Calotriton; species Calotriton arnoldi. The sequence goes on from CAWUFW010010649.1 coordinate 91,086, forward strand.
TTCACGCATAAACAACTCATGTAAAAATGTAATCACCTCCACAGTATTAGCACTGCGCACAAATTTCACTTCAGGCCACCGTGAACAGTAATCCACAAGAACAATACCATATCTCTGACCTTCTCTTAGCACGTTCAAGGGACCAATAATATCCATACCTACTTTGAACCAGGGCTTCTCTGGAATAGGAACAGCTTCCTCAGAACTGGGAACAGTAACTTGGGACTTGTCACTGAGGGCACAAGCTAAACATTCCCTCACCCAATGCTCCACATCTTTATCTAAACCTGGCCACCTAAACGTGTATCAAATTCTCCTCTTCATGGCTCGCATACCTACATGGCCTTCATGAGCCAAATCCAAAATTTTCCCACGAATACTTTGAGGAACCAGTAACACATTCGCCCTCCTAACTATGCCATCAGACACGCTCAATTCTCCAAAAATGTCTTTGTAAGCCCTGCACGCATCCTTCACATTCCCTTTAGGCCACTCTACATCCAAATACGAGACAAATTCTTGTAACACTTCATCTTGCCTAACAGCCTCTTTCCATTCTTCCTCCTCAATACAACATTTTTCATCATCAGCCATGGTACATGCAACTATTCTCCACTCATCATCTTCATTGACATCTCCTTCCGTCCTCAAAGGCAACCTGGATAAACAATCCGCGTAAATATTTTTCACTCCAGGGACATACACAAGGTTAAATTGAAAATCTTGCATGCTATAATACCATTTGGCAATTCTTGGAGTGGCTTTGCCAGCCCCTTTTGTTGTGAACAAATTAAGTAATGGTTTATGATCCATACGTAAAGTAAACTCTGTGCCCCACAAATATTGTTCTAAAGTGGTCTACACCCCACCAACAGCCTAATGCCTCACGCTCGATTACTGAGTAAGTGCTTTCAGCTCCACGCAATGCACGTGACGCAAAAGCTACAATTTCATCTTTACCATTCCTTGATTGCATGAGTACAGCCCCCAACCCGTGTTGACTGGCATCAGTTACAACAACACAAGGATCAGGAGTGTCAAATGCTTTTAGAGGAATAGCAACAGCTACAGCACATTTCATGTCATCAAACTCTTTGTTCACCTCATCCGACCATACAAATTTGACATTATTCTTAAGAAGCATTCTCATTCCCTTTGTTCTTTCAGCACATAACGGTACAAAACGAGCATAAAACTCGAACATGCCAAAGAAAGATCGTAATTGCTCTTTGCTTTTCGGAGCTGGAAACCATTTTATGGCCTTAACCAAAGACTCCTTAGGTTCAACCCCTTCAGCTGATAGTTTATACCCTAAATAATCCACATTAGACACACCAAACTTACATTTTGAAGGTTTTAGAGTAGCACCCTTCTCTTGAAGAATAATTAACACATGCGCTAATGTTTCGTCATGCTCTCTTTCATTTGAACCGTACACCATAATATCAGCTTCAAAACACCTAATATTCTCTACACCTTGAAACATAGTTTCGATAACTCATTGAAAAACAGACGATGCTGAAGATAACCCAAAGGGCATACGCTTAAATCTGTAGGCTCCACAGGGTGTAACAAATGATGTCAAATGTCGAGATTCTTTGTGTAAAGAAATTTGATGATATGCCGAAGACATATCAAGGGTAGAGAATACTTTAGCACCTTTAACCATTGAAAGCATTTCAGTAATATTAGGCAAAGGATGCCTATCAACCCAAATCCTATCGTTTAAATCTCTTAAGTCGATGCACATTCTTAAAGATCCATTGGGCTTCCTGGCTAAAACTATTGGCGAAAGCCATTCTGAGCTCTCAATGGGCTCAATTATGTTCTCTGAACATAACTTTTCCAATTCTTTTTTTAACTCACTTATCATGGAAATGGGAACATGTCTAACCTAATGTACCACTGGTTTAACCCCAGTTTTCAATTGAATTTGATGGGTAAAACCTATGATTTTCCCAAGTCTGTCTGGAAAGACATCGGGAAAAGCTTGTGTCCAAACACAACTTTCTACTGACATAATACGTGCAACATCTTTTGGTAAAAGAACTTGTTCACTACTGTTGGGATCAAGTACAATTGTCAAATTACGCTGATCCAACCACCCCAACAAATTTGATCCATCCATCGCTACATACACTGTACTGATGGTCACATTCCCTTTAAATTCTACGTGTGCATCAAATTCACCAATTATTTCAATGGGTTTTCCTCCATAGGCAACTGGTTTCACATTAGATTTCCTTAATTGTATACTATCCAATCTCCTCCATTCCTCCACACCTATTAGAGTAAAAAGAGAACCTGAATCAGCCATCATGTTGATTGCAGTACCATTAACTAAAATGATACAGTGAGGTTTTCTGACTATCGACTCAGTCACAGAGGCGATTTCATTACCTACAATCTCATTTGAAATACTGTCACTATGATCTCAACCTTCACCCACCATACACACTACACTCCCCTCATCAGAGTCAGACTGATAAGTTTCAAGGTTCTCATCAACAGTGTTCACAGACTTGAAAACTTTCGGACCCTTGTTGAATTTAGCTCTACATACTTTTGTGAAGTGACCCTTTTTTTTTTTACATTTGCCACACCATTCATCATGAGCAGGACACAAAGGTGAATTCCCTAAATTAAATTTGCTGCCACAGCGATAACATTCAATTGTTCTCTTCTTTTCTTCTGTTTTGGGCCATATTTTCTTGAATTTGTCTTGTGTTTGTACAGACTGAACACGAGTACTAATGTTCATTTGTTCCATACATTTTGTGGTAGACTCAATTCCAGAAGCCAATTCAATTGCTTTATCCAATGTCAAATTGTCGACAGTAAGGAGCTTTTCTTGAACTTTTTTACTGCTCGTCTTTTCTACGATTTGGTCACGAATGATTTTATCTTCAAACCTTTGAAACTCACACGTTGCAGCTAAAATCCTTAAGTCGCTAAGAAAATTTTCCACCGTTTCACCGGCATTTGATATCTTTTATAGAATTTGTGGCGCTCCATAATAACATTCCTTTTCTTTTTGAATCGTAGGTCTAAAACTTTTATAGCTGATGCATACTCATCGATAACGTCGCCTTCCCCCATAACAGGTGCAACAGGAAGATGTTTTAAAAATGTTCTGCCTTCAGTACCAAGAGAATGGCGTAAAATGGCATATTTTGTTTTTTTTAGTAAATAAATCACCTTCATAGCTTTCAAATAAGCTTCAAAACCCTCCTTCCATTGCTCCCACTCAACTAGAGGTAAACCAGGAGATGGAAGAAAAGAAGCAGGAGGATTCAAAGATTGTTGCATATTGAAAACAATCAGTATGTATATATATATTCACTGAAAAACCATAGGTTTTAGGGACAGTTATAGTTTGTTGGACATTTCACTCGTACAAAACCATAGAAATTCCCCCATTATAGTTAGTTCAGCTAACTATAACTCGTGCCCCCGCAATGCACTGCTGATGACGTCACATATTACATCACTCATGACATGGTCAGTGACATCACTGATGACATCACTGATGACATCTCAAATGACATCACTGATGACATCATCCAGTGACTGTGTGTTTCTGTAAAGTTTAAATATGTTTAATATATATAGGGAAAGGCGTATTGAAGAATGAGTGGGTGTATAAGTGTCTGAATGGATGATTTAGTACGTGAGTGACTGACTCTACAAGTGAGTGATTAAATGTATCTTACTGAATGCATGGGTTAGTGACTAAACTGAATTCGGATAAAACCGAAATTGTACACTGCGCAGTTGGGAAGGTCCATCGGCCTCTTCCTCACAACTTCTGGCCCCTTGGCTCATCTACTACTTTGGCGCCATCTAAGACGGTGCGAAATTTGGGAGTTATGTTCAATGCCAACCTATCTCTGGAGACGCAAGTGAACAAGTTGGTGGGGTGCTGTTTTGGCCTCATTAGGGCTCTGAGAAAGATTCTTCCGTTGCTCCCAATTTCGGCCAGAGCCTTGGTTGTTCAAGGCGCCATCCTAAGTAGACTTGACTATTGTAATGCTCTGCTGTTGGAGTCCCCAAAGTATTTGATACAGAGACTGCAGCGTGTCCAGAACACGGCTGCGAAACTGGCCTTGTCTAGACCTCGAAGCTCTTCTGCTTCAATGTGCCTATCGGAGCTACATTGGCTCCCTGTGCAGCAAAGAATCTATTTTAAATCCCTTTGTATGGGGTTTAGGGCATTACATGGACTCGGTCCTAGACCGTTGCAGAAGAAATTGGTCTGGTATACTCCTACCCGGACCCTTCGTTCCTCTTCTGCTTACTTGGCAAAGATACCCAGGTTCAATAAGGTCAGATCGGGAGGAAGGTCTTTTAGTGTTGCTGCTGCAAAGCTCTGGAACACACTCCCAACTGAAATCAGACAATGCAGTACCCTGTCTTTGTTTAGGAAAAGGATCAAAACGTGGCTGTTCCCCAGATAGTGTTCCTGTCTTTCTTTTGAGCAATGTTTTCTTTAGGTTCTGTCCTTTCTTGCCTGACGTTGGTTTGTATACATGTACTTTTAGCGCCAGGGTACCCGTAGGGTGTTTGTTGCGCTTTATAAATGCCATATACAATACAATACATACAATACAAACTGTGTGAATGTCTGTATCCGTCTGTCTGTTGGTTTGTAAGCGGCTGCAGGCTTTCTGAATAGCTACATGAGTGTCTACATGGGTTATTGATTGATTGTCTGAGTATCTGTATGGGTGCCTGAGTGTTTGTGTGGGTGGGGTGTGTGTGACTCTGTGCATAGATGTGTGAGTTGGTGATTCACTGGGTGCATGGTTTCAAGAGTGCATCTGTGATGGACTGTATGGGTGGGTGAGTGTGGGTATGGGTGTGTTAGTGATTGAATGTATATCTCAGTGGTACATGTGTGAGTAACTACATATGTGAAAGGCAGTATATATGTGTGTTGGAGTATATAAATGGCTATAAGTGAGAGTGTGTGATTGTGAGAGTGGCTGTATGGATGAGTGTGTACTTGTATCAGTGATTGTATAAGAGCATAAGAATGTGCTAGTATTTGTATGAGTAAGTGAGCTGGTGTGTGTATAACTGTATAGGTGAGTAAATGGGTGTGTGATTAAGTTTTTGCATGACTGACTAGGTGTGTGAGTACCTCTATGGATGAGTGGCGGTGTGTGAGTGTTTATATAGGTGTATGAGTGCATATGATAGTCCTGTACTGAGTGACTAAGTAAGAGTGACTGTACGGGTGAGTGAGTGGATGTGTGTGTAGACCTAAGAATCAGTGAGTGGGTATGTAGTTTTTGGTGTTGGAGTGTCTATGGTTTTGAGAATGGCAGTCTGTAATTTAGAGTGGGTGTATCAAAAGTTATATTAGGGTGTGAGAAGATGCATGAAATTATCACATGGATGATGTCATCAGTGATGTCATTTGAGATGTCATCAGTGATGTCATCAGTGATGTCACTGACCATGTCATGAGTGATGTAATATGTGACGTCATCAGCAGTGCATTGTGGGGCGCGAGTTATAGTTAGCTGAACTAACTATATCGGGGAATTTCTATGGTTTTGTACGAGTGAAATGTCCAACTAACTATAACTGTCCCTAAAACCTATGGTTTTTTCAGTGAATTTCAAAGGTTTTTAAATGCTAATTTCTAACTATAACGTGTCTGAAACCTATGGTTTTTTCAGTGAATTTCAAAGGTTTTTAAATGCTAATTTCTAACTATAACGTGCCTGAACCTATGATTTTTAAGTGAATTTCAAAGGTTTTTTAAATGCTAGTTTCTAACTATGCCTACAGAGGTAGGACATGTGAAGAAAGAAGAAAAACGCACAGAAAGAAGCAAAAGATGTGGAGAAAGAACCAACAGAGGAGCAGAAAGAGACCTTGTTGCAAAATCATCCTGTGCCCACAACCTTTTCAGACGGGTACTGGTGGTAACTGACTCTGACTAACCAGAGCCAGTGCTATGCTAAAAGACACTTAGAATACAGTGAAGACACCTACATACACTAGGGAACACTATGCGTTGGGGTACCCCTGTGATTAGCATGACCTCCTCTGCAAGTCCCTAGAACATAATAGGGCAGGGGATTAAAACTACCTCTTAAAACGGCTACAGGGCGCGTTTGCACAGTGGTGAAACGGAGGGGGCCTGAGGTGACATGTGTGCAAACGCACTCCGTGGCGCATTTTAAGCTGCGGGATTAAGTCCCTTGAATTCTGAGGGTCCTGGGGCCCAACTAGCCCCCCAGGTACCTACAGTTAGGACCACAGAGCTGAGTTGCAGAGAGGCGTTCCGAGGCCACGCACCTTATTTCACCTCTCTGCAATGCAACTCTGTTGTGCTTACTGAAGGTACCTGGTGGGCTAGTTGGCCCCTAGGGTCCCTCAGGATTCAAAGGGAATTAATTCCCCAACTTAAAACGCACCACAGGGCGTGTTTGTACACATGTCACCTGAGGCCCCGCCCCCTCCCTTCACCACTGTGCAAACGCGCCGGGTGGTGCGTTTTAAGTTGGGGGATTAGGTCACCGTGAATTCTGAAGGTCCCTGGGGCCCAACTAGCCCACTAGGTACTTCCAGTAAGCACCACAGGCCTGCGTTGCAACGCCTGTAACAAATTGTGCAGTTGTGTTTAGGTAGTGAAGAGGGTCGTGCTGGGGGTAGTGTTTTAGGGTTTAGGGTAGTGCAGTGGTGTTTGTGTAGTGTAGGGGGTCATGCTGGGGGTCGATTTAGGGTTTAGGGTAGTGCAGTGGTGTTTGGGTAGTATAGGGAGTCGTGCTGGGGGAGTGTTTTAGGGTTTAGGGTAGTGCAGTGGTGTTTGGGTAGTGTAGGGGGTCATGCTGGGGGTAGTGTTTTAGGGTTTAGGGTAGTGCAGTGGTGTTTGGGTAGTGTAGGGGTCGTGCGGGGGTAGTGATTTAGGGTAGTGCAGTGGTGTTTGGGTAGTGTAGGGGTACTGCTGGGGGTAGTGTTTTAGGGTTTAGGTTAGTGCAGTGGTGTTTGGGTAGTGTAGGGGTACTGCTGGGGGTAGTGTTTTAGGGTTTAGGGTAGTGCAGTGGTGTTTGTGTAGTGTAGGGGGTAGTGTTTTAGGGTTTAGGGTAGTGCAGTGGTGTTTGTGTAGTGTAGGAGGTCGTGTTTTAGGGTTTAGGGTAGTGCAGTGGTCTTTGGGTAGTGTAGGGAGTCGTGTGGGGTAGTTTTTGGGGTTTAGGGTAGTGTAGGGGTCATGCGTGGGGCAGTGTTTTAGGGATTAGGGTAGTGCATTGGTGTTTGGTGTAGTGTAGGGTGTCATGCGGGGGTAGTGTTTTAGGGTTTAGGGCAGTGCAGTGGTGTTTGGGTAGTGTAGGGGTCGTGCTGGGGGAGTGTTTTAGGGTTTAGGGCAGTGCAGTGGTGTTCGGGTAGTGTAGGGGTCGTGCTGGGGGAGTGTTTTAGGGTTTAGGGCAGTGCATTGGTGTTCGGGTAGTGTAGGGGTCGTGCTGGGGGAGTGTTTGAGGGTTTAGGGCAGTGCAGTCATGTTCGGGTAGTGTAGGGGGTTGTGCTGGGGGTAGTATTTTAGGGTTTAGGGTAGTGCAGTGGTGTTCGGGTAGTGTAGGGGGTCAGTGCTGGGGGTAGTGTTCTAGGGTTTAGGGCAGTGCAGTGGTGTTTGGGCAGTGTAGGGGGTAATGCTGGGGGTGGTGTTTTAGGGTTTAGGGCAGTGCAGTGGTGTTCGGGCAGTGTAGGGGGTCGTGCTGGGGGTGGTGTTTCAGGGTTTAGGCAGTGCAGTGGTGTTCGGGCAGTGTAGGGGGTGGTGTTTCAGGGTTTAGGGCAGTGCAGTGGTGTTCGGGCAGTGTAGGGGGTCGTGCAGGGGGTGGTGTTTCAGGGTTTAGGGCAGTGGTGTTCGGGCAGTGTAGGGGTCGTGGCTGGGGGTGGTGTTTCAGGGTTTGGGGCAGTGCAGTGGTGTTTGAGCAGTAAAGGGGTCGTGCTGGGGGTGGTGTTTCAGGGTTTAGGGCAGTGCAGTGGTGTTCGGGCAGTGTAGGGGGCGGGGCAGGGGGTGGTGTTTCAGGGTTTAGGGCAGTGCAGTGGTGTTCGGGCATTGTAGGGGGTGCTGCAGGGGGTGGTGTTTCAGGGTTTAGGGCAGTGCAGTGGTGTTCGGGCAGTGTAGGGGGTCATGCAGGGGGTGGTGTTTCAGGGTTTAGGGCAGTGCAGTGGTGTTCGGGCAGTGTAGGGGGTCATGCTGGGGCTGGTGTTTCATGGTTTAGGGCAGTACAGTGGTGTTCGGGCAGTGTAGGGGTCGTGCTGGGGCTGGTGTTTCAGGGTTTAGGGCAGTGCAGTGGTGTTCGGGCTGTGTAGGGGGTTGTGCTGGGGCTGGTGTTTCAGGGTTTAGGGCAGTGCAGTGGTGTTCGGGCAGTGTAGGTGGTCGTGCTGGGGCTGGTGTTTCAGGGTTTAGGGCAGTGCAGTGGTGTTCGGGCAGTGTAGGGGGTCATGCTGGGGCTGGTGTTTCAGGGTTTAGGGCAGTGCAGTGGTGTTCGGGCAGTGTAGGGGTCTTGCTGGGGCTGGTGTTTCAGAGTCTAGGGCAGTGCAGTGGTGTTCGGGCAGTGTAGGGGTCTTGCTGGGGCTGGTGTTTCAGGGTTTAGGGCAGTGCAGTGGTGTTCGGGCAGTGTAGGGGGTCGTGCTGGGGGTGGTGTTTCAGGGTTTAGGGCAGTGCAGTGGTGTTTGGGCAGTGTAGGGGGTCATGCTGGGGCTAGTGTTTCAGGATTTAAGGCAGAGCAATGGTGTTCAGGCAGTGTAGGGGTTTTGCTGGAGGTGGTGTTTCAGGGTTTAGGGCAGTGCAGTGGTGTTCGTGCAGTGTAGGGGTGGTGTTTCAGGGTTTAGGGCAGTGGTGTTCAGGCAGTGTAGGGGTCTTGCTGGGGTTGATGTTTCAGGGTTTAGGGCAGTGCAGTGGTGCTCGGGCAGTGTAGGGGGTCGTGCTGGGCGTGGTGTTTCAGGGTTTAGGGCAGTGCAGTGGTGTTCCGGCAGTGTAGGAGGTCGTGCAGGGGGTGGTGTTTCAGGGTTTAGGGCAGTGCAGTGGTGTTCGGGCAGTGTAGGGGGTCGTGCTGGGGGTGGTGTTTCAGGGTTTAGGGCAGTGCAGTGGTGTTCGGGCAGTGTTGGGTGTCGTGCTGTGGGGTGGTGTTTCAGGGTTTAGGGCAGTGCAGTGATGTTCGGGCAGTGTAGGGGGCGGGGCAGGGGGTGGTGTTTTAGGGTTTAGGGCAGTGCAGTGGTGTTCGGGCATTGTAGGGGGTGCTGCAGGGGTGGTGTTTCAGGGTTTAGGGCAGTGCAGTGGTGTTCGGGCAGTGTAGGGGTCATGCAGGGGGTGGTGTTTCAGGGTTTAGGGCAGTGCAGTGGTGTTCGGGCAGTGTAGGGGGTCATGCTGGGGCTGGTGTTTCATGGTTTAGGGCAGTACAGTGGTGTTCGGGCAGTGTAGGGGGTCGTGCTGGGGCTGGTGTTTCAGGGTTTAGGGCAGTGCAGTGGTGTTCGGGCTGTGTAGGGGGTTGTGCTGGGGCTGGTGTTTCAGGGTTTAGGGCAGTGCAGTGGTGTTCGGGCAGTGTAGGTGGTCGTGCTGGGGCTGGTGTTTCAGGGTTTAGGGCAGTGCAGTGGTGTTCGGGCAGTGTAGGGGGTCATGCTGGGGCTGGTGTTTCAGGATTTAGGGCAGTGCAGTGGTGTTCGGGCAGTGTAGGGGGTCTTGCTGGGGCTGGTGTTTCAGAGTCTAGGGCAGTGCAGTGGTGTTCGGGCAGTGTAGGGGGTCTTGCTGGGGCTGGTGTTTCAGGGTTTAGGCAGTGTAGTGGTGTTCGGGCAGTGTAGGGGGTCGTGCTGGGGGTGGTGTTTCAGGGTTTAGGGCAGTGCAGTGGTGTTTGGGCAGTGTAGGGGGTCATGCTGGGGCTAGTGTTTCAGGATTTAAGGCAGAGCAATGGTGTTCAGGCAGTGTAGGGGGTTTTGCTGGAGGTGGTGTTTCAGGGTTTAGGGCAGTGCAGTGGTGTTCGGGCAGTGTAGGGGGTGGTGTTTCAGGGTTTAGGGCAGTGGTGTTCAGGCAGTGTAGGGGTCTTGCTGGGGTTGATGTTTCAGGGTTTAGGGCAGTGCAGTGGTGCTCGGGCAGTGTAGGGGGTCGCTGGGCGTGGTGTTTCAGGGTTTAGGGCAGTGCAGTGGTGTTCCGGCAGTGTAGGAGGTCGTGCAGGGGGTGGTGTTTCAGGGTTTAGGCAGTGCAGTGGTGTTCGGGCAGTGTAGGGGGTCGTGCTGGGGGTGGTGTTTCAGGGTTTAGGGGCAGTGCAGTGGTGTTCGGGCAGTGTAGGGTGTCGTGCTGAGGGGTGGTGCTTTCAGGGTTTAGGGCAGTGCAGTGGTGTTCGGGAAGTGTAGGGGGTCGTGCAGGGGGTGGTCTTTCAGGGTTTAGGGCAGAGCAGTGGTGTTTGGGCAGTGTAGGGGGTCGTGCAGGGGGTGGTGTTTCAGGGTTTAGGGCAGTGCAGTGGTGTTCGGCCAGTGTAGGTGGTCTTGGCTGGGGGTGGTGTTTCAGGCTTTAGTGCAGTGGTGTTCGGGCAGTGTAGGGGTCTTGCTGGGGGTGGTGTTTCAGGGTTTAGGGCAGTGCAGTGGTGTTCGGGCAGTGTAGGGGGTCTTGCTGGGGCTGGTGTTTCAGGGTTTAGGGCAGTGCAGTGGTGTTCGGGCAGTGTAGGGGTCGTGCTGGGGCTGGTGTTTGAGGGTTTAGGGTAGTGCAGTGGTGTTCTGGGCAGTGTAGGGGGTCGTGCTGGGGCTGGTGTTTCAGGGTTTAGGGCAGTGCAGTAGTTTTCGGGCAGTGTAGGCGGTCGTGCTGGGGCTGGTGTTTCAGGGTTTAGGGCAGTGCAGTGGTGTTCGGGCAGTGTACGGGGCTGTGTTGGGGCTGGTGTTTCAGGGTTTAGGGCAGTGCAGTGGTGTTCGGGCAGTGTAGGGGGTCGTGCTGGGGGTGGTGTTTCAGGGTTTAGGGCAGTGCAGTGGTGTTCGGGCAGTGTAGGGGGTCGTGCTGGGGCTGGTGTTTCATGGTTTAGGGCAGTGCAGTGGTGTTCGGGCAGTGTAGGGGGTCGTGCTGGGGGTGGTGTTTCAGGGTTTAGGGCAGTGCAGTGGTGTTCGGGCAGTGTAGGGGTCATGCTGGGGTGGTGTTTCAGGGTTTAGGCAGTGCAGTGGTGTATCGGGCAGTGTAGGGGGTCTTGCTGGGGGTGGTGTTTCAGGGTTTAGGGCAGTGAGTGGTGTTCGGGCAGTGTAGGGGTCTTGCTGGGGGTAGTGTTTTGGGGTTTAGGGCAGTGCAGTGGTGTTCGTGCAGTGTAGGGGGTCATGCTGGGGGTGGTGTTTCAGGGTTTAGGGCAGTGCAGTAGTGTTCGGGCAGTTTAGGGATCGTGCAGGGGTGGTGTTTCAGGGTTTAGGGCAGTGCAGTGGTGTTCGGGCAGTGTAGGGGTCGTGCTGGGGGTGGTGTTTCAGGGTTTAGGGCAGTGCAGTGGTGTTCCGGCAGTGTAGGAGGTCGTGCAGGGGTGGTGTTTCAGGTTTAGGGCAGTGCAGTGGTGTTCGGGCAGTGTAGGGGGTCGTGCTGGGGTGGTGTTTCAGGGTTTAGGGCAGTGCAGTGGTGTTCGGGCATTGTAGGGTGTCGTGCTGAGGGGTGGTGTTTCAGGGTTTAGGGCAGTGCAGTGTTGTTCGGGCAGTGTAGGGGGTCGTGCAGGGGGTGGTGTTTCAGGGTTTAGGGCAGTGCAGTGGTGTTTGGGCAGTGTAGGGGGTCGTGCAGGGGGTGGGGTTTCAGGGTTTAGGGAAGTGCAGTGGTGTGCGGCCAGTGTAGGTGGTCTTGCTGGGGGTGGTGTTTCAGGCTTTAGTGCAGTGGTGTTCGGGCAGTGTAGGGGGTCTTGCTGGGGTGGTGTTTCAGGGTTTAGGGCAGTGCAGTGGTGTTCGGGCAGTATAGGGGGTCTTGCTGGGGCTGGTGTTTCAGGGTTTAGGGCAGTGCAGTGGTATTCGGGCAGTGTATGGGGTCGTGCTGGGGCTGGTGTTTGAGGGTTTAGGGTAGTGCAGTGGTGTTCGGGCAGTGTAGAGGGTCGTGCTGGGGCTGGTGTTTCAGGGTTTGGGGCAGTGCAGTAGTTTTCGGGCAGTGTAGGCGGTCGTGCTGGGGCTGGTGTTTCAGGGTTTAGGGCAGTGCAGTGGTGTTCGGGCAGTGTACGGGGTTGTGCTGGGGCTGGTGTTTCAGGGTTTAGGGCAGTGCAGTGGTGTTCGGGCAGTGTAGGGGTCGTGCTGGGGGTGGTGTTTCAGGGTTTAGGGCAGTGCAGTGGTGTTCGGGCAGTGTAGGGGTCATGCTGGGGCTGGTGTTTCATGGTTTAGGGCAGTGCAGTGGTGTTCGGGCAGTGTAGGGGGTCGTGCTGGGGGTGGTGTTTCAGGGTTTAGGGCAGTGCAGTGGTGTTCGGGCAGTGTAGGGGGTCATGCTGGGGGTGGTGTTTCAGGGTTTAGGGCAGTGCAGTGGTGTACGGGCAGTGTAGGGGGTCTTGCTGGGGGTGGTGTTTCAGGGTTTAGGGCAGTGGTGTTCGGGCAGTGTAGGGGGTCCTGCTGGGGGTAGTGTTTCGGGGTTTAGGGCAGTGCAGTGGTGTTCGTGCAGTGTAGGGGGTCGTGCTGGGGCTGGTGTTTCAGGGTTTAGGGCAGTGCAGTAGTGTTCGGGCAGTGTAGGGGATCATGCAGGGGTGGTGTTTCAGGGTTTAGGGCAGTGCAGTGGTGTTCGGGCAGTGTAGGGGGTCGTGCTGGGGTTGGTGTTTCAGGGTTTAGGGCAGTGCAGTGGTGTTCTGGCAGTGTAGGGGTCTGTGCAGGGGTGGTGTTTCAGGGTTTAGGGCAGTGCGGTGGTGTTCGGGCAGTGTAGGGGTCGTGCTGGGGCTGGTGTTTCAGGGTTTAGGGCAGTGCAGTGGTGTTCGGGCAGTGTAGGGGGTCGTGCTGGGGTGGTGTTTCAGGGTTTAGGGCAGTGCAGTGGTGTTTGGGCAGTATAGGGGGTCGTGCTGGGGTGGTGTTTCAGGGTTTAGGGCAGTGCAGTGGTGTTTGGGCAGTGTAGGGGGTCGTGCTGGGGGTGGTGTTTCAGGGTTTAGGGCAGTGGTGTTCGGGCAGTGTAGGGGGTCTTGCTGGGGGTGATGTTTCAGGGTTTAGGGCAGTGCATGGTGTTCGGGCAGTGTAGGAGGTCTTGCTGGGGGTAGTGTTTCAGGGTTTAGGGCAGTGCAGTGGTGTTCGGGCAGTGTAGGGGTCATGCTGGGGTTGGTGTTTCAGGGTTTAGGGCAGTGCAGTGGTGTTCGGGCAGTGTAGGGGTCGTGAAGGGGTGGTGTTTCAGGGTTTAGGGCAGTGCAGTGGTGTTCGGGCAGTTTAGGGGTCGTGCTAGGGTATGTGTTTCAGGGTTTAGGGCAGTGCAGTGGTGTTCGGGCAGTGTAGGGGTCGTGCAGGGCCTGGTGTTTCAGGGTTTAGGGCAGTGCAGTGGTGTTTGGGCAGTGTAGGGGTCATGCTGGGGGTAGTGTTTTAGGGTTTAGGGTAGTGCAGTGGTGTTTGTGTAGTGTAGGGGGTCAGTGTTTTAGGGTAGTGCAGTGGTGTTTGGGTAGTGTAGGGGTCGTGCTGGGAGTAGTGTTTTAGGATTTAGGTTAGTGCAGTTGTGTTTGGGTAGTGAAGGGGGTCGTGCTGGGGGTAGTGTTTTAGGGTTTAAGGTAGTGCAGTGGTGTTTGTGTAGTGTAGGGGGTCGTGCTGGGGTTAGTGTTTTAGCGTTTAGGGTAGTGCAGTGGTGCTTGTGTAGTGTAGGGGTTCGTGCTGGGGGTAGTGTTTTAGGGTTTAGGGTAGTGCAGTGGTGTTTGTGTAGTGTAGGGGGTCATGTTTTAGGGTAGTGCAGTGGTGTTTGGGTAGTGTAGGGGGTCTTGCTGGGGGTAGTGTTTTAGGATTTAGGTTAGTGCAGTGGTGTTGGGGTAGAGTTTTAGGGTTTAGGTAGTGCAGTGGTGTTTGTGTAGTGTAGGGGGTCATGCTGGGGGTAGTGTTTTAGGTTTAGGATAGTGCAGTGGTGCTTGTGTAGTGTAGGGGTCATGCTGGGGTAGTGTTTTAGGGTTTAGGGTAGTGCAGTGGTGTTTTTGTAGTGTAGGGGGTCATGTTTTAAGATGCAACGCTCCAATACCTGACCAGTCTGCACTACATAAAACTGCAAAAACTAAAAATAAAAAGTGTTTTGCACACTTTTGTCATTGGGCTATATGTGGGCTACATCTGGGTAATATTTGTGCTACATTTGGGCTCTTTTTTCACTGGTGGCCATCTTGGAAGACTTCTTTGTTATGAAGTTTCCTAATTTCCTCATTTACTGCAGTCTCCTCAGTAGGAAATGCTTTCAGTTTTTACTTTGATTCCATCAAGAAGGCATTCAGATGTGTCACACATTTGCCATAAATTCAGAATGTTATTACTCTAGTTGTTCATTAGATCACTGTAGTAAAGCTACTGCTCACCAAGGAGTTAACTGGAAGTCTACTGCTGGTATTGAAAGTGATTGTTTCAGTCTGCATGTCAGAATTTTCTAATGAAATAGAAGAGGATTTGAGATCTCACTTAAAACATGCACTAAATTTTCTTTTGCAGCACTAACCATAATTTCTATGGCAAAATGACCCCTCATTTTGTTCCTTTTTAAATTAAATGTTTTAAGTGTTACCAGTTTATTCCAATCAAGATGGCTTCAGGTGTGCCATACTTTTGTCATAAGTAAGGCTGTTAGCACTCTAGTTGTTCTTTAGAACACTCTGGGAAGCTGCAGTAGAACACAAAGGCATCAACTGACAGGCTGCTCCTGTTGAAATATAACAGGAAGATATTTGAGATCTCACTTAAAACATGTCGTAATTTTTCTTTCTACAGCACTAACCATAATTTCTATGGCAAAATGAACCCCTCATTTTGTTCCTTTTAAATTAAATGTTTTAAGTGTTACCAGTTTATTCCAATCAAGATGGCTTCAGGTGTGCCATACTTTTGTCATAAGTAAGACTGTTAGCGCTCTAGTTGTTCTTTAGAACACTCTGGGAAGCTGCAGTAGAACACAAAGGCATCAACTGAGAGGCTGCTCCTGTTGAAATATAACAGGAAGATATTTGAGATCACACTTGAAACATGTCCTAATTTTTCTTTCCAGAGCACTAACCATAATTTCTATGACAAGATGAACCCCATCATTTTGTTCCTTTTTAAATTAAATGTTTTAAGTGTTACCAGTTTATTCCAATCAAGATGGCTTCAGGTGTGCCATACTTTTGTCATAAGTAAGGCTGTTAGCACTCTAGTTGTTCTTTAGAACACTCTGGGAAGCTGCAGTAGAACACAAAGGAATCAACTGACAGTCTCTGCCCTTGTTGGATGTACATGTTTTACTGAGAATGCCAGACTTCATTCTCACATGACTGAGAAAGATAATGTGAATTTACAGAAAATATGCTCTCATTTTAGCTTCTGGGGCACCTTCCAAAACTGTATGGGACAAGCATGTGAAAATAGTTTTCTCTCAAACATGATTCATGATATCCCAGCAGAAGGTTTTTCACAGGGTAAAATCACCTTAGAACACACCACAATTCCTGAAATTAGTATGGTACCATCAACAAATGAATTCTAATGTAACTAAAGTCTGTTATCACCCTTTATAGTTCTCCTTTTGGTAACCCTCAAAATCTTCGATTCACTACAATGCATTTCAATGGGGTACTATCATTTATATTGGTCCCAAGATGGCTGCCAGCAATTCCAGGATGAAGTGCTGACAGCCAATCAGATCTCACGATGACATGTGTGGTTAGGCTCCGCCCAGATATATATGTGTTTTTACTTTTGATTTTCTCAGCAACTACTGAACGGATTTACACCATTTAACAAAAGGGTTCTTTTTGAACCAAGAACTACCTCTTTGCCAAATTTGGTGTAATTCCGTTCAGCAGTTCGGGCTGTAGCCTTGCATAAAGTTTCCTATGGGAAATTGATTTTTGACTCTTATTTTTTAATTTCTCCGCAACTACTGAACGGATTTACACCATTTAACAAAAAGGGTTCTTTCTGAACCAAGAACTACCTCTTTGCCAAATTTGGTGTAATTCCGTTCAGCAGTTCGGGCTGTAGCCGTGTCTAAAGTTTCCTATGGGAAAATGAATGGGGAAAACACGTTTTGGGACCCCCCTTTTTTCTCAGCCCCCGCTTGACGAATTACCCTGAGACTTTCAGGGTAGGAGCGGACCGGAGCAAGCCATAAAGTTTGAAAATTTCGCGAAGATTCGTCAACCGACGCAAGAGTTATTTCAAATAGAATGTCGCAGATTTCCTATGGAAAATAGGTCCTAACTATAACTATCTACTGGCGACCACCAGTAGATAATATATATACAAAAGGATTGCCAAAATCACAGTAAAATGTATGAAATAATACCTAGCTGCAAGCTATAAATAAATAGTGTGAAATAATTGCACTTTTAAAATAATGTTAAAATAAATGTGCTTGTTGAAATTGTATAATAGCTGTATAGACCACCAAAAATTCAAAAAGAAGTTATTTGCATAAGGGGCGTGCCTATCGCCGTATATGTATATCGTAAACAGTATGCTTATTACATAAGAAATGTTCGTGCTGCTTTGGAGATAGGCTTTATACATAAGAGGCGTGCCTATCACCGTATTTGCAATGCTGTTAAATATCCAGAAAGATTGCCCAAGTTGATTTGAATAGGCTCTTTACATGAAAGGCGTGCCTATCGCCGTAATGTTAGATGCGAAAGAAATGCAGATTCAAACTGAAGTCTCGATGTAAAATGAGCCAGTCTTAAGATGGCGGAAAGTGCACATACAACGTGCGTTTCAATGACTCATGTAACGTTGCTGAACATGTGATGACGCTGCGTTAATATGCGTTCCAATGACGGAAGCAAATAGATGAAGGAGCGTTTCAGTGACGCTGCGTTAAATTTAAATGTGTTTCCCTTGGGCAAGGCAAGCGCGACTCACCGCGACACCGATAGCGGAATGCACATTGGTAGAAGAAAACACACCTCAGGAGCGGGTCTGCACAGTGGTGATGAAACGTGCCAAAATCGAGCTGAAGTCCACTCCAAATGGGACACCCTGCTGGCATAAGAAGAGACGAGTATGGTCCGGTTCCACAATCGGCGCCAACGAAAAGATACCGTCGGTGAAATGAATAAATGCTTCACTGGTAAGTATTCACTTTATTTTTTTCAGAAGCATGTAAGTACAACCAGCAGGGCAGCAGGGAAACAACCAACTGACGCTGATTACATGAAAACAACTCCACATTCCAATACCGCATTCCAGTTCTCTCCGATCTGAAGACCCAACAACCTGTTATACACTCAGCTATGAATTGTTAAATGGATGGCAATAGTGTCACCTTGTGACAAACTTTTGAATTAAATGTGTTTTAGCTTAAAAACATGCATTTGAGAATGCAGTTTTGACTTCTTGCTGACTATGCTGTGTATGGCCATTGCAAATATAGCTCAATAAAACAATGGTACCAAAAATAATATTTTCTATGGAAGATGGAAGTGCATTACAAATAAGAGCTTATCTCCAAAATTCAACATGCTGACATAATGTTGCCACAGCTAGTAAATAGCTGACTCTACTTCGGTTCCTAACCGTGTAAGGCTAATAATAGCCGGAAAATGGGCAACTCGAGTGATTGAGGCACTCTTGAGAGTCCAAGAAATGTGTAGACTTCTAATAGAAAAATAAACACGTAATTTATATTGAACTTTCAGGCAGAGTGTGCAGGAATTACCAAAATAAGTATATTCTAATTGAATAAGTGATAATACGTCGTTATCATTATTAGTTGTTTAAAAATGAATACATATTGTGCACTAGAGAGTCGTGTTATATAGATAGGCATGACAATGAATCACTTTATATGCAACAGTAATGTACTAGGTTTATGCTCCAATTACAAGGTCAGAATTTCCAGAATTAATTTGAGATGTTCTCAGTTTAAATTGTCACATGTCTGTAATATAATTAAATCCTGTTTTTATACAGTGCTTCATGCTAGCTTCTTCAGTTTAAATGTATAGAAAAGTTGCAGATGAATTTATTATTCAATTTAAATATACTATTTTTCCCCTTAGGGAGGATTATTCAAAAAGTTAACAACATTTGCAAAGCCAATAGGACTGACGTTTTGAATTCTGGGGGGACTTTGTTCCACATTTATTTATTTATTTTAAGATTGTTTTTGTACAAAATGCATCAATGAGATGTGTGTTAATTCATTGTACTTTTGAGAAGTAATATAGTCCCTCGTCCAGGGCAATGCAAATACTTCATAGGAGGTAAATGAAGTACTAAATAGCCAATTGCATAAGGTAAGAGAGCAATACTCCTCTGGTTGGAGCCAAAGCCCATTTTCTACATATTGCAAAGTACTGCTAACAATAGGTTTGTAAACAGCTGCACTGTCATGCCAGACCTAAAAACTTTAAAAAAGCAGCTAATGCTATGCAGGATAGAAGAGAAAATGGGGCCGGAACAAATTACTAGCAGAATATAAATCACTTTGGTCCAAGTGTCTCTTTAATATATATCAGGCACAAACAGTATGTTGAGCCTGAATCAATATTACAAAACATGGGCTCATGCTGAAGTTTGTGTGTGAAAAATCAGCTCCCAAGTTCTGCAGCTTAATGGGGAAAATGTGTGGTGTCATTGCGTTATCCCTGCAATAGTTGTATTGGAGAGGTAAATGGAAGAGTAGCGCTATTTACTTTTAGGGGTAATAACTCCTCAAACACCAGTCTAGTAGAAATAAAGTTCATCATTGCAATCAAGTGGACTATCCACTCAGGGGCCCTAACAGACCCATGTACCCACTGCATCTACAACCTGGGAACATCACCAATCAGCACGACCCTGAACCACATCATCCACACCTGCATCACGTCTGTCAATTTTCCAGATGAATGGAAACTTGCAGAATTCAAAGCCTTCCTCAAGAAGCCCACAGCTGACCCAAATCAACTGAGCAACTGCTAAACCATCTCACTGTTTCCCTATCCAGCCAAAGTGATTGAGAAGACCATCAACAAGCAACTCACACCCCACCTCGAACTTCACCATCTTCTGGACAACACACAATCAGGATTCAGGCAGAACCACATCACCGAAACAGCCCTCATCGTGGCCACCAATGACATTGGAAGCATTCTGGACCAAGGAGAAACAGCAACTCGCCTCCTGCTGGACCTCTCTGCGGCCTTCAACACTGGCTCCCACAACACCCTCAATAGAAGACTGGCATACAAGGATCTGTTATCAAATTGATCTATTCCTTCATTACAGAGATGACCCAATGGGTTGGGCTGCCACCCTTCATATCAGAGATCAAGAAATTGATTTGTGATGTCCCACAGGGATTGTCCCTCAGCCCCATTCTTTTCAACATATACATGACACGGCTTGCCAACATCATTTGATCACAAGGCATCACTGTCATCTCCTACACTGATGACACCCAACTCATCCTTGCCACCAGAACCAACTTCACCAACTGCATGACCATGGTAGCAGACTGGATGTGAACCAACTGCCTGAAGCTCAACTAGAACAAAATGAAAGTACTTGTCTATGGTAACAAGACCTCCCCATGAGATTCCACCTGGTACCTAGAATGAACACCCACAGGCCATGCAAGAAATCTAGGGATCATCCTAGATGATAAGCTCAACATGACGGCTCAACTCAATGCAGTGTGCAGCTCCTGCTTCCACATCCTATGCATGCTGCGAAAGATCGTCAAATGGTTTCCTCAGAACACTAGACTGATCACCCCAAGCATTCATAACCAGGAGGCTGGACTTCAGCAACACTCTCTACACCGGAATCTCCAACCAACTCTTACACAGACTCCAGAACATCCAGAACGCAGCTGCAAGACTCATACTCAACCTCCCATGGTGCACCCACTTCACACAGTATCCCAGGAAGATTCACTGGCTCCCCATTCACAAATGCAGCCAATTCAAACTTTCCATACACACATAAAAAGCCCTACACAACAGTGGGCAGTCAAAATATCGAATTTTAAATATCGACCTACACTAATATCGAGTTTTTAATATCGTAGGGACAGAATATCGAAGTCAAGAATATCATTGACCAGAATATCGACTTTAAGATAAGTAATATCGATGTTTTTAATATCGAAGTAAGTAATATCGAAGTCATTAATATCATCAGCAAAAATATAGTTGTAAATAATATCGATTTTTTTTTTTAGTGTTATGTATTTTATATGTATGTTTAACATTTTTTAAAAGTTTTTTCATTATTTTTAAATATATGTATTAAATGTTTAGAAAATATTCATTTGTTTTAAAGGAAATTTTGCGTTTAAGTATCAGAGCGGGTTGTGGGTTTATAGGGGAATAGGGTGGGAAGTAATTTAATTATAATTAATTAATTAATATGTTTTTATTTATTGTTATTTATTGTTAATTTATTGTAATTAATGATTAATTGGTAATTAATTTATATTAATTGGTTAATTTATAATTATATTAATTATAATTAATTTATTATTAATTTTTATTTATTGTTATTGTTAATTAATTTATTGTAAATTAATTATTAATTGGTAATTAATTTTAATTCATTGATTAATTGGCAATTAAATTAATTATGTTATTTTTAATGTGTAGCGTGTTGTGGGTTTATAGGGGAATAGGGTGGGAAGTAATTTAAATATAATTAATTAGTTAATATGTGTGTATTTATTGTTATTGATTTTTAATGTATTGTTAATTAATTTTTAATTGGTAATTCATTTTTATCAATTGGTTAATTGAAAATTATATTAATGATAATTAATTTATTATTATTTTTTATTTATTGTTATTGGTAATTAATTTATTGTTAATTCATTATTAATTGGTAATTAATTTTTTTAATTGATTAATTGATAATTAAATTAATTGTGTTATTTTTTTATGTGTAGCGCGTTGTGTGTTTATAGGGGAATAGGGTGGGAAGCAATTTAATGTTATTTAAGTAAATATAAATTTAATGTAATAGGTATTTATTAATAACTATTTTGTTAAATAATTATTAATATGTTATTTATTGTAAAAATAATAATTTATAAGTATGTTAATGTAACCCCTACGCGACCTCTACATTTTCCCTACTGTTGCACTCACTGGAGTGGGAATAGTAATTTTTACACCTACCCTATCCAACACTTTCCCTACTGTTGCACTCACTGGAGTGGGAAAAGTAATTTTTACCCCTCAGATATCCAACACTTTCCCTACTGTTGCGCTCACTGGAGTGGGAATAGTAATTTTTACCCCCCGCTATCCAACACTTTCCCTACTGTTGCACTCACTGGAGTGGGAATAGTAATTTTTACCCCTACGCTATCCAACACTTTCCCTACTTTGTACTCACTGGAGTGGGAATAGTAATTTTTACCCCTACGCTATCCAACACTTTCCCTACTGTTGCACTCACTGGAGTGGGAATAGTAATTTTAACCCCTACGCTATCCAACACTTTCCCTACTGTTGCACTCACTGGAGTGGGAATAGTAATTTTAACCCGTACGCTATCCAACACTTTCCCTACTGTTGCACTCATTGGAGTGGGAATAGTAATTTTTACCCCTACGCTATCCAACACTTTCCCTACTGTTGCACTCACTGGAGTGGGAATAGTAATTTTTACCCCTCCGCTATCCAACACTTTCCCTACTGTTGCACTCACTGGAGTGGGAATAGTAATTTTTACCCTCCCGCTATCCAACACTTTCCCTACTGTTGCACTCACTGGAGTGGGAATAGTAATTTTTACCCCTACGCTATCCAACACTTTCCCTACTATTGCACTCACTGGAGTGGGAATAGTAATTTTTACCCCTACGCTATCCAACACTTTCCCTACTGTTGCACTCACTGGAGTGGGAATAGTAATTTTAACCCCTACGCTATCCAACACTTTCCCTACTGTTGCACTCACTGGAGTTGGAATAGTAGTTTTTACCACTACGCTATCCAACACTTTCCCTACTGTTGCACTCACTGGAGTGGGAATAGTAATTTTAACCCCTACGCTATCCAACACTTTCCCTACTGTTGCACTCACTGGAGCGGGAATAGTAATTTTTACCCTTACGCTACCAACACTTTCCCTACTGTTGCACTCATTGGAGTGGGAATAGTAATTTGATTTCCTCCGCTATCTAATATTTTGTATTTTTTTAGCTAATGTACTGTATAATTATTTTTAAAAAGATTTAAAATAATTATTTTTATTTTTATTTGTTACATATATTTATTTAATTTTTATTTATATTATTGTTTTATGTGTATAGATGTATTTATAATTTATAAAAATAAATTAAACAATTTATAAGTTATTAAAATAAATATTAAAACATATTAATAAGTAAGTATATATATATTATATATTATATATATATGTTTAATGTATTTTCAAATTATATATATTACTTATAATTTTTAAGCATTTTAAAATATTTTTAACTATGTTGCTTTTAATTATATGTATTATTTACTTTATTTTACAATATTTTTTTAACTTAAATTAAAAACGATATTTTTAACAACGATATTTTTGACATCAATATTTTTTTTACGATATTTTTGTACTTACCTTAATGTAGATAGGATGTCGATATTCTTGTCTTCGATATTTTTGCTGTGATATTTTTGTAGGTCGATATTGTGACCTTCGATATTTAGTCAGTGATTCATACACAACGCAGGACCAGCATACCTGAACAGCCACATACTGTCACCAACTCACCAAACACCTATGCTCTGTGTCACCCTCACTCATACACACTTCCTGCATCCTTAAAAGCAAAACCAGAGGTTGCTCATTCTCCTACATCACACCTAAGACATGGAACAAC
The DNA here is from genome assembly GCA_963921515.1 of Calotriton arnoldi. Taxonomy (NCBI): domain Eukaryota; kingdom Metazoa; phylum Chordata; class Amphibia; order Caudata; family Salamandridae; genus Calotriton; species Calotriton arnoldi. Next base: position 114,016 of record CAWUFW010010649.1, read on the forward strand.
CTCCCTCAACATATCAGAGCATCCTCTTCACTTCCGAGTTCCACAAGCAGCTGAAGACCTGGCTATTCACAAAAGAACCTTGGGACTACTCACCTAAACACCGCATTGTAATTAAGTCCACAATCCATATCTAAAAGTGGTAGGAATCAGTGGTGTAACATAAAATGATGCACCAACATAGAATGGGATGAGGGACTCTCACAAAGATTGGCCTTAGGCTGAACGACTTCCTCTGAATGGTTGGGGATCCCAGCACCACAGAGGCTGCAGTGGCCTGTGTTACACCCTTGAAAATAATATCTGCATCCATCGATTTCAATGAATGGATGTTCTTCTTCCATGTACAGTGTTACTTATGGCAAACATTGGTTGCAAAGCACAAAGTAGAAGATAAAAGTTGTAAATGTTCTGCTGGAAAAATAGAGGGGGACAGATGTTGTGAAAACTGCTAATCTAATACTGTAAGTGCTAAGCAAATCAAACCCATCATGATGTTTTGGTCCATTCATTCTTTTTTTGGTCCAGGATCCATAGTCAAAGATGTGTCACTGTTTGCTCTCATTTGACGTGCAACAGTTGGCTTTCCATGGTGTTTCAGTCTTTACACCATTTACTGGTGGACAGCAGTTCTGCCTCTTGGATACACTGAAAATGTTTGTTAGCAAATTGATCTGTTTGCTTTCTAGATTGCAGGAGAGGGGGCAAATTGCTTCTTCTTACATTCTCTCAAAAAAGATTTGACCATTTCTCTGATGTGTTTGTTCTAGGCAACTTGCAGCTTACTGAAGGATGTTAACTTTCTGTACTTCAAGTGTGCAGCAGCTTTGAACTTTATTTCCATATTCAATATTATAGATTTATGTATGGGTGCATCTGAATCTAAAGAAACACAAACACAAACACTCTACCTAAAAGGAATCGTGGAAGAGCCACAAAAGTATTCAGTGGTTTCGATCGACTGTAAATACCAAAACAATGATGGTCTCCAAACGAAGACAGAAGATAGTCAGACACGACAGTACTTCTCATAAAGATAAGCCACTATGGAGAAATGAAAACATTGACACACGTTTTGGTGTGTAGCAACAGATCATACAGCCATCCATCCTCATCAGGATTTGAACCGATGTTTTAAGTCTTCGTTTGAAGACCAACATTCTGCCACTAGGATTTTGCTTTTATTTCTTGGGCAACTTTCTTCTATTTCCTTTCCAGGATGTTCTTTTTCTATGGGGTTTTTCGTATTTACACTTTATGGATATTTTTGTAATGAATAATTCTTTAAGCCTTTAGATATTGTATAAATTAACTGTCTCCTATGAATTGACATGAGATACTGTATACATCTTCTGAGTTGACTAAATGAACTTAATTTGTAGGGCAATGCCTCTTTTTGCACGTTCACCCCAATATTTTGGACTGACGATGCTGGTTTTTTGACTCTTAGGGGTCGATTCCGATGTCGCCAAAAGTGCCTTCCCAATGCTATTCGTAGGCTTACCTTACGTCCGACTCGTATCCGGAGCTTTTTCCTACAAACTAGCAAGTACGATGCGTATAACAGGCAAATCTCCGACCGAATCGTCCGCTCCGATTCGTGCACTATGTCAGTAGCGAACAGGCTCAGGAAACATGGCAACCGAGTCGTACGGAGGCGCAACCTAACCAATTTCCTGATACGCAAGTACGATGCGTCCCCAATACGCGTCGCACAGGGCGCCGGCTCCAGCACGTCACAGCATCCGGACGAGGCGTATGAAAGCTCCGAGTCGCGCCAGAACAAGATCAACGGGGACGAGACGGAGCAGCCATGTATCCAATCGCGCATGTCTTCCCTATACTGTACGCCCATTGTTACCGACGCGCACGACGCAGAAGGTAAGTTAGACACCTACCACACACCAAAATGTCACGAGTACACGAAAGGAAACACCACCATAGGGGGTGGATGCCTATCCCAAATAGCATATCCCACCCATAGGGGGGTGGATGCCTAACACTCACAGTATTGTCCACCCCATAGGGGGGTGGATGCCCATCACTCACAGTATATCCTACCCATAGGGGGGTGGATGCCTATCACCCCATTATTGTCCACCCCATAGGGGGGTGGATGTCTATCACTCCCAGTATTGTCCACCCCATAGGGGGGTGGATGCCTATCACTCCCAGTAATGTCCACCCCATAGGGGGTTGGATGCCTATCACTCCCAGCATATCCCACCCATAGGGGGGTGGGTGCCTATCACTCCCAGTATTGTCCACCCCATAGGGGGGTTGGTGCCTATCACTCACAGTATTGTCCACCCCATAGGGGGGTGGGTGCCTAACACTCACAGTATTGTCCACCCCATAGGGGGGTGGATGCCTATCACTCACAGCATATCCCACCCATAGGGGGGTGGATGTCTATCACTCCCAGTATTGTCCACCCCATAGGGGGATGGGTGCCTATCACTCACAGTATTGTCAACCCCATAGGGGGTGGGTGCCTATCACTCACAGTATTGTCCACCCCATAGGGGGTGGGTGCCTAACACTCACAGTATTGTCCACCCCATAGGGGGTGGATGCCTATCAAAATGACCATCCCCACTCATAGGGGGCAGGATGCCCATCAACACCAGGATACACACACATAGGGAGACTAAGCAAACCACCCCCTCTACCATCTTTGCAACATTGCATGTTTGTATGTGAAAAATGCTCACAACACAGATTGTGGCAGTGGACATACAATGTGACTCACAACACATGTGTGCCCAAAATGTTAATGTGTGTCACTAATATCCTGCAGCAACTGATCACTGTGGTAATGGGGTCTAAACCCCCATCACCACAGTGACCAAAAGCTGATTGTGTGCATCAGAATTCCTGCATCTACTGATCATTGTGGTAATGGGGTCTAAACCCCCCATTACTACAGTGACCAAAAGGTGATTGTGGGGTTCAAAATTCCTGCATCTACTGATCACTGTGGTAATGGGGTCTTAACCCCCCATCACTACAGTGACCAAAAGGTGATTGTGGGGTTCAAAATTCCTGCATCTACTGATCACTGTGGTAATGGGGTCTAAACCCCCCATCACCACAGTGACCAAAAGGTGATTGTGTGCATCAGAATTCCTGCATCTACTGATCATTGTGGTAATGGGGTCTAAACCCCCCATCACTACAGTGACCAAAAGGTGATTGTGGGGTTCAAAATTCCTGCATCTACTGATCATTGTGGTAATGGGGACTAAACCCCCCATCACTACAGTGACCAAAAGGTGATTGTGGGGTACACCAATCCAGCATCAAATGATCATTGTGGTAATGGGACATAAACCCCCCATCCCCACAGTGACCAAAAGGTCATTGTGTACATGAAAATAGCATCATCTTCAAAACAGCATGCATGAGTCCGTGTCCAAATTGCACAAGCAATGTTGTGGCAATGTAGTGGTTGTGTCACATACAAACATAGATTTGGTTTGGCAAATATTGCCGTGTATCACAAGAACACCCTCTGCCATGTGCAGACAAGCAATGGCCATGATCCTTGACAATGACTCCAGCTAACAGTTAGACAATGTGCAAAGTGAGCACCATGAGGAATACACACATATCTATACCAACAGACACACACACTAAGGAATCCTGTGGAGACTGTAGATGTTAGGTGAACAAGTCCCATACCATGTCAGCAATGGGAGATACCAAACATGATGAATGTGCAGGCTGATGAGCCAGGAGACGCAGGAACACTAGGGTAAAACCTCCCAAAAACATACTGCCAATGGCCAGGAGAAGACATAACAGTGCAGTGGTGCGGTTGCACAAACACAGATACCATTACAATAGCAAGTTCATGATACACATCATCAACATCATGTACATTATATGCAACACCACTGGATAACAAAAATGGCTTTATTCAGCAATAAAATATATATGAATGTTCATGCCACAATGCGAAAAGGCCAATGGCCAGTCCATCAAAGAGTCCTACCAGGGTAACATGTGAAAACTTGTCATCCATTTATTGCCTGCACTGCTATGGACCAGGGACATCTCACCCCTTGGAGGGGCATACATAGTGGCAGGCCAGGCACCGCAGGGACAGGATCAGGGGACAGGAGAATAGGGCAGGGGAGGTGTGGTGGGTGCAGGAGTGACGCCAGCAACTGCAGTGGAGGGGTCTGACACAGTGGGTGCCGTCACCACTGCTGGGCACAAGTCAGATGTGGTGTTTTCCTGCACCACTGCAGTGTGCGGGACAGATGTGATGGACGGGCTCTCAACTGAGGTGCCCAAATCAGACGGGGGGATGTGCCTCCTACTGCAGTGCCAACATCAAGAGGAGTGAAATGGGGTTCAGATGAGGTGGGCAGGACAGAGGGGGGAGACACGGTCTCCACACCAGTGGCAGGTACAGACTGAGCATGTGAGGTGGGGGTGGAAGTGCATGTGGAAGGGGGGGAGGGACTAAGCATCCTGGGTATGTGGTATGGGTGTGTGGGTGAACCTGGTGCAGGGAATGGCCGTAGGACCTGTGTATTGGCGTCCAGGGGGGATGCAGGATGGAGAGTGTGAGGTGGAAGCCTGTGCTTTTGGTGGTGTCTTACCCTTCCTGGTCCGGGGAGACTTGCGGGTGGGGGCCTCAGTGTCCATGCGCCTGGGGGAGGGTGTCCGTTTTGCAGGGGAACTCCCCTCTGTGCGTGGTGACTTCCTCTTCCCCTTCTAAGTTGGAGCAGATGGGTCTGTGGGGAAGAGGCCAAGGTCACAGAGGAAGAGCTGCTTGGAAGTGGGGGTAGTAGGTGAGGCAAGAGAAGGTGTTTTGGAGGGAGAGGCATCTGAGGAATGCGGAGTGCTTGTGGATGCCTGTATGTGTGTCTGTGACCCATCCCCTATGTGTGTGCCATCAGTCCCCGGAGTGTGCTTGCTTGTGGATCTAGACTTTGGCTTGCGTGTCTGTGTGCTGCTATTGCCTGATGTGGTGCGTGCATGTGCGGGTGTGTGTGTCTGTTGGACAGGCAGGGGAGTGGTGACTGTGGATGTGGCAGAGGTAGCAGGGGTGAGGGCCTGTTGGAGGAGGGACACTGCTGCCATCTGTGTGGAGGCCATGGCCTGAATGTTCCGATGTAGGGCAGACATGTTTGATGAGATGCCCTCCATGAAGGACACCAGTTGTGTCAACAGACTGGTGTGGGAATGGAGGACACTAAGCATCGCTGTCTGACCTACATGGAGCTGCTTCAGTAAGTCCACAGACTCCACACTCAGGGCAGCAGGGGAGACAGGGGCAGGGGGTGCGGTGCCTGGCACGAAGGAGACATGCTCCCTTACACGGGAGCCTCCACGGACATCTGGAATGGGAGCAGATGGGAGGGTCGAGATGGTGGTGGTGGCGGGGCCAGACTTGCTAGGTGTTGTCTGGGGGCTGCTGGCACCCGCCTCCACAAGGGAGTCATCACTGAAGCTGGCGTGTTCCTCAGCCGAGGTGGACGTAGCCGAGGTCTCCTCAGTGTGGCTCCCCTCACCCTCCGTACCACTGGGTCCCTCCGAAACCTCCGCAGCGGACCCTGTCTGGCGCTGTGGCTCCTCATGGTCCGTGGAGCTGTCTCCTCCAGTGTCCGTAGATGTAACTGCAAATCAACAGGGTAAACAGAGAAACATCAGTCACCTGTATAGACATCACACATCACAGTCAGTACAGCACATGACAGTGCACGTTTGTGCATCATTTGCAGTAAATACTCTTAAGTGCAGACACATATTTGTAAAACACACATGTCAGTCTGCCAGTAAACCATGCCCCTCATATCCTATATGTCCAGGGAGACATCAGTCTGGTGCATGTAGCCAGACACTACTCATTTGTGCACACATGCACCACATAGACAGTTGTCTGAACTGCAGGATTTGTGATGGAAATGTGTCAGTACACATATATACCATCTCCTGCCACTGAGTTTGTACATGTGTCAGGTAAAGGGATGGCCAAAGTAATTGTCAGTAATATGGATATGCTTCCTTCACCACACACCATGATGTGCTCATGTCTTGCTGGACGATGCCACAATTGAGTGCATGCAGGACAAATTCCATCACTGCAGGATACACTATAGCAAATGAAACAACATGCTACAGGGCAGTCTGGGTAATCAGTCATTGCTGCCTTCTGTCACTGGGGCAGTGCATCACAAAACCAACAGTCTGCACTGTATCTCAATCATGTAGTTGTGGGGAATATAAGCCCTGCATCTGTCAAGTGCACATGTTGCCCCACTGCTACCCACATGTTAAGGCAAATGATGATCCCACGTCATACATATGCCACAGTAGAGTGACAGCAAGCACAAGTCTGGCAACATGATCACATCACATTCTGATGACAATGAAGTATAGCTGCCTGCACTTAAATTTTGGATACACCATCAGGCACAGTCAAGTGATTACACACCGATGTTTGACCCCATCGTGAAGATCCAACAGCCACATGTCAGCTGTCTGACCACCCAAAAATAATTGACACCCCAGGAGTCTAAAAAGCTAGCCCACTCCACAATGAGACAGAGGCTGACACCTGATTGCACATTGCACAATGCATTTAATTTACTTTGACACACATGATTAGGAGAACTGAGTGTACACCATGTCCGGAGTAGGCATACCTGACCTGGTCCATGTGCAACATGGGATTAGCCTGAACAGTAGGCATGTGTCCATGCATGTGTGACACACATGATGGACATACTTCAGAGATCACAACATTGTCACACATGCTGCATGTGTGTTTGGGAAACACCCCAGACACATATGGCGAGGCAGAGCATCAACTAGGACACATATATTTGGCCCACACAGAGTGCATGTCACATATCTGTCAATGTGCAGATACATGTCAATAAATTCCCCACTCATTAAGGCTAATACATTCTGCCGGTAGCAGATGCGGTGCCCCACATCAACCTTGGACAACAGCAGGCCCCCCGTGAAACATGTCACTGACTGAAAGGGACACACCTGTGAATCAGATGAGGAAGGGCCATTACAGAAATAATGGACATGATTCTAGTTCAAGCAGACAGACAAACTTTGGTAGCGTAACCAGGCTGAAGGAATGCAAAGATCATGTTAGACACAGTTCACAGACAAGGCATGCACTTACCCCCTCCTTGCTGCTGTCTGGCCTTTAACAGCCCATCCAGGTCAGGGAAGACCACTGGCAGAATCCGGCGCATGTGGGGGGGTCAGGGTCCGGTGTCCGCCCCTACTGCGAGGAGGCGACAGCTGCAGCAGGACTCTAGCAATGCATCTGGTCCAGCCACGTAGGTCCTGCCACCTCTTCTGGCAGCTGCGGATGCGACGCCTGTGGACCCCCACGGATCGAACTGCCCTGGCAATGGTCAGCCAGATCTCCTGTTTCTGATGGGCATCAACCTGTGAGGGTGACAAAGTTAAAGGGCCATTAACACACATACAACATGTTTGTGCATCACACAGTTGGATAAACATGTGCTTTTCACAAGGGCATCTGATGTACACAGGTAGTGCAACTATGTGGATGGACACTTGTCCTGCATCACCAACATGGAAACATTGCCTGGGTAGTATGACCATCTCTAAATGCACTCTCACAGCACAGTACCTGTTCACTGCAGGTACCTGCACACTTTGGGTGTGACAACTACTGAGTGAACATGCTAGCCACTGCTTCACACAATGCCATTAGTGCTAGTCAGGCAAGATGCACAATGAGAGAGGATGTGGACTGCACACTCACCTGCTCCCCTGGTTTCCCATACAGCTTGCTGTACTGTGGTAGGAGACTGTCCAGCAGGGCCTGGTTTTCCTCCTCTGTGAAGGCTGGGGCCCTCTCCACAGTACGTGCCATTCTTGGAGCCAGAGGATACAGAGACAGCAGCAGTGGTAGCAGAGATGTCTATATGGAGCATTCAGTGCAGGCAAGTGAGCTCTCAGGGCAAGAGACAGCCTTATATCTGTGCTGCAGAGGCAGAATCGGTCCCATGCGTACAAAGCAATAGGTCCGACTCGTTCGCATCCTATGAATTAGTCCAATCCATGAGATAGGACGCATCGGACACGCCTACCGCAACGTTCAAAATACCTGCATCATGACAGTTTAGATTTTGATACATTTGTTCAGAAAGTAAACCGAATCGTACCGTACGCGAATCGTGCACGATGCAAAATGCGCGTCTGTCACCATGACGATCAACAGGCAATCAGTGCGTCCGTCTTGCTCAGGATGTGGCAGACGCGTGTATTGAAAACTCACCCGCGTCGAACAGCATTGCATCAAGCATGCAATCTGTCAGTCCGGCTCGGTCAGGATGTGGCAGATGCGTGTATTGAAAACTCACCCGCGTCGAACAGCATTGAATCAAGCATGCAATCTGTCAGTCCGGCTCGGTCAGGATGTGGCAGACGCGTGTATTGAAAACTCACCCACGTCGAACAGCATTGAATCAAGCATGCAATCTGTCAGTCCGGCTCGGTCAGGATGTGGCAGACGCGTGTATTGAAAACTCACTCACGTCGAACAGCATTGAATCAAGCATGCAATCTGTCAGTCTGGCTCGGTCAGGATGTGGCAGACGCGTGTATTGAAAACTCACCTGCGTCGAACAGCATTGAATCAAGCATGCAATCTGTCAGTCCGGCTCGGTCAGGATGTGGCAGACGCGTGCATGCAAAGCCCACTCATCAACTCAGACAATGTATGTATGAATAGGGAAACACCCATTACAACGATGGTAATTGGTCGCGGTGCCATCGCAACGCAACTTTTACATCGCAGGATCCTTTGCATCGCATGCACTTACAACGCATGCTCACGCACGATGGAAGATGCCATGGACAGTTCCATTAATAATGATGGACCGTACATTAATAATGATGGACCGTGCTTTGATTACTCATTCATTAGGTCACGGAGCCACGGAAGATGCCATGGACAGCTCCGTTAAGGTACCACATTTTGGATTTTGGATTATGAAATATTGACATAATTATATGACATTCATAATAGCGGAAGATGGCAGGAGAGAAAGCGAGACATGCTCATGTTAGCAATGAAGATGACATAATTACAGTATAAATAATATTAGCAATCCTCACGGCATGATTACAATGCATGCTCACCCATAATATTGCCTAATAGCGGAAGATGACATTATTACAGTATAGATAATGTTAGCATGTTGCGGAATTAGCGGGAGATAGAAGATGACATAATTACAGTATAAATAATGTTAGCATGTTTCGAAATTATATTACATTAATAATGATGGATTGTACGTTAATAATGATGGACCGTGCTTTGATTACTCATTCATTAGGTCACGGAGCCACGGAAGATGCCATGGACAGCTCCGTTAAGGTACCACATTTTTGGATTTTGGATTATGAAATATTGACATAATTATATGACATTCATAATAGCGGAAGATGGCAGGAGAGAAAGCGAGACATGCTCATGTTAGCAATGAAGATGACATAATTACAGTATAAATAATGTTAGCAATGCTCACGGTATGATTACAACGCATGCTCACGGATAATATTGCCTAATAGCGGAAGATGACATTATTGCAGTATAGATAATGTTAGCATGTTGCGGAATTAGCGGGAGATGGAAGATGACATAATTACAGTATAAATAATGTTAGCATGTTTCGAAATTATATTACATTAATAATGATGGACCGTACGTTAATAATGATGGACCGTGCTTTGATTACTCATTCATTAGGTCACGGAGCCATGGAAGATGCCATGGACAGCTCCGTTAAGGTACCACATTTTTGGATTTTGGATTATGAAATATTGACATAATTATATGACATTCATAATAGCGGAAGATGGCAGGAGAGAAAGCGAGACATGCTCATGTTAGCAATGAAGATGACATAATTACAGTATAAATAATGTTAGCAATGCTCACGGCATGATTACAACGCATGCTCACGCATAATATTGCCTAATAGCGGAAGATGACATTATTACAGTATAGATAATGTTAGCATGTTGCGGAATTAGCGGGAGATGGAAGATGACATAATTACAGGATAAATAATGTTAGCATGTTTCGAAATGATATTACATTAATAATGATGGACCGTACGTTAATAATGATGGACCGTGCTTTGATTACTCATTCATTAGGTCACGGAGCCACGGAAGATGCCATGGACTGCTCCGTTAAGGTACCACATTTTGGATTTTGGATTATAAAATATTGACATAATTATATGACATTCATAATAGCGGAAGATGGCAGGAGAGAAAGCGAGACATGCTCATGTTAGCAATGAAGATGACATAATTACAGTATAAATAATGTTAGCAATGCTCACGGCATGATTACAACGCATGCTCACGCATAATATTGCCTAATAGCGGAAGATGACATTATTACAGTATAGATAATGTTAGCATGTTGCGGAATTAGCGGGAGATGGAAGATGACATAATTACAGTAGAAATAATGTTAGCATGTTTCGAAATTATATTACATTAATAATAATGGACCGTACGTTAATAATGATGGACCGTGCTTTGATTACTCATTCATTAGGTCACGGAGCCACGGAAGATGCCATGCGTAATTAGCTCGCACGATTACAACGCATGCTCATGTTAGCAATGAAGTTGTTTCATTCATTAAGTCGTCGTTCCTATATACTTTTTTAATTATGGCATGGACAGCTCCGTTTAGGTACCACATTTTGGATTTTGGATTTTGAAATATTGACATAATTGTATGACATTCATAATGATTGACAGCTGCATAATTTGCGTCATTCATTAGGTCGTCGCGAGTCACGGAAGATGGCATGGACAGAGACCAGGTGGAAGGCAGAGCTCCGTCAAGATAAGTGACTTTAACTTTCATAAAAATAAGAGATTAATATTGACAGCTGCGTGCTTTATCATTTGAAATTTTTACATAATTATATGACATTCATAATGATTGACAGCAAATAGGAGATTAATATTGACAGCTGCGTGCTTTATAATTTGAAATATTGACATAATTATATGACAATCATCATGATTGACAGCTGCGTAATTTGCGTCATTCAATAGGTCGTCGCGAGTCACGGAAGATGGCATGGACAGAGTCACGGAAGATGGCATTGACAGAGAGCAGGTGGAAGGCAGAGCTCCGTCAAGGTAAGTTACTTTAACTTTCCTATATAGTTTTTTAATTTTCTTGCCTGCAAAAAAACGCCAAACACATTTGGTTAGTCCATGTTGCTAATCTGAGTAGGTCTGCTAAAGGTATGTTCCCTCTTTGGAAGGCCACTGACGCTCACATAGCCATTGTTCTGGTAGAATCGGTATAACGTTTTGAGAAAGCACAACCTCCTCTGATTCCATCTATTGAAATTATCCACACGGCAACAACAGCTTTTGTTGCTTTACTGACTGACACATAATTTTCTAACACTACCCCACCCTAAAACCCATGCTTTACAGACATCCCGGCCCAGGGAGTTAATGGAATCAGAAAAAAAAAAACGATGTAACGGGAGACGATTTGATTAACTGCGTTGTAATGGCACCAAACAGCCGAGACACTACAATCGCATGGCAACAGCATACGCAGTAAATGCGTGCGATGTAATTGCTTTTCCGATGTTACAACAGCGTGCTGATTGCTTGCGTTGTTACGGTTTGCGATGTATCATCATACATCGGTATGAATAATGGCATGCTGTATGCCCTGTGTGGATGGAGTTCTGCACATGTCAAATGGGACAGACACAATAGACAAGACTACTTACATTATGATCCTAGCTTACAGTGCAACTATAGCAGTGTTTGTGAGGGACATGACTAGTGTGAGTGACCACTTCACAGATCATCCTCCTATGCTTGGCCACTGTCCCAGGGGATCATTATGTTGTGTAGGTCATACATCACATCATGACAATGTCCAGACCATGACAGTGTTGTGCATGGTGACAAGCTGTCTGTATGTAGTGTTGTTGCTAGGTTGTAATACCTTGTCCATGTCTGTGTACATTCAATTCATGTGCTATTTGACCTAAAAATCTATGGCTGATACTTAATTGTGTGTGTGTTGTGCATGTTACAATTGATCACATGGAGAGTGTCAGAGAACAGTGAGTAGTCACAGTACTACACTGTATTATTTGGTAATACATGACATAATTGTGTGTATGTTCATGCTCACATTGCTGTAATTTCTGGATTAGGTCAACCTCAGACATCTGACTTCACTGTGTCATCATTGTAAGTGCCACGCAATCTGTTGATACTGTATTACTTGAAGTTTAATTCATATAGTAATATGTGTACATACTTTGTCGTGTGTTCCTCAGGGCACCAAATGTCCACAGACCCTTCCCGGATCTTGAAACCATGGTGGAGCGTGAGTGCATGAGGAAATGCATGTTCACAAGGGCATTAATTTCGGAATTGACAGACCAGTTGTCACCACACTTGCTACCTGGATGCACATATCCCTTTGCCCTGACCCCCAAGGTGAAGGTGATGGCGGCACTACATTTTTTTGCCACAGGTTCGTTCCAGTTTACTGTGTCTGATGCTGGTGGGATGTCCCAGACGATGTTCAGTCGAGTGCTCCGGGATGTGTGTGAGGCCATGTTGAGGTTCCTCGACCTGTACATACATTTTCCCACACCGCCACAGTTCCGTGCCATTAAGGATGACTTTTATGCCCTGGGACACATGCCACATGTGATTGGATCGATTGATGTCACACATGTGGGTTTGGTTGTACCACAAGCCCATGAACAGGTTTACAGGAATCGTAAACACTTTCATTCGATCAATGCCCTTGTGGTATGTCTGGCGGACCAGGTCATCTCCCATCTATGTGTGCGTTTTCCGGGATCTGCACACGACGCATACATAATGAGGATGAGTCGGATCCCCCAGCTGATGTCCCAGTTCATGAATGAGCGTGCCTGGCTTGTTGGTGAGTCAAGTTGTCAGTGTCAGTTGTGTGATCATTGTCTGTCATGTTGTACCCTGTTGTTGCTCAACTGATCCTTCATATTTGATCATTTTAGGAGACTCTGGATACCCAAACATGCCCTGGTTGCTGACACCACTCAGGAACCCAGTCACACCTGATGATGTCCATTACAACGGGGCACATGGGTGGACCAGGTGTGTGATTGAGCGCACATTTGGGCTGCTGAAGACCAGATTCCGCTGCCTTGACCGGACAGGAGGTGCCCTTCAATATTCCCTAGAGAAGGTGTGCAAAATCATTATAGTTTTCTGCATGCTTCACAACAAGGCTGTGAGGAATAAGCTACCGCTCATTCAGGATGACAGGGACCAACGTCCTCCCTCATGGGAGGATCCAGGCCTGGGGAACGTTACCAGTGAGGAGGAGGAGGAAGAGGAGGTGGATGTCAGGAGACAGCTCATTGACAACTTCTTTACTTGAGTGTAAGTATGCATATATGTCTGATGATGCCTTTCCTAAGAGTGATGTGTGTATGTAGGACAATATGTTGTGATATGTGTGTGGGTCTGCTAATTTACAGGGTCATTGCCGTTGTACAGTGTGTGTTAAGTTATGATGGTCTCCACTACATTGTTGAAATCACTCCTAGCAATTGGTCAGAATTTACAATGGATAATAGTGAGTCAATAATTGGTAATGTCATCATGGCAAGTTGTATTTAAGACTGTACTATGTCTCTCCTTCACAGGCTCCTTTGGCTGTTGTGTGGGTACACACAACGCTGTTCCATAATGGATTTTCAATTTGGACCAGTACTCTCTGACAGCCAATCTATTTGGTCAGATTTGTCTTTTCTTTGGTTTATTTGGATACTTGGAACTGTAATCAGTTTGCTTTTGTGTTGAGCAGAGCTTCTGCCTATGTAATAAACCTGTTACACACATTGATGTTTGCCTTCTCCGTTGCAAAAATATGCTACAACCATTCATATCATGTTTTTCTGCCATGGTGTTCATTTCATTAGACAATGGTCTTTGTTTGTGCGGTTCAATGGTTTTAATTTGACAACAGTGTGTGCAATGTTTAATGTTGCATGTGCTATGTGTGTTGTGCTGACCTTGCGTGGCTATCTCTGGTATGTGTAATGTGACATTTCTTCATGAGGCAGTAGATGAATTGTAAGCTGGTCCCTAGGATCATGCTGTATTATGCTTAAGTTACCGGAGCCAAGATGACATAATAGCTTTGTGTGTGACATTTTAGCACACATTCTTTCTGTGATTGTTGTGCAAGATGCCTTTGAGTCCACATGAGATCATTTTGGTACTGTTGAAGCGCTGCGCCACAAGGTTGAAAAACAGGACTCTTTGTAATGGTAGATCTAGTCAGCACGGATAGTTTCGCCATGAAATGCTACACTTTGTTACACATAAGTGGAATACTTGCATTACATTGACGCACAGGGCAATAATCTACACAGATGAAAGATCTACATATACGCACCAGTGCTTTGCTGTGCATATGCTGTGACCAGTACTCCTACTGTCTGAGGTGAGCGGTTGACCCGTATTGCCACAGAGTTCTTCAATGGTTTGTAGAATATGTCACCATCACAGGGAGGGTGGTGCTTTCCACACTGAGGTTGTGAACACATTTCACCTGTAGTATTATGTTTGATTATGGAAATGTATATTGTTTGAGAATCATGTTTACTGCTGCTGGGAATAGCTTGTATGCTGCATTGTAGGACAACAGTCAGAGATTGTTTTTTCTCAAACGTGAATTATAGAACATTACACACACTCTGATTCATGATTTGGTGGACAAGCATGGGTGAGTGAGCGTGAATGTGTGCATTGCTACCTTGCTTCGGAGATGTTGTTAGTGCTGGCTACTGGGTGGTAGAATCATTGGGTGTCTTCTGTATATTTTGTTGAGATGATGAGACACCAGAGGTAGTGGGTCATTGGATTGTGTGTTCTGATGTGCAACTAATGTCCAACCATCCTTCAACAACGGCCTATTTTGCCGTGCATACTTCTGTATGAGAAGAATCACTACCACAGAACTCATGCACCTCATTGTGAGACAGTGCCAGGTGATACAGATCATGAGCTAATAAGTGGGTACAGTGTATAATTCACAGATGACACAGGGATTGTGTGAATATGAATTTATTAATGTGCATGTGAAAAATCTAACAGGTAAAGGTGATTGCATTCCCAAATTTATTATCCACAGTTCATAGAGGAGTTGGAAGTGTTGTCAGATGAAAATCCTTCTGAGCGAAATCCACAGTCCATTTGGCATTTAGTCCAACTTACATGCTCCATCCCATGTGGGAGAGTCCAGGGACTGTCAACAAAGTGAATGATTTGCACACAATGGAGGATATCCAGAGCATTTCTTTGGTTCCTGGGTGGGATGCATGTCCATCAGTCTCTCACTTGCCATCCTTCCTTGGACGGCCCCTCCTCTTCTTTTTTGGGGGGGACCATCAGTATCAGGCTGCTGCGGCAGAGGGGACTCTACGCCAGACTCCTCATCCCTCCCTGTGGCAGTTGCCGATGTTGAGGCAACAGGTGTGGAGTGCACACGGGGAGGTGGGGTAATGTTGGTGGTTATCTGGCATAGGCATGTAAGTTTGTCCCTATGCACCGCAGTGAGATTGTCTATTTTTGACCAGTTGGACTCCATACGGTCCATGTGTTGGTCCATACGGTCCATGTGTTGGTCCACACGGTCCATATGGTTGTCCATCCGGTTGAAATGTGCAGCCTGCTGATGCTTTATGTCCCTGAGGATCCCGACAACCTGGCCAAAGTCTCCGGTGCATTCACGATATACATCGAAAATGCGTTGTAACTCGGGGTCAGCTTGTTCTCTGACACCAGCTGTGGGACGTGTCCTCCCACCACGCACCCTCACACCACTCCTTTCCCTACCCACATGGACATTGCCTGGCGTAGCACGCACTGACAGCTCCTGTCCTCCTTCTTTGTTGACAGGGCTGGTATTTCCTGCCAAATCCAGATTGGGCTGTCTTGCTGTGCTCCCAGGGTTTTGTTGTCTGGGTGTGTCCATGGGGATCCGGGGCATCTGGATGTTAATGGACGTTGCAGGAGTGGTCGCTGGGGCTGCTGATCGTACTGGTGCCGCATGCTGACCCACACCGGAGGTGCCAGGTTGGTTCCCATCGCCCGAGGAGGTGTGAGAGTCATCCACACTGGAGGTCTCAGTGTCCGACGTTGTGCTGGAGCTGCTGGTGGACTCTGAATCTTCTCCAGATGATGCCCTCTGTTCTGGAGTGCCTGTGGGTAGTAGAGAGACACAATGTTAGTTGTGTATTTTCAGATGTTATGTTGTCATGCACAGCCAAATGTGAAGATGTTGTGGATAATGTTGCGTTTCCTTCTTATTTCTACTCATCAATCGTCACAGACACTGAGATATTTTGTAATCGGACATTGTTATTTTGGAGACATGTGCTTTACTGAGCATGTCCAGCTCTGTGCATCAATGTGCATGTATTGTTATCCGTGACTGTTCGTATTAATTTTTGGGCAAGTGTCACACTGTGCATGAGCCAGGTGTGTTGTTATTTCACAAATCAGTGTTTTCACTATGACATACATACTGTAACTAATCTTATGTTTGGCAGGAATTGTGCATCTGTGCTTGCCTTTGTGGAGTTTCTCACAGTTACATTGCTGGGGTGACATGCAAACTCACTCTCCTGAATATGTGTCATCATTAGATGATGTTGCTTGGATGTTTGTGTTGATGTGAACAATCAATGACATCACATGTGTAACCTCGTATGCAATAGCAACGCGTTTCTTCTGACAAATGCATTGTTATATGGCAGTCCTTGAAACACAGCTCATTACATTGGCATGCAGTAGGGGAGTAACTGCCATGAGTAGTTGTATTATGCGATAATAGTATGATCTGACATTCCCTAATGTTGCCCACACTGGACTTGTAATGGTGAATAGTATAAGTTTGTACTCCTGCGCAGAGCCTACAGCAAGTTTGTGTGATGTTTCGCATTGTGCTGTTCTGCTATGTCCCAACATGGTTGTTGTTATGCGTGTGTAGTTTTTGCATTGTTTGTGAACGTATGCAATGTGAGTAGTCATATTTATGTTGATATTTTTCATCACTTTGCACACATGTGTATATCTTGATGTAGTGCATTTTGTTGCTGCATACTTTTGCACATGATCACTTCATGTACATTCTACTTGTTCTCCATGGACAGAGATCTTTCCCAGGGATGGTCTTTTGCCTTTTCATGGTCAGAGCTGTGAGGTACAGAGTGTTTAGTGCTTGAGTTAGGCTGTGTTGACGTCTACCCCACTTTCCAATGGCAAACAGACCAGCTTACTCATCATTGTCAGAGGAGCAATGACAGTGAGGGTGGTAGTTTTCAAGGATGCTGAGACCGCTGACTGATGTTGAATTACAATGCTACACACAACAATGCCTTGTGCACATGACACAACACAAGAGTGTCAGCCGTCTTGCATTACACCTCACATCTACTGTCCATGGGCATTGTCCCTGATGTGTGTTTATCTGTGTGTGTTTTGTGTTATGTGGTGTGACAGCTAATTAGAGTGTGTCCTGTCCTCCACACACATTTGTAGCATGCACATTGAGGGCACATGTGACTGATCTATACCTGTCAGTGTGTGTAATGTGCAGTTAAGGTTATGGTCTGTAGTTGTGTGAGTAGGCCAAGAACTGGCAGTAGATATTTCCAAATTTCGTACAGGATGGCCCTGTGTAGCCATCTTGACAGGGCATTTGCATTCACTCTCAGGGACAGCATAGTGACAGGTGTGTTCTTGTGAGACTGGGGGGGGGACTAGTGTGTGCTGGTGGCAGTAGTCATTGCTTCCACTCCTCCTCCCACCCAGGACAAATGGGCCAGCATGTTCCAGGGTTCCATGACAGTATGTACAAAGTTACATTCCAGATGTCTGACAGTGGTGCCTGTAGTCATGCTGTACAGGACTGCCAACAGGGCCTTGTGTTCCCCACACCGATGGCCAGTGTCAGCCATATTGACAGGGTATTTGCATTCACTCTCAGGGACAGCATAGTGACAGGTGTGTTCTTGTGGGAGGGGGGACTAGTGTGTGTTGGTGGCAGTAGTCATTACTTCCACTCCTCCTCCCACCCAGGACAAATGGGCCAGCATGTTCCAGGGTTCCATGACAGTGTGTACAAAGTTACATTCAAGATGTGTTGCTGTGGTGTCTGTGGCTGTGTATTTGGGGTGAATTTAGACTATTTGTACATGTACTCACCAGGTTCTGGGATTGCAGCTAGTCCAGTTATGGCCTCCTGTGGGAGGAGGTCCTGCACCTTCACCTCCCAGGTGTTGAAATGCACTGGTTTATGATGTCCACCGCCAGTCTTGGTGCTCAGGGCATGTTCTCTGGCAATGAGCCTCTTTACCCTCCTGCGTACGTCATAATACCGGTTCCAGATATCCTCCTTTGTGCGCAAGGTAGGTGAATGGGCATTCACCTTGTTGACAATCCTCTCCCACATCTTGGTTCTCTGGGACTGGGAGGTCTGTTGGGCCAAGCTGCCAAATAACTGTGGCTCAACTCGGATGATTTCATCTATCATCACTTCCAACTCAGCAGCTAAGAACTGTGGATTCTTCTTTGGGGGCATGGTGATGGGTGTTGGTGGAGATGTGTGTGTGTGTGAAGGTGAGGGTGAGTGTGCGTGAGTGGAGGTGTGTTTCTTTGGTGCTAGTTGTGTGGAGGTTGTTTGGTGGATGAGATGTGTGTGTTTGTGGTAGCTAGATGAGTTTTCTGTCTAGTGGTGTGGTGTGCTTGCATGTCTGTCGAAGTAGCAAATGGTGTTGGGAAGTTTTGGCTCCCTTTATATAGGTTGTGTTGTGGGTGTGTCTTGTTAATTGAAAATGTGTTTTTTGGAGATGACAATGCGTTTTTTGGTAGTCTTCTTTCTGTTTCCATTGTTTTATTTTCTTCTCATTTTGAAAGTCGTTTTGACAGCACTTGATGCTTGTTCTTGTGTAAATTGTTTTGGACGAGTCTGTTCCATTCATACTGGGCTATGTGGCATCGTTTGCGTCCGAGTCTGTCGTGTCGTGTTGATGCTTGGCTATGTGGCATCGTTTGCGTCCGAGTCTGTCGGGTCGTGTTGATGCTTGGCTATGTGGCATCGTTCGCGTCCGAGTCTGTCGGGTCGTGTTGATGCTTGGCTATGTGGCATCGTTCGCGTCCGAGTCTGTCGGGTCGTGTTGATGCTTGGCTATGTGGCATCGTTCGCGACCGAGTCTGTCGGGTCGTGTTGATGCTTGGCTATGTGGCATCGTTCGCGTCCGAGTCTGTCGTGTCGTGTTGATGCTTGGCTATGTGGCATCGTTCGCGTCCGAGTCTGTCGTGTCGTGTTGATGCTTGGCTATGTGGCATCGTTTGCGTCCGAGTCTGTCGTGTCGTGTTGATGCTTGGCTATGTGGCATCGTTCGCGTCCGAGTCTGTCGGGTCGTGTTGATGCTTGGCTATGTGGCATCGTTCGCATCCGAGTCTGTCGGGTCGTGTTGATGCTTGGCTACATGGAGTCGTTCGCGTACGTGTCTGTAGGTTGACGCTTGGCTATCTCGAATCTTGCGCATACGAGTCTATCGCGTCAGGCTCCTTTCCTGCTGACTCGGACGTATAATATATTTTCCGGCCGAGTCGGTCGTAAATTTCGAGCTTTGCATCGTACTCAGCTATTTGTAAGGCGTGTGTACGGTTTGGTCGGAAAAATGACGGGTCCGTGTCGGGTAGTATGTCTTCCGGCCGAAATCGGAATCGACACCTTAGAGTGCACAGAGGCCTGCTAACCAGACCTCAGAGCAAGTGTTCTAATCCCTTACAAAGTGTATGTGAAATTGGTTACTCCAAATTGGCAGAGACTGACTTACTTATAAGTCCCTAGTATATGGTACACAGGCAATTTAAGTCAGAGTGTCCACTCAGGGCTGCAGCACTGATTGTGCCATCCTGTGTGTGACAAGGTACAAAGTGACTCCCAGCCTTTTACTGCAGACTGGAAGGGGAGTGGTAACACTGATAGTTTGATTTTCCAATTTAAACCAATGGCAATGCCCCCACTTCCCTTAACAATATATGTAAGTCTCTCCTAAGGAAGGCCTATCAAGCCTTGAGGCAGGGAGCTGTATATTATTAAGTAGGACATGTGTTTTATATATATATTTACTGACAGCAACACTTCTAAATTGTCATTTTGCTATGGGAGTGTTAGTAGCCCCATTTTCTAACGCTGAGTTACCGGCTAACCACTCATCCCGGCTAACTTCTGAATGGGACTACTGAGATGGGCACTGTAAGATATCAAATTAATCGTGGTATTAAACCCAACTTGATGCCCAAGTAGAATCTTATGCCACTATTGTAGAAATGCAACTTTTAGAAAGTTGCCACTCTTTGACCCAGTTTGTCAAGTGGCCTCACACAGTCGGTGGTCACCAGACTGCTTTCAGCCCTCCTGGAAAGATGTGTGATTGACTCCTTGGCTTAGAAACAATAGCAGACTGCTACAGGGTGAGGTGTTACCGCCCCTTCAGAAGGGTTAGCCCAAAAGGCGAACTTCAAAGGTGAAGCTGCATTTGGTGGGCAAATGGTGATTACAATTTTGAGGGGCTGCCCGTTGTTCAGGTAGACAGGCTGGTGGCAGGAACAGAGAGGGGAGACCAGTGCCCAAGCCTGTTTTCCCAGGGGCATGTAGCCCCAGGTAGCCACACCTCTAGGTTGGGAAACTAAGCTCCTAACATATGAGGAAGGGTTCAGACATTTAAAGAGTGGACAGAATAGTGGGATTGCTAGATGATACACAAAGCCAGAAAGTCATCACCAAGAAGGAGGAGACCTGGTAGCCTATAGGCTAGTGACCACATCATCCCCCCAGGCACTTTCTGGGCATAAATATGGCACCCTTAGCACCCGGAAACCTCAGATCACATTGGAACTGGCGAAAGTACTGAAGAAGGACTGTCCTGCTGACCCCTGGACTTGGCAGAGAGAGGCTCTGCTGGACTGCAACTGCCACACCGGGGGATAGCAAAGAGAGTACAGTGCCTGTGGCTCCTGGCATGGGGAAAACTTGCTCCCAAGTTCCAAACCAAAGAAATCACTGCAAGGATAATTTGGCTGATTCCCTGGAACCAGCACCAGAGCCATCAATTCTGAGGTAGCCCAACTCTGCAAGCCAGTTGCCACTTCCGGAGACTCACAGCTGACTGCCGCTGGGTTCCCCAAGAAACAAATCCTCGACAACTGATTGGTAACCCAAGAGTGACACTAGCCTCCACCAAAATATATCTCTGGAGCACTGTGGCTGGAGACCAGTAGCCATGCTGCAGCTTGCCTTCCCTTGTCTCAAAGAGAACTTCAAGTGACCCAGACCTCGGTGGCCAAAGTCCCCCCTCCTGGCCCATGGACCAAGGAATAACCGCAAAGACCT
The DNA here is from genome assembly GCA_963921515.1 of Calotriton arnoldi. Taxonomy (NCBI): domain Eukaryota; kingdom Metazoa; phylum Chordata; class Amphibia; order Caudata; family Salamandridae; genus Calotriton; species Calotriton arnoldi. Next base: position 135,515 of record CAWUFW010010649.1, read on the forward strand.
CCAGTCGACCGCACAGCACCGAGATCACCCTTGAGCATCTTCCATTTCCTGCATCTGCAGTATCAGGACCACCCTATTAAAGTCTATGGTGGTCATGCTGTAAACTTTGGAAGTGGACTGGAAAGTACTTTGGTGGCCATGCACCGGTCCAAATACTCCTTATCAGGGCCGGAGTAGTCAAACCCAACTCTTACAAACCTCAAAATTGTACAAAAATTACGGTTACCATTGCTTGTTAGCAGTTAAACTGGGATTTAAGGGTTCATTAAAAATTGGTATCTTATGAACTCTCTGGTGGATTCTGCTTATCTTGGATAAAAAAATTCATAAAAATATAATTTATTTTTATAAATTAGTGTCAGATTTCTTACGTATTGTTTGGCTTTCTTATTTCATTGGTTGGTACTGATACATTTTTTACGCTAGTTCTTTGGTTTAATTCTTGCTGCTCAAAGCCATAGCTACCCAGGGTTGAGCTTAAGGGTTTACAAATGAGCCTGACTAGACCCAAGACAGTTTTTGTGAGTGTATTACATGGTAAGGTCTCACAACCATACCATATAATACACCCAAATCCTCACATTCTATAATTAGTTACTGATAGTTACTTGTTTTGGTATTTACAGATCATTGAAAGCTTTTAATACTTTGGTGGCTTTTCTAGGATTCTTTCTCTGTGTAGAGTTTTTGTTTTTCTGTGTTTTGTGGTATGGGTACTCTATTACCATATCATGAAGTTCCATGCCGTATTTTGTTTGTTTTCTAGTTAGGTACTTCTGAATCTGGTCAAAATGTATTGTAGACATCCACAGTGCTCTTTGCACAATTCTCTCAATCTGTGAGATAGAGGTTGTTCAGCAGTTTTGGCTTTCAATGCTCATCTACTACGTTGTTTGACATGCTTACTTCTGTTTTGATGGCTTAAATTATGGGAGGTGGGCAAACTTTATCCTCAATAAAATTATAGGTTGTACATGCTACTAGGGTTGTGAATGGTGTGATATGGGATGTAGTAGCCCAAATAACTTTTCAATAAGATATCTCACCTGTTATCATGGTCCAGACTAACCCATCCACATTGTTGGTTTGAGACCCTGGTGACTTTTTTAACTTGTTATGCCTATTGCAGCATTGTCTGCTCGGTTAAGGATATCATCCAATTAATTGAATCAGGAGCTTCTGTTGGTTATTTTGAAACCAAGCTAGGCATAGGATAATACTACTTCCAAATTGTTTTTTACCCAGAAAGCAGGTTCCGCAGCTGTTTTTTACTGTCACTTTTCTGTTGTTTTTGTTGATTATTAGGTCATTCTGAAAACAGAAAATATCGGCTGCATTTATTGGGGGCTCAAGCCTCTTAGATTTACACCTGTCTACTAAGAGTAATGCTAAAATTGTTCTAAGTTTTGGGACATTCTATGCGGCTTCTTCAATTGCCCAATGACCTGATATAATATGTGACAATAATGTGCAGGCTGTAAAGGGCAGGAAAGAGAAACCAGCAGTTTTACACCCTTTTTACATCTAAGCAATTTTGACTTCACTCCATTTCTGACAGTCTAAACTTGCACTGAGGATTTGCACTGAAGCATCATATTTGTAAGCTATGTCCTTGAGTATTGCCGTATCTTTTCCAGTTTTTATGTTATAGTCCTTAGGTTGGAATTAGTGAAACCTCTTCCATTTTCAGTGACATTTCTTTTCTTCGTGATGTATTTTCCACTACGTGCAGAAGTACCATGACTTTATCCATAGCTAATAGAACTTTACAGAAGCTTCCCTGAACAGTAGTCAAGATGCCCTCCTCATCCACCTGTCTTGTTGTGAAATAGAATGAACCTCACCAATCTAGAGGTCTAGACTAGTCATAAGAACAGAGGTTGGATCTCTCCTCATTCTTGTACATTGGAACAGTCTTGAGCAAAGAATCTGTGAATTCATGAACAACACTGTAGAGCTTGAACATATTTGAAGGATTGGGGCCAATTACCCATTAGGTGCTAGAAATATGCCCATAATTGATTCAGGGACTTTGTTGTTCATTACATAATTTATAATTGTCCTAAAGATATATTTAGAGCAACTTAGTCATTGCTGCAGGCTCTTGGAGGTCTTGAGTAGATAGAATTTGTTTAGTGAAGAAAATTGTTTCACAATATTTGTAGGAAAGTGCCCCTTTTGACATGGGTACCCTAAACTTTTTGTCTGGCATCTGGTGCAACTTTGTCTGAAAATGTACTGGGTTCCTGCTAACCAGGTCCCCGGTACCAGTGTTCTTTCCCTGAGCTGTACCATTGTTTCACAATTGGCACCCCTTTAGGATCCCTGTAAGTCCCTAGTAAGTGGATCCTCTGGTACCTAGGGCCTTGGAACTAAAGAAGGCCCCTAAGTGCTGCAGCACGGATTGCGCCACACTAAGGGGCCCCTCACCAAGCTCATGCAAACTGCCATTGCAGCCTGCAGGTTTTGGTGCAGAAAAAAATGAAGAGTCGACATGGCACACATCCCTGTGTGCCATGCCTACCAAGCACTGCATGTGGTATAGGTAAGCCACCCCTATGACAGGCCTTACAGCCCTAAAGCAGAGTGCACTATACCCATATGTGAGCATAGCTGAGGGAGTGGATATGTCCTTGTGATATCTAAGCTTACCCTTAGATATTACTAGTGCACATGGAGGCATTAACGCTTCTGATTACAATGTCCCCAGCTACATGATAGCTTCAATGCACCAAACACTGATGCCAGTGCTGGATTTATTAATAAATGCACTCAGAGAGCACCTTAGAGGTGCCCCCTGAAATCCTACTGACTACTAGTGAGTTGACTGGCCGGCCTCGACCAGCCAGCCACCATAGACAGGTGTCTGTCCTCCTGAGGTGAGAGCCTTCCCTCTCCGAGGCCAGGAATAAAGCCTGCTCTGGGCGGAGGTGTTCACACATCCTCCATGCAGAATGTGCATTCCAGGGTGGGAAGTTTCAAAGGCCCTGCTGCCTTTGTTATGTGACCCAGGCCTCTTCAGATAGTGGAGATGCCCACCCCTCTGTTCTGACCCCACTTTTTGGTGGCAAGACAGGCGTGAAAATTAGTATGATTAGGAGGTGTGTCCACATTCAGCAAGCACCACCCCTAGGGGGACCAGCTGAAGTGGACCCTACTTTTCAGATTCCTCCATCTTGTTTTTGATGGAATTAGCATTCTAGAGTCAGGGCTATGCCCACTTCCCACAGGAAGTGGTCATATAGAGAATGTCGACACCCTAAAAGTAGGTTTCCCATTGGATACTACCTGTCATTCCTCTTCAACACCCCTAAATTGAGTATTCAGGTGGCACCCCTGAACTCAAGAGCTCAAATTCACCGGATCATAAGAAGAAGGACGAAGAAGAGTCACTGCCTGGCGAGTACTGCAGCAGGCCTGTGGACTTTGGTGCAAAACCCTGCCTGTCCTCAGCCCTCTCTCAACAATTGCGACAGAGTGACTTGCCCTGAGAGCTGGAGATCTACCTAAGCCTTGCGACCCAAGCCACCATTTGGGAGCTCTTGGACTTGTCCGCAAGTACTTCTTTTAGTACACTATATAGAGAGCCAGCCTCCTACAATATTCAAGTCATCTACATGCTTAGATGTTTGCATCAATGATTATCTTGTAGTAGCCAGTATTTCTGTTTCTCCTGGTATTTTGGCACCATACTAAAATATCCACTTTTTCTGTTGTGGAATGGATCCTTTTTTCTAGTTAAACATCTTCATGTATTTAGTCCTAAATTCAGATATTACATTCCTGGAGGTCTAAATTTTCAGTTTGCTGTTCAAGATGTTATTGTTACATTCAATGCTATCAAGTCCTGAATATGTTCATTCACATCTTGCTTTGTTTTTCTTAGTCTGAGTGAAGGGATCCTGCTCAGATTTGGGGTTCTCCAGGGGTAAGGCCTATAAAAACCATCAGGGAAAGACACTAGCAGGAACTAGGACAATCTTCTCCAAAATGACTTACAAACTACATCAATGGTGCAACACACACAGCCCTGGAAACTCTGAAAGGTGCGGAAGTGATAGCCCAAACCAACTCTGGCAATGGACCATTCAAGGAAAAGTGCTGCTGCCACTGACTTAGTCTACCATAAGACACATTTCCACTGCATGTTCTCATGGCTTGCTATGTAACCCACCTTCATCCTGGTCATATTCTTGTTACCCAAGCTAAACGTCTCGGGCAAAGTCTTACAGCCTGTCCCCTGTCAAAATCATGGTACATGAGCTTTCCAATCGTCCTGTGATTACCTGTCAGCCACTGCTTACCCTCCCTCTAATAACAACAAGGCCTGCTGTAGCAGGTCAGGCCTAAATAGTTTCATGATGACAGACTGCAGCAACATATAAGAACTCATGGCTGGAAATTGTCTACTAACATCAAATCTGCACCATGCTAACCCGCTAATGGAACATACTCGGGTAGTTATCATCACATGACGCTTTCTTGCTTAGTATTCTTGCATTTATGTGAAACCTGAAAAATCTGAATCTTCACATATTTCTTTGGAGCATAAAAGTTCCCAACTTTGCATGTCTTTGCATGAGTATATAGATGAGTATACATGCATGTATGTATGTATGTATGTATGTATGTATGTATGTATTATTTGTGTATATGCATCTGTAGAGTGCAAACCAAGCAAAGCAAAAGAGGGATGAACAAGATGAGAGCACTGAATTATGATTCAGAAATATTTGCAATGGACGAGGATGATCATGATAAGTAAAACTTTGCCTACATCTACGTAAGGTATGGTTCCAGATCATCACACACATTTGCGAGCATCATAAGTTTTGGAACCTTCACCAATTATTTGTATTTTATATATAATAAACATCAACACATTTCATTCCCTGCTAATGGTAATCTAATTTTGACACTATTAAATGTATTCGCATAGAGTTAGTCAAGGCATATCCTTTTGTTGCCTTTGTTTGCCTTACTGCGTAGGCCTGGAAGCCTGCCTACTCATCATCTATCATTGTCCATTTTCTTGTTCTGCTTCCCTATTGGCCTCCCGTGATCTCAGCATTACTTCCAGTTCTCTTATTGGTTTTACTGCCGTTACTTTTTCATCCCAGGCCACATTATTTTCTCACCCTCTTTCCTGTATGGGAGGTGGGATAGCACCTGCTACAGCTCTCTTCTATCTCTTCTATCTCAGTTATTTTGTCTACTCTGAGCTCATTTTGCCTCTTTTATGTTCCAGTGGGTGACCCATTCAACAAGATGTTTCATTTTATTTACTGTCATCATTTATTTGTCAGTAACTTTAAGCATGTCAGTTCTGATTCTCCTTCCACGCCCCCAAGAGAAACTTCCACTCTGCCAACCTCACCCTAGCCATGGGAATAGGCCACGTTACAACACATGCGATACATCGCATGCCATTACAACACGGTCATTACAACGACTGCGTTATTACATCGCATACCATTACAACGCAAGTCGTTACAACGACTTGCTGTGGGGGGTGCACTGGATTTTGGAATAGTATAATTTACTATTCCAACTCCAGTCTGTGCAACAGTAGGGAAGGTGTTGGATTTTAAATCCAACATCTTCTGCCCCCTTCAGCAAGTCGTGTAACGTCTTGCGTTGTAATGGTTTGCGATGTAACAACGTGGTCGTTGTAATGACCGCGTTGTAATGGCATGCGATGTATTGCATGCATTGTAAATGGTGTTTCCCTAGCCACGGTCCCTCACATCTACAGGGCCACACCAGGTAGCAGATCCTTCTCCTACCTCGCAGCCAAGACCTGGAACAAACTCCCCCTTCGCATCTGATGAAGCCGACACTACACCAGTTCAGAAAGGACCTCAAGACCTGGCTTTTCAAATGGCCACCGGAGCTGCTCCCACCCCCCTCCTCCCCCAGCGCCTTGAGACCCTCACGGGTGAGTAGTGCGCTCTAAAACCCCTGATTGATTGATTGATTAGCAGATGCTTTTGCCTGGCAAGTTGTTGGCAACTGCTTTAGTGTTCTGTATTCTTCTCTCACAGCATTCATGTTTGGGCACTGGTATGTTTCCTGCCTCATGAGAAAAGTGGCTGAGTACCCCATTAAGCTGCTTAAGACACTTCATGTAATTCCATGCACACTGACTTTGTTTGTGTTGCTCATTAATGCTTTCTTGCTGTATGTGAGAAATGTACTCATTTCTCTGTTAGAATTATTCCAAGGCTTACTGGATGACAAATTGCTCTTTCACAGTTCCATGCTGAATCAACGTTTTCATGTGTGGGCAGATTTGATACCTCTGTACCCTGCTGGAATATTCTTTTGTCGAAAGACCAACCTTTCCTCCATCCTACCTGTTTGATAGCTGAATGTTTTTTTTATCTTCCAGTGGGGCAGATTTTTTACCTTTACAACAACTTGACCTTTGGTTTTGGGAGCCTTCCGCTACAGGCACTATTGTATCTAATATCTTCTCACCATGTTCCCATACTCTGTGGTAATCCTAATTTAGAATATTTTCAACAAGCACCGCAGGGACGTGTGTTCAATTGAATCCAACCACTATGAAAGTAAACCAATTTTTTGGGGAACTGCGATCAGTTAAAAGATGTCCGAGGATTTGGGTAAGTCTGGGATAATTTGCTGATACCGCACCATATTGGTGGCCAGATCAAATGCCTCAGTTGCCTATGCATTTGTTCCTCACTTTTAATCCTAGAGGTGTTTCCCTGTTCGAGCATGATGTGTGGTTTGATTGGCCACTCCCCGAGTTCACTGGTACCTCATTTTCTCTTTGTTTGATGTATTATCTGTAATAGCCACTTTTGTATTTTGGAGATTCAGGATTTGGGTGCTTTTCAGTGATGGTAGAAGTTCAAGTGCCATGCTCTCTTGAATAGCTGGTCTTGCCCATTCATTTAAAGTAGGAGCGTTGTATGCATCTCTTTGATTTTTTTTTTACTATATTGCTAAGTTTGTTAAATGTTTTCTGCCCATTTCAGTTATCTCATTGAATGGTCATTAGATGTCATTCTTTTGGCCTACGGTTGGGAGCAAGGTTTGTAGATGTTTTTAAGGTTGATTGTGTCCACCAATATGATGACGTGATCCTATAGGGGATGGATATCAGATGTAAATTGTAGAATAAAAATATTGAATGACACATATGTCATGCCAATAGATGTAGATTTTCTATTATTAAATCCAATCAAATAATATTGTTTTTTAATGATATTTAGGACACAAAAGGTTTATCAGATTATTTTTAGACCACTGCATTCTGGCCCCCTTCCAGAACAACAGGGACAGCAAATGATTGGTTAGGACAGACTGTGTGGAGTAACTCAGATCTTTTCTCATAATTCTGTGTTTCCAGCTCATTGTTTAAACTGGAGAGGTCACGATTTTATTTCAATTAGTTGGTTGTTGCATCAGGCTTCATGTCTTTCTTGAATTCACTCTAATATAAACCATCCTCTGTTCCCTAGTTCTTTCTGCACTTATTGCATATTTGGTTCAAGCTAAATTAACTTGGGGTTCATTTCAAGTTTTGTATCTTTTTCTGGTAAATGTTGAAGTTTTATAGGGATGTCCCTGTCCTGTGCATTATTGTGAACATTGGGAAGGCTATGGAGACTGAGAAGTATGGCATTTATTGCTCTGTGGTCAGCACCCAACCACCAAAGTCCTTCCTTCATATTGTGTCACCTTCATTACGGCTTGTTTTTACATTTAGTATTTGACAAATTACTATAGTTTTTGTGTCAATTTTGAATGTTATGGACATTGCAATTGTTTCTATAAATGTTTAGAAGCACCATTGTCTTGCCCTCACCCTTCCCCTCCTCTCAGAGTAGCCCTGAGCAAACAGGAAAATTCATGATGAAACAGCCATTGCTCCATGGACAGCCTTAAATGTACAGGCAAATGTCCTACCTTCGTGACATGCTGGCTCAAATACACAGTCCCATGGTGAGACTGGGGAGGTGCCAGCATAGAAGTGGAGGTATTTAACAAACTGGATGGCTAGTAGTTGTGCCAGTTTTCAGGCTAGAAGTGAGGGGAGAAGTAAATAAAGATGGGTGAATGGGAAAAATTGAAAGGGGGAAAGATGGAGATATCTAAAATCTACCCCTATCAAATCCAAATCAAATTCTTCCCAGCAACAGACTGTCTTCTCTTGATACCCTAAGTCACCCACACAAACATTATCACTCTGTAATTCTTGGGGTTGCCAGTTCAGGACCGGCAGCTCATTTTCACTCCATCTCTCCCAGCTCACTACTCTGCATGCAAAGATACAACTCCACTAAAAATCCCAGATTCAATCAGGGTTAAAGGTTAAAATCTATGTCATGCTTGGAAGGGCAGTGGTGGTCTGCGTCACAAGGCTGCCTCTTGCACAATGTCCACATGGCATTGCTCCGCAATACCAAATGCATTTTGTTTGAGTGCTTCCAACCCTGGGGGCACCAAAGCTGGTATCCAGCAATATGTTAACAACCAGAGGAAATCAGGTATGGTCAGTGCCTGTCAACCTGCATTTATACAAAAGACTGTCCCAAAAGGGATCATTCAAGAGAAACTTTCTGTTATTATACAGGGGTTATCCTACTCATCATCCCTGCTACCAAAATCAATGTATTGCAAATTGATGATATTGTCATTTTAATCTTATGTATTTACATGAAGTATTGTGACAATTCCCAAAACAAACAGGTGCTACTGCCGATGGCACATTGTAAGGGGAAGATAAGTGAGTTAACAAAACAAGGACAATCCAGTGCACAACTTAAAAACGTCATAACCGTAAGGACACTAATTCTAATTGAAATCTAACAAAATAATTTTTTCAGGATTTCTCAAAGTCCGACATCATACACAAAAATGGTTAGGACTGACAAGTGAATGTCTTAACCATCAGGACACAATTCTAATTGGAATACAACACAATCATTTTGTTTTAGATTTCCTGACTCCAGCATCATATGCAAAAATGGCTGAAGGGGTTGAAACATTGACTAACAAGTCGATGTTTCAACCCATTATATGATTCAAATATTTTCAGGACAAAACGGTAGCACCCTGACCAAAATGATCACATGCAAGCACAAAGTCTCAAGTGATCCAGGACTTTAAAGATCCTAGGTATGCCTATAAATACAAGCAAATCCTTAAATGGAGATTAGCAGCTACATCCAAAAAGCTCCCTTGGCATGTTGGTACTCAGACCCAGAACAGGGCATGGCCATGCCAGGAAAAGAAGCAACCTGCAGCCAATCATTTACAGAGGTAGAAATACCCAAAACAAATACCCGTTGCAATGGAAGATGGCAGCAGCAGTAATGGATGCTTAACACTAAGTGACCAGAAGAAGGGTGACAGGGACATACACTGCTCTACTAAGTCCCTCACTTAAACTGCAATGCTACTGGGTCCATGCAACAAATCCTACACCTGCAAACTAGTGACCTAGAAGACTAAGCTGGGAGCTGTTATGTGGTGGGCACAGGGTTGTGGCATGGCAAATCAGGCCCAACCAGCGTGCAGGAGTAGCTATGCAAAGACGACACACACACTTGGATCATTGCATGGTTAACTCCCTTGGGTCACGCCCCGGCGTTCTTTATTATCCCACAGCGTCCCTACGTCACGGTCCTGACTTTTTGGACTGACGTATGCGGGGTGTACCACAAAACTCCCCTCCCAAAGTTGAGTGTGTGGGCCTGTCCCACTGACTAAACATTACATTCCTCTTCAGCCAACAAAACAAAAATATTAACCCCCCCAAAAAAACACTTATGACCAAACTATAAGTCTACATATATATGTTCAATATACCAGAAAGTCCTTCAAACGGGATGACCTCATGGGACGGGGTCGAAGATGGTACCTTTCAGCTCCTTGCCGACTGGCACCTTCGCTGGTCTCTCTTGGTTCTTCTACACTGGGCAAAGCGTTCAAATGGCAAACTGAATTTTCCTTTAGGGTGTCGAATCTTTACCATCACCAGGTCTCCCACCTTGATAGAGCTATGTTTAGCTCTAGGGACCTTGGACATGTGGGGCGTTCTTTAGATGACGTCTCTGCAGCTTGTCCGCTACTCGTTTCTGCATGGTTGACACAAGTTCCAGTTGTGGAATGACATCACCTACTGGGCGATTCATGTACAAGGACATGGGACTCACTTGAGTGGTGGAGTGGGGGATCAGCCGATACTCTCTCAAAAACCCATAAAGAGCACAGTCTACATCCTGCTCATTTGCCAACACAATTCTAATGATTTTGATGAGAGTGCGCATGAAGTGCTCCACTTCTCCATTTGCTTGGGGCCATCTGGGTATTATTTTCCGGTGGTGTATGCCCTTGGATTGTAGATACTCCGCAAACTCTTGGCTCGAGAAAGGCGGACCGTTGTCTGTTCGCAGTTCTTTGAGCAATCCGTGAGTAGCCATGATCTTTTCCACATGAGGAATGGTCTGGCTGGCGGTGATGGATTCTAGGATCTCAACCTCTGGATATTTTGAGAAATCATCCATAACTACCATCATATGCCGCCCATCCGGTAGACTTCCAAAATCTGCGCTGGCCCGCTGCAATGGGAATGGCGGGATGGTTTCAGTAATGATGGGTGCTGGCAGATCAGCAGAGCTGGCAGCTTGGCAGAGGGAGCTTTGATGCACAGCTCGCTCCACCAGGGTATCCAAACTAGGGAACCACACTTTACATCTTAGTCGGGACTTTATCCAGGCCACCCCTTGATGGGCCACATGCGCCAGATCGACCACTCTCTGTTGCAAGCATCCAGGAACCACCAAACGTGATCCCCTCATCAGGCAGCCCTCTGGAGATATTACCAGCTCGTTTCTCACGTTATACAGCGATGTTAAGGCTAACCTTGCTTCTTCTGTGTGGTGTACACTTTTGCCCAGCAAAGTATTCCACTTTCCAGATTGTACTGCAGAGATGCTCAGTTGAATGCACTCATCAGTTTTGGAGGCCTCAATGATTTCTTCCAGTGATATAGGGAGTGGCCTGGACTGTTCTACAATGAACCGAACATATTCTTCTATTTCCTTGGCATCTAGTTCCTCGTGTCTGGTAGCTGGACGGGCATGTCTGGAAAGATAATCCGCTGGGTTTTGAGTTCCTGGGCAGAAAACCACTGTGAAGTGATAGTCTTGTAGTTGAAGGATTCATTTTTCAATGCGAGGTAAAGGCTTTGAGGATGAACCTATGAACAATGGAATGAGAGGTTTGATGTTCGTATGTATGATTAAAGGCTGTCCATAAAGATATAAATGAAAATGACGGCACCCCCAATGGATGGCAATGGCTTCCTTCTCGATGTGTGAGTACCTCTGTTCTGTTGCAGTTAGCGCTCGACTGGCATATGCCACCGGGGCCCATTCACCATTGCTCTGCCGCTGAGACAGCACCGCTCCTAAACTGGTGGGACTAGCGTCAACTGACGCTCCGACTCTTTGGCTGGGTCAAAATCGGCTAAAGTGGTGTCAGCTGAGAGAGCGCGTTTCGTAGCCTGAAAAGCGTCTTCCTGTTCAGGTCCCCAGTTCCATACTGCATTGTACTTGACCAACTCTCTCAGCGGAGCGGTGAGGTCTGTGAGATTGCGAATGAATCGGCCACAATAAGTGACCATCCCCAGGAAGCTCCTTACTCCGGTGACATTGGTGGGGGTGGGGTGGCTTGAAAATCCTGGACCTTAAGGGGGTCTGGCGACACCCCATCTTGTGAGAAGTGGTATCCAAAAAAAGCTACCTCTTTCTTGAAAAACTCACACTTTTCCTTGTAGAGTGTTAGTCCGTTGTCCATGAGACGTTGAAACACTGCCCTCAGCCGGTCAAAGTGTTCTTCCAACTAGGGGGCATGAACTAATATGTCATCACTGACATTAATGACTCCTTTAAGACCGGTGAGTACACTAGAATGGTGTCCTGGAAGACCTCCGCTGCACTGGAGACTCCAAAGCTGAGGAGTTTGTATCTCCCTCAGACCCACATGGGTGGAGAACGTAGTGATCACTCGGTACACTGGATCCAGCATCAATTGGTGATAGCCAGCAGGCAGATCCATTTTCAAAAATCATCTCGAACGACTAACTTCGGCCACTATATCATCCACAGTGGGTGTGGGATGTCTTTCTCTTTTAATGGCCAGGTTGGGCAAACGCATGTCCACGCAAATTTGGACTTCTCCAGGTTGCTTGGGTTTATGGGCCACGACGATTGGAGACACCCAGGGGGTTGGGCCATCCACTCTCTAAATGATGCCAGCCTGCTCCAGTTTGTTCAATTCTTCCTCCACCTTCGGTCGCAGGTGGAATGCTACTCGTTGGTTTCTCAAAGCTACTGGCTGAATCGATTCATCAATATGCAACTTTATTAAACTGTCTTTTAAACATCTTATGCCTTCAAACAGTGGTGCAAACTGGTTTAGTAAATCGTCCACGCTTTTTTGTTGCACACTGAGTGTGAATGCGACCAGCTGAAGGCGTTCTGCGGTCTGACAACTTAGCAGCATACCATGGCCCCCTTTCGTGACATATATCCTGGTCCGCATTGAGTGAGACTCATGTGTGACCTCGGCCGGTAACACTCCGGCCAATGGAAGAGGAACGGTGGACCCGTAGGCATACACCTTGGTGGATTTGGGTCTCAAGACAGGCTGAACTGGCAAAGTGAGCATCAATGACTGGGCCATGATGTTGATGGAGGCTCCAGTGTCAATTAGTGCTTGCATTTGGTGTCCTTCTATGAACACATGACATTTCGGGATGTGTCTTCGTGCATGCCCCTCGGGTTGCATTGCATGTATTACGTGGACCGCGCCTTCCACGTCATTGTCATCCATGTCCTCGTCGTATGGGAGACTGTCTGGGGTGCATATTTTGTTAACTGACTTGGTTTCATGTTCCTCGATGAAGCTGAGGATTGACAAACTTTTGCAAAATGATTCGCATTATTGCAGGACGAACACCGCTTTCCGGCTGCAGGACAAGGTCCCTTATGGGGGTAGGGTCCCCTGCACCCATAGCATGTCCTGGCTGGACTCGGATGGTGGTCTTGTCTTGGGTTTCCACTTATCCGGGGTCTTGGTAGAGATTGCTTTGACAGGTTCTACCTTAACGGTGTGCTGTAGTGCTGCCTCCATGTGGGCGGCTCTCACTTTAGATAGTTCTTTCGACCTGCCCATGGTCAACATATCAGCCATGGACATGCTGGGGACCTGTAGGATACTCTCCCGTAGTTTTGTTAAAGAACAGCCTTTAATGAATTGCACTCGGATTTCATCCTCTGGATCTGGCAGCGTATAGGGGCTAGCTAAGTCCCTCAGGCGCGCATAAAATGTGTCGACGGACTCCTCTGGTAATTGCCTGGCCTGATGCAGCAATAACCGATCATAGTCTGGATTCGCTAGCGGTTCAAAATGAGCTGTCAATGCTCGTTTTAGCGTGTTGTACGTGTGTGGTGGTCCAGCCTCAGACACTGACTTCCCCAATTTGTGAATGGCTGGTCCCCCCAGGTGTAATAGCATGGGACATCGTCTGTCGCCATCTTGATCGATTGCTGCAAAGTAGGTTTCCAGACTTTCTACCCAGTCCTTCCATTTCGCTGCCTGGGCTGAGGGAGGGCCATCGATTAGAAATGGTTCCACTGGGGGTATGGCAAACATGGCACCTGATGAAGGTGGTGAAAGCTAGGAATGGTGCAAAACGAGAATATTCTGACCCTTTAAAATGAAATGTCTCTTTACCCACCGCCGGTGGTGGAGGCTTTGACCAAAAAATGCAGCTCTCCCACACGGGTCAACCAACAGTCTTCATATATTGAGGTAGGAAAATGCTTCTCAAAAATGCCTGAGTGCAGATTGCTTTGCCAGGGCTGCTAGGGAGCTGGTCACCTGCTGGAGATACATTTCCGTTTGGTAGGAAAGACCCACATGCATCCCATTTTCCTGCTGCGTATGTGTGGAGAATTTTTTGCAGAATGTTTAATGTCCCTGCGGTATTGTCCTTTAGATGCGGTGCCTCTGTGTGTAGGGTGTTGTTACTTGTAATGTAATGTAATGTAATGTAATGTAATGTAAGGTATATTTGTACCACGCAGCTGTCACCCCAAGGGTATCCTGGCGCTGAGACTGACCGAAGGATGTATGGGTGCAAAACAGACAGGACATGTAGCCCGGCCTGCATTGAGTAGTAGCTCAAATTAATCCTTCCCTGGGAAGAGCCATGTCTTCAGCTTTTTCCTGAATAGTAGCAGTTCTTGAGTTTGTCTTATGTCTACGGGGAGGTCATTCCAGAGCTTTGCCGCCGCAACGCTAAAGGCTCTCCCGCCAGTTCTAGTTTTATTATATCTCGTCATGATCACCAAATTGGTGTTTGCTGACCGGAGATTCCTTTTTGGAGCATACCATTTGAATTTTTCTTGCAGAGGTTTCGGGCCTTGCCCATGGATTGCCTTGAACACTATGCATAATGATTTAAATGTAATCCTCTGGCCAATTGGCAACCAGTGGAGGTCCTTCAGAGCCCTCGCTGTAGATGACCTACGATGCCTGTTGAGAGCCAGTTTGGCAGCTATAGTTTGGATCCTCTGGATCTTCAAAATCAGTGAGTTTGGAGCTACTTTTGCATGTGCCCCCCGTGGCAGTGCTATCGGCAGCTGGGTTTCATTTCAATCAGCCGGGTCTCCCGCTCCGCAGCGGAAGACTGGGCCATGCCCATTGGATGCCGGGCGTTGGCAGGCGAGCCGCGCTGGAAAGCTCATGCTGCGGGGACACAGCGCGGCTTCGGGCACTCACCTGGCAGCCAGGGCGATGCGCCAGAAGATACAAGGCCCAGCCTGGGGGGAAATGCGGCCTCGACAAACACCCTCTGCACTGCTCTCGATGGCACGGACTGCGCTCGCTGCTGTCGGCACCGGCGCCAAACAACGGGCAGGGACCGACTGTCCCGGACAGATGGGAGGGAGCTGACAGGAAGCACGGTAGGACGTGGGTCCACACCCGCTCGTCGCCAATTGTTATGTGGTGGGCACAGGGATGCGGCGTGGCAACGCAGGCCCACCCAGCGTGCAGGACTAGCTATGCAAAGACAACACACACACTTGGATCATTTCATGGTTAACTCCCTTGGGTCACGCCCCAGGTTATTTATTATTCCACTGCGTCCCTACGTCATGGTCGTGACTATCAGGACTGACGTATGCGGGGTGTACCACAAAACCCCATCTCCCAAAGTTGAGTGCGTGGACCTGGCCAACTGATTAAACATAACAGGAGCATAGGCCATCAGTTTCAGAAATAACACACAAAGAAACGGCAACCGGGACACCTCTGCATTCTTCTACTGTTTTTTCTGGGAAACATTACATTAATGGCTTTCAGGGCTAGTTTGAAAACATTACACTCTGGATGGTGATCTATCAAAGGAAAAAGGTCACACTATGATTCGAAGAAGGCTCAGGTTTAATAAAAGTGGCTCAAATTATGCTGATCCAGCGACATCTGCTGGACCCCAAAAAGTTTTGTTTTAGTTTAATATATGTGTTCTGGCTTCAGCAAATAAATACTCACAGAACGGAAAAATACAATACTGAAGAACAGAGCAGAACTAGAGTATATGTACCTATTAATTAAAAACATTGGAGCAACCATCCTACACCCCAGTGTACTTTAAATGCGCACACGGATGACGAGTGTTATGAAAACCTGAACTGGTCAGTTCTGTCATTCACTACGATCATAACAATTTAGTTAGCAGGGAGGCTAGAAATAAATCCATTTTCCACAGAAGGTCATCACATTTATGGGGCGTCTGATGATTGACAGAGCATCTAAACATTTGGTATTTACCATTTCATGAGATTTTAATATCTAATTTCTTGAGAATTATTAACATAATTTCTCACCCTGCATCGAACTGATGAACAAATGTTTTTACTGCCCTCTATCTCTAACAGGGTGATTAAATATGACCACAATAGTCTTGTTACGAAGTTCTTTCATTTGATTCATGCTCTGCCCCTACATGTCTACATGCTTTTGATACTTTGCTTTAAAAAAAAAAGGGGAAAAAAAGAAGTCAGAGGCAACATCATTTATTTCTAATAAGGTTTTCAACAACAATCATTTGCGATCAGACTGATTTTAAAAACTATTCTCTCTTTATTGGAATCTTGGGGCACTTGGGCCAAACAAATGCCTCATTTTCTGACTACTATGCTTACTAGATGAGCAGTTGGATGATCTCAGTTCTGAGTGAGGAAATGATAAAAGAAGTGGGGCTTGCCCTTGATGTTAAGACCTCCAAGAAGCTCAAGTCCACATGTTTTTCACCTATCTGACACTAATGCAGTACTAGGGGAGTATCCAAAAATACCTGAGTAATGTAAATAATAGGAACCCGAGTTCAGTTTTGTAAGCTCGTTCTGCTATCTGTATTTTGCTCCTGCAAGAACAGCAATGTTGAGTCTATTGTAAATGTCAAAAAGAAATTGCAAGTATAATTTATGTGAGCAAAATTTTGTATGTGGCTCTACAGACAATATACTATTTTACTCCGTAAATTTTGATAGCCACATTGTGGCTCGTAATTGGACAGAAAAGCAAAGACCACTAAATTGGGAATGATGGAAGAGGAAGGAAATGCTTTGATTAGGGGTCAAACAGGTAATGTCTAAATTCAACTCTGATCATTATATGGAAATGCTTTAAATTATTTAGAACCTTTTTCACTTTATTGTTCCTTTTGAGTTAATGTGTCATGAAGTGAAATACTGTGTAATTATTTTGTATGATTATAATACGAACCTCTTTAATGTTAATAAATAAAATAGTGAAACAAATTGCAAAATGAGAAAAGATGTTATCTTGGGTACATTCCCAATTCCCAAGTGGCAGAAAACATGCTAAATATTGCAGTATAAAAATCGAACAAATAAAAATAGAAAGGATATAAGTCTGAGGAAATGTGAGGTGTGCAACACCAAACAAACACTTAAAGAATAAAGTATAAGCGTATAAGGACCCTGCCTAGGTCATTCATGAATTCATCCATTTAAAACCCAAGTGGATGAGATCTCACTTAACTGAGGTGCTGGCCCCAATAACAGAAACAAAGGATACATATGTTTTTAGGAAACACCAACAGTGTTCTAGTTTGGAACAATGTCACAATTTTGTAACTATGGTATCGTTGTGTTGTTGCACATCATATGACATTTTCGCCTGTGTGCTGATACTTCTACCGCTAAATTCACCAATATTTGTATGTGAGGGGGTGGCAGACAGACAGCTACGTCACACAAGATTGTGTTCCATTTTCTGAGAGGTCAATCTTCTCCTGTTCACTGTAAGCTTTTCTGTGAATCTCTGGGACTTGGACTCTGATATGAGTAGGCGGGACAACATTATGAGCACCGTATGGGATTCATAAAAATGGTTGGCAAAGCCTGCGGCATGGGACACTTTTCTGTGGATCTCTGGGACTGGGATTTTGTTCCCCACAATCCTTCTGGGCTAAGCAGGTAGGGCCACATTACAAGCACCGTGTGGCTGCATAAAAGTGGTTTCCAAATTCCGCTGTGCAGAGCGCTTCTCTGAGGATCTCTGGCTCTGAGACTCTATCCTCCACAATCCCGCTGGGCTAAAGGAGCCGGGGGCTGCATTACAAGCGCTGTGTGGGTGCATAAAAGAGCTTTCCAAAGCTCACGGTGCGGGGCGCGGCGCACCCAGGCGCTTGTCTTAGTGAAGACCAGGCCAAGAGCTGGCCCATCTATGCGCATCCATGTCTGGACACTGCTAGACTGGGCCTTCCTTTTTCTCTCCACTCCTTCCATTCTGGAATCACAGATTAACATGGACATGAGAAAAAACTCCTCTCTAACAACTGACTCCGAGAATCCAAGAAAGCACAAGAATCCCTCAGATATGTATTTGCTAACCTCTGCGATGAGTGTATTAACTGATGGCATTTCCTCTGTGGAGGAGAGTTTAGGTTCAGTGAGAACCGTTCTTTAAGGGATGAAAGTGTCACTGCGTTGGTAAGTGGTAGGTCATCTGCAGCACCTATTACTTCAAACATTGACAATGTTTTGCCATATCTGCCAAGGGCCAAGACTTTTGAAGAAAACTGTGTGGTTGTTAATTTATGATTGGGTGGAGATACCTGGTAACTTACTCTCACGTCTCTTTGGCACTCATAACGTCCAATCATTTATACACATCATTTAAACAGGCACATCCACTTGGGTTTTTATACCCCGCAGCTCCTTCCATGTCTCAGCTCATACCGCCAAAGTCGGGGCTACTCTCAGCACCTGAGATTGTTTATAATATGCCCACCTTTTATCCTTTTGAGCTGTTGAATTCAGCAATGACTCGCTTTCTGCTTCTATTGCTCACACTCCTGTTGACCAGTGCACCCTCTCCAATTCTAGAGAGGATTTCAATTTTATTTTGGACCTCCTCTGTTGGAATATTGCAGGCCTCAGTTCCCAGAAATATGATACCTCTTGGCTTAATTATATTGAAAACTTTAGTGATATGTATGTTCAAGAAACATGAGCCGGTGACAACTCCTTTTATTTCAATGAGTTTACCTCTTTTTTTCTACCAGCCACTCCTGCCACATATGGATGTGCCAATGGGGCTTCATTACTTTAATTTCATTGAATATTGGTAGTTGAATGTGCTATTTGAATTCTGGTTCACACCACATTTTAGCTGTTCTTTTGCATTTCACCATATCAAATAGATTGTTGGTCATAAGTGTTTATAACTCTCCCTCATATTATGAAAGCAGTGACCATTTCATGGCTTTGCAGGATTTTTTAGAGCATTGAAGAGATGACTTTACTCTATTCACCCCGTTACTCTTATGGCGATTTTAACTTGCATCCTTGTGAGGTGAAATAAAGAATGTAAAATAATTTCACAGATACAATGTTCTGTCAGCACAGAAGATAGCAAGATTTATTGGAAACCAACAAACAATGCAAATACGTGCAGCACAGAGACATACAGCATAGCCACTGAATGTCCAACACTGTGACGTTTCTAACAGTTTATATAGCCCCAAAACCACAAAGAATGCAGCATCATAACATACGTAGTACAAATTAAGCAAGGTACAATTGACCAGTTAGCAAAGGCCTAGTCTATGCCATACCATTTAAGGGTCGAAATATACTGTTGCTGGTCACATGCCCCAAGTAGGAAGATTTGGGGACTTTCCAATGTAATGTAAGATATCAGTTTTGGTGCTTTTCCAGGTAATAATTGCAACATATTAGCAATGACCAGAAATATTGCGAAATGGGATATGCTGAAATGCTTCTGCGTAAGCGAGCATCTTCCCTTGGCACGTATCTGTCTGTAGCAAGCCTTGCGTTACAAAAGCATCTTTAGGGGAAACCAGAAAGGGACAAACAGCCTGCGCAGTGAATCTCAGGTCAACTTAACAGGGCCTAAAAGCTTCAAGCATTTGGTATCATATATAAAAGATGGCTTCAACAAGGTTAGAAATTGTCCCTTTAGTTTGTGGAAAAGGGGATATTGAGGTTATCTCTCATATGGAACATTCCATTGAAGGAGAGCTCCTCAATGCAATCTTCAATTCATTCAATTTGGAGCATACTTCTACGAAGTGAACAACGGCTTCTTTTTCCCTACAGCATCCAACTTTTATTGAGAGAGGCTCATTCACAACAATGTATTGTATTTTTATCTCTTCTCCTCTTGTTTCACTGATAGAGCATTTCAGAGTCAGAGGGAATGAATCCAGCGACCACAACCCATTAGCTCTCTCATTGGTTGGGCAAAATTTGAAGCTAGGCTCTAGGCCCCTTTCTCCCTCACCTTTGTCAACAAATCTTTGGTCCCTTCTCGTGAAGGGAAGAATTTGGAGTGGTCTATAATAATCCCTGAGACTTTTCATCTCAATATGATTGTCTCTTGCATTGAAGAGTGTCTCCAGGAGGGGTCTACTGATGTTGGGATTTTAGCTGCTTATGGTACGATCTGAAGTAAAGTCTGCTTAGTGCTAATTGTCAAAGACTCTCAATTACCATTCCCTCACCCTAGATGGTTTGATAGCAAGTGTTCCAGGGTGCTTTGGGAGCCTGAGAATGCATTGAGAACAAATCCCAGGGATCGAACTGTGGTCGCAATTTGTTGACTGAACTCCGAAAAGGCCATCAAGGAGAGAAAGAGAGATCTGAAAGAAGAAGCATGGGATAAACTTTTACCCGCTTGCATGCTGTCCCAGAGTGCCTGTTTTTGGGAAATTGTTAACTGCCTAATGTTCACACAAAATGCTGGGCATATTCACATTTCGCCCAATAAGTGGGTTAAACATTTTGAATGGGTATACATTTCTGGTACTGTCTCCAACCCGAAGTCCGAACTTGATTCACTGGAGCATGTCTCAAACATTGTCTTCTGTTGAGATGAAGTTCACAAAGCCCTTTTTTGTAGGCAAAGAACACAGCCCATGGCCCAAATGGGATTCCTGTGTAGTTATATTTAATAGGACATAATCTTTGGGCCCCTCTACTCACCTTGGTCCTAAACACAGAAGCCAGAGAAGGTCTATCTAGTTCCTGGTCACAATCTATTATAGTATCTGTCTTTAAAAAAGGTGGTTCGGTCCAGTGGTTTTATCTAGACTCTCGTCCCGGGTGGAAGTTAATTGAATTATCTTTGCTCTTAAGTACAGCTTTAGGCTTGGATGAAGTACCTTTGATCGATGCCTGAATTTACACTCAATTATAAACACATATGTTGTTACTGAGCAGGGAAGTTTACACATGGCCTTGATGGATCTCACATCTGCCTTTGATCTGGTTAATAGGGACAAACTTTGGCCTCTGCTTCTGTCAATTGAGGTGCAGTCAGTCATTGTCTGTTTTTAAGAGAATTGCACAAAGACATGTCGACTGCTGTAAGATGTGGTATGAGTGGCCAATGCATGACATGTTTTTGGGGTCAAAAGAGGTGTCAGACATGGGCGTATTTTGGCACATTTCCTTTCTGCAGTACATTAATCAGTTAGAATTTGCATTGCTTCAGGTTGCTAAAGACTTACCCAAAGTGGGTGACAGGCTCATTCTGCCATTTCTGTACGCCGATGATGCTGTACTGTTAGACTGTACATCCCTTGATGTGAAACACCCACTTCAATCATTTGTGGTATTCATGACCTCCCTAGATCTATCCATTAATTGTACGAAGTCGCAGATAATGGTAGCAGATCCTAAATCCACGAACTCCTGCTGATATAGCAGCTCAGGATGTGAAAGTACTAGCTTATCTGTGTCTCCCTATCTGGGGTTACAGTTTGACCACAAAGGATCATGGTCCACTCTTTTATTTACCAAGAACTTCTCATTAATTATTCTCATTAATTAAGTCCATCACAGTAATTTCTGATTTTGCCTCCAGGTTGGGCAATTGGCTAACCCCTTCTATGGTTAGGATCTGAAAAGCTAAATATCTTTCAGCTGTTGCTTATTGGACTGATATTTTGGGCTATGAGGACACTTCAACCTTACAAATTGTGGAGAACTCTTTTTTCAGACATTTGTTGTCCCTTCTTCAGAGCACCTCGGCATATATAGCACACGAAGAACTTGGAGTGGGTTATATCTCCAATGTCCTTGCCCTTCGTCTGTTACTTAGATGGCTTTCTGTTTAAGTGTCTAGCCATCTTCTATCAACAAAGACATCATAAGGGACTGTCTAAAATTGAATGGGTTACATCAGATTTGACGGCTGAGTTATGTTGAAATAAATTGTCATGTTCTTGGCCAACCAGACCTTTAAAGTGTTTTTAGATCAGACTTGAAGTGGACCAAATCTAAATTTTCTTGCATATAGGAAAGAAAGCAGGGAGATGGAGCAGCTAGTGAAACCCTCCATGCGCGCACTTGCCCTTTTGAAATCTACCTCTCTAAGATATTATATTATGAGCAAAGTTGTATAGGACTTCCTCCATTCCATTTACAACTGTACTGGGATATAATTAGCGGTGCTTTCTGTTACAGGCTGAGACCTTATAGTACTATAAATACAAAAATCAGTATTCTGAACTTCTCCAACAGGATTCAATTCAGTGACTCTCTGGTCTACAACCAAGCATCTGGAGTGACTGCATTATCTTGTTAAGGTTTCATAACACAAAAGAGTGCCTCTCCCACCAGTTAGTTTAACTTGCATTTATTTTTCATTAACATGTGTGCATTATTTTATATGAAGTTGTCTAAAGGTGAGCAAAATAATGATGTGCCTGTGGAATATTTTGTTCTTTCCAGTCACCTTTGACCCCACCACCACATCACTCAGGATCACAGTTGCCATAGTTTTCTATGCACTTCAGTCATTGTATGAAAATGAAGACAACCTGTAAATGTGACAAATAAACAAAGTAGGGCTTACATGGCTCCTTCATTTACAAGTACTTATTGAGGCATTTGCACCCTCCTGAGAACAGAGCCACAACCGCCAGGAAGGCACGCCGCAGAATTTGAAGCTTTCTGCCCTCGAAGCACAGGTCTGTAGCCTAACACCGAAAAGGCTGCTCTGTGCAGTGATAGTGCTGCAGTCAACAAAGTGTGTGGCACTGCAGTACAGCGGGGCTGATCTCAGTGGGCTGGGCACTTGAAAGACCCATGAAATTCCTGAAGACTTGCACATGTGCGCTTATGCTCTGGGCCTCATGAAATTACTGCTTTACCCTTACTCAGTGCGAAGGTTGGACTAGAAACCATCCACTAGAATAAGCATTATTTTTGTATTTTTTCACCTTAAGTTTTTTTTGGTTTTTTTTACCGTTAAACTGACTGACACTAATGTAAAAAAAGACTGAACAAATAGATGGTGACACCCCATACTAATGAGCGTCCACTGAATGGTGGAGGCCTGAAAGAGTCACTATACTTTCATCCCTATGTTTGTATTCCAGAATCCTACCATTGTACCCACAGTCAATTAATGGAACAGGAGCTTCAATGTTTAAAAAAACAGACATAATGCCTATGAACGTCATGGTGAACATACATCCTCAACCGTCAGAAAGTGAGGGCTGTCTGTCATGAACCACTTCATCACTGTGACTAAATGTCACCTTTTTGAGATGTGAATAAATGAATGAATAATCAACATGTAAAGCGCGAACAATGCCCAAAGGCGTCAAGGCACTGATAGTGGAAGCCAGGTCAGGGGAAGGTAGAAATCAGTACTTTGAAGATTTAGGGGCACAAAAGCCAGGACTTTAAAGATTTACGAATTAGGGCATGTGACTCATGCCAAAACGTAGATATAGGTAGGGTGTTCCAAAGTTTGGATGCGGTCACAGCAAAGGCACTTCCTCCCCACTTTGCCTTTCTGAATCTAGGTATTACTAGCCAGTTCTTGTTGGTAGAACGCAGCTGTCTGGCAGGGACATAGCGCTGGAACAGGTGTTTTATGCCTTCTGGGCCAAGGTTAAAAAGTTAGGGCCTTAAACAAAATTTGCTTTGTGGCAGAAAGCCAGTGCAGTTTTCGAATGGCAGGGGAGATAGAATGAAATTTCGGAAGATCTAAAATCAGTCTTGCTGCAGCATTCTGGGCAAGCTGCAACTTATGAATGGATCCCTAGTTAATGTCCAGATAAAGGTCATTGCAATAATCCAGTCTGGACAGAATTAGGATAACTGCTGCGTGTTTCCGCGATGGAAGGGATAAAAAAGGAAAGATCTTCATCTGAATGCTAATAACCCAGAAACACGATGATACCATTCTGTTCACCTGAGGGTCGAAAGAAAGCTTGTTGTTAATTATGCCCCCGAGATTTTTTGCTGAAACAACAGGGCGAGGGCATGATCCAAGCATTTCTGGCCACCAAGAATGGGTTCATATATTTTGTTAGTGGCCGAAGACCAGAACCTCGGTTTTATCCCCATTAAGTCGGAGAAAGTTATTTGCCATTGAGGAGGCAACAGCCTGCATGCATCTGTTGAAATTAGCTGCTGAGGCCTCTAAATGTTTTGTAATAGACACAATTATTTGTGTGTCTTCAGCATAAGATAGGGCCTCCAATCCAAAGGATTGAATCACCTTGGCCAGGTGAGCAACAAATATATTAAACAGGATGGGACTTAAAGAGGAGCCCTGGGGACTCCACAGAAGGTAGTTATAGGGTCAGAATAGAATTTGTCCATCTTAACTTACTGTGACCTGTCTGTAAGAAATTAAACCAAAAGCTCTAGGGCAGAGTCTGAGGCCCCGATTTCCTGAAGATGATTAGTCAGCCTTGCCGAGGAGATGGTGTCGAAGGCCGCAGATAGGTCTAACAGTATCAACAATGTAGTGTACCCGGCATCAACTTGGGTACGATTGTTGTTTACTGCAGCTGTTAATGCAATCTCAAATCCGTGGCCTGTCCTAAATCCGTATTGGGAATGATCGAGCAAAAAATATTGCTCAGGGTAAGTGCTTAACTGATTATTTAGGTGTTTTTCCAGAATCTTGGCAGGAACAGATAGCAAGGAAATCGGATTAATCACAATGTGTACATTTCGAGTTGAAAAGATGTTTGCGAATTATAATGTACCGTTTGCACATAACGAGGTAGGCTTTGAGACTGCAGACACCACTGATACACTTGTGAGCATATGTACTGCTTTCAGAGCTGCAGAAGGTCACTGTGGAGGGGACGACAGTGCTCATGGGATGGATGACATGAAGATTTCTTTTTTCTGACAAGGGTTCTGGGACAATCTTTTTCTTGATGTTGAAAAGGGGAGAAATCTCCCTAAGAAGAATGAATCTACTGTCAACCATTTGTAGTGTTTTAGATGTTGCTTTACATGGCATGCTGCCCTCAAATATGAAACGAAAACACTTGAAATGCAAACGCCAAAAATATCAAGTGAAAACCTTTGATTACCACCTACAATACTTCCAACCCACTGATTAGCGTGTCTTTTCAGGCTCCAGAAGTGACAATTAGTCATCATCTTTAAAAGGACAAGATTCTTAATGGTTCAGAGGGGTGGATAATGTAATACTAACTGTGCTTTTTACAAACAAACCATATTGTCTAGGTTTCCTGAATGGTAACATCGATTAATATTAAGTCTGTTTGCAGATTAAAAACTCCAGTGATCACATGGTCTTTTGCTGGTGGATTCAGTGCAGTACTTACATACCAAACAAAACTGTTTTACCCTTCTTTCTAAGCAGTTCATATCATTATTAAAGCGTCTTTTGGTGCACCTGGAACTTTGCAATGATGTCACCTGAATATCTAAAATGGTTAGTGTAACAATGAAAAGGACATTGGCATAGTATAGGAATATAAAGTTTTACATACCGAGCTATACATTTATTGTAGCCAGAATATCCTGAAGGTAAGTATATTCCAGTAAGGATAGATTTACCAAACTTTACTCCACCCACATTTATTTACCTTGACAATATTTATACTTTCTATATAGATTGGTGTGGATTAAATTGCTCCGCCCTTTTCCAAGGTAGAAAGGTACAGGTAGGAGTTTGGGAGAACCTGCAGTCAGTCATGTTTGTGGGCGTTGCCAAACGTCCAAGGCAAACCATGCCATAGATTGTCTAGTTCACCTCTTTAGTGAAATGTGCTAGTGCAGAAATGTCTGCATTTGTGGCAGGGGAAATGTGCATTGCTAATGCAAATACACATTCCATGGATCCCTTGGTGAAAGCCAGCAGGTATAAAAAAGGTAATTTCATTTGTAAGCATATGTTACCTTAAGCATATTTTTACAACTGAATTTATGTATGTTAATAGGGCCCTACAAATTTCTTAACCTTTCTACTTAAGTTTCAGGCATTATAACAGTCTTCCATTGTGCCCCTTCATAGCTTACCCCTACCATCTGATAAGACCATTGAGTTTTGCTCAGCTGTTACTACCATTCTATGGAACTTTTTTGGCGCTTGTTTGATAAAGGTTGTGGATGAGTTTAATGTAATCTTCGGGGCCTATTAAATTTGAGCGGATTTCACGGAGGCAGCAAATTGAAAGCTGGTTTTAAAGTAACATGCTAGAGCAGCTGCAATAGACCGTGCCAGGAGGTTTCGTTATGGGTCTTTCCTTTTTCTTTACTTTATAGCAGTCTGCTCAGATTACATTTATTGTCCAAAAAATTGTTGATGTGCACTTGAGCATCAATATTAGAGCCTGCACCGATGCAAATGAGACTCTTTACTTTTTCAGTTTTTTGGGAGTTTGTGATTTTGATTGCATTATGTCAAGGTTTTCTTTGATAGAACCCAAACCAATTTGAAACACAACTCATTTATACTGGAAGAATTTCGGGCCAGATGTACATTATAATTTTGCGGTTGCAAACTCTGCTATTCACAATTTAGGGGCATATTTACTAGGAAGTGGCAGAGCGCAGCGTTAACCACCTTGGCTTAACACTGTGCTCCGCCACTTCCAAAATGCAGGGCTGCACCACATTTACAAGGATACGGTGCAGCCCTGCATTTCCCCCTGCGCTGGTGCTAGTTTTAGCTACCTAGCGCCCACGCAGACCCCCTTGCACCATAGTGCAAGGGTGCCTGCATTGTAGGGGAAGATTGTTTATGTGCAGGAAGGTGTCCCTTCCTGCACATAAACAATCAATGGCCTTTTGCTGTTTCTGTGTGTGCTGCACAACGCCTGTTTAAGACCATGGGGGATATGTACAAGGAAGTGGTGGAGCATGTTGTTAGCCTCCTTGGCTTAACGACATGCTCCGCCACTTCGGAAACGCAAGGCTGCACCATATTTACAAGAATGTGGTGCAGCCTTGCATTTCCCCCTGCGATGGCGCTACGTTTAACAACTTAGCGGCAACGCAGGCACCCTTGCACCATCGGGGAGGATTGGTTATGTGTAGGAAGGTGTCCCTTCCTGCACATAAACAATCCTAAAATGCCATTTTGTAACTTTCATGTGTGCTGCTTCATGCAGCACACATGAAAGTTACAAAATGTCATTTTTTCAAAAGGTTTGTTTATGTACAGAAGGGACACCTTCCTGTACATAAACAAACCATGGCATTTTGCTTTTTCCATGTGTGCACAAGGCAGCACACATGGAAAAAGCAAAAACGAGGAGAAATAATGCATTTCTCCTCGTTTCGCCAACTTAAGACCAGGATTTTCCTGGTCTTAATTTTGGCGCTGCCTCCTATGTACGCCACCCTTGTACATAGGGGGCAGCGTCAAATACAATGGGTGTTGCGGTGGAACGCCCACCACAACACCCACTGCACGCCCCTTTCACGCTAACCATAGCGTGAAAGGGTGCCTTATGTACAAGGCAGCGTTAAGCCACGTTAAGTGGCTTAACGCTGCCTTACACTTAAGGCGCAGCCCCTATCGCCACCACAACGTCCGTAAAATTGATGTTGTGGTGGCGATAGGGGCTTGTACATATGCCCCCAAGTTTTCCCTGGTCTTAATTTTGGTGCTGCCCCATATTTATGCTACCCTTGTAAATATGGTGCAGCGTCAAAATCAATGGGTGTTGCGGTGGAACGCCCACCACAACATCCATTGCCTGCCCCCTTCATGCTAAGTATGGTGTGAAAGGGGGCCTTATTTACAAGGCATCGTTAAGCCACGTTAAGTGGCTTAATGCTGCCTTGTGAATAAGGCGAAGCCCATATCGCCACAGGAACATCACTAAAAATGACCTTCCTGTGGCGATAGGGGCTTGCACATTTGCTCCTTAGTTTGCAATGTGCTAAGCCACTTTTGCCATTCAGAAAAACTTTTCCAAATAGCAACTGGGGTCTTATAATAAATTCATTCTGAATTGCGGTTAGAAGGGGGTTGAAAGGAGCATCCCCTCCCATTGGCGATTTAGAGTGAGATGTATTAATGGTTTGCGACCGCAATTGCAGACATGCTTTTTGATGCAAAACCCCATCTACTGACATTAGTAGACATGGTTTTGCGCCAAAAATAATGCTGCAGGAAAGCAGGCATTAAAAGGAGAAAATTGTTAAGTTCTCTTTTCTTTTCTGACTTTGCCTGTGTGCTGCACTGTACAGCACACTTACAAAGTAGGAAAAGTTTTAAAAGTTATCTAGACATAGTACTTTGTACTGGAAGGGTACCAGACTAGTGCTAGTCTCACACACACACATCGTTGCACTATGGTGGAAAGGAGTGTGTGTGGCGCTCAGCAGCAAAAAAAGTCTGCGCCGCACTAGGGAGCGGGGAGGAGAGTGGCATATTGCTGTAGATATGGCGCTCTCCTGCTCTCTCCCTGTCATGCAACGCAGCATACTAACTTTGGGTGCTGCGCTGCATTGCCTGGCACTTTTGTAAGTCTGGGCCCTAGAGTAGAAGCAGTCTAAATTAGAGTGCTGATTAGAACAGCACTTTAGAATTCTCAAAACGTTCTTATGAAGTTATGACGCATCTGACCGAGAAAAGCTGTTTGACATCTTAACCACATATACTTTAAAAGCCTCAAACTCATTTCAAAGTCTGATGTCTTTCTTGCTGCAGGGCCAGATCTCCTGAACTGCAATAATACAGGGAATTGGGTTGAATAAGTTTGACCAAGTGAGACAATTTTGCACTGACATTTGCACCAGATGACCAGTGCAATGACACCATTTGCACAGACTCAGTGCAAGATCAGTGGTTTGCACCCGCCTGCCAAGGCAAGTGTTGTTTTAAAGCTGGTTTAAAGTTGTTCGGCAGTGGTGCACCACCAGCGCGCAATTGTTTGATTACGGTGCAATATACATGATCTGACCCTTTATCTGATGTTCACGTTCTGAAATTTTGCATAAGAAATGAATACATGAAAACGGATGAAAAGCCACTTCTTATGACAAGGACCACCCCCTCACACAATAGGCTCTAATTGCCTCGGTTTCTCGGAGATTAGCAGCCCATATGGGACTCTTTTTGACACCATTTCTTTAGCCCTATTCATTATGGCTCTCCGGTAATCCTATTGGGAAAGGGCCTTGTTAAGATGAATATGCATGTGCCTTCCATTTACACTCATAAAGAGTCAAGGACAGTTGATGGTGGGCTTTTATTAAACAAGTATTAAGACCAGCAGCAATAATCTTTCAATAAACAAGGCCCAGCTCATGTAATTCTCCATTTAAAATGTCTTAGCTTTTGTCAACTTGTTGAATTACACTCTTTTTTAAGATAAGGCCCCTAATGGGTGTTGGGCATTAAGGACCTCGCCGTTTGTGTAGCTTCAATAGAGTGCTAGTACCTGATATTTTAATTAATATTTAAACCTACATGCTTATGTGTGCCCTGTCTGAATGATCAATGAATGCATATGAGGGTGACACAGTGCTTAGTTTGTGCTGGTTCTGGTGGTTGCGGGTGGTGGGCACTGGCACTCATTTTTGGGGACTGCTGTTTATTTTTCCTCATGAGACTTTGCCCCAGAGAAAGAGTGATAAAGGTGGAAAAAAGAGAATGAAGAAGGAAGAAAAATACAAAAAAAGGGGACAAAGGAATGAAAACAGGAATGAAAAAGAACTTGCAAGAGTGAGATAAAGATGTAGTAAGTGTAGGGAGGTAGAAGAAAGAGGCATGTGGCGGAATTAAGACTAAACTGACTATATACACCCAACTCGGCATTTGACAATGCTGCCAGCGGGTTCTAGGATCAATTTTGTGCCCCTGCATTTTTTTTAATATAAAATAAGCACATGACCATATAAGGAAAATGTTGCTGTGCTGAGTGTCAGTGAAACAGAGAACTAAAAAATGTAAATATAATTTCGAATTATGCCTGAGTATTGGGTTTTCTTCTCACATTCACAACTGCTTTTTTAATCTGTATTTGTGGCGTAGAAACGTGACAGCAACCTTATGACATTAAGGCATGCCCACCTTTTACCCATGAATTTGTTTCTGGAAGTTGTATGTTTTTCGTAACTGAGCTCTCCACTGACCTTCCTGTGTTAAACACCACAACAGTAGCTTGCATCACCTGATGTTAAAATTTATCATCCTTTAGTATCCTCAAAAGCCTGTCTGGATGTACAATCAGGGCGGGACGGGCTGTAGCAGTCACCGGGCGTTTTGTACCCGTGGGGGCGGTTTTGCTGCTGAGGACCGGTTTTGCAGCAGTGCTGCAATATTGGCGCCCTGTAACAAAAGCAGGAGCGGTGCTTCTCACTAGCACCCCCCTCGCTCCCGGGGCTGATCGAGCAGCAATCTGCCAGGGTTGGTAGCTGTTCCCAGTCCGGACGTGTGCCGGATGGCTCTCTATTGAAGTATTGTTAAACCATATAGCACAATGCTGCAAGAACTTGATTATGAGTACAGGAGATATTTATCACACCTGATACCACAGGGTACATTATTTATTGGGTGCAATAAATAGCACCTATTACAAGTTTGTGGGGAATAACATGCGGATTTTGGTGTTTATCGCACCAAAATCTGCATGATATGGTAAATAGAGTAGGCCAGATACACAAAAGTAAACATACACTTTAGTGTATGTTAATGACTGTTTGGCATTCACAAAAGGATATAAAATAGGACTTCAGTTGGATGCAAAAAGTCATGGGCCTCTAAAAGGGGCGTGACCTAAGTAATTAAGGCTATTACTTAAACATGTGAATTACATTTTGTGGTCCCTGTAGTGTGCTACCCAACCAATTTGGGGGCATATCATCAAGGCCATGCGATAATTATCGCTCAGCGCTCTTAGCGCGAGGATAATTATCGCCGGCCAACTCTGAATTTTATCGCGGAGATAGCGTGCTATCAGCAACGCTTATCTCCAAAGCGATAAGATTCAGAGCGCAAGCTGCCAATTGTGCGATTATCGCTGGAAATACAGCGATAATGGCACAAGGTTTGGTGATAGCTTGCTGATAGGGCAAGACATACTTAGCCATGATATCCACCTTACATAGGATATCATGGCTAAGTCAGTCTTGAAGCAGGCGTAAGGAAAGTAGCGATAACTGTGGTTATCGCTACTTTTCTTATCGCTCTGCTTGTTTGCGTGCAGCTTGATAATTGGAGAAATGTCGGTTAGCGACATTTTTCCAGTTATTTTAGCACGGAACGCCCACTTTGCATCTCATTAGAGATGCAAAGATGGGCGTTGGAGGAAAGGGTGATAATGCAAGGATACACGCGATAGCGTGACCTTGCTGATTAGGAGATAAAATTATCGCCGCTTTCCGTCAGAAAACGGACGCTAAAGCGGCGATAATTTTATCTCCGGGGCTTGATGATATGCCCCATAGAGCGGTATTAAGTAAAACGTGAAGTATGAACAGGAACTAAATCACTGACATGGAATACCTTAGCATTTTTTCCATTAATTACTCAGTAATCGATCAGTGTTATTTGCCAGAAAAGTTAAGAACATGAAGAGAGGGCCCGATTGGGTCCCGTTTAAATGTCCATTTTTTATTACAAACGGGTCTGACAGCCGGAGAGACCCGGCCCACTTAAAGCCCTGGAGTGCATCTTTCCCAAGACACTATACCTTTCAAACAGACTCCAGATGTCTGTTGACTCCAGGGTTACTCTTATTACTAATTAAAAGTGTTTCTATCTTCAGGGTCAGGCTATTGAAACTGTCCAGGAATTCAGAGCAGACATTTCATTATTTCGGAATTCAGGTGGAGCTATGTCCTAGCAACAGTCACCCTCTACTCTCTTGGATCTGCTTTTCTCTGTTAATTCTTTTATTTTGTTTATTGAAAGTTTGTGCACATTTTACAAAGCCTCACAGGAAATCAGCATATAGAAATAAAGAATCAATTCCACATAAAAATGTCAACAATATGCCATAGCTATAAAATATCATTCCATGTGAAATTGCAGTTTCATTCTCCACAGCATAGATTTTCCTTAATGTATTTCCTCAATAGCCCTAGTGCCTGTTCACGAGGCAATTTACAGATATTTGTCTAGTGAAACAAAATCGGAGCAAGTCCTCATGTTAGACATACTTCAAGAATAATTTGCCAATTTCCCAAAAATATCAGATCACAAATATCCAGTAACATTAAAAGTAGACCTCTCCTTGGTTTTTGGCACATATCATCATATCACAAAATTATTAGGGTTGAGTATGGGAAATAAACCGTGATTCCATTTAGTTTGTTCATTTATTTTATTTGTCAAAAAATGTCTTTTCTGGAATGCTGTAGAGGGATTAGGTGGCCGTACTGTTTCGTCTGTCAGTCGAGGTCCTCCTAAAAATTCCTCTTCTTCTGTTTTTCTAGGCTATTCTTTCTCTTGGGTGGGGCTGGAGAGCCTCAAAAAGAAAGAAGGCCAGGTAAGTTTCTATTCTATATCTTTCTTCTAGTCTCCCTATACTTCCCTGTCTTCCTGTTTCATTACTTCTGTCGTTTCCTGTAGCATTCTTATATTTTGCTTTCTTCTTATCTGGTTACTCTTCCTGTCATTTCCTATTTTCTTCTCTTTTCACTTCCTCTACTCTTGTGTTCCTCAGGAACTTCTATAACATAAACCAACCAAAACCAAAGGGGAAAAAACATATGGCTCTCAGAGTAGTCACTGTCTCTCTTTTTCACTTCCTATGACTCTCTCGCCCCAATATAAAGTCCACTTGCTGCGTGGCTCATTTACTATGGAATGTCACCTACTCCCAATCAAAACAAACAAAAACGATTTTGCTGTTTTACCTGCCCTCAACAGGACTTCATTCCCCTGCCCCCTTGTCACTGGGTTTTTCTCCATTCGTGTACGCCATTGCTCATCTTAAGAAGCCACGCTCCCTGGTGAGTGTGGCAGGGGCCGAGTGCCTATCCATTACCCCAGTCTCCTGGGAGTCACAGCAGGTGGGCCTCCCATTGTCGGTTTTTGCAGCATGGTCTTCACATTCCTCTGTAGCGTTCTCTCACCACCGCCACCACTCAGGATCTCCTCCTTCGGGTTCCGTGTTGTGGTCTCTTTGGTCCTCCTTTTTATTGGTCTCTCCACCTCCTCTGCCTGACTTCTGTTCTTCACGTCCCCTCTCTTCCTGCTTCTCTGCCTGTGCAGATGGAGGAAGTATTTTAGTGCATAGTGGTTATGTCCCAGTCTGACCCTATTTCACTGTCATATAAAGTATCAAACAATCCTCCAACACTGTGTAAGCAGCTGTCTCTGGAAATCCAAAGGCACTACCAGGAACACATGTAGAAACCTGGGCAGGGTGGACATCTTTAGAGATGCTTTCCATCCCACTCATGACTGTGCTTGATGTCGTCAATCAGCGAGGTCTGTATTGCTCCAATTTTGCAATGTTCTAGCATTGGCAATCCCAGTGGACTCCAAAGTTAGCATCTGACTAATCTCCAGGTACATGATTGCATCAGAAAACCAAGAAAAGGGATAGACTTAACCAAGACATTCAGCTAAGGTATTACCAATTTACAAACCAAGCCAGGAAGTAGGGTTAAAAGGCACTAGTCTTTCAATTGTATCATATTTAATCATATGGCCATGGGAGAAAATCTCTTCCCCATAGGTCAAAATTAGCAATATCATAGCCAAAATGGCCTTTTTACAGGTTATCATTGGGAATAACATTTTATGTTGCTTGTAAGGCTGCCAATTCCCATTTTATCACTAGATGTTTTATGCCTAGAAAATAATGTTTTTTTCTGAATTAACCTTCAAGCTGTATATCTTTGAATATCTCTCCAGAATGTTCGATCCTCTCTGAAGGCCTATCAGAGTCTTTTCCATTAACATCATATCATCAGTGAAAAACATTGATGCTATCCCCTCACCCCCTAAATTCAGAAGGTATATCAAACACACCTCCTTCTTTGCCAGATCACATATACAGTTGTTGAAAAGAAGGGGTGTTAGACCTGTCAGCCTGAGGGTGGTCTTTCCCCAATCCTTTTGCTTTTTGCCTCCACGTTTGGCTGAATCTTTTTGTTGGCATTAGGACTCTGAGCACTTTACCAGCGCTAATCAGTGTTAAAGTGCATGTGCTTCCTCCCTAAACATGTGTGTAATTGGTGTATACCTGATTGGCATATTTACTTTATTCATAAGTCCCTTGTAAGGTGGTAAACCAAATACCCAGGGCCTGTAAATTAAATACTACTCGTGGGCCTGAAGCACTGATTGTGCCACCCACAGAAGCAGCGGCGACTGATGCAGGGTGGCAGGGTGAGGGAGATTTTGGGGGAGGTGAAAGAAAAAAGAAAAATCCCACTTACTTCCTCTGCAGGGCCACCGTCTCTCTGTCTCTCCTCTGGCGTTGTCTCTCCTTCGGAAGCAGGGAGCACCCAGGCACTCCTAAGCCAACCACGACACTGCTGTCACCATGACAGCAGCGTAGTGATTGGTCTGAGTGCCGTAGTTTGGCGCTTAGACAGGCAGTGGGAGCCTGGGTATGTTCTCCACCCAGGCTTTGAATTACAGCCCGATGAAGAACATGCTAAGTGCACATTACTGTTTGGCCAGCCCAAGATGGGTGGCCAAACGTCACGTGCACTTAAGTGCATGAACCACCCCTTCCCCTGCTGGCTGTGAGACAGCCTAGCACCTACCCCGTAAAACTGCCTCAGTAAGGAAAAATAAAATGATAATAGCCTGTTATTATCATTTCATTTTTACTTTTTTCCACTGCTGAAAAGCTGTGGGTTGACGGTCCTCCACCTTAGCGGAGGAGCTGCCACTGCACAGATTTAGCTTTTCAAACCTGTCCCAGGTCTGCCACTGCAGTACCTGTGTTTGCAGGTTACTGCCACATCTATTTGACATTTAGAAGTCATCCCTAAGGTTGGTCCTAGGTAGCCCTAAGAGCAGGGTGCTATGTAAGTAAAAGGTGCGACATGTACTTTTATGTTTTGCAAGTCTGGGTAGTGACAAACAGCCTATTTAATTTTTTCACTGCTGTGAGGTCTACTCCTCTCATAGGTTAGCATTGGGAATTCCTTAATCCACTATTCAACTGTAATTCCTGATTAGATAGGAGCAGCTTTTTCATGTTTCAAATGTTCAGAATGATATTGATAAATCTTACTTACTGGTGAAGTTGGATTTAACATTGCTATTTTAGATATGTCACTTTCAGAAAATGGACATTTCTCTGCACTTACTGCTCTGTGTGCCTGACAGCCTGTCTCCAATACACTTCTGGGATGGGTAACAGCTAAATTTTGTGCATTTCCTCTAGCAGCCACAACAGAGGATGGATAGATGTGTCTGAGTACCCACCTACATACATATGCATTCTGATTGCCTTGCCTGAGCAGGATGGAAGTGAGGGGCTAACCCATCACTTGAATAGGTAGTGGCCTGGCTCCACACAAAGGGCGTATTTACCCCCATAGTTAGCCTGGCAGACAGGACTGGGCTGAAAGGGGAACCTGTGCCCTTCAGAGAGCTGCTCTGTAGTCACCTCCCCTTTTCCAAGGCACCATTGGGTATAAGTAATGGGTGTCTGACCCTCTAAGATTGGACACCTCTGGATCTTGAGCTGCACTTCTTTCAGAAGGACTGCTGTGCTGCTTAAAGGACTCATCTTTGGACTTCAGACTGGGAAGGTCTGCTTTTCTCTTGTGTTGCCCTGCAGCCTGCAGCTCTCTGACTTTGCTGAAGGAGAGCAAGACTCTGCCTTCACTCCAAGTGTTCTCCAAGGGCATGTTGGCTTGCCTCCTGTTGCTTGAGACTCATGGAAATAAAAGTCTCTACCTCTGCTCCTGTGCCTGTCTCACTGGAAATGGCCCAGATACTTGCAACATGGATTTCGATGCATCTCCTGTCTGCGTGTAGCAGAACCAGCGCATCATTGTGGGAGTAAAATCGGCACATTGCACCAGAACCAGCGCTTTGCCTCCAGAGATCGTTGCGTCAGACGGCGTATCACCACCATGCAGCTTGATGAGATCGACACATCCCCTCGACTGTGTGGCAGAATCCGGCCCATTGCTTGACACCTCTCGACTCCGGCATACATCTTCAGAACTAGCGCATCACCTTCACTGCATGGAGAAGATCAACGCATCTCGCTGTTTGAAACCAGGAAAGGTACTTTGCTCACCGGGGACTGTGTGGGTCCTGTAGCTGGCCGGAGCTCCATTGCGTTTGGTCTGAACTTTGACTTTGACAGTGTGACATAGAGTAACCTTTTTAGAGTTAATTGCTTCTAAGCGCTTTGCTGCAGTTATTCCTTTAAAATTCAGTCTCTCAACTCCTGTACATTGAAATTTTGTTGTTTTTGGTCTGGTTTTGTTTATAAAATAATGATCTATTTTTATAAACCTGTGTGGAATCTTTTTGTGGTGTATTCATTGTGTTAATGTGTGTAGTTGTGTTGCACAAATACTTTACACATTGCCTCTTTAGATAAACCTGACTGCTCAGTGCCAAGCTACAGAGGGTGAGCACAGGTTATCTTATAGTGTGTATCTAGCTTACCCTGACTAGGATTGAGGCTTCTGCTTGGACAGCGTGCATACCTTTGTCAACCAGAAACCCAATTTCTAACAAGGAGGAAAGCAAACAACCCTGTCTTATCCGAGGACGTCAACATATGGGCTCGTAAAAAACTTCTTATCAATGGTCAACCTATCTTCACCCATCTAGCTAATAAGATGCACTAACCAGCTCCTGGCACCCCAAAAGGTTATTTTGTTACAGCGTGTATTCCTTGTTATTTTTGTTGAAGCTGTGAGAAAATTGACAAATACACTTTATAGCAGTCGATCTGACACATATATTGTGGTTGTGTGACAGCATTGTGCATCATTGAGTTCTGAGAATGGATTCCCATCTACTTAGCCCTCATCTCATTCACACAGGTTGTTCATTAGGGAAAAACTTTCTTGCAAGGGCAGTGTATCTTAGGTAAAAGTTAATTGGAAGGTAAAGTGGCATTATTTTTCTTGCATATTGGTACAAGTATAGCTTCCTTCCAAACCCCATTACCTTATGAGTTTCAAGTATCGCCATTATCACTGTAAACAGATCCATTTGTCTGTCATCAGAAGGCACGGACCTTGCAGTCCAGGTCCAATGGTAGTGGTGAATGTTTCTAACACTGTTCAAATCTACAGAAAATAATAAACAACTAGAATAGCTTATTCTGCATCAGATCAGGGGAAAGGAGAATGCAGAAAAATGAGACACTGGATATC
The DNA here is from genome assembly GCA_963921515.1 of Calotriton arnoldi. Taxonomy (NCBI): domain Eukaryota; kingdom Metazoa; phylum Chordata; class Amphibia; order Caudata; family Salamandridae; genus Calotriton; species Calotriton arnoldi. Next base: position 172,678 of record CAWUFW010010649.1, read on the forward strand.
ACCAGTCTAACCTAACACTCAGCTGGACATTGACAAGTGCTGGGTCATAGTGAATATATAAAGACAAGATTAAGATCTTTAGTGCCATATCAAAGTATAGCAGTGTTTAACATTTCCCATTATAAACAATATATCTTCAGAAAATGTATAGGTTTTCAACTATCTATTTTCTGGTAGAACTATTAAATAGCTGAAAACTGAAACATAAATATTATCTTTGGAATTAAGGTCATTATGGATTTGGAATTATTTCACTTCTTTTACGGATAAGTTAACTACCTTCTATTTTGTGAGAGCACAATATCTGGTTCAAGGATACAGTCAAGGTTGATTTCATAAACTGCAGCATAACAATAATTAATCAGAATTATAATGCCCACATGATTGCTAAATAATAATTACCCTATTCGACATCCCTACCTTAGTGAATCAGAAGAAAAATATTAAAGACTTTGAAAATGAATAAGCATTTGTCCTATCCCTCAAAAAGGTAAAAAAAAATGTGTTAAACTAAATCTGAGTTCAAATCCAAACATGTGGCTTGATTGCTAAGAATCCTTTTCTGTATTCAAATCACATTTTTTTAATTTGTAAAAATGTTCACAAACAATCTCCAAGGTTTTCATGAACTTTGGATATAAGACCATGGCTGCAGACTCTGTGTATCTTGATTGCCTAACAATGATGCTCTGGACGACAAAGAACTAAGGGTCCGATAAATTGTTTGGCATACAGAGTAATCTCCATTGGCATGATGGAGGAATTAATGTCTGCCAGGCCAAGACTACTGTGCCACCAAGTTTAGAAATGACCACCAAGCTACAGGTCATTGGCAGGAACACCACGGCTGTTCCGTCAATGCTTATTAAAGTTTGACGCACTGCTCCATCAACATGACAGAGCTGCCCATCAAAGTTAATTGTTTTGGGGTTTTTTTAAATGAAAATCCCCAAATGGCATTTTCTTTTTGAAAATAAAAAAAGTTCTCCCCTCACCTTGGATGTTCTCTCCCATGGCGAGGGGAGCATTGATCAGTTTTTACTGCCCCTTACCAAGAAGCTTTTCCTGACAGTGATGGCCAGTGAAAACTGACCTGTATGTCTGCCTATCTAAATTAGGTGTGTGGACTAAGAGGCTGTCTGACAGGTGTAACCATGGTGGAGACAGAATATAAATCTAGTGTTCGGACCATTATCTTTGTGGTATGGATACACTGTTGCCATTGCCATGGAGTATACATAATGCCAAGATATAAATCAGGCCCTTATACTTGATAACTTGAGAATGACCACCTCCATTTGCAAGTCTCCTGAAAGTTTGTGGAGTATCATGGAAATATAGTTTTTGGGATGCACAAACCTGTGCAATAACCTGGAAATTCAGAGCCAGCTGGAACAAAGGTATTTTCCACATTTCATTAAACCCACAGCCAACTCCACAATACTATTGTGGAATTATACAGTAGGCCTTAGGAAAGGGGATTGGGATAAGAGCAAGAAACAAAGACACTAGATATCATCACACATCTGGTCGCACACCTTATGCACTAGCAGTGCATTGATAAGTAAAATGCAAAGCATGCCTATACTTTGAACATTAGTGTTTTAACTTAGAGTTTTGCCTATGATATACTTGCATTCCCTATATTTCCACTCTCTATTACAATTTCAAACTCAGCCTTTCTTCTGAGCTGAAATACAATTACATTTTGATATGATTGACTATCAATCAGGATTATAATAAACTTGCTTAACTATAAGAGCTACCCTCATAAGTAGAAAATTCATTTTTGTGCTTAGTTTGCGATCAGTTTGGCAAATGGATAACTGTAACATGAACACATTTGTTGGTGTTGCATGTGTAGTTTCCAGCCCTGGTCACATATGTGTTCACTAACCTTGAAATATTTACTATCTTTTGTATCAGCATACCATACATCAATACCTCTTGTGCTAATATACTTCTATTGGAGCTTACAATAGTTCATACTCTATGCAGTTGATTCTTTGTGGAGTAAATGGTGCAGTTGACTTCATAATCCCATGGAAGACTGTTGTGAAACAGGTGCTGTAGAGTTGAAATTCTTTTGGCAACCTCCCTTGTGAAACAAATGAGTTTGTGATCCCCAGGGATTATTCCTTGTGAGCAAGCAAATGCTATAGGAGCAGGACCTCTGACCTTGTGGCCAGAGTCCCGCTCTCTGCCCCAGCAGCTCTGCTTTTCATCGCCTGCCACTGCCCCGACACCTCCTCCTGGTAGGTGTTCGAGGCCCTCCTGTTGTCTGCCTGTGTGATGTTCCCTGTTTTTCTGTCTGTCTCCTGCATTATTGTGCCTGAAATTGTGGTCTTGTGTTGACCCCTTATTTTTGCCCTTTTGTCGTTTTGTGTACCTGTTGCCATTGTATTTTGTTTTTCAGTGTCAGTTTTTCGCCGCCCTTTTTTCCGCCGCTGACCCCCCGCGGCCCCTTCCCCTGCCAATTCCTGCTCCCGCCTCCCAGCTGCACTTCCCCCCCCCCTTCCCTATTTAATGGCGGCCGCTGTAGGGATGACTGAGCAGGACCTCTGACCTCGTGGCCAGAGTCCCGCTCTCTGTCCCAGCAGCTCTGCTGTTCATCGCCTGCCGCTGCCCTCGACACCTCCTCCTGGTAGGTGTTCGATGCCCTCCTGTTGTCTGCCTGTGTGTTGTTTCCTGTTTTTCTGTCTGTCTCCTGCATTATTGTGCCTGTAATTGTGGTCTTGTCTTGACCCCCTTATTTTTTCCCTTTTGTCGTTTTGTGTGCCTGTTGCCATTGTATTTTGTTTTTCAGTGTCCGTTTTTCGCTACCCTTTTTCCCCACCGCTGACTCCCCGCGGCCCCTGCCGATTCCCGCTCCCGCCTCCTAGCTGTGCTTCCCTCCCCCGTCCCTATTTAATGGCGGCCGCTGTGGGGACGACTGAGCAGGACCTCTGACCTCGTGGCCAGAGTCCCGCTCTCCGCCCCAGCAGCTCCGCTGTTCATCGCCTGCCGCTGCCCCTGACACCTCCTCTTGGTAGGTGTTCGCGGCCCTCCTGTTGTCTGCCTGCGTGTTGTTCCCTGTTTTTCTGTCTGTCTCCTGCATTATTGTGCCTGTTATTGTGGCCTTGTGTTGACCCCTTATTTTTGCCCTTTTGTCATTTTGTGAGCCTGTTGCCATTGTATTTTGTTTTTCAGTGTCCCTTTTTTGCCGCACTTTTTCCCCGCCGCTGACCTCCACGGCCCCTCTCCCTGCTGATTCCCTCTCCCGCCTCCCAGCTGCGCTTCCCTCCCCCATTCCCTATTCAATGGCAAGCCTGTCTATGCCCGTCCGTGACCCAACTGCGACCAGCGCCAGAGACCCTAGATCTTTGACCACCCACCGCTACGACTTAGCCGCCCTCCTCGCACTCAACCCCAGAAGGAACAACAACTGCCAGCTGTGCACTCCTAACACCACCCACAGCCAGTTCTCCTGCCGTCACTGCCGCCAAACCTTCACCACCCTCCGCACCACCACGACTGCCACCCACATGCCGGACGCCAACACCACCGAAGCCCTGAGGTGCATCCTCCTCAACGTACGCACCCACACGGCAGAGATCTGGGACCTCCTCAGCACCCTCTCCCCAGATGTCGCCTTCTTCACTGAAACTTGGACCAACTCCACCTCCGCCCCCGACATCGCCACCGCCATCCCTGACGGATACAAGATTCAGAGGAAAGACCGCCCCAATCGCCCAGGAGTAGGACTCGCCATCCAACTCACCACCTCCAGCTCAAGCGACAGCCCGCCCATTACTGAACACCTCCACCTCCACTTCCAGATCCAGACCACACCCAGAACAACCCTATGAGGCACCCTCGCCTACAGACCCCCCAGAACTTGAACTGCGCTCACCACTACCATCGCCGACCTCATCGCACCCCACGCCATCGCCTCCATGGACTGCATGCTCATCAGAGACTTCAACTTCCACCTCGACAACCTCAGCGACCCCAACTCCAGCACCCTCCTGGACAATCTTGCCAACCTCGGACTGAAACAACTCGTCACCACACCCACCCACAAGGCAGAACACACCCTCGACCCCATCTTCGCAGGAGGTAACCACGTCCACTTCAACCACACCATGCAACCCCCCTGGATGGACCACCACTGCGTTCACTTCCACGTCAACAAACCCACCATGCCCAAACCTGCACCCCGCCCTCCACGAAGGAACTGGAGCAAGGTCACAGAGGAGCGGCTCAACTCCACCCTCAACAGCGCTGCCCCCTCAACCTCAACCAACGCCAACCTCGCAGCCAAAGAACTCCACAGATGGATCACCAGCTGCGCAGATGAACTCGCACCCCTATGTAACCCCGACAGACAACGCCCCAGAAAGGCCACCTGGTTCACCCCCGACCTCCAAGAATCCAGACGCACCTGCAGATGTCTCGAAAGACCGCACCACCTACAAGAACGCCATTAAAGAATACCACCAACGCATCAGATCCACCACAAGGACCTTCATCCAGAACAAAATCCTCGCCAACTCCAGCAACTCCAAGGAACTCTTCAACATCATCCAGCGAAGCCACAGACATCACCCCCTCCCAGGACCTCTGCAACAAGCTCAGCTCATACTCAAATCAAGGACCTCTATGACAACTTCAATGACCAGGCACCTGGCTCCGAAACCACTCCCTCTCCGGCAATGCCAGCCAGCCCACCAGCTCCTCCTGGACCCCAGCCACCACCGAAGACACCGCATCGACCATGAAAAGCCTCCACTCAGGAGCACACTTGGACCCCTGCCCCCGCACGTCTTCCACAGGGCCGCCATCACACCGGAACTACAGCGCACCATCAATGCCACCTCGAAACCGGCATCTTTTCCGAAGACTGGAAACGTACAGAAGTCAGACGCCTACTCAAGAAGCCCTCAGCAGATCCCACGGACCTCAAGAACTACCGACCCATCTCCCTCCTCTCCTTCATGACCAAAGTCCCTGAGAAGACCGTCAACATCCAACTAACGAAATTCATCGAAGAAAACTCCATCCTCGACCCCTCCCAATCCGGATTCTGCAGCAACCACAGCACTGAGACAGCTCTACTAGCCGCCACAGATGACATCCGCACCCTCCTCAACCAAGGACACACCACAGCCCTGATCCTTTTTGACCTCTCTGCAGCCTTTGACACTGTCTCCCACCGCACACTGACCACCAGACTGCACGACGCCGGCATACAGGGAAGCGGCCTTGACTGGATCCGCTCCTTCTTCACCGGCAGAACCCAAAGAGTCAGACTTCCACCCTTTCACTCCGAACCCACAGAGATCAACTGCGGAGTACCCCAAGGATCATCGCTCAGCCCCTCGCTCTTCAACATCTACATGGCACCCCTCCCCACCATCGTCAGACAGCATGGACTCAGCATAGTATCCTACACCGACGACACCCAGCTCATCCTCTCCCTCACCAAGAACCCCCTCACCACCAGACTCAACTTCCAGGAAAGAATGAAAGACGTCGCATCCAGGATGAGCAACAGCCTCCTGAAGCTCAACTTGGAGAAGACAGAGGTCCTCATCCTCGGACCCTCCCCCTCTGCATGGGACAACACCTGGTAGAACCAAAGAGGATGATGGACGGAGTGTTGAACATTGCAAGCACTCACCCCCAGTCAACTGATCTGGGTTTAATCCATCATCATTCTTTAGCTCACTCCGCCACCCCAGTTCAGACATAGCCATATGCAAATCAGTCTGACCCTGTGCCTCATGAGAACAGTCCAGCCCGAACTGCCAAGCCATGTCTTCCCTGGACCGGAAACAAGCAACCTGGGACCGGTTTCGGGTTCATAACCCTCATCAGCCAGGCTATCTTGAATCCAGTGGCAAAGTGAGCAAGGGACCCACATCTGGGCATACCCTGCCAACTTAGGGCGAACTTAGCAAAACCAAAGGGGATGATGGACGGAGTGTTGAACATTGCAAGCACTCACCCCCAGTCAACTGATCTGGGTTTAATCCATCATCATTCTTTAGCTCACTCCGCCACCCCAGTTAAGACATGGCCATTTGCAAATCAGTCTGACCCTGTGCCTCATGGGAACAGTCCAGCCCGAACTGCCAAGCCATGTCTTTCCTGGACCGGAAAGCAGCATCCTGGGACCGGTTTCGGGTTCGTAACCCTCATCAGCCAGGCTATCTTGAATCCAGTGGCAAAGTGAGCAAGGGACCCACGTCAGGGCATACCCTGCCAACTTAGGGCGAACTTAGCAAAACCAAAGTGGATGATGGACGGAGTGTTGAACATTGAAAGCACTCACCCCAGTCAACTGATCTGGGTTTAATCCATCATCATTCTTTAGCTCACTCCGCCACCCCAGTTCAGACATGGCCATATGAAAATCAGTCTGACCCTGTGCCTCATGGGAACAGTCCAGCCCGAACTGCCAAGCCATGTCTTCCCTGGACCGGAAACAAGCATCCTGGGACCGGTTTCGGGTTCATAACCCTCATCAGCCAGGCTATCTTGAATCCAGTGGCAAAGTGAGCAAGGGACCCACGTCTGGGCATACCCTGCCAACTTACGGCGAACTTAGCAAAACCAAAGGGGATGATGGACGGAGTGTTGAACTTTGCAAGCAATCACCCCCAGTCAACTGATCTGGGTTTAATCCATCATCATTCTTTAGCTCACTCCGCCACCCCAGTTCAGACATGGCCATATGCAAATCAGTCTGACCCTGTGCCTCATGGGAACAGTCCAGCCCAAACTGTCAAGCCATGTCTTCCCTGGACCGGAAACAAGCATCCTGGGACCGGTTTCGGGATCATAACCCTCATCAGCCAGGCTATCTTGAATCCAGTGGCAAAGTGAGCAAGGAACCGACGTCTGGGCATACCCTGCCAACTTAGGGCGAACTTAGCAAAACCAAACGGGATGATGGACGGAGTGTTGAACATTGCAAGCACTCACCCCCAGTCAACTGATCTGGGTTTAATCCATCATCATTCTTTAGCTCACTCCGCCACCCCAGTTCAGACATGGCCATATGCAAATCAGTCTGACCCTGTGCCTCATGGGAACAGTCCAGCCCGAACTGCCAAGCCATGTCTTCCCTGGACCGGAAACAAGCATCCTGGGACCGGGTTTCGGGTTCATAACCCTCATCAGCCAGGCTATCTTGAATCCAGTGGCAAAGTGAGCAAGGGACCCACATCTGGGCATACCCTGCCAACTTAGGGCGAACTTAGCAAAACCAAAGGTGATGATGGACGGAGTGTTGAACATTGCAAGCACTCACCCCCAGTCAACTGATCTGGGTTTAATCCATCATCATTCTTTAGCTCACTCTGCCACCCCAGTTCAGACATGGCCATATGCAAATCAGTCTGACCCTGTGCCTCATGGGAACAGTCCAGCCCGAACTGCCAAGCCATGTCTTCCCTGGACCGGAAACAAGCATCCTGGGACCAGTTTCGGGTTCATAACCCTCATCAGCCAGGCTATGTTGAATCCAGTGGCAAAGTGAGCAAGGGACCCACGTCTGGGCATACCCTGCCAACTTAGGGCGAACTTAGCAAAACCAAAGCACCTGGTAGCCCACCGCCCTCCGCAGCCCCCCCACCCCCACGGACCATGCCCGAAACCTCGGCATCATACTCGACTCCTCCCTCTCCATGACCCGACAGGTCAACGCCCTCGCCTCCACCTGGTTCAACACCCTCCGCATCCTCCGAAAGAACCTTCAAATGATCGCCCCGAATCAAGGAAGACAGTCACCCACATACTCATAACCAGCAGACCGGACTAAGGAAGCGCCCTCTATGCCAGGATTAACAAGTCTCTGCTCCACAAACTCCAGATCATACAGAACACTGCAGCCAGGCACGTCCTCTGCATCCCTCGACACAAACACATCTCCCAACACCTGCGTAACCTCCACTGGCTCACCATCGAGAAGAGAGTAACTTTCAAGATACTCACCCACGCATACAAATGCCTCCACAACATCGGACCCCAATATCTCAACGATAGAATCTCCTTCCACGTACCCAAGAGGAACCTCCGTTCCGCTGACCTCACCCTCGCCGAACCCACGCATATCTGCAGAGCAAGAACGGGTGTAAGAACATTCTCCTACATAGCGGCTAAGACCTGGAACGCGCTCCCGATCGACATCAGACACGCCCCCACCCTTCACAATTTCAAGAAGACCCTCAAGACCTGGCTCTTCGACTGACCGGAGCTGCACCACCCCCCCCAGCACCTTGAGACCCTCACGGGTGAGTAGCGCACTTAAAAAATCCCTGATTGATTGATTGATTGATTTGTAGGTTTCATACTCCCTATAGATAGATCTTTGTTAAACAAACACATGCAAGTCTATTCTGTGCACAGTATTTCTCTCTTTCCCAGAGGCCTTTTGTTCCCCCCTGGTGGCATATGTTGCCTATTCATTCAATAGGCTGGTTCGCCCTGCGGTAGGTGGACCCATGGTTAATGATTGTAAGCTGTGCTGCTCAGTAATAGTACTGAAGTGCAGGGAGTGTAATCCCACCATGGTCCCAGCCTCTCATTAGCTTATGGAAACCTATTCTCGGGGTTTTCGCATCCCAGAGGAGGGTTCTCACCACTGCTTCCACTGCTCAAAAGTACATTGATGCGACCAGGTATGGTGTATTTTGAAGGACATATAAAAAACAGGATAATACCATCATATTGTAAAGGGACGCCTTTCCCAGTAATGTCAGGGGCAGAGACCTCCAATGTTGCACATCATCACAGAGTTGTCTCAGAGGAGGTTATAAATTGCGGGTGTAGAAAATAATAGGATCTCTGGTGAGATATATACCCAAGTACTGAAACCCCTCCATCACCACCCTTGCCGCACATGATCTAGGAATGCGCAGGGTGGTGCTGTGTAGGAAATATATCATTGATTTATCCCAATTTATGGCATACCCCCAGTATTGTTGATATAAGGCAAAAAAGTGGAGTATCCTATGTAGCGAGGGATAAGGTTCCACTACGTAAAGGAAGATATTATCGGCATATAGGGAGATCCTATCTTCCCAATCCTCCCACCCTTTTAGTCCCCTGATCAGCGGATCACCACGTATCCAGACCGCCAGCGGTTCAAGAACTAAAGCAAAGATCAAGGGAGAGAGGGGGCAACCCTGCCTCGTGCCTCTCTGTAAGGTAAATACTGCTGATCTGCCTCCATTTACTGTCACCTGTGCCAGGGGGCTGTGTATACGAGACGTACCCAGGATATAAACTGTGGCCCGAACCCTTGTCTCTCTAAGACTGCAAAGAGGAAGGGCCACTATATCATATAAAGTGCCATTTTAGCATCTAGCGACACCATTCCAACAGCTTCCTGCACATATCCCACGCTTCCTAGTACCCCATGTAGGTGCATTTAATTTAGCACAGTATTTCCACCAGGCATAAACCCTGACTGATTGGGATGTATTAATGTATCTTACACTGGGGTTAGTTTGAGTGCTAACATTTTGGCCAAGATCTTGACCCCGGCATTCAGTAAGGAGATCGGCCTAGAAGCCATACAGCCATAAGGTGGTTTTCCAGCCTTATGAATCACTACAATATTAGCAAGTCTCTGGATTTCTGGATGCCTCTAAGTTCTCCTTAAACATCTTCGCCAAATAGGGGCAATCTTGGATGCTGTCAGTTTATAGAATTCAATCAGGAGGCCATTGGGACCCATTGCTTTCCCTGCGTTTAAGGGTCGAATGGCCTAGGTCACTTTACTTTCGGTGAGATATGCCTCCAACATATCCGTGGTCCTTAATGTTGGTATCGTAAGGGTGGCTAATAGGTCCCATGGAGCCTCTGTGGTAACCCGTAGCAGTGGAGAATACAATTCCATGTAATACGTCACGGAAGTGTCAACAAGGCCTTGCCTATCTTTCACAGAGATTCACGTTTCCGTGACAACCTCAAATACCCACTTCGATGTCGATTAACTCATATCTAGCTATGCCAGAAGCTTACCTGCCCTATCTCCCACCTCGTATAAGCGATGCAAGGTTGCTCGATATCTAGTTCTAGCTGCATCTTCCACTATATCCCTATATTTCTGTTTCTTTTAATGTTCAGTTTATGTCGCACCTCAGTGTAATTATTTTGCTATCAATTCAGTTTCAAGGAGTTGGATATACTTTTCCAATTTCTCCAGCGGCGCCCTTTTTTACTTTTTGTGTCCCACTATCAGTGAAACAACCTGGCCTCTTATTACTGCTTTAAAGGCCTCCCATAGGACTCGAGCCGAATCTACTGTACATTCATTTTCTTGGAAGTATTGATCAGTGGCCTTGTGCAATTCGATTCCAATATGTGGCACCATCAAATTCCAGGGACTAAGTGGTGCCACCCGGCCTCCCGATTACGTTTGTATACCATAGATTGCCCAGAGTGGGGAGTGGTCTGAGATTCCCCTGGGGAGGAGAGTCAATGCACTAAATGATGGGAGTTGCCACCAGTCCAAATATATAATCTATGCATGATAAGCTACCATGTGCTCCTGAGTGGAAGGTATATTGAAGGGCCTCCGGGTTAGCAAACACCATACATCCACTAGGCCCAAAGCTGACAAAATGTCTGCCAGGACCTTGCTCGAGGGGTTCCGCTGTCATGCCAGCCATCGGTCCTGCTCCCCACATACAGTTGCATTACAGTCCCCCCCAATAGGTAATTCCCCTTGTGGTAATTGTAGAAATATGTCAGCGCAGCTGTGTGTAAACGCAGTGGGATGTAGTGGAAATAATGTTGAAGAGACGGCCTTCCCAGTGGCCAGAGAGCGTCACAAAGCACCTGTGAGGGTCATGTGAGATTTGACGAATGGTGAATAGAAAAGAGTTCCGGAGTAAGATGCCCACTCCCCCAGAACCCCTACAGTAGCCTGCATGTGCCACTAACTTATATCCCCATCTAGTCAATGCACAGTAAGATGTTCCTTGTATGTGTGTCTCTTGGTGGAGGACTATATCAGGGGATTGTCGCTTAAAATATTGCAGTACCGTCCCACTCTTAATCTTATCACCCAGCCCATTGACGTTGCAGGAAAGGAGCTTAAAACTAAAAGGTCTCTGATTCGTAGTCATTAGATCTTGTGTCAAGCTTTAAGATGTCTCGGCTGGGAGCCAAGCTCCGCTAGGGTAGCAATGAACGGATCTATAAGCTCACATAGGAGCCAGGGGAAAAATCTATGTCCATTCTTAAGTCTAGTAGAGGTCTGTGCTATAATATGTTGCCTAAGTACGTGTGATGTCCATCGTCACATGCCATCACTATCATCCACACAAAGAATCACAAAACTCACAAAGAAACAATTTAAACTCAGTACCCCCCTTACCCCCTCCCTGCCTCACTGAATTGTGGACTTAAAACTGCCCCCCCAACAGTGCAGAGCGCCTGTATTTCCCATTCCCTATGCCCCATTTCAGAGGAATGTGACCCAACCAGGAGTGGCAGCCCACCATCCCATCCCCATAAAGCATGACTGATCTTTACCACACTTTTGTGGTTCAATCAAGTCCCCACCAGTTCACTGGTTACTCCAGCTTTACATTATGGATCTGGAGTGTCGTTAAGTTCTAGTAGAGCTGGGCCAAGGACCCCTATGGTACCACAGTCTTGGGCGTGCCCTTTTCAGTGTCTCTGGCTTCATGGTTCCATAGCTGTCCTCGACGTCTGTGGACCCCACCACCCTTCTGACGGCTGGCATGTGATCATTGACTCCCTGCCACACACCAGCTATCTAGCCAGTCCCATGCCTCCTCAGGGTTCTCAAAAACAAGTTTTGCCCTCCACCACCACCCTGAGTCTGGCTGGGAATACAATTGCGCATTTCAACTATCTAGCACATTAGGCCTTCTTGACTTCAAGGAAAGAGCGTCACAGTTTCTGGACTTTGAGCATAAAATCCAGGAAGAATGTTATCGTAGCATTTTCAAGCTTGAGAGGTGGGACAGATCTGGCCATCTTCAATATGATGTCTCTGTTTCACCGAAAAGTAGTTCAGCAGTCTTAACGCGGGAGCCGAGGTTGTGGAGGTCCGCATGCATTAAGGTAACCTCCAAAGTGGCTGTGTCTATTTTGCTTTCTAAAGCTGCACGTACCCCATGAATCACCGCCAGTTTGTCTTGCAGTGTTAGGGCACTCGCCACTTCAGTGGGCGGTACCTGTTGCTCATTGTCGTCTACTGCTGCTGGAAAGTCTATTTTGGGTTGCACAAATTTATCCCATTTTGTTTGGTGTGACGCTCGGAATTCTTTGTTCCCCGACATCTTTTATAGGCGAGTACTTGCACTACTGCTGCGTACTGGGCCTTGAGTGAGTTGTCACTGAAGTAGCTAATATTGTTAAGGTGGTAACAAAAAGTCTGTTTCCTCAGATCTACCCAGGAACGCTCAGGGTGGCAAGTATTTACCTGCAGTCCCAGTTTCAGCCTCGAGCAGCCATCATGGCCGCCTCTGCCTCTCTCATCAAGAAACACTCCTGGGTGTCTTACCCTCTGCTGGTGATGAGGCTCCATGTTGAAGCGGCCAGCAATATGGCGTTGCTGACTCTCTCGGGGCCTGTTCGTGATCACCTGAGTTCGAGGGTCAGATCGAGCTCTTCAGCCAAAGCAGTTAGTGGGCCGATCAACTCTACCCCACTTCTCCTCCTCGAGGGCAAGGCCTTCCTCTCGGCCAAACCGTGACCAGCAGGGGATAGCGTCTCAGAGCACACAGAAAATATGATTACTCAGTGGGGGTGGGGTCTTCCTCCTCAGGCCTTCCTCAGGTTGCAGCCACCAAGGAGGCTCGTCTGACATACATGTCCCTCAGCCTACTGGTCGTGCCTCTGTCTAGGCAGTACCTGCCAGCAGCATGTCCATCTGCCTTCCATTTGTGGCAAACTCCACCCTCTGCTGTACAAGCACCTGGCCCAGTCCGGGTATCCAGCTGTCTACCACCTCTTGAAGCCTTCAAGTGGTAGCCGTCACACTCCGCAGACCAGCCGACGCCTCTCCTCCAGTCAGCTCTGCTATTTCGAGAGCGGGTGAATCACTTCTTAAGCCAGCCACGACTCATGGCCCAGCCACCACGACAGCCCCGACCTCGAGTCTGGCCCTCGCTGCCTCTTTCCCAACAGCATCAGGTGGAGACAGTAGCAACAGCTCCACCTCTGTCTTCTGCCGGTTTGCTCCGGTGTGTCTCATGGCCGCTCTCGGCCACTCCGCCAGCGTGGGCCTCTGCGCGGGTAGGCCACGCCTTGTTGCTGTGGCCTCCGTGTTCTTCTCCCATTTCTGGCTCGGAGTGGGTCAGCGAGGCTCCTCTAATATGCCCGGGGTGGTGTTAGAGCTTTCACGTCTGCTTGATAGTGTAGGAACGGATATTGGAATGGATTAGTGGGGGATTTACACTGTGAGCCGCCAGAGCCCCTTCAAGATGTGACCATCTTGGTTGGCTTTCCCAGAGGTCTTTGATCACTTCACGGAATAAAAGATGACAGGAATCCAAGTCCCAGCAGCAGCAACTATTTATCATGGTTTCTAGCAAAGATACTATAGACCACAAGGAATTTATACTCTGTGCTTCAAGACTGTTGCCAACTTTGGCAAGTCTAATGAAACTCCTGCAGCTAAATGGGCTATATAGTCCATGTCTTTACCCAAATGTTTCAGAAAACACGTCTATTTAAGATGCCAAGCTTCTGTTCAGGCAGTGACCAAACCTTGCTCACCTTACCATTTTCCCATGCTTCTAAAGACATGAAAACTCATTAGCCTCAACCAGAATTGTTAGATTTGGGGGTCTCTAGTTGGCAGAAGTAGGTACCTTTGTCCAAATAGGGACCCTTGCGTCTAGTCAGGGTAAGGGGGATACACTCCTAAAATAACCCCTGCTCACCCCCTTGGTAGCTTGGCACGAGCAGACAGGCTTATCTCAGAGGCAGTGTGTAAAGCATTTGTGAACACATACAGTAACCCAGTGACAACACTACAGATGGACACCACACAAGTTGTAGTATAAAAATAAGTATTTTTATATAGACTTAACACAAGACCACAAACGACAAAAATCCACAATACTGTACTTAAAAATGGTAGAATTAGCTCAGTTCTCTTAAGATGGTAAATGCGACACTTTGAGTTCAATGTACCTATGGATGCGTAACGCTATACAACGAAAGTGTTGCAGGGAAGGTGATGCATCGGTTTCTTACTGCGCTTCCGTGGTGATGCGACCAGCAACACCGTGATGCGATGAAGATCCGGTGCAATGAAACAAAGATGGCGTCTTCTTCTTGATGCGACACGATGCGTGCACGCCTGACGGCCGTGTGGCGACTCAACGATTCTTCTGAGCCGCGACAGGCCCTGCGACACGCTTCCCGGTGATGCGGCGGCGTCTGATGCGACGTCGATCCTATCCTCCGGCGATGCGAGGCGCTTCGGCGATGCGATGCGACAGCTGCAGCGGCGACACCCTTCTTCAGCGATGCGACAACAGCGGCTGCGGCGGCGACACGCTTCTTCTTCGTGCGTCGCGCTTCCAGCTCCTTGCGACACGCAGTCCCTCAGAAGGCCCAACACAACAGCAGGCACTTCAAAAGAACTCTTGGGGAGCTGGTGGGTGAAGTCTGTTGTCCCTGAGACTTCAGCAGGAGGCAAGCACTCTCTCAAGCCCTTGGAGATCCTTTACAAGTTGAATTGAAAGTAGCACAAAGTCCTTTCTCCTTTCTTTGGCAGTCAGGCAACCACTGCAGGCCAATCCCCAAACATCACTCAGCATAGGGATAGTCTCCTCCTGCAGTCTCTCTCTTGGTTCCTCTCCTCAGCAAAGGTTCTTCTTGTTTCCCAAAGTGATCTAAAGTTCTGGGGTTTGGGTCCCCTTTTATACTCATTTTCCCTTTGCTCTCTGAAGGCAGAGATGCCTTTGCCTAGTCCAAACCAGTTCTGGTCAGTCCTGGAGCACTTTGTTGACAAGACTCCTTCTTTCCTTTCACAGTGTAGGCCAGGGACATCAGACGCACCACAGGAGGTGGAGCCAGCATTGTGGAGGGAAGGCACAGCCCTATTCAGGTCCCAGGTGCAACTCCTCCCACCCATCTACATGTAGATCTTCTATTCAGCCCTGTGCTGACTCACCCTGTCTCCTGGAATCCCCCAGCCCCTGTCACTCAAACTCCAGACAAGGAATACACAACCTAGCAGAGGCAGGCTTGGATAGTTAGGCAAGAAAATACCTACTTTCTAAAAGTGGTATTTTCAAACACAGAATGTTAAAACCAACTTCACTAAAAGATGTATTTTATCATTCTGAGTTCAGGCATACTAAACTCGAATTTCTATCTAGTTCCCTGGGTCAGTTAGGATTATAAGATGTAATAATCAAACTGCCCATTCTGGCCTATGGGGAACAGGTAGCCTTGCAATAGTGAAAATCGAAAATGGCTGTAATTCACTATTGGGACATGCCACACACACCAGGGCATGTCCTACCTTATACTTACAATGCACCCTGCCCGTGGGCCTACCATAGGGGTGTATGATATGAAGAAAAGGGAAGGTTTAGGGACTGGCAAGTGGGTGCACTTGCCCAGTCAACATGGCAGTACCAGACTGCACACATGCTCTGCAATGGCAGACCTGCTGAGACACACTTTTACAGGCTGCTTCTGTGGGTGGCACAACCAGTGCTGCAAGCCCACCAGCAGCATTTGAGTCACAAGCCCTGGGCACAACCAGTGCACTGTACTAGGGTCTGACAGTGAATCAAATAGGCCAAACATGGAGTCACTAATCCATACATCAATTTATAACAGAGAGCATATGCACTTTAGCACTGATCAGCAGTGGTAAAGTGCCCAGAGTCATAAAACAGCCAACAACAGGTCAGAAAAAATACAGGAGGAAGGCAAAAAGTTCAGGGATGACCCTGCAAAAAGGGCCAAGTCCAACAGGAACCAACTAGCAAGTCTATGCACATTTTACGATGCATCCTAACAGAAGGCCCCCTGATTATCCTCAGGTGACTCATGTAATGCTTCCTTCCAAGACACAACACCTCGTACTAAGGCGCCAACACTTCGTGCTCACTGCTAGCCTTTCCTACCAATGAATGTGCACACTGACTAATCAAACCAAGAGTGGAACCCAAGATTCTTTAAATAGTAACAGTCTCAAAAGAATTTCACCGAAAGACCCTCATTCACTAGTAACCACTAGTGGTATCACCAGTGGTCTGATTCATCATTGGGTCTTAATTCCAGGTATCCAGTGTACCGGAATGGGCTCAACCTTCATGAGGACGGAGTGTTCTTAGATATTCTTGAGTTGGGGGGGTGAGGTCTGAGGTTAAAATAACTAAAATTGCCTCCAACTCCTGGTTAGTTTTCTTATTCACCGGAGTTAGGATAAGGTTAAAAACAGAAAGAGATATAAACATGGTAATGAGTCAATGATACCTTACATCTGTCAAGGTCAATGGCCTACATGTTTCAATCACGTCTTGTGGCTTTTGTCAGGCCACTTACCTGAAAAAAACATAATAAAGCATGAACAGAAACCTGGACAACACCCAGGGCCTGACTGGCCATAGCGGGCACCGGGCGTTTTCCCGGTGGGCCGCTAGGGTGGGGGCCGGTTTTGGCCCCTGGGGGGGGGCGTTTTTGTTACCGGGGGTCGGCAATATCAGCCCCCTGTAACAAAATCGGCCGAAACCGGCCCTCGCAAACTGCTCGGCTGCACTCCCCCTCACCCAAGGGGGGGCCGGCTGAGCAGTTTGCCAGGGCCGGTTTCTGTTCCCAGTCCGGCCCTGACAACACCTATATAAAGGTCATACATTCTAGAACCCCTAGTTGTGACATCTTAATTACCTCCCGTAAGGTGACCTATGATAAGTATTATCACCACCAGTGGACAACAGTATTGTTAAAAGATGGCCATGTACCAGGGAACTCCTTAACAAGTCACATAGAAGTAAAAGTAAACAGCAAGAGGAAAAATGTCACAATTAGCGGATGCTCCTCTGTGAACACATCAAGAAATATGTGCACGAATTTAACAAGTTCGCATGCAGATCGTGAAAGGGGAAAGAAGCAAATAAAAACTGCCATTTCAGAGTATTGCACTTGCACGCCTACCAATCACGAAAAGACGAGTGCAGGCCACAGATCATGAAACCCGTTTATTCTCCCTACTGTGCATTCAACTGTTCTCTTGGGTGCCTGACTCTATATCTGTAATATATGATGTTTATTTTTCATTGTATTTCTATTCTCTTTTTTTCTGGGTCCATCCTGCTGATATATTTTTATATAACATTTTATGCCGGACGTTTGCCATTTCTATGTAATATAAATAAGAGATGCTGCTAAATTCTGATTCAATGGTGCTTTTTGAACTCCAGAAATACAAATCACAGAGAATGACTGCAACATGGATTCATTCACTGAGCCATCTTGCCTCTATTTAATGAGTTTTCCATTTAGTGAATCAATTTCATG
Organism: Calotriton arnoldi; assembly: GCA_963921515.1. Lineage (NCBI taxonomy): Eukaryota > Metazoa > Chordata > Amphibia > Caudata > Salamandridae > Calotriton > Calotriton arnoldi. Next base: position 190,195 of record CAWUFW010010649.1, read on the forward strand.
TTTATGGTTTGGGCAGGACTCATAAATGTTTTTAGTACATAATGCAAACATTTTTTCTGATGCTTTTGCAAAATCTGCTATATTGCTCCATAGCTCAATAGTTTTAGTCTATAACATACATTTGTGGTGCTTTAAAATTGAAATATACTGAATACATAACAAAACAACTATGTTTTTAAGAATGGTGATTGGTTGAGTTTCAAAGTCAAACGCATAAGGTAAGATCTGCCAATTATAACTGTCTAAGTGGCAGACAAGTTACAGGAAATTCAGAGGGAGGTAATTTCCTGTGAAAGGCTCATCCCTGAGAACTCTTAAGTCAGCAAGTTGAATTTGATTTTCTCAGAGAGAATATTAAAATCTATGTCATCAACCATCTAATATCCTTCAATAATGTCTATTTATTACTGTGCCTGTCTTTATTCTCATGATGTATGACTATTGACCAAAGTGTTATCACATTCCTGTCAGCAAATGTGATCAATGAATACCTCCCTGATAATATTATTGTTACTGTCCAGCAGTTCAGCCTTTGTCCCTTTTAATGTATCTAATCCAAACTGCTCTGAGGCTAATGCAAGGTGGTTTGCAGTGCTTTACCAAACCCTAAATAAGTACCGGCAAATAAATACATTTGCACTATGATATAATTTAGAGGTGAGACGTAGCAAGATTGCTAAATAAACGTTCAGGGTACTGAATCATTGCCATAATATCATTTTATTGCACACTGCCCTTTTTGGCTGTAGCCTATGCCTTTAATTTACTCTGTTGAATGCAGCGTATGTTCTTTGTTTTAATGTAAAATACCAGATTTATTTTTCCTTTTTATTTAATCTATATTGCAAATGTATTTGGTGATTATCATACATACATACATAGAATATTTGACATATTTGAGACAACAGAAATGCTGTGCTGCATTTTTGCAACACATCTATTTGTCTGAAATGAAGGGCATTACTTTCATGTGGGCTGAGTAGAAGATTATGTAAAGGAGACAAGAGGAAAACACTGTTCTCCCTCTCAGCAGATACCGCAAATGAGATACAGAAAATAAACTTAAAGTGCACATCGGTTGTAAATGAGCTATTTGCAAAGAATAGAAGTATGATAAACTCCTCAAACATGCTTCCACCAATAGATGACTCAGGGTGCTGCAAAACTAACAGAAGAGAATCTGGCCAGTCCACCTGGCTTGTCACATGACCCAGTTAGAAACTATTCCATCTTTATGCTCATGTTTCTTAAGTTACCTTCTCTCTTACACACAGTGACTTTTTACAGACATTTGCATGTGTGACAGTGCAGGATAACATTCTCTTAAACTTCATTTGCCTTACATTTCCGCTTCATAGGCACACTATCACAATACCTTGAACATTCAGGGGCAGAATTACAAGCCCCTTGCAACACTTTTGCTCCGCTGTCGCGTCACTTTTTGTGGCGCAGCGGTCGCGTAAACAATGTGCCACGTTGAGGCCCATTTACAACGTGTCACATCTAGGGAGATGCGTCACGTTGTACAGCCCTGCGCCACATTATATCTGTGTCAGGTATAATGTATGCAGGGTGGGCGTTCCCACGCAAAAAGCCTTGTAGAACTGATGCAGTGAAATTAACAACATTTCACTGTGTACTGTAGTGTGGATTGTGGCCTCATTGTCGACATTGCTAAGTTAGTTTAGGCCCCGCTGCCATGATGCCTTCTTTGCACATGTTCCTCTGTGACTTTGCTTTTCCAGACTCTGTTTGTGACCGTTCACATTAGAACTGTCTGCCTTTTTGCCTTTCACCTTTTCTCCTGTTCTCTGTGGTTTTCGTCTGCACACAATGTATAAGGTCGAAAAAGAACGTCCCTTGTTTTTGCTGTTCTGGTCAGCCCCTCGCACTTAGACATAACATGACATACAGCTGCACTGGAGAAATTCGTGTGCTTTTAATATTGTGCATTCACTGTTGAAGGCACTTGGAGAAAAGCCTTTCCAGGGAGAAGAGCTGTGCTTGTCCGATGATGTAACCCTTGCATCTAGTTTTTGAGGTATGGGGGTCTCCCTGACAAAGCCTAGAGGTCTTCTATTTTTATAATAAACTAGTTACTAGCACAGGGAGGGTGGTCAGGCATTTTAGTCCTATATCCACTGTCTTTACAAAATGCTGTCCCCATTTGTATTCTATTGAATTGTAACCATGCTTACTGTTTTATCTTTATGCATTATGCTGCTAGTACTGGCACGTGTACTGTGTCTTAGAGCATGATAGTTGAAATAAACATTTTAAACTATACTGTGTCTCTTAATACACACGTTGTGGACAAGTATGAGTGAGTAATGAAAGAGTGTTCTTGCCCCGCAATTCCTGAGAGAGTCCATGTTCTGGGATGTCTAATCATTGGTAGCTTCGCTGTAGTGCGGAGAACGAATGTGACACTATAGCTAGTCAGATTGGGATTTTGGGTACTAAGGTGTATGGTTGGTACACCACTATACACCGAGGTCCTGTTTTCCTGCGCATAGTTCTGTATATGTGCAGAATCCCCGCAACATGGCGCCACCAACGTGGTGGGCTTCTTATCTGCTAGACGCTTGAGTAGTACTTGTGCTTGTCCACAACCTCCTTCACTACTGTTTCCGGAAACATATGTGAGGGTGAGGCCTCCTATATTGATGTTTTTATAGGTTTATTCAAGCTTGAAGTTATTAAAAGGTATTTCTCTTACTGTTAATCCTCTATTGTGCTGCCACACACTAGGTTGTTTTTCATTTTTGGTCTTAATGGCTGTGAATATAAATATCCCGGCACATAGCCGCGCTGCGCTCCAAGCTCATTTGACAGCGTATGGAGTACCTGACGCGGGTGTCGACCTCATCTTTGTGGTTCAAGCTGATCCGGCTTACCACTTTGAGGTATTTTACTCATGGGCCCTTCCTAATGTTTATCGGCCTTCTCAGGCTTTTGAAGTACTGCTCATGGCATGGCAACACTGTGTTTGGTTTAATGGCGCCCTCCCACATCCGGTCACCCCGATTCGTTTAGGCCCCTTATCGATAGATGGGGCCACTTGGCCTGTTTTGGCCGGGTATACCCCTCATCCACGTCATTTAGCGGTTCCGGTAGATGAACTGCGCGTGTTGCATGCGTCTTTAATTCGTGTGCACAGAGCTTTAGTACAATATGTTACAGGCAATGTCCAGATGGCCCTCCTGGAGTTGCGGCGCATCCAGCTGGACATGGCGGAGTGACCATAAGTCCCGTCATGGTTAATTCAGTGATGGGCAAGCGCCCTCAGAATAAGGATGATTTGCCTTATTGGGTTGCCGAAAAATTTGACCAGCTGGAGGCGGTGTTTCCAAATACCTCTCCTGTGGAAAAACACAGGATTCTGACTATTAGTTTGCCAAAAGACTTAATTCCAGAGTTGACAGAATGCAACAACTGGGGCAAGGTATTCGCAGCAGTGTATGCGAAATGTTTTGGCACTCCATCCATGACGGTCCTCCCTACCGTAATTAAGCGTGTACAAGATGAGCATTGCCCTGAAGCGGCTGTGGATTTGGGGATGAGACTGGTGGGAGTGTTCGATGTAGTGGCTGATCTAATCCTTGCGAATGTCAAGGGTGATGCAGTCAACTTTCAAGTCGCTAATGCTTTGGCTTTGGTCCCAGAGCCGGACAAGCCACGCGAATTACCAAAAATTATTGCACAGGCTTATAAAACCATTGGCCGCAATAGTTTGGGGGTTAAGCCTTTTGCTAAAACGCAAGCTCACACACAACCTCAACAAAAATCTCAGTCTGATAAAGACGAGAAACCGTTCTTTTCTAAAAAGAACTGGAAGTTGAAGAAACAGGGAAAGCAACAACCAAAACCAGGGTCGCGTGCTGCGTGACCTGTTTCCGTAGGTTCTGAACGCACTTATGATTTGCGCGACCGAGCAAGAATTAAGTCTCCTGATAGATTTCAGGTTCCTGACCCGTGTTCTCCTCGTTCTTCGCAGGCACCATCGACCTTACAGGCTGGTGGAGGAGATCGCCAGGAAAGAGGCAGGGGTCGTGACGCCCCACAGGGACGAGACCAACCTCGACAACCTGGCAGAGGGAAACCAGAAGAATTTCCCTGTCCTCGCCCACAGTTTCAGAAGAAAAAAGTTGCCGCTTTAACAGCGAGATATGCCACAGACGGTGAGAACGAGACTCCTGAATTGGACGTGGGCAGTGACACTGCTAGACAGCGCCGCGGAAGTTACCATAGTGCGGGAGGCACTACGTCCTCACGTGGAGGTGACAGCAACTGATACTTTCATTACTGTTGAGACAGCTGACACCCGAGTGGCACCCCCTGACAGACTATTTAATATTGTCCTTCAAATTGAAGGTGACATTGAGCGTGTTATGAAAGGGATTTTTGGGAAAATCTGACCTCTTCCTACGACAGTTTATTGGCGGAGGCGGATTGGCCGCCCCCATTTGTTCTCGCTGCTCCTAGAGGGGAGGAGGTAATCCTTCCGAGCTTTTCTCGTCATGTCCCCAAGGACAAAGCGGAGGCTCTCGCAGCTGAATGGGCTGTAGCCCAGGCCCCGGCACTGTACGGTAATCATGTGGGCTGGGATGAGGATTCTCCCCCCCATGATATACCATTGCGGTCTCTGCCACAGCCTCAAGCCCAATATCCCCTCCGGTGGGAAGCTAAGGGTCCCGTTTCCGACATTCTAACACAGTTAGAATATCAAGGAGTAATTGAGACATGCGTGTCACCAATTAATAATCCCCTTTTTGCGGTTTCTAAACCCGATGGATCGTACCGCTTGTTATTGGACTACCGGCATTTGAACTCCCATTGTCAAACCTTTGCGGTGCAGAATACCCATAGTTCTGCGCTCGTAGACAGTCTTGTTCGTAAAAAATATAAAACGACACTTGACCTTTCCAATGGTTTTTACACTCACAATTTGTCCCCAGACTGCAGTCAATGGACCGCGTTCACTTCCGGTGGAAAACAATTAAAATTCCGGCGTTTGCCAATGGGCGACAAGAACAGCCCGGGGGTCTTCGCTGCCCGTGTTGTCTCTTTGTTGGACAGCATAGACCCAGATGCGTATTCGTACGTAGATGACATTTATCTGACAGACGACGAACTATGGCCGCATCTTACCCGAGTAGACCGCATTATTCTTGAGTTCGCGGTTTTAGTTACAAATTTAATTTTGCCAAATCACACATTGCAGAATACACTGTGTTGTTTTTGGGCTATGAGCTCAACAATGAAGGTAGGGGCTTAGCTCCCCACTTCCTGGAGAAGTGCGCACTTTTGCGCCCTCCGACAACACTGAAAAAACCTCAATCTTTGCTGGGATTTTTGAACTTCGGGCGCTTTTACATTCCCGAATATGCCCAGCGTATCAAGCCTCTCTATGCCCTGATACAACCTACCTTTTGGAAGTCATGTTGGCTTCCGGAACATTCGCTTATTCTGCAATCATTGCAGTCTGATCTGATTGAATTTAAGTTCTTGTTGACACATGATAACCACACAAACCTGGTGATCAGAATAGTGCCAGGGGCAGTGGGTTTCACTTACTTGACGTTTAACGAAGGTGACACAGTACCTATTGCCTACAAGTCGCATCTTTACACTTCTGCCGAGTTGCGCTTTTCAACTGTGGAGAAAGTTTTGACTGCAGTGCAAATGGCGATTCTTAAGGAACGCGCACTGGCACAGGGAAAACACATCTTGGTTGTCACCCCCTATCCTGCCCTTGAGGCAGTGACAAAGGCAAGTGTACCAAACTCTAATGCTTTACACCCCCGTTGGATACAATGGGCTACTTCTTTGACATCTCCGGATGTCACATTTATCTTTGATTCCTCTCTTCAGACACAGGAGTTCTTACAGTATGAATTTGTTCATCCTCCTCCTCTGTCTTTGCTGCCGCTTGAGGAGTACAAATGTATCATTTACACCGATGGTTCGGCGCAACCGGCCACGGGTTCTAAGCATGCATGCTCAGCAGCATGTGCTATTGTGGCAGGTACCATGGTGAACGGTGAGTTCAAATCGAGTGTTGTGCGCACGCAGGCCCTGGGATACAGTACCGCACAATTAGCCGAGCAGCGTGCTTTGGTATTAGCACTTGAGTTTGCTGACCCGGATGTGACTACGCTTATTGTGTGTGATTCTTACTACTGTGTCCAGGCTTTTAATGACAACTTATTCTTTTGGTCTCAAAACGACTATAGAGATTCTAAGGGCAGCGCAATAAAGCATAAAATGCTTTGGGTTCGAGTGGCAGATCTTAAACAACGTCTGCCTCTCACACAGGTGATTCACACTCTTGGCCACCAGCGTGTCGGCGCACACGCGGTTGGTAACAGTTTGGCGGATGAAGCTGCCAAATCAGCAGTAGCCACGTGCTCAGTAGCAGCCGTTACAAGATCCATGACAAAAATAGATAATGAGATTTTGGCAGCTATTGCTGCAACCAAGGACGGTTCTAATTACCCACAGGGTTTCCCTTCCAAGTACTCTTATCATTTAAGTCCCGACCATGTTCCTTATGTAAGAATTCCGGATGTTGGTGATCGGCTGATTCCCAACGCGGACCGCAGAAATTCGTTGTTAACAGCCACACATGAAGGCTTGGCTTCGGCCCATGCTGGCGTATCTGCAACTGTTTCAATCTTGCAGCAGCGTTACTGGTGGCGTGGTTTATACAAACAGACCCGTAATTATGTCCTTTCTTGTGACATCTGTCAGCAAATTAAGCCCTCTACGGTTACACGTCTGCCACAAACACAGCTCTGCATTTCAAATAAACCTTTTGGTTGTGTATACCTTGATCACTGCGGTCCATTTTCTTCTGATACTGCATATAAATATATCTTACTTGCAGTTGATTCGTGCACACGTTTCATCTGGGTTTGGCCACAACGCAGTGCTGACGCTCGAAATGTCATCAGGGATTTGCATGTCTTTGTGGGAATTTTTGCCTGTGGCACCTTCCATTCCGACCAAGGTCCAGCGTTCGCCTCTAAGGCGTACAAGGACGCGATGAGGTCTATGGGGGTGCTGGTGCAATTTTCGTCTCCATATAGGCCTGAGGGCAACTCAATTGTGGAACGAATGAACCGTGACTTAAAGCAATCCTTGACAGCTAGAGTCTTAGGTACTGGCAGGAACTGGCTGGCCCACTTGTATGGTGTGCAACGTGCACATAATAATCTCCCTAGAAAATCTCTGGGTGGGCGGACCCCCTACGAAATGCTCTTTGGCATACAGATGTTTGTGCCAGACCTTGATGGTCTAGACATGGCGGCAACTGCCGCAATCTTTGACGTAGATAATCATTCTACTGTGTTGCAGGACTTACAAGAGACCAGTGACAGACTTGCATACGAACATTTACCTTCAGCCACAGATGCTGCATTGCAGATTCCGTTGCCGGCTGGCTTCCAAAGATTGGAGATCTGGTCCGAGAGAAGGTGGAGAACAAAAAAGAATTTGGCCCCTCTTATCGTGCACCGGTTCCAGTTATTGGCTTGAAGGGTACTCGTACAGTCATCTTACCACCGCTTCCTGGTCGCAAAGACAACAGATACATCTCAGTGGACAATGTCAAGTTACACCATCTGGCCGATTCTCAATAGTGTGACACCTGCGGTATCATGTCCAGCAATTTCAAGAAATCCTGTTTGTGGCCCTCCAGTCTCCACAGGCGCTGATGTTGCCATTGAGATGGTCGCTTAGCCAGATTGCCTGCTCAACCTCCCGGCTTCTTCCTGCAACGAGTAAACCGAGTATACTTACCCCGCAAGTGAGTCAGTGGCTCATTTGCCTACAACACTACTGAACCCTACTCGTTTTTCCTTTGATTCGTCTTCCACCTCATCGTTTATCCCGACCAAATTCAGTATTTTTGTATCCTGATTAAAAGACAATTTTTTGGTCCCTCCATGGACATACATCTGGTTGGTGCTATTCCTGATTTTTCTGTTCATGTCCATTGGCTTTGTGACAGTTTTTTTCTTACTCATCAATGGTCACTACTTGCCAGAACGCTCTGCGGTGAACTCTGTGGCTGGAACTTTGGCTCCACATTCTTCTTCACACATCATGAAGCGTGACCACACTTTTGTGAACATTTCCGCCTTTCCAGTTGCAGATGGCATCGTATGGGACGCAGTGAATTTCCAAATTCATGGACCGACAGAAATTATTAATGTTCCTACTGTGCTTCATGTCTCCATGGGTGATGTGGTAAAAAGGAATATTCATTCAGATGATTGGGATGTGCATGCCATTGAATCGTTATTTTCTGATTTGAAATATTATGCTGCCTTTAACGCTGAGGATTTGTACTTAAATTCTGCTAATTATGCCGATTTGTATTGTTATCAGCATTACGGCAATCATTTTCTGCATAAACCCAGTACAATTCGAGGTAGTTTCAATTACACCCAATGGGAACATTGCCCAACCCTCTGCAAGGTAGCTCTCGAACACTGATAAATAAATTTACCTACTTTACAGACTTTGACATATCTAACCCAGGGTCCTATTATTTTAAATTAAACATTTCTTCCAATCGAAAGGTAATGTTGACCCACACCAAATTGCTATATTCCAGTTCCTTTCTAGATGCATTAGCTGTAGGTGGCTATGAGCACTGGAAAAACACCATTGACTTGAAATCTATTTGGGGCACTAAATCTTGGCAGGTATGCGGTACAGAAGCTTTGCACCATGCTTGCCTTATCCCCACACAAATATTATTTTTAAACAGTACTATATATCAAACAACCTGTTTGGGTTTGGCAACTTCCAAACAATTGAATGCACCTTCCACTCCTGCGTTGTCTTCCTGGCCGAGCAGAAGCTTGCATTTAAATATTTCCCTTGAGAGTTTGCAAGCGTTGGTTCACAATAACTCATTTAATGTCTCTACACTTGAGAGCTCAGCCTGGTTGGTGTGGCCCATAGCCTCTAATGCCTGCCAACTGCCTTTTCATGACTCTGCTCCTGGTTACAAACAGGATAGGCCAGATCCACGTTTTTCTGACTCACGTACAGTTACAACTTATTCAGTTGGTAAATTATGTAAACAGTGGTTGCAGCACTCTAGTTTAGATTCAGTAAAACAACATTTATCTCTCTTATCAGGCAACATCGATCTGGCTGACTTTGTCCTAGGACCTAGAGGTCCGAGACCTAAAAGATTTGTTTATGCGACTTACAATGAAATCTGGAAGCTTTCACAAATAGAAGCTGCTTCCCGTTTACGGGAAATAGATCAGGCAAATCTAGAAAAAGTGCTTGCTGTTGTCGACAATAGTATTAACACCCTGTCTTCCCGCATTTACACATTAGAGAATATTGTTTCATCTGTTGTTGATATTGTACAGGATGACGTGTCTGTGTTATATCATGGTCAAAATCAATTGCGTTCAGTTATGCAGTTCGCATGGACTTTGCAGACACTGAAAATGGGGAAGGTTCCATGGCATTTTTTGAACACATCTGCCTTGCTCTTGCCGTTTAATTTGACTGGGAAACAGCAGTCCATGTCCATGAAAGATGCAACATACACTCTTCTACATATCGAAAAGATAGATCCTTTACCATTCTCTGTGGCGGAGACTGACTCTGCAGTGTGGCTAGTACACAGGGTTATCGCTTTGCCTTTTTCTTTATTTGAATTTAGTTCATGCATGAAACATTATCCTGTTGGCCGTTTCGAGCCTTTGGGCAGTGCCTTTTTGCACGAACTCTGGTCCCTACCTTTCACATACAGATGTCTTAGGGATGACAAGGAGGTATTTCTCACAGGGGAGTCTTGCGATTCTACAGTGGGTCATTCCCTTGTTTGTAAAAACATTAAATTGCACGGGGCTTGTAATGTTTCAGCCCCGAATCTTGCTTGTGTTTTAAAGGGCGTTCCTGCTCCTGTTATATCACCTACTTTCACTATGCTTGCTAATGGTAGCTATCTGCTTTTGAATAATCAGGATTGCTGTGGTTTGCAGGCTGGCATACCCTATATAGTAACAGTTTCGCAACGCTTGGTGTGCTGCAAAAATGTGCTTTTTCCGCCCCCGTGTGGGAAGTTAGATAGTTCCATTTGGCCTTACATACCGACTTTGAAGGCGGATTTCAATAAATTGAGCAGAATAAAGGAGCTATTATTAAACCAGGAGGTTATGCTCACTTCCGCACGAGAGACCTTCGTTCTCCAGGTGGCCAGCGCCCACAGTGAGATACAGGCCCTTTTAAACACTAACCTCCCCCAACATTTCGGTGAACTGATTCACCGTATATTTAATGCATCAAATACAGCAGGTCTTGTACACTTTTTTAAAGTTGTAGGCTCTGGCCTTTTGACCTCCTTTCAGACTATATTTGGTGTAATCCCGGCTTTTATTCATTCTATTTTTTCCAGCGTCTTTGGCGGCTTCCCATTGATCCTCGCCTTAGCTGCTGGTGTATTGCTTTTACTTTGTCTGTGGCGCAATGGCTGCACCACTTGTGGCCCTACACAACCCAGGGCAACTGCGGATGCTCCGTGACTGCATGATTGACAGCTTCGGCGTCCTGCCGCTGGCAACCCTCAGCGTGTCTTACAGACTATCTTTTCGCTTTGCGTATTTCACTTGCGTGCAACCAGTGATGTCCTGCTTACGATGTCCGTTCTCTTGGTCCTTGGATTTTTGCCTCTCCAATACGTCTTGTCCAGACCCGGATTTTGACCAGTTGATGGGCCCCTTAGTGGCCCGTGAACGGGAGTGCTCCGGTGCTGGATTAATGGCGCATGCGGCTGCACTTGGGGTCTTGGCACAATGGGATATCTGGGCGGCTGCTCGGAATCTCCTACAACGAAGTTATATCGAGTATCACGCAAGTTGTCCCGCAATGCTGATAGCTTCTCCCTATTATGAAACTGTATATTTTTAACAACAACCCATACAGCAACCATGTGGCAATGTGGCAACGGTATATCGATGATATACTGATGATATGGATGGGAGATGCATCTGAACTGACCGTCTTCCATGAGTGGATCAACAGAAGGAACAACGATATTCAGTTCACTATGCAATCCAGTTCTCAGGAGATCGACTTTCTGGACATTACTATCCGCAATGAAGACAACAAACTCTACACGACTCTGTACCGAAAACCAGCAGAAAGGAATTCTCTATTAAAGTACAATAGCTACCATCCCCGGGGTCTGAGGGATAACCTCCCTTTCGGACAGTTTTTACGGATCCGGAGGAATTTTTCCAAAAGGTGTGACTATCTGAATGAATCAGATGATTTGAGTAACCGGTTGTTGGAGAGGGGGTACCCCAAAAGACTGATCAGGAGAGCACAGAAGAGGGCTTGGTACAGCCCTCGAGAGACACTACTAACACCAAGAGAAAGGGCGGATGTTACTTTTCAAAGAATGATATGTGTGACCACTTTTTCCACACGGAGTAATGCTATTAAAAAGGTGATTAATAAATATTGGGATTTGGTTGCAGACGACATAGAACAACCTGAGTTACCGATGCATTCTTTCAAGAAAGCGAAAAGTGTCAAAGACAATGTTGTTCGCTCCTTTCTGGAAACCCCGGAAGCACCTACACTCCAATCCCTTTGGAATCTGCCAGCTACTCTTGGACATTACAAATGCGGCCAATGCAAGGCGTGCGCCACCACGATCCAGACCAAGAAGCTAACCTTTAAGCACTACAGGATTGAGTTGAAAACTTTCACCAACTGCAATACAAACAATGTTATTTATGGGATAATCTGCCCTTGCAAAAGGATATACGTGGGCCAGACAACCCAGAAAATAAAAGCACGGATACTCCAACACCAGAGTAGAATACGCTGCAGAGTCCAAGGAGCCCCACTTGTAGAACACTGCGGGCTTACAGGACACAGCCCAGATGAATTGAAGTGGGTTGTTCTGGAGAAAGCCACATTGGGTCCGAGGGGAGGAGACATCAGTGCAATCCTCAATACCAGGGAGTGTAAATGGATGTCCCGTTTGGACTCAATCCAGAATGGGTTAAATGAAGTTGATTCTAGCCATGCGCAATTAGCCAGTCTCAATTCCGAATAGAGGGCCAGTACACCGTTGCTGTTTGTTTGTCTCTCTAATTCTTTCCCTCTTAGAATCTGGACATGCATTCACCAAAAGAGGTTATGGTCATTTGATATATCCCTGTAATTACATAATGATCCTGTGATATGTTTATGAATTCTTGCACACTCATGGGGTTATACGCTTGATGACATTGATAAGGAAAATGTCAATAGGAATGTCTTGCACTGTTTGGTAAATGTCAATGTACTCGGACTATCCGTGCGATCACAGCTAATGTGCTTTCAAGATGTATTCTCCACCTATGGAGTTGTGAATAGCATATCTGCCGCAGATAACTTGTTTGTGATGTTATCTCTCTGAAAATTCAAATTTAACATGTTTACATGTTTGACAACTTTTTTATAATAACAATGGTGTTTAAACTGTACGACACAGGTAATATTTATTAAGGGGTGTTACGTTTTAAATCTCCTTCCCATTTTATAGCCCACCCTTTATATTTTTTTAAAATAACGCGAGTCTTTTCTCATTTAATAACACATCATGATTGAGGCATTCAACTAATGCACGTACAAGCGAGTCTGTTCTTACTGACCGCGGTATGACACGCGTTGGTCTGACACGTTGGTGTCAGCATCCAGCGTCTGTGCTGTGACGTCAACATAACACACGCGGCCTTTCCCCACCTATTTAAGCCACTGACAGCGAAGCGCTCAGTTTCCCATCTACATGCAGGGAGCCTCGGAGCGAGTAGCGGTGAGTCATCTTCCGTCACAGGCGTTTTATAATTAACTCTTTCTCCTACACACGGAGACTTTAACTATCGGCGTGCTATTCTGTTTCCATGCATTTTATAATTAACTATTTCTCCTACACACGGAGACTTTAACTTTCGGCGTACTATTCTGTTTCCATGCAGAACCAGCACCGCTTTGACCGCCTGATGGACTCACGGCATCCCCTTTTCCTGGGGTGAGTAGATGCAATCTATTTCCCTAATAATAAACATGGAAGTCAATTGGGCTGTGCCTTAACCGGCTTTCGTCCCATGCTTTGTTATTTCAGACTTCGCATCTAACGAGCGCAGTCCCGGTCGTCCATGGAGCCACAAGTAATAAGGTAGCTCTTGATGGGGTCCTTGGGTGTGGTTTTCGTTTGACTTTAATCGTCATTGGGTCTATTTTGAGCAACACATTTGTTTCCCCCTTTTTGAGACTAAATTAATTTAGCGATCAAACTGAGACCTCTGGTTGTGATCTACACGGGGAATAGAGAGGGACAATAATCGTGTATCCTCTCCTCGAGTAAGTGGCTTTGCTCCCATCTCTGGCCTACAACTGTTTAATTTTTTCCCCCAGGTGGGCAGTGAGTCCTCTATCCTAATGCACCTTATCTCTTGCAGGTGCTTGTTTTTCGCTCAACCAACCCTTTGGAGCCTACGCGCCCATTACTTCAACTGCCCTGTCTCTAGGGCTTTCCATGGTAATTTATGCGATTTTTTCACCCTTCCACATTTTAAATCTTGCATATCCTGTTGGCAAGATTATTTAGTTTATCTTTCCATTCATCCTTAGGTGCCCTCCCCCTCTCTCACCACCGTCCTGAGGAAGACCCCTTTGTAAGGAAGTCAGGAACCTACGTGTTTTCTGGGGTCGAAACGTCGACACTTTGTTGATTGCCAGTTTAACCAACAGTGATTGTTTTGCCGTGGTAACCCTTTATGGGTACATGGCTATATGTATATATATGTATAAAAATGGACAATATGTTTAATCAACAGGCTGAAAGATAGGCCTTGTTTTGAAACATTTTTGAATATGTATTTGGCACAATATTCTGTCCCTTTATGCACACCTTTTATCTCCACACAAATCACTTTACCTTCTTCCATTTCTTCCCTTTGGGCACTCGCTATTTATGTCTAATAGTTGCCTATATTTGTATAGCATGGTTCAGTGTGATTAAATAACACTGTTAACTAAATACACAACGTGGTCATCTTGAATTTGTCTTTTTGATTTGTATATATATTGTGTTCTTGTGTGATTTTGCATGTACTGGGACCAAGTTTTTCATTGTACCCTATTATGAGGAGCATGAATGCAGTTTTGATTTGTTGAATTGGATGGCATCTCTTTTTTCAAACGGTGAAAATGATGTCTTTTTGGAAGGTGTTGCAGTTTTCTGCGCATATACTTTGATGGATTAGTTGCGTTGAATCTCCATGAACTGCATTACTGGATTTTTTTTTTTGTCTTTGAGTGACATATTGTCTGGCCCTGTCTCGGATTTTTTATTCTCCATCGTTTTTTAAAACTTTTGTTACTCTCCCTTATTTTCCAAAGGACATTTCCCGCCTATAGACGTTTCCGTTCTGCTCCATCTGTTCGAACTCTGTTTTCATCCTCTGTCTTGCCGATGGACTGACCAGGGGAGGGTGTAGTGTGGATTGTGGCCTCATTGTCGACATTGCTAAGTTAGCTTAGGCCCCGCTGCCATGATGCCTTCTTTGCACACGTTCCTCTGTGACTTTATTTTTCCAGACTCTGCTTGTGACCGTTCACATTAGAACTGTCTGCCTTTTTGCCTTTCACCTTTTCTCCTGTTCTCTGTGGTTTTCGTCTGCACACAATGTACAAGGTCGAAAAACAACGGCCCTTGTTTTTGCTGTTCTGGTCAGCCCCTCGCACTTAGACATAACATGACATACAGCTGCACTGGAGAAATTTGTGTGCTTTTAATATTGTGCACTCACTGTTGAAGGCACTTGGAGAAAAGCCTTTCCAGGGAGAAGAGCTGTGCTTGTCCGATGATGTAACCCTTGCATCTAGTTCTTGAGGTATGGGGGTCCCCTGACAAAGCCTAGAGGTCTTCTATTTTTATAATAAACTAGTTACTAGCACGGGAGGGTGGTCAGGCATTTTAGTCCTATATCCACTGTCTTTACAAAATGCTGTCCCCGTTTGTATTCTATGGAATTGTAACCATGCTTACTGTTTTATCTTTATGCATTATGCTGCTAGTACTGGCACGTGTACTGTGTCTTAGAGGACGATAGTTGAAATAAACATTTTAAACTATACTGTGTCTCTTAATACGCACGTTGTGGACAAGTATGAGTGAGTAATGAAAGAGTGTTCTTGCCCCGCGATTCCTGAGAGAGTCCGTGTTCTGGGATGTCTAATCATTGGTAGCTTCGCTGTAGTGCGGAGAATGAATGTGACACTATAGCTAGTCGGATTGGGATTTTGGGTACTAAGGTGTATGATTGGTACACCACTATACACCGAGGTCCTGTTTTCCTGCGCATAGTTCTGTATCTGTGCAGAATCCCTGCAACAGTACCTCTACGCCTTCACTGCGTCAAAATCCCTACGCCTGCCAAGACCAGGCATAATGAATGACGCAGGGCTTTTTGAATGGGACTCACCTACCTGTTGTAGTGCAGTGCTGGAGTTGCGTCACTTTAATGAGCAACTCCAGCAATGCATCACTTTTGTGGCAACATCTGCGTCAGAATTTCTGATGCATCTATTAATCCTTGCGCCATGGAGCACTGTATTGTAATTACAGCGCATCCATGGTGGCGCAAGGACATTTGGCGCTGTTGCAAGGAAACTGACGCATCTTTTCAGATGCGTCAGTTCCTTGTAAATGAGGCCCTTAGTACAAGGAATAACGCTCACTGCACAAATGTAAGTGTTATTATTGTCCGGTAGGTGACAGCGATATCATACTAGAATAAACAATTGTGGCCTGACCGAGTCTTCAACATGGCAGCATGGGTGCTGCTTATTATATATACAATACCACTTCCTTGTTTGGGGGGAAAGGAGCACTCTGCTGACACTGTGAGGTTGCTGCATGTCGAAATTCCAGCTCAGCTGATTCATGTTACCTCTATGAGGGTTGTCCAGTTCTACTCCAAGACAGGCAGCCTGATGACACTTACCCACAGGTAATGGGGAGTCCAAGCACCTGGCAAGGATTTTGGCAGATTACCCACCCTAGGCAAAACTAGGTTAGGGAAGCGCTAGGTAGGAGTATATTATATCACAGCATTTATATGCCAGCATATATTCACTGGTATAGCACAACGGTGGAATTGTAATTCTTTTCCACTGTTCTTGTAATGCTAATTACGCTATTCTGTTTCCTTCTATTATCATTGCAGCACACGTATTTACTCAAGAATCACAATGCTTCAATAAATATTGAAACTGCAGGTTGTGCACTTCTTGTATGTTTCTTTGTATATGGATGACAAAGCAAATGAAAAGGTTCTAGATCTGTTACCACAATTTCTGTGGTGAGTCAGGGTTGTCATGTTCTGAGGTTGCACACACATTTGTTACCCTGCAAGGTTAGGGGTGGGGATGGTGCACTGTGAGCTAGCAGGACTGTAGGCCAACATATTCTGAGGGGTGCTCAAAATCAGTCTCGCACCAGTCCACCGTTTATGTTGTCCAACAAACGCACAGTTTTACTTGAGAAAGTACAAATGTACAACAAGCTATGACAAAGCACTCATTAATCTGCTTCAATGAAAGTAGGTTTGCTGTATTCCTGGTCAACAGATAATATGAATGGTGTGAACCTCACATTCTTTCTGCTATAAATGTATAATATTTATGATAAGATTACATACATATGATCAAGGGTCTCTAGGTTATATTAATTCTCCTCAAATACTGGTATGGTATCTTCATCCGACCATTTCTTATGGGATTGTTCACAAAGGTAAATTACACTTGAGAGTAAGTTATATGAATACATTTACTCTTACACTTTTGAGTAAGTTTTTAATTATTTGCTTCTTCACTCTTGTATTCTTTTCTGACCAAATTTTGGTCGAATTACGTTTTATTGACGTAACTTGAGTAACTTTGTTAATTTTGGCTATTCACCATTTACGAGTGCAAAGATACTCAAAAGTGTGGACTTACATGTCTCAGCTACTTGAAAAAGGGAATGGAGCCAAATTTATGAGTGTAAGTTACTACTTCCAAAAAGGAGCAATAATAAGTCCAGTACTACACATGGCCAATCACTGACACTGCAACACCCTGCCTAAACAAATATAGGAGATAGGGTCTTAAAACAGTATCCATTAGGAAATAATGTTAAATTAAATTCAATTATTTAGAATATTTTAAAATATAAATACATATAATTCAGTGTTTAAAAATAATTTAAAATTTTAAATAAAATCAAAATAGCCAAATATGAATGGTAGAAATATATTTATGAAGCGCAAACAGCAAACTCTTAGAGGTATCATGGCACTAGAAGGGTGTAATAATATTCAGCCCAGTCACGTTCAGAAAGCATGAGAGAAGTGCTATGTTTTAGCTGCTAGATAGGAGAAGGACCTGCCTCCAATAGGTTTGAAAGAAGCTGAGCACAAAGAGCAGGTAGGAATATACCTAATAAATTGGGATTTCATAAAGGCTGGGCCATGATTGAACAGGGGCTTGTGACAGATGCACAGAGTTTTTAAAATGTATTTATTTATTTGAAAAGTTTTATATAGCGCTGGCTAGACCCGGAGGTATCAGAGCGCTTTACATGAGGTAGGACATTGTTTCAGCACATTGTTACATAGTTACATCAGTTTCTGGAGCGTCGCATAACATAGAAAAGTAGACAGTATAACATAGTTACATGAGTTACTAAAGCATAGCATAACATAGAAAAAACCGGCAAGGGGGAAAGTACTTCAAGGGACACAGAAAAGGCCAAGTTAATGAATCAGTAGCCATTATAATGCAGCTAAATGGCCAGAAGTAAAGGCATACATTAGGATGCCAAGAATCATATGGGCAGCTTTACAGGTAGCCTATGTAGCATCTCAAGATGTAGCTAAGAATACCTAGAATATACTGCAATGCCATCATCCAATTCGGATGAGATGGAGGCGTGGGCAGTTTTTTACGGAAACAGTCTGAAAAAAGTAGAACAATTTTGACTGGAATTCTGAGAGTACCAAAAAAGGAGTCAGTGAGTTTTGAGATCTGCAAAGAAAATGACAATTTATTGTCCGAAATAAAAGAGGGGGTCCCAATGATGGTAGTCCACGAATCAGACAAAAAGAGTTCAAACATTGATGTCCCAGAACAGTTGATTATTTGTGCGTTTGTGGATTTTGCTTTAAATAAAGGGGCACTCTGGCCATCTCAAAGGAAAGCCAATCATGCTTTTTGTGATAAATACTGAAATGCATCACCATACTAGTGTACCAGTTTATCGCCCTGCCACAGTCAGAGGTATCTCTGCACTATCGGTTACTAACAAAGCACTAAGGGGCATATTATCAAGCGGCAGCGAAAATTATCGCTGGCCGCGCTTAGCGTGAGAATTGTTATCGCCGGCTATCGCTGGAAATTATCGCCATGCTAGTGCTGTATTAACAATGCTTAGCGCAATGGCGATAATTATTCCAGCGATAGCGGTGTTTTCCATGGAGCATCGCTGGTTCTCCAGCGATGTTCCATGGAAAACAGCGATATCCTTGATGATAGTGCCTGTGGTCTTAGCCACACAATCCACCCCCCATGTTAGGTATGCCTTAGTCTGGAATTTAACAGACGTTAAATTCCAGCGTTAAGGCATAGTTAACGCGATTTCAAATATCGCTACCCTCGTTGATAATATCGCAAGCTGGGTTAGCGATATTTTCACATGGGGTTTTGTCAGGCACGCCCCCCTTGCATCTCATTAGCGATGCGAGGCGTGCTGACAACGGGCGCTAAGGCAAGGAAACATGCGCTAGCGTGTCCTTGTCAATAAAGCGATAATATCGCCGCTTTTCGCCCAAAAACGGACGCTAAAGCGGCGATAATCTTATTGCGGCCCCTTGATAATATGCCCCTTAATATTGAGACTCTGTGCTAGAAACTTAGAGTGTGTTGAGAATAATGGTAACAAGTTACACTATGGAAAGGGGGTGTATTAGAGGTTGTGTATGAGGAATATGTGTGATATCTGCCTATCTGTGAAGAGTGGACAAAGTGGCAAGCATAGCGAAAAAGAAACTGAGAGAGATGTGTTGAGTGCTTACCTTGCCTTAAATGTATGGTTCTTTTGAGCATGCATGACATATAGCAGGTAAGGGTGCGTGATGTTGAGGACATGCTGCTCCAGGGAGGTGATATAGGATCCAGGCCCAACTCCAGGAAGAGCCTTTTCCATTTGTATTCTGGAGGACATATCCTCCATCTGCCTCCTCTTGTCCTGCCACTTTGTGTTGAGGTCTCCCATGGTGCATGCTGGCACCCCAGTGCATTGAAAGAGTTTGTCGAATTCTGCACATGGTCACCTTCTCCACTCTGCTGAGGTTGAATGAAGGCAGAACATGTAGTTCTTTGTAATGATCAACTACAAAGGTAACTATAAAGTCTGTCTACACCTATGTGAGATTCCTCTTCCATTTGAGAAGAGCTGGCTGCACCTTGAAGTCTGGAGCTGCTCTCTGCTGTCCTGTTATTGAGGCCATCCAAATGGAACAGGAAAAAGCCTAGTGTGTTAAAAACAGCAAAAATGTTACATGTAATTGCTTCAGGCATTTAATGAAAGCAAAAAAAGATTTGCAAAGAATAACAAGCAAGAATGAGAGCAGCACAGGCAATTTACTGGCTTAGGGGGTGTTTTGAGTTTAAATGCCAGTCTATGGCAGTAGCATATTCCACAATACCTGGACGGCTGCAGTCCATGCAGGTAACAGCGGTGGGGCCGGGTAGGGGGGAATTTCGAAGGACGATACTGAGGGAAAATTAATTATTTATTTAATTTTCCCTCGGCATCGTCCCTCAAAATCCCACCTTACCCAGCCGCACCGCTGTTACTTGCACGGACCGCGGCTGAACCTGGATTACCACACAGCTAGTGAAGGCCAATAAATTGAACTGAATCAAGGAAAATTGTAAAAAGAAAAGTTATAATTTGAAAGCAGAAAGAATGTTTGTAAGGGAATCAACTGTTTTCTGGCACAAAAGTAAAATCCACCTGGGCTAATGCAAGTATGAATGCCATCTAAAAGGACTGTCAAGCGTGCAGGTTCCAACAGCGAGTCTGGTTGCTTCTAAAGTGGATTCATGTTTTCTGCAGGAATAGAACAGTGTGAAAAGTGAGGCCACCCGACACAGAAACTAGTGTTCCTTCTTCAAAATTCAGCAACATGACAGGACATCAAACAGTTGATTCACCTTCAAGAAGCACAATCAATAACTGCTGTAGCAAACCATTTGAATTTAACTTTGGAAGCAATTTCTATGGTACTATTGTGAGCCGGTCTGTTTAAGACAAAATGATACACTTTTAGTTTATAAAACTTAATAACACAGTTTTGCCGTTTTTAAGCGCTACAAAAAACGTGTGTTGGTAGTACCTAATTTAATGGCGAAAAATATGAAAGGGATTGGTGAAATGATGCATTTATCTCAGACAATCTTTTTTACTCTAGCATGCATTTGCACTTGCTAGAGTAGACATGGCCCAACCATATGACAATCATCCTTAGTCGTGCTCCAATAAGATCAGTCCAGTTCAAATTTATGGATAAAATCCCATCTAAAAGGGCATGTAATCTAAGCCATAGAATTTATCAACCTGGAAGGGTGAACATTTCGTTGGCTCTGCTGGGTTTCAAACTCAGGATGTATGGGTCAAACACGGATAATGCAGTTCAATGACGGTTGCGCACATCCTATGCCTAATTTTCTCAGATTTTACTACTTTTACCTATATTATTTATTCTACAATGCTTTAGTGTGTAACACTGCCAGAATTGGGGTGGATTCAGCCAGATCCCGGACCCAGCAGCTATTTCTGAACCGAATCTGGATCCAGGCCGGCCCCAGAGAAATATGCATATGCTGAATTTGTCCCACTGTAATTTGCCAAAACCGAGACACATTCAGCACTACCCACACCTTGGCTGTTTGCATTTAGAGCAGCAAACTACAGTGAGTTAGGAGGATTCTTATTTTTACTTCTAGTGGGCCAAGCACAAAAAGGCTCACTTTAAGGGACATTAGCCCTTCTATTGTGACAGTCTTTTCTGGGCTGTGAGTTATCTGGAGGCTAGAACCTAGATGCCAGTACAATGGATGAAAGCAAAGGCATTCAGCTTGTTATCACTTAACAAGTACTTAAGAGAGTCTCTGATTTGAAGGCAGGGTTTTAATCTTGTTCAACTCCTGCATGTAAAAGATATGCAAGCATGTCAGGTGTACTTGGCTATATGAACAATTACACTATTAATGATTTAAAAAGCACTTACTAATTTACTTTTATTTTTAATTTCTTTTGTAGTGCTGCTCATCCTAATATAGGGTGTCAGAGAGCTTTACACCACAGACACATGATACAGAGACAATGAATCATATAAGTATGTAAATCAATATACAAGAAATGGTCCATACCATATTGAGGGTTACAAGGTGCAGGCGTCACAGATCATCCACACTGTTAGGCATTATATTGTTTAGACTGCTTGGTCTGCAGAAACACAACTTCAAGATTAAAAACATACATAACACGGCAGCTGGGGCTGTCTGTACTAACAAAGGGATCTCTGTGACCCAAACAAATATCCCACTAAGCACCCTACTTGAAATACACATCAATTTATTTATCTTATTTATTTTTAGAGTTTTATATAGCCTGAACTAGACCCGAAGATATCAGGTATCAGAGCGCTTTACATGAGCAACAGTTTCGATAAAGATGAACACATTCCTTTTTTTGCTAGGCATGGAGAGATTAAGGGGCATATTTACAAGCCCCTTGCGCCACTTTTGCGCCGCCGTTGCGTCACGCATGTGACGCAGCGGCGCCGCAAACCATGCGCCGCGTTGCGCTATATTTACAACGTGACGCATCTAGGGAGATGCGTCACGTAGTAAGCCCCTGCGCCACATGAAACTTGCGTCAGGTTTCATGTGGGCGTACCGGCGCAGGGGGCGTTCCGGCGCAGGAACGCCTCGGAAAAGTGACGTAGTGAAATCTACAAGATTTCACGCAGTCACTTTTCGGCGCTGGTGCGTCAAATCCTTACGCCTGCTTCAAGCAGGCATAAGGATTGACGCACCATGTTAGGGATAGGGAAGGTTGGAACAGTGCTGGAGTTGCGTCGCGCTTGCGACACAACTTCAGCACTGCGCCAACCTTCCGCCAGCAGATGCGTCACGCATCTGCTTATCCTTGCGCCACGATGCGCCGCATTGTAAATGCGGTGCATCGGACGTGGCGCAAGGGTAAACTTGCGTGACGCATTTTCCCTGGCGCATCCCTGCTGATATGCAGGGATGCGCCAGGGAACGTAAATATGCCCCTAAGTGATTTGCCCAGAATCGCAGGATGTTGAGGGTCGTTGCCGAGACTCGAACCCAGTTCCCCAGCTTCGAGGTCGACCGCTCTAGCCGTAAGGCTACATCCTCTCCCTAGTCAATGATCTGCATGTTACAGTTTGGGCTTGCAGTAATCACATTACCTCTCTGGGCTACTTTTTGATCAGTCAGAACTGTGACTAGACAAAACACATTTCTCCAGCAAGGGCATTCCCGTTTTTGTCATCTCATACACTTTGCTGGGCACATGAAGATCTATGTAGCAGGTGACTTTACCTGGTGAAATATTTTAAAATGCAGCTAGTTGGAGATCAATTAAGTTAGCCATAACAGATTTACTGTCACATTTTTCCCTGTTGCCAAATTGTTTGCAGCAGAGTTTAAAAAAAAAATACGTTGACAGTAAAACTCCATTTTCATGACTGCCTCTCGTTTCTGCTGCCACCCTCGACCCCCAATTTATGGGTTCCCGTAGTAGTTTTCCCCATTCCCAGCACTAGAGTGCGATGTGTGCGGACATTTCGGTGACATTCTCCGTTACAGCTATTTTTCAGGAACACGTGTGTAAAAATGAACTGGTCTTTCGAAAGCTATCACAAACAAGAGTCATTCACAAAAGGTACACGGGAATGGTTTATGTAAAAAAAAAGGCAATCTTAGAAGTTTCTTTGGATTGTAATGTAGTTAAATTGCGCATTTCCTGACACATGAAAGACTTTTGGAAAAAAAACCTTTTTTATTTATTTTGCCTACCCACACCACTCTGCATTTAATAAACCAACAACTCTGTTTTTGGGTTTAATTATTGATTTTCTTTTCAAACAAGCGTGGTGATATATTTATCAGACATGAATCTTACAATAGTCTACAACTCTAAACATAATTTTTCAGAACACACTTATAGAAAGGTATTCACTATATAAAATCGTCTGAGCTGTAACAAATTCAAGAGCCCATAAACAACATACATTCAAAAACAGAGCGTAACATACATAAAACAACTCACATTTCATTCCATAAAAGCAGCTAGCACCACCAACTCCTAAATAAAGTAGCAACATGGAAGGTATGCGGTAGGCCTTGCCTATGGGCTCTGTAATATGGCAGAAATACATCTATTTCTCTGCGGGATTGGTTGTAAATAGGTTTATGTCACCCTGGGAGGTGTTTAAAATGGATGGTGATTTTTACACACAGGGACTCCTGCAACTTACCTTTTAAAACCAATGTCCCTTAGAGGTGACCACACTCGAAAGGCCAGAAATATCACTTTAGAGAATTAATTCTGTGAGTAGTGCCCTGCCAGTGTGTGCCTCCAGGCCAGTCATTTATTGAGAGAGACAATCTCATCTTGGAGGAGAAGCAGCCCAAGCGTGGAAGCTCAGACACTGCTCCTCAATGAGCATTTGGGACTGACAGCTCGCAGGCTATTGCAATGATAAAACGCAACTCTTTTAACATTACATTCCCCGACTTATGAAACGCCGCCTCGTCTACAGGAGAATAGCACAATAAACAATAAAATAACAACAGGCATTTACTAAGAAATAACAAGATAATATCCCCATGTCATTTGCTGTATGTAATGGCATTGTGAAGGCCTGTCTCATTCTCCAGATTTCGAACTTTCCACTATTTCGAATTCAGCTTTCAATTGATATTTTAAAACATTAGCATGTTGGGGGAAAATGCAGAAGGTACTTAAATTGTCTTTTCTTGACGAAAAGAACGTGCGGAAAAATAAAACATCTCTCGTTGTAGCTGCTGGTTCAGTATGTGTTTTCGAATTTCAAATAAGAAAGTTTGTTTCACTTTATAGTGTGCACTGTTGCTGTTGAAGCCATTAATTATTCCTGAACTTCAAACGTGGTTAGTATTTTTATATTTGTATGTATATGTTGATTGCTTTGTGCAAAGGCAATCAAATAGCTCCACATGGAATTAAAACAGTGCATAGATCTCACACCGCTTACTTGTCATAGCACCCACTACATTAAAGGCCTCAGAGGGCGTTGCAATATTTATTTCATCCAGTAAAGATTCAGAATTCACCCATGTGATAAAAGGCACCTGTTCAGAGTTTTGCTCAACAGACAAGAATAAGGGAGATTTTGCTGCTTTCTGCATTTATACTATGGGGCAGATTTACAAGCCCCTTGCGTCATTTTTGCGCCGCTGTTGCGTCACTTTTTGTGACGCAGCGGCAGCGTAAAAATGCGGCCCATTTACAACATGATGCATCTAGGGAGATGAGTCACGTTGTAAAGCCCTGCGTCACATTATACCTGCATCAGGTATAATGTATGCAGGGTGGGCGTTCCCACGCAGGAAAGCCTCGTAGAAGTGACGCAGTGAAATCTACATGATTTCACTGCGCCACTTCTAGGACGCCACTGCGTCAAATTCTTACGCCTGCTTGAAGCAGGCGTAAGGAGTGACGTAGCACAATGAGGATAGGCCTCCCCATGCATTGCTGGAGTTGCGTCGTGCTTGCGACACGACTACAGCAATGCGTGACTTTTGCGTCAACATATGCGTCAGAATTTCTGGCGCATCTGTCAATCCTTGCGCCATGGTGCGCCGTATTGTAAATACGGCGCATCAATAGTGGCGCAAGGGTTTCTCAGGGTGGCGCAGGGAAAGTGACGCATCTTTACAGATGTGTCACTTTCTTGTAAATCTGCCCTAGTGTGTCTTGGCATTTACTGGGCCTTCCCCTCCAAAAGCCTCCTCCCCCTGGAAATTTCCACAGGCCTTACCTGCTGAAATATATCCAGGGGTGCATAGTTTATCAGTGAACTCATCAGTACTTGGCATTTCAATCACTGCGATTGCACCCACAGTGGCCATCTTTGAATATATTGCCAATACTCTAGCAACATACAAAGATAGCTGGCATGTGTCCACATGCACACACACAGGGGAAAATCTTGGAATTGGTGAAAGATATTGTAAGTTGGCCACCAAGTTGGGTGACCGCACTTTTCACACCTCAAAGCACGAAGGGGCTGGAGGAATCAAGCACTGTGTTGGTGGGAGGGGTTGGCTTTAATAAAGAGAGAGTGATGGATAGTAGGAGGGGGCATTTGAGGGAGGCAAGGAGGAGAACGGACATTGGAGAAAAAATAGTCCTTCTAATGCACTGCAGTGAAATGTGTGACATTAGCTGTATAAATATGCATGCCATCCAATCAGATCATGGTGAGTCCCAAGTGTTCCTAGGCAGGACAAAAAACGTATAGGGAGAAAGTCATCAACTCAAGTTGAGGAAAGTGAGATAGACAAAAAATCATTCACTCATGTGCAAGGGACTGACCCAAACCCTTCTGTCTGTATCTATGTATTGTATTGTCCACAATAGGTTTTTGAAAGCACTCAGTAAGTAATGCAGAGAGTGGAGAATTTTATGAATATCCAAAACATATTTCACTGTCTTTATAATAATTTTTTGAATGCTGCTCCTCAATTATCCAGGTACTTTATACTCACACTGTTTGGGGAACAAAGGCCCTGCTATCCGGGGGGTGGAGGGTGTAAGGTGAAGGTGGAGCCTTGCATACAAAGACGTTTGTGCATATATAGAAGTTCCAAGTTGAACCATAAGTATCCCATCTCCTGTCTGTTTTCACTGACAGAATTCAACAGGTGAAACTACCAAAATGTATCTGGGAAAAGATCCAGAAGAAAGTCCAGACATGTGTCATCTTGTATATTAAATTTTACTATATTTTTCGAATTTTGGTGGGATTTGTATTGTGGTATTTTGACTTTCTTAGCGTTTTGGTACTGCATACATACTTTACACCTTGCCCTAAGTTAAACCTGTCTGCTCTGTGCCATAGCTACCAGGGGGCTGAGCTCAAGTTAATTTAGTGACTTTGAGGGTTCATTCTGACAAGAAGTGTCATTTTTCCTTGAGATGGGCAGTCGCCCACCCCAAATAATAATACATTTTATTACAAGGGGCAAGAAAGGTTTCCTGTTGTGATTGTACCCACATTCCATAAGCACATATAGAGGTCTCCAAAAAAAAGTAAGGATTCTTTTTTTTACAAAAAAAACATTAGTCCAACAGGACAGTATTGCAATAAATTACATTGAAAAGAGAAATAATTCATCAAAATGTCACTGGTTTATTAACTACTGATACAAATGTAATACATCCATGACTGTCTGAGGAGGTTCATGAAATATTTGGGTTTAATCTTGATTTTGTCTGTAGCTTCTAATACAGTGTTCCAACATGATATACATTAGAAGACGGCCATCCTGACCAATTTAAGGCTGAAGTGGCCATTAAAATTCCCCAGTTACCCAAAACGTCAAAATATGCTTTTAAAGTTTGATGTCCTGCTTTATTACTAGAGGATTGACTCCATATATAAAAGAGGGCCAAAAGCATGCAATCACTGAAAGTCTATTCCTTGCCTTTGCTGAAATACTTTATTTCTGATGTTTTGTTAGTCCTTTCTATCAATCTCATAGGTTAACGCATAGCCAAAATAAATTCATAATTTAAGCCTTTTATTTCAGATGCAAAAGGTTTTTACACAACTATCAGCTCATATGTAATTACTATCAATCAGTGATGTTTTGTTATTTAATATGTTTAAAGTGTTCATTCTGTCTGTTTTGATCTGTTGCTTCCATTGCAGGGAATGTGCAGCAGTGTAACCTCTAGACAATTCCATGCAGGAGTGGACGTAACTTACATAATTCCATGTAGCATAATCATGCGGAATTACCCCAAAATTACACAAGATTATGTATAACCACATGAGAAGAGTAATTCTGCATTTAGCACGTTCATCACAATGGACGGAAGGATACATTTTGCACTAAGAAATGGCAATGAATGCAGCAGAACACGGATAGTGAGTGTGAGTAGCTGCTCGTGCTCACTGAATGCGCACTTGGAGTTAAGAATTTTCCCCAACTTCTTTCTTGGCAAGTTTGCTTTAAGAGATACTCAGGGAGGACGAAGCATAATCGTCTGAGAATAATTCTGCATTTAAAGCTATTTTCTTTCCACAAAAATGCCCCCTTGAGTCCAGAATGGACACAAAGATATGTTTTGAGCTCAGACATAGCGCTGAGTGAAACAGAACATGAGCAGCGAGTGGGAGCAGCTGCTGAGTTAGGCCTCATTACTCGTATTGTTTGCCTCGGCAGAACACTGTATTTCGTTATTATTTCTCCCTCCTTTCAAGGCTGTTTCTCGACTTACTAATGAATAGGGCATTCTGCCCTCGCATACTTATCCGAATGTGTAGTTTCTGCTCCCACGTTAGGAGATGCTGAGACCCAGCACCGTGGTCTTGGATTCCTGATAAAATGTACCCATCTGGCAGGTGTTAGCTCATCCTACTGTGCCTCTTTGTTCATGATCGGCCCAGGCCGGTAGTTTTCCATTGTGGGCGTGGTTGGGGGCTTCTCGAGAGGAATGATTACTCAGTGTGGACCGTTGGGGGCCAGTCCCTCGGCAGACATCTTAGGGTGCAGGTCATGATGGACTCCTCTGCAGAGTATTGCTAATAAAATGTAAGTTTGTATTCTCTACTGTCTTACCGACTCTTCATTCTTGGGAAGGCATAGCAGGTGGTTGTACGAAAACCCGAGTGGCCCTAGAGGGCCACTTCCTTCAGTTGGTGCCCAAACAGGGACCCCGCAAGGTGATCCGACATGCCCGTAATTGGGTTGGAGGGTCAGGGTGCGTTTGGTTGGTTGGGCGGATCGGGGTACCCCACACAAGACCGAGCTTGGTTCTCGCAGCTGCCCCGCCCGACTGGTCGGGGGCCCCTTCGTCTAGTGGTCAGCGGCTGTGGTCCTGAGAAGGCGAAACCTTGGAGTTGACCGTTTGGTCCAAAGAGTCGGCAGTGGAGAATAACTTGACTCGACCTGTGTGCACCAGGTGAGTGATTTGATTCTTGGAAAAATGGCACCATTCTTGGACGGCACGAGCCTGCGGGCTGTGTCTTGATACAGTCTCCGGACTGTCTTGTCTGCAGTTTTCGAACTGCCTTGCTTGAACGACATGAGTCGACGGGCTGTGTCTTGGTGCGGTCCCCGGACTGTCTTGTCTTGAACTTGGTGGGTTTGCGGACCCTTGAAAAGACACAGAGTGTTTGCGAGCAGTTCATCGGACCTGCTGGAAATTTGGCCCGCGCTTGAAAAGGTCCGGGACTGACCGCGAACAATCTGCCAGACCAACTGGTAATTAGGCTAATGCTTGAAAAAGGTCTGAGGCTGGAGCCTGTCTTCTTCAATTTGGTACAGTCCCCGGACTGTAGGGAGTGGTCCCTGGACCGTTTTGTTTGGTTCGTGAATAATATTTGTTATTTTATCTTTTCTTTATTTACCGTTGCTGGTGTTATACTTGTCCGTAATGGACAGTGCATGTGTCTTCTATTAAGATGCCTTGTTTAAGCAAATTGGGGTGTTTTGGATGTCGATGTTGTTCTACTGATGCTCGATTGGAAGAGAGCCAGCCTGCGCCTCCGGAGGGTTCTCCAAATTTCGACGTATACGTTAAACATGGTATTGGCCTTATTATGTTTAGCACATTGTGGCATAAATATACGAGGGACAATGCTGAGTTACAGTGGCCGCTTGCCGGCTCATTTGATGAACAGAAATTGAATTTATTGCAGGACAAATGGTTCGCTAAAAAGAGCAGACAGTCGATGTTTGATTCTTTAAGAGTATGGCAGAAAGAAGCAAAGCAGCGACGACTGAGAGCAGAGAAAGAGGCTCGGAAGAGGCAGACGCAAACTATAACACAGAAAGCAGTAGCCTATAAAAGAGGAAAAATAGAGAAGGGCATAGAATGCGCAGATAGAAAGTTTCGGTTACAGACAGATAAATGTTATGTTACTAGAGAGGAAGGTGATGATTTTGTCGAAGAGCTATTGGATTCTCGCCCTCCTCCCCCTTATGCCCCTGAATGGATATACCTGGCAGTTCCGATGTCCCAGTCTCCGGCCCCTAGTACCGCCCCTTCTAGTGTTCCTGTTTCTAGCGCTACCGCCTCAGCCCCGGCCCCTCTTGCTTCTCCTCTACTCACACCAGTCACCGGGGCAGGTGCTGTTAGCTCCCCCGCCCAGTCTATTAGTTCTGTATCGACTGCTACTCCCCCATTCACCCCTACCACCCTGTCTCCCTACAAGATGGTACCTGTCTCTGCGTCTGCTCTTTCCCCCATGAGTGTGGCACCCCAAGCACTGTTGAATGTCGAAACTCCTGCGCGTGGGGTACATGAATCGAACTGGGCAGCAGCGCGAGACCGAATGGATAAAGTGTTGGTGCGTACTGCTGTGGGTGATGAGGAAAAGCAAATGGTGGCAAATCAAGCAGCTCAGTGGGCTCGGAATCCGATCTATAGTGTGGAGGATGTGTGGAGTGCGATGAAAGATTACGAGCCGTTTTTACAGCAGCATGCCCTTAAGCACATGTCAGCCACGCTGATAGGGTTGTGGGAACAGTGTTTTCAAGGTGTTGCACCGCAAATAATCTAAGACATACGGGACAGGGTATATGCTGCAGGTATGGCTCCCAATGAGGTTTTTAGCAATATAACAACACTAGTGGGTTACCGAGGCAGATTGCTCCAGAAGGTTCCGACGATGGGGACACAGCACCCCATGAGGGAAGTCCATCCCATTTACCACCCTGAAATTAAAAGAACTGCGCAATTCCACCGACACTGTGATTAGACCACAGGTCGACGCTCGGTTTCAGAAACAGTGGATCTATACTCCTTGGAAGAGGAGTGAGGTCCTATCCTTAAAGAGCCAGCTGCCGGACCCTCGGAAAAATCCTACTGAATATTATAAAGAATTGACGGAGGCGGCCTCCTCCACAGTAATGACGCTAGCTGATATAGAGTTGTTTTTCGGTCTATTGGTACTGGTGGATATATGGAGGCAGGTTCATATGCAGGATCATGCACTAGAGTTGGGGGGCACGTGGGATGAGATCAAGGCTTGGGATAAGGAGCGTAAGCCCGGCGACAAGCCAAAAGCGGAGCTCCTCGCTTTGCCGGGGCGTATCATAACATACATACACTCCCTTATCCCACCGAAGCGAAGGGACTGGGATAAGCTGACTGCGTGTCGTCAGAAGAAGGATGAAAGTGTGTCTGATTTCATTACCAGATTTGAAGGGGTGTTTTTAGATTTTAGTGGTCAGGACCTGTCACAGGAGGGTGGTGTTCGTTTGTTTGTTAACAGATTTGTCACTAACTTGCTTCCCGAGATTGCAACACGGTTGCAGGCTTCGGAAAGTACTTGGACAACCTCATCCCCGTCAGTGATATTGACTATGGCACAGTAACATGAACTTAGAGAGAATGAGGACAAAGAAAGGGTAGAGAAAAAGTCAAAGGATTTGAAGATGAGGGTATTGATGCAGCAAGTTGCGAGGGGAAGTGGACGAGGAAGAGGTTCTGGTTCGGTCCAACTGTTGCCCCAGTCTGGCAGTGGTGGTGCTTCAAGTGCCCCCCTTGGGCTCAATCAATGTGCGTACTGTAAGCAGGAGGGACATTGGCGGAACGAGTGTCCGGAGTTGTTGCAGAAAGGTGATGCCCGAGAGGTCGTGGTTTTCGAGGAAGCGGACGAGGAGCAGGAGGTAGAGAGGGGTTGCAGTCAGAGGATACATCGCACAATAGGCAGAGCGGGAATTATTTTGACGACCCCCGAGGACGAAAGTACTATCATGACGACTATGACATGGATGAAGTGACAGGGTTGTCTCACAGCTAGGACAGCCGAGGACAGGGCAAGGGACCAGTTTCTGTGCCTATAGATCAGCACGAACCTTACATCACTTCTGATTTACAGGGCACTACCGAAAAGGTTTAGTTGATACAGGGGCTATGAATAGCTCTGTTTCCCGCTCACTGGTCCCGGGGGCAGCTCTGTCTGGCCAAAACAATGTGTCAGTGGGTTTCTCAGGCGTGCCGCTCATTAGCCCCTTTTCCAAGCCTCCTGCTTTGACTATTGGCCCCTTTACGTTCGATTCACTATTTTTACTGACGTCAAATTGTGGGGAAAATTTGTTAGGACTGGATTTGTTAAAAAGGTTGCATGTGACAATTTTTTGTTCTCCAGACGGTGTTTACATTACTGTTGGACCGCAGGTCGCCCGTGCCAAACAGTGCCTCGCAAAGGATGCCCCTCTTCCCGCTGAGTTCAAAGATGTGCCACGTACGTTATGGGCTACAGGAGACACGGATGTAGGGTTACTCTAGATCCCGCCAGTATCTATACAGATCAAAGACAAAGCTAAATTGCCACGTATTCCCCAGTACAAGATATCACAGGCAGGTGAAAAGGCCTTATTGCAAATAATAAAGGATTTGATTAAGTCTGGCGTGGTTGAAGAGACTGTGGCGAATGTGTGTAATAGCCCTATCCTTCCTATTCTTAGAAAGACACCCTTGGATTCTTCTGATGCCTACCCTGACATTTACCATTTTGTGATTGACCTCAGAGAGGTAAACAAGATCGTAGTTCCCCAGTACCCTGTGGTCCCAGACATTACAACGATCTTGACAATGATCCCCCAACAGCAAAATTCTTTTCTGTAATTGACTTAAAGAATGCTTTCTTCAGCATACCAATCCATACAGATAGCAGATATCTGTTTGGATTTGCTATAGCCGATCAGAGCTTTAGATTCTGCCGTGCTCCACAAAGCTATACTGAAAGTCCTAGTATTTATAGCCAAGCCTTGAAAGCTCAATTGGATTCTTTGAAGCTTCCCCCTGGTAATGTGCTGTTGCAGTATGTAGACGGCCTCCTTGTGGCTTTGGACAATGAGGATGGTTGCAAAGACGCCACAGTTAAATTATTGTTGCATCTAGCACATCATGGACACAAGGTGTCACTTTCCAAATTCCAATATTGTCGACAGGAGGTCACCTATTTAGGTCACCTACTGTCGAAGGAGGGTTGCAGACTAACACCTGAGCGCATAGCTGCTATCACTAATATGCCTGTTACTAAGACCCAACGCGAGGTACGCACGTTTATTGGGATAACATCGCATTGTCGGCATTGGATCCCTAACTATTCCCTACTAACAAAACCCCTTCTTTACCTGACCACCAAAGATGTGCATGAACCCCTGCCTTGGACACCTGCATACCAGCAAGCTTTTGAACAATTAAAGGTTGCACTTTGCTCTGTCCTGTGCTTGGTACTCCTGATTACCAGAAGCCTTTTGTGCTCTACGTGCATGAGGTGGACGATTGCGCGCTTTCTGTTCTAACACAGGGTTTCAGTGGTAAGCAGAGACCCTGCGCCTACTTCTCTGCCATGCTTGATAATGTCGCCAGAGCGCTCCCGAGCTGTCTGAGAGCTGCTGCGGCGGTTTCTATCAGACAATCGGCAGGGCTCGTCCTTGATACTGATCTCACAGTAATGGTACCTCATGCTGTGGATACGCTATTGAATAAGACAAAGACGCAGCACCTTACTAGTGCGCGTCTGACTGGCTATGAATTGACCTTGTTTGCTACACACAATACCATCAAACGATGTGCTACTCTGAACCCAGCCACGTTGCTACCCCTCCCTTCGGAAGAAAAGGACAATGGTGTCCATGATTGTTTATTTCGGACTGAGGAAGAAACGAAAGGACGGGTAGACCTGACTGACGTTCCCTTATCCGACCCCCAAGGGGAACTATATGTCGATGGCTCTTGTTTCAAATGACCAGATGGCACCACCACTGCAGCCTATGCAATCACAACGTTACACACTGTAGTTGAGACATCCCGTATCCCACACCAATCGGCCCAAGCTGCAGAGTTGGTTGCCCTCCTCAGGGCTTGCGAGTTGAGTGAGGGACTGGCTGTTAATATCTACACCGACAGCGAGCACGCCTTTGGGGTGGCCCATAATTTTGGGCGCCTCTGGGCGGAGAGAGGGTTCTTGACCTCGCACGGGCTGCGAACACAGAACGGCCCATTGATACATAGATTGCTGTCCGCATTGACACTTCCCAATAAGTTAGCAATAGTGAAATGTAGCGCTCATAAAGCCATTACAGATGATGTTGGGAGGGGAAATGCTTTCGCAGACCAGACAGCTAAGGAGACAGCTCGATCAAAGATGAAAAAGATGTTGTTGGCAGGTCCTGCTAGGTGGGTCCCAGACAATGGAATGTTCGAGGACACATTGGAAAATGTCAGGGAAATTCAGGGTGAGGCGACTCTAGACGAATTGGCAATGTGGGAGGAGAGAATAGGTCGTTTGGATGAGGATGGATGCTGGACTGACTTGTCTGGGAAGCAGTGATGGTTGCTGCCTAATTCATATGTGCTCCCTGTTGTTACGATGGCCCATGGCCAAGCGCATATTAGTGCCAAAGGAATATGCAAGCTACTGGACCCAGTATGGCGGAATGATAATATCGCTAAGGTAGCCACACACCTAGTGAAAAATTGTATCATTTGTTTAAAGCATAACCCTGGGAAAGGTACTCCTACACCCACTGGTAACTTTGCACCGCCTTCCTTCCCTTTCGAGGTTCTCCAGATGGATTTCTTCAAAATGGAACGAGTCAACAACCTAAAGTATGTGCTAGTAATGATTTGCGCATTCAGTAAATGGATTGAGGCTTACCCCACTAAAGAGAATACAGCCATGGCAATGGCGAAGGCACTTCTAGAAGAGTACTTCCCGCGCTATGGATTGCCACGGGTGATTTGGAGTGACAACGGAAGTCACTTCAATTCAAAAGTCATTGAATGGGTGTGCACAGGTTTGCATATTGTTACAGCAAACAAATGATGGACGGAATGCTGACAATGCAAACATTCTCCCCCAGTCAAAAGATCTGGGTTAAATCCATCGTTCTTTTACCCACTACGCCACCCCAGTTTGGACCGAGCCATATGCAAATCAGCCTTGACCCTGTGCCCCATGGGAACAGTCCAGACCGAACTGCCAGGCCAGGTCCTCCCTGGACCGGAAACAAGCATCCTGGGACCGGTTTCAGGGTATGTCACCATTCTTCAGCCAGGCTAGCTTGAATCCAGTGGCGCAGTGAGCAAGGGACCCACGTCTGGGCATACCCATCCCACTTAGGGCGAAAAGTGTTACAGCAAACAAATGATGGACGGAATGCTGACAATGCAAACATTCTCCCCCAGTCAAATGCTTGTTTCCGGTCCAGGGAGGACCTGGCCTGGCAGTTCGGTCTGGACTGTTTCCATGGGGCACAGGGTCAAGACTGATTTGCATATGGCTGGGTCCAAACTGGGGTGGCGTAGTGGGCAAAAGAACGATGGATTTAACCCAGATCTTTTGACTGGGGGAGAATGTTTGCATTGTCAGCATTCCGTCCATCATTTGTTTGCTGTAACACTTTTCGCCCTGGGTGGGATGGGAATGCCCAGACGTGGGTCCCTTGCTCACTGTGCCACTGGATTCAGGCTAGCCTGGCTGAAGAAGGGTGACATACCCTGAAACCGGTCCCAGGATGCTTGTTTCCGGTCCAGGGAGGACCTGGCCTGGCAGTTCGGTCTGGACTGTTCCCATGGGGCACAGGGTCAAGACTGATTTGCATATGGCTGGGTCCAAACTGGGGTGGCGTAGTGGGCAAAAGAATGATGGATTTAACCCAGATCTTTTGACTGGGGGAGAATGTTTGCATTGTCAGCATTCCGTCCATCATTTGTTTGCTGTAACACTTTTCGCCCTGGGTGGGATGGGTATGCCAAGACGTGGGTCCCTTGCTCACTGTGCCACTGGATTCAGGCTAGCCTGGCTGAAGAAGGGTGACATACCCTGAAACCGGTCCCAGGATGCTTGTTTCCGGTCCAGGGAGGACCTGGCCTGGCAGTTCGGTCTGGTCTGTTCCCATGGGGCACAGGGTCAAGACTGATTTGCATATGGCTGGGTCCAAACTGGGGTGGCGTAGTGGGCAAAAGAACGATGGATTTAACCCAGATCTTTTGACTGGGGGAGAATGTTTGCATTGTCAGCATTCCGTCCATCATTTGTTTGCTGTAACACTTTTCGCCCTGGGTGGGATGGGTATGCCCAGATGTGGGTCCCTTGCTCACTGTGCCACTAGATTCAGGCTAGCCTGGCTGAAGAAGGGTGACATACCCTGAAACCGGTCCCAGGATGCTTGTTTCCGGTCCAGGGAGGACCTGGCCTGGCAGTTCGGTCTGGACTGTTCCCATGGGGCACAGGGTCAAGACTGATTTGCATATGGCTGGGTCCAAACTGGGGTGGCGTAGTGTGCAAAAGAACGATGGATTTAACCCAGATCTTTTGACTGGGGGAGAATGTTTGCATTGTCAGCATTCCGTCCATCATTTGTTTGCTGTAACACTTTTCGCCCTGGGTGGGATGGGTATGCCCAGACGTGGGTCCCTTGCTCACTGTGCCACTGGATTTAGGCTAGCCTGGCTGAAGAAGGGTGACATACCCTGAAACCGGTCCCAGGATGCTTGTTTCCGGTCCAGGGAGGACCTGGCCTGGCAGTTCGGTCTGGACTGTTCCCATGGGGCACAGGGTCAAGACTGATTTGCATATG
Source organism: Calotriton arnoldi (assembly GCA_963921515.1). Classification (NCBI taxonomy): domain Eukaryota; kingdom Metazoa; phylum Chordata; class Amphibia; order Caudata; family Salamandridae; genus Calotriton; species Calotriton arnoldi. The sequence goes on from CAWUFW010010649.1 coordinate 226,183, forward strand.
GCTGGGTCCAAATTGGGGTGGCGTAGTGGGCAAAAGAACGATGGATTTAACCCAGATCTTTTGACTGTGGGAGAATGTTTGCATTGTCAGCATTCCGTCCATCATTTGTTTGCTGTAACACTTTTCGCCCTGGGTGGGATGGGTATGCCCAGACGTGGGTCCCTTGCTCACTGTGCCACTGGATTCAGGCTAGCCTGGCTGAAGAAGGGTGACATACCCTGAAACCGGTCCCAGGATGCTTGTTTCCGGTCCAGGGAGGACCTGGCCTGGCAGTTCGGTCTGGACTGTTCCCATGGGGCACAGGGTCAAGACTGATTTGCATATGGCTGGGTCCAAACTGGGGTGGCGTAGTGGGCAAAAGAACGATGGATTTAACCCAGATCTTTTGACTGGGGAGAATGTTTGCATTGTCAGCATTCCGTCCATCATTTGTTTGCTGTAACACTTTTCGCCCTGGGTGGGTTGGGTATGCCCAGACGTGGGTCCCTTGCTCACTGTGCCACTGGATTCAGGCTAGCCTGGCTGAAGAAGGGTGACATACCCTGAAACCGGTCCCAGGATGCTTGTTTCCGGTCCAGGGAGGACCTGGCCTGGCAGTTCGGTCTGGACTGTTCCCATGGGGCACAGGGTCAAGACTGATTTGCATATGGCTGGGTCCAAACTGGGGTGGCGTAGTGGGCAAAAGAACGATGGATTTAACCCAGATCTTTTGACTGGAGGAGAATGTTTGCATTATCAGCATTCCGTCCATCATTTGTTTGCTGTAACACTTTTCGCCCTGGGTGGGATGGGTATGCCCAGACGTGGGTCCCTTGCTCACTGTGCCACTGGATTCAGGCTAGCCTGGCTGAAGAAGGGTGACATACCCTGAAACCGGTCCCAGGATGCTTGTTTCCGGTCCAGGGAGGACCTGGCCTGTCAGTTCGGTCTGGACTGTTCCCATGGGGCACAGGGTCAAGACTGATTTGCATATGGCTGGGTCCAAACTGGGGTGGCGTAGTGGGCAAAAGAACGATGGATTTAACCCAGATCTTTTGACTGGGGGAGAATGTTTGCATTGTCAGCATTCCGTCCATCATTTGTTTGATGTAACACTTTTCGCCCTGGGTGGGATGGGTATGCCCAGACGTGGGTCCCTTGCTCACTGTGCCACTGGATTCAGGCTAGCCTGGCTGAAGAAGGGTGACATACCCTGAAACCGGTCCCAGGATGCTTGTTTCCGGTCCAGGGAGGACCTGGCCTGGCAGTTCGGTCTGGACTGTTCCCATGGGGCACAGGGTCAAGACTGATTTGCATATGGCTGGGTCCAAACTGGGGTGGCTTAGTGGGCAAAAGAACGATGGATTTAACCCAGATCTTTTGACTGGGGGAGAATGTTTGCATTGTCAGCATTCCGTTCATCATTTGTTTGCTGTAACACTTTTCGCCCTGGGTGGGATGGGTATGCCCAGACGTGGGTCCCTTGCTCACTGTGCCACTGGATTCAGGCTAGCCTGGCTGAAGAAGGGTGACATACCCTGAAACCGGTCCCAGGATGCTTGTTTCCGGTCCAGGGAGGACCTGGCCTGGCAGTTCGGTCTGGACTGTTCCCATGGGGCACAGGGTCAAGACTGATTTGCATATGGCTGGGTCCAAACTGGGGTGGCGTAGTGGGCAAAAGAACGATGGATTTAACCCAGATCTTTTGACTGGGGGAGAATGTTTGCATTGTCAGCATTCCGTCCATCATTTGTTTGCTGTAACACTTTTTGCCCTGGGTGGGATGGGTATGCCCAGACGTGGGTCCCTTGCTCACTGTGCCACTGGATTCAGGCTAGCCTGGCTGAAGAAGGGTGACATACCCTGAAACCGGTCCCAGGATGCTTGTTTCCGGTCCAGGGAGGACCTGGCCTGGCAGTTCGGTCTGGACTGTTCCCATGGGGCACAGGGTCAAGACTGATTTGCATATGGCTGGGTCCAAACTGGGGTGGCGTAGTGGGCAAAAGAACGATGGATTTAACCCAGATCTTTTGACTGGGGGAGAATGTTTGCATTGTCAGCATTCCGTCCATCATTTGTTTGCTGTAACACTTTTCGCCCTGGGTGGGTTGGGTATGCCCAGACGTGGGTCCCTTGCTCACTGTGCCACTGGATTCAGGCTAGCCTGGCTGAAGAAGGGTGACATACCCTGAAACCGGTCCCAGGATGCTTGTTTCCGGTCCAGGGAGGACCTGGCCTGGCAGTTCGGTCTGGACTGTTCCCATGGGGCACAGGTTCAAGACTGATTTGCATATGGCTGGGTCCAAACTGGGGTGGCGTAGTGGGCAAAAGAACGATGGATTTAACCCAGATCTTTTGACTGGGGGAGAATGTTTGCATTGTCAGCATTCCGTCCATCATTTGTTTGCTGTAACAGGTTTGCATATTAAGCAGAAGTTTCATGCAGCGAATCACCCCCAGTCAGCAGGTCTGGTTGAGAAGTACAATGGTACTCTCAAACTGAAGCTAGCAAAGATTCAAGAAAGCACAGGACTGCGATGGCCAGATGCGTTACCCTTGGCTTTATTATCTACCAGAGCGACAGCGCATTCTAGAACAGGGCTGTCCCCGTATGAGGTGGTCTTCGGATGCCCTGCTAATGTCTGGGGCTTCCCAAGACCCAAGCGCTTTTCCGAGATAGAGTACCCCCTGCTTGTAGACTATCTGTATGAGTTGTCTAAAGATCTTCGTTCTCTTCACCAACAGATACAAGCCATGCTGCAGCCAGTACCAGAGGGGCCCGGGCATCAAATACAGCCCGGAGATTTTGTACTCATCAGAAACTTTCAACGGAAAAGCTGTTTGGAGCCGAGGTGGAAAGGGCCTCTCCTCGTTCTTCTTGCCACCCGCACAGCGGTGAAAGTAGACGGCAGAAAACACTGGATCCATGGTTCAGATGTTAAACGGATACCTCTACCGCTCCCGTATGACCGTTGGGTCAACGAAGGCATCGCTGATTAGGAATGTGAGAGAGTGCCACGCTTCGTTCCCTTCTCTGACGCCCGATTGAGGTGGGCGCAGACAGACGAAAAGAGTGATGCAGCTCTGTCCGAGGTGATCCCACCAGAGATAAGGGCCGCCCCGGATAACACTGTTTCTAATACACCAGAATCTGAGTCTCGATGCCTATCTGATCCTGAATTTCTGCCCCTTTTTGTTGATGAAACAGTGCCTGGAATAACGAAATATAATCTGAGGCCCCGAAAGTAGGACGGTGCACCAGCCGACCGGTCTAGGAGTTAGGGAAGGACTTGAGCTTAGGGCGCAGGTGCTGTGCCTAAGGTGCCTGAATTAGACTAGGGTGAACTACACTGGTGCACTGCCCTGGACACTGGACAGGATAGTTGAGGGTATTTGCCCAGGAGGGAGGGTGCCCTATCCTGAAAGAAGAAGGATTTGTTTTTCTGCAAGCGCTGCAATCGCGCAGCTCCTCCGTGGGAGTGCTTCATAGCACCATCGTTGATGAACAATAGGAGCCTGCCAGCGAGGCTCTAGACGGACGCTGGGTGATTTGTGCCCCCCCTGGTACTGTTGTTGCAATAGTGGTTCTAGCCCGTGATTTTTCCTTTCCCTTGTGACACCTATAAGTTGCCCTTGAAGTTTTCTAGATGTATCCCTTTGGTCGTCCTATCCCTGATGAGGAGCAGCCCTTTGCGGCTCCGCGTCCCACTTCAGATGGTCCTGTTTGGACCTCTTGGTCCGCTAAGAGTACAATAGTGTTTGTTGTAATAATTTTGCTTTCCCTGCTCTTCGTATTTGGGGTGGTCTGGTACTTAGAAGAACAACATCCTGTGCACACCTTGATAGGGACTACCCCGGCTCCAGCTGAGCACTCGTTTGTTACACTGGCCCCACATAAAGAAAGACATAGACAGACTTATGCCCAAAATGCTTTTGTTCAGATGCTTCATCAGGTACACAGTACTACTAATGCCACGAATTGCTGGGTGTGTGGGCTACTTCCCTCAGTTATGTACAAAAATGATTTGCTAGTGTCATTGTCCCTGTCATATTTGGGTAGCTGTGAAGCCTGGTTTCAACTGCTCTCTATGGTATACATGCACTATTAAGCTGACGCTATGAAAATGGTACAGGCTGATTACGAAGCAGTATTGGAGTATATAGTGGTACACCAAGGATATACACCTGGGGCAGATGGCAAGGAGGGTACCCTGCACCCAGATGCTTGCATGAACGTTTTTGAGGCTAACGAAAATGTCACTTGGTTACGGAATGAAATGCTAGATTTCCAAGGATTTAAAGTCACTGAATACTTTAAATGTTTCCAGGAACGCAATATCACTGAAGACAAAGCCATGCCTGTCCCTGTGATCAATGCAACAGCTAGTTTCTGTGTTGAAGGATCAGGGAACATTTCGGTAGGACAGAGCCATTGTAACTACACATACCGATTAAACACTACTAGCAGCCCACCTTTGCTCACACCTCCGAATGTATACTTCATCTGTGGGGAACAGGCTTATACATGGCTTCCGAGGGGATGGTCTGGCCGGTGTTATGTTTCCTTCCTCTTACCTCCCGTTTACATTGCACCGTCCAATTACCACAGGATCATAAGCTACAGCGTAGGGATCTCCAGGTACATCGAGTTGAGAGTTGTCAACCCAGACGATATTGATCAAACAGATACCTCCCTACAGCAATTGACTGACATAATGAAGGGCATTCTGCCGTTCTGGGATCCCATGTTCGATAGCCGTAATATTCAGCGCCTGGCCAGAGTAGTTGAGGGAGTCATTAATACAACTGCCGGTATACTGACTAATATTACAGTCGAGCTTCAGGCTACGAAGCTCGTTTCCCTTCAAAATCGGATGGTTTTAGACGTCATTCTGGCTGATAGGGGTGGAGCTTGCCGCATCATCGGCAGCAGCTGCTGTGTGTACATTCCTGATAGTGCCCCTAATGTGTACTCCGCAATACAGAAATTACACAGACTTGCTTCAGATATCCATCAGGAAAATGGTTCATGGTCCCTCACAGGGTGGCACTGGGGTCTGCTGACATCATGGGGTTAATATAAAGCAATGGGGTAACCCGAGTATGTGCAGAACCTGGGGATTCGTACATTAAGTGAACAGTGGTTCTGCCACCTATTAGCTTTAGAAAGCGTCAAAACTATTTGTATACTTGGTCCCTCTACTAAGATGAGACTATCATTTGATGAGAAATGTCCAAATTTAAGTCCAAACCAAAGAAACTCATGTAATTCTGAATCAATATATGATTTTATAACAAATTTGGTGAAAGTTGTGTACTCAGAAATGAGAACAAAACATATATATGCACACACAGATAGATAATATACACTTACACTTATTAACAAATGGGTGACGTGAAGTGAAAACAAAGAAATATATTTACATATCACAGCACAATATATACATCACAAATGAACATATATTCAAGACACACATTTAAACACAGTGTGAGGTAAGTGAAAATATGTTTCAACCCAACTAGCAATGGTCTAGTTATTCCTGTTTGTTCTGGGTGAACATTAACACTTGATAATTATGCGTCGACGTTTCGACCCCTGGACAGTAGCGCGATTGTGTGATCGTCTGAGGGGGGTCTTCTTCAGGACTATATATAGAGTCTGTGTGTGGCCTTAAATAAGGTTCCACCTTAATACCAGATTTATTGGTATTGACAGCACGGCAGCTTGTACAAAATAAGCAGTTGACCTGAAATAAAAGCAGCTCTCCTTATCAGCTAGTGGTTTAAAGGTCAGTGGCACAACGTGCCTTCAACTCTCCAGCGTATGGCGCTCGGGGTCTTCTAATTAATATTCCAAATTCTCTTGGGGCAATGGTTTGTCGGGGCCGGCCGCCTCCAGACTAAACTTTCTCCTTTGACTCCGGGCTTACTAATGCCTCAGATTTCACTCGGACATTGAATGTCCTCAAGTGATTCACTCGGAGCACACTTGCTAAATGTGCACATGGAGTTGGGTTTTCCCCCAACGTACTCCCGGCATTTAGAACAAAATGCACCCCTGCGTCCAAAATGGATGCGAGGATGCATTTAGCAAAGAAAATAGCACTAAAGGCAACAAAACATAAACAGCAGAATGGGCAGTCAGTCATGCTAGCTAAATCTGATCTTGCGGTAGGATATTTTCCCCCAAATGAGTCTTAATTACAATAGTGGGCATAATCGCGCTATTAGCAGTAATTCTACATAAAAGAGTAAGTTTGTCACATAAAATGATAAGAATGATGCTGCAAGAGTGATGAGGCCAGTTCCAAGCGTAGATGTGAAATTTCCTGGCAGTTATTGACCAGCAAAATTCTCATTGCTTGATGAGCCAGTTTACAATATTCACGTTTGCTGCAATAGAAAAAAATCTAGTTTACTTGTTCAAAGTTGCATAAAGTGCACATTCAATGCAGACCAAGCAACACAAATTATACAGACAGCACAACTTATTAATCTCTGCACACACACATTTTTCAATATAAAATCAAAATCAAAATGAATTGACTGACTCAAGGCATTTTTACTGATCTTATCTTGCATTACAATATGTTTCTGCTAACAGTTCTTTATCTGTCCAGCACAAGTACCTCAGTATCATCTGCAGATTTATGCTGCAGTCCTGAGAACATGATTAGCAATAGATTTCACAGCCAGCATAGTTTTTTGGCAAGTTTGCTTTATGAAGTCCTCAGCGAGTAGGAACCCATAATCGCCCTGGTCATGAAGTTCAAAGGTGTATGAGTACTTGATGCCCTGATCATAGGCCCAGTCATCCAATGAACCAGCAGTGGGATCTAAAATACACATTTAATGAAAACAATATATGACTAGCACGGGAAAACACACTGTATACTCAGAGCAAACACTCATCAGGGCTTTGAAAGTTTGGTAAAATGCGATTGCAAGTCTTGTATTAAGATCATTTGAAGTTTACTGTTGATAGTCACTGTTTAAGGTGTGTGAAACTGTGAATTTTGTTTCCCCTCAAAACCTCTGGAAAGGGGCCCCAAATTATGTGAATTGAGATTTGTCTATAGCTGGAGTGAAATTTGAGGCAATAAATTGCGGGAAAAAAACACATGGAACGCTTGTAGGACACCACTTAAAGTGGAAAATGTCCCCCAAGTGGAATGTTTTCTATGCAAACCAGCCTCCTGCATCTGAAAATTACACAATGCATAAGACAAAGCTGAGCGATTTTCAAAAAATTTGTGTAAAACAAAAATCACCAGTTTTGCAAATTTCACTGGCATAATAATAAAATATCACCCAGGCCTTTGGCAGATCCTCTGCCCAGAGCTCTGATCAAGTCAGTTGACCTGTCTCTCTCAAGGCCCACTGACACACTTAGGATATGTCTAAAGATTCCTCTATTCAAAACACCAGTTTCCCCATCTGTATTCAAGACACTTATCCCTATCTGTGCCATTCACCGCATTGATAGCTCTATTTAGAGCACCAAGGGCCATGGGTGTGAGTGGTTGATTACACTTATATTATGGCTCTCTTTCAAGGCACAAACAGGGGTAGGACAGACATTTTCCTTGCTTGTATTATGAGTCACAACACACTTGCACACCATTGCAGTCACCGCCAGAAAGGATGGCATCTCAATAGGTAAGGAGTCCTGAACTCCATCAATTAGCTAAGCGCTGGATATCTAGCGATACACTTCTAAATGGAATTGGATCTGTGATCTTAAATGTTCTTCCATTAACAGTTGTGAACCTAAGGGACACTGCAGGTAACTACCTGTTAGTCAGAACATTGAGTCTTCACTATTGTGTTACCATACTATCATATCAAAAATAACGACTAAAATATCAGCAATGTAAGTTTGTATTCAGATTTACAATTCTTAACACATATATATGGAGTTAAGTATAGTTAGCAATTACTTACCTCTATATAGTTAACTTGTAGATAATATGGTCGTCAATTTTTTTGCCCTACAAAACTAAAGGCTCAATATTCGTCAACCATGCTCTGGTAACTTCCTGATCTATTTCCATTCCTGTGCACGAATATTTTGTGTGTATCGATATACTAATAGGCAACTCCTGCCCACTGGTTCGCAGTGAAAATCCATCAATGATTGTTTCATACATTGGCATCCCTTCACATCCATCAGAAGGCTAGCTGTACCATATTGGAAGAGTCAACATGTGTCAATGGTTTTCAAATGTACCCTAGCAAAAGTGCTCTTTTGTACTGGAAAAATATTTTTCTACATGAGGAAACCCCTTCCCCTCATTAAACATGGCGACCTTCCCTTCCCACTTCTAACATAAAAATGCACTTACTCCCGATTTTGACAAAAAGAAAAGTGCATGTGTTTAACAGATATACTCCATGATTGATATTTACAGTGGGTCTCTAAGAAATTGGCTACTACTTGTTAACTAAGCAGGACTGTGGAGCACAGGAAAACAAGATGTTTCAACGTTTGGCTGCCCTTCCTGTCTGCTATAAAATATAATGCATTCAGAAAAAAGGATAGGCTCCTAAATAAAATAACACTTCTGTACAAGCATGACCGATATACCTCTGATGTTTAAAAACTTTCCACAGATCTTGGATAATGCAGTGGATATTTTACTGGCAACAAAATCTCAAATACTTAGTTAGGAACTAGAAAGATAGGAGCATGGTCTGGTAGATGTCCACTCAGTGTTAGTGCTCAGAGCTGCCTCATGTGCTGAACAGAACAGGCTAACAAGGCTGGTTTTATGAATCACTTCTATTCTGTCTAAAGCCAGGAAACATATTACATAGGGCCTGATTCTGATGCGGTTAGGAAAGCATTCCCACCTAGGGCCTGATTCTGATGCGGTTAGGAAGGCCTCCTAATGGCATTTGCTCCTTCCAAATCGGATCGGGAACGTGTCTTCCCAACCCAGGGCCCAATTCTGATGCGGTTAGGAACATATGCTCCCATTGAAGTCAATGGGAGTCCAACCAAATCGTATCTGGAAGTATCCGGATGCATCGCACTCCGTCGGTCGGACTTTCCCGATCCGAGTGGGTTGGAAACCATTTCCATACCGATTCGGTCGGGAAGCTTTCCAACCTGCATCAGAATCAGGCCCTTAGTGTTGACTATTTTGCTTCGGCTCCTGCTAGATCCTTTTTGTGTACTCTGTACTCTGTCTAATGCTAGTTAGATGGGACACACCAATTTATTTATTTATTTACTTGAGTTTTATATAGCGCTGGCTAGACCCGGAGGTATCAGAGCGCTTTACATAAGGACACAGCGAGTTACAAGTTGCAAAAGTTTTACAATGGTTACATAGAGGATAAATAAACAATACAGGAGTAAATTAGCCAATACGAAAATCAGGAAAGGAAAGACCAGGGAAAGCTGGTAATCCACAGGAAGGAGACAGCAGCGGGGAAGAAAACGAGACAAATGTCCGAGATCCGGCTGACACCTAGTAACTGAATCCTGAGGCACCTTGAGCTACCCCACTCGATATAAATGAGAACGGGCAAGTGGGTCGCTCCAAGTGCATCAGTGGGATAGAACCCAAAAACTGGGCTATTAATCCGGGTGAAGGTGGGCATGAGAGGAATATTTTCTGGAAGGAGGTGGTGAACAATGGGCAAGAACAAAGAAACTAAAGCAAAGTACGTCATCTCAAAAAATAAAATGCACCTAAAATGTCCACAGGAGATAAACAAATAATAACACACCCTGTGAAACATAAAGGCATGCAACAAAAGAATTAGATAATATTTTGGACACAATTAAAGACACCAGAAAAGCGCTTGGAAACAAAGGGGCTCATTTATGAGGCTTTGCGACACTTTTGCGCCGCTGGTGTGTCACTTTTTGTGATGCACCGACAGCGTAAAAAATGCGCCATGTTGAGTCATATTTACAAAGTGACACATCTAGGCAGATGCGTCACTTTGTAAACCCCTGCGCTACATTATACCTGCTTCAGGTACAATGTATGCAGGGTGGGCGTTCCCCCGCATCCAAGTCTCGCAGAAGTGGCGCAGTGAAATCTATCAGATTTCACTGCGCTACTTCTAGGACGCTACTGCCTCAATATCTTACGCCTGCCTTACAGCAGGCGTAAGACGGACGCAGGCCCTTTCACATGGGGCTTACCCCATGTGAAAGGACACATTGCTGGGGTTGCGTCTGTTTTCAGACACACCCCAGCAATGCGTCAGTTTTGCGCTGGCAGATATGTCAGTAATACTGACCTATCTGTCATTCCTTGCGACATGATGCGTCATACAGTAAATATGACGCATCCATCATGTCGCAAGGAGGGTGCACTGAGAAGTGACGCATCGCTGTTTTCACGCAACGATGCGTCACTTCTCATAAATAAGGCCCAAAATTGGTTCAGTAGTACCGGAAATGAACATTTTACCAGCTGACCAAAGAAAATATTTATAGGGTTAAAAGACATAGATGAAGAAACACGTAGGTTTCAACCAGATGTGACAGAGATTTGCTGAAGAGAATACAGTTCCTTGAGTACAGGGCAAAAGACATAGAAGAGAATTCTAGAAGGAGCCATCTACACATTGTAGGCCTGGGGCAGGAAAGCCAAAGGATAAATATGGAACTCCATTGTGAACACTGGAGGTGCATTCAAAAGGTCTCTTTGTTTTTTTCAATATAAAAAAAAATGATAAAAACAAGGCAAATGTTTAAAACGTTCAGAAATGTAATATCCTTTAGTGTAGACCTTCTGCACATTCCTCAGTAACACAAATCCCCTGCCATTGATCGAAAAATCTCCTTCCGTACCCAAGCCTCTTCAACCCACACTGCACTCTGAATTTTCACTAATGTGCCTCAACAAGTTTCAGAAAGTGCAAAGTCTCCTCAACTATATAATCTCATTGTTCCACGAACATATCCTCTTTTGTTATACTTTTGCATAAAATAGCATAAATTAGACAAAATCAATTAGTGCACCTGGGGCGATATTTTTGCAAGTGATGTTTAGGACACAATATTTATGTCAGTCGATCTTTCTGGCTCGATATTGAGACATGAAACCGAGAGTATTGGAATGATAATATCAGAACTATTCATAACATCATGCAGCATTCTTGTGTCTTGTTGTTCCACCTCACTTTTTTCAAACTAATGGATGCTGATTTTGCTATTGATTCAGGGGCCTTCATATGTTTACAGTTTATAATGTCCTCTGGCTGAGTTTATGAAACAGCTGACAGAGGAAGAAAAGCTGGCCCTAGTATTACCTCTACAAGTATCTTTAATTCTTCATCTGCATTTTTTTACTTTAATCTATTTCTGAAATGGTGTTTGGTAGTTTTTCAATTAAGTTAATAAAAACTATGAACAAACCTCATGCGACCCGTATGTGCACCTCTTTAACTTTTGCACAGTGAAATTTCAGTGTCAAAAAGGCATTCTTGGCTACCCAAAAACCTCGGTACATGGGTCCTAATTCACAAAAGAACACTTACACTTTTGTGTAAGTTTACAGTTTTTGAAATTCATAAAGGAATTTTATGAGTAGTATTTTTACAACTGCCTATCTTATCATGTACGGAGCCTCCACCACAAGTGCAGAGACTCTGCAGTCGTAAAGATACTATTTGTAAAATTCATTTGTGAATTGTAAAAACGTAAACTTATACAAAACTGTAAGTTTACCTTTGTGAATCAGGCCCTTAAGGTATTGATACAAAGCTAAATCCAGCAAGAAGAAGCAGATATATAAATGGTCACCAATGACATCTACAGTGGTCTGCAGGTCACACATAGCAATCTTGGCAAAGACAATTCAACATTCCATTCTTCCTTGTTCAGTAAATAGAGCATCACTAAATTCTACAACAGTAACACTTTCATTCCAGGGCCAGTTCTTTTGTTTGCAGATGATGCAGTTCTGCTGGGGCTAACTGCAAATGGACTACAAGGCTTATTAAAGGGTTTTAACGATTTTATGAATAACTTAAATCTTAAGGTAAATCATCAAACATTTTGTACAATGACCCGGGGCTTCAAAAATACGAAGACTAAGCACTTTAATATTGGAGGAACCACAATAGAAAAGGTATCCACTTTTAATTATTTAGGCCTCCTGATTGATACTAACAGGTCCTGGGATAGTTTGATTAGTCAGAGATCGCAAAAGATGAAGGTAGCTGGTAAAGCGATCTTGAGGTCTGCTAACAAATTGGGGCAAAAACCGATCAGAGAGATGATTCAGCTGTATAAAGGCAAGTGTTTATCTCTTGGCTCCTATGGGGCAGAAGTCTGGGGTTATTCTGTTGCAAGAAAGTTGCAGATAGTAGAAAATAAGTTTTATGTAGACTTTTTGCATTACCTAAAACTACCCCAAATTTTATGCAGAATTAGGGATAGGATTTTTGGAAGATTTTATTGGTATAGTCCCTCTATTATTATGGGTTAAATTATGGAGAACTCATTGGGTCGATTTCTCTAGGGAAGTTTTGAGGGACTGTCTGAACCATGACAACATGAATGCCGTCCTGTGGTTGGCCTATGTATAGAAGGGTTTTCACAATCTAGGTCTGAGTGTATTCTTTAACTCCCTGGAAGGCATAGGTCCTCAGACTAAAAGAAGGGTCAAAGAGATTTTTGCTTTCTATAGAGAAGAAATCAGAATTGTAAAGTCTCTTACCTCCAGTACTATCATTAACTATATGCAAATTATTACTGTTCCTGGAACTAATTCCTACTTATCTTGGATAAGCAACCTGCAGCATAGATTTTATTTGACACAGTTAAGACTATGTCTAATTCATCATTTAGTTGCCTTCCCTTCAGCCAGCTCCTGGGTTGACGTGGGCATGAAGTGTCCATGTGACGCCGGTTCCACTCAGTCTACTGTGCACTTTAGGCTGTTTTGCACATTGTACGGCTTGATAAGAGCTCAATTTTTGCCCCCAGTTCTTGGCACAGTCACTTCACCTCATACAAAGAGGGATTAAGATCTTTAAATTCCTTGGCCACCCCAGAAATCTGCCATGCAACACTTAGTTATATTGTAGTTGCTATGAAAATTAGGAAATCTTAAGCATTGTTATTGTGATTTTAGATTTTTAGAATGTTTTTTTTTTTTGCGAAAGATTGTACCTGTTGCTTTCTTTTATAATTGATTATGAATTTGGACATTTTTCTTATGTGCTTTTATGATCAGTACATGGTCGAATAAAGATTTTCTTGAACTTGAGTCGGATAGGCTTTAACCCTCTCGGAAAATATAACACACAATGACCAAAACATATTTCAGAGCATTACAAGGAGGCATCTCTATGAAGTCCAATTGCATTTGTTTAAAAGGACCTGTTGATTTAGCAATATGACTCATGACAACCGGTGTTATTCTTCGTGGTTTTTTTTGCTGATATACTACACATCGGTGACACAAGGCCTCTGCATTTGCTCTAAATCTGGGATTGTACCACACCTGTTGAAAGAAGAGCATCATTGCATCTTTCCCAACATGAGGAGGACCATGTTAATGTCTTGCCATTGGTGAGAATAAACTGTCAGGTAGTACCGGTCTGCCATCTATGAAAATCCAAACATCATCCTCTCTTTTGGTACAACGTGCTCGCTCCCAACCTTGTCATTCTGCTTCTGTCACCTCATCCTGCAGCTACCTAACCATCTCCCATGTGTCTAATTCTGATAACATCAAGGTACAATCAGTAACATCAGATGTTTTTTGCAGAATCTCTTCATTGAATACGTGTGCATTCAATGCACAACATCTTGCCATTTCATCTGCATACCGATTACCAAATGTAACATAGTCGGTAACTTGACGATGAGCAACACATTTCACAACAGCAATTTGGGTAGGCAATTGTAAGGACTGCAAAAGGTTCCTCGTGCACTCTACATTCCTTATAGGTGAACCAGAAGATGTCATGAACCCACGCTGTGACCACAATTGCCCAAAGTCATGTACGACTCCAAAGCCATACTGACTATCAGTGTAAATTGTAATTCAGAGCTGTTCTGAAATAGTGCATGCTTGTGTCAAACCTATAAGCTCTGCAACTTGCGCAGAAAACACTCCTTGCAGACATGATGCTTTCACTACACCTCTAACTGTACACACAACATATGCAGCTTTCAGATTTCCGTCATTGTCTCTCTAACAAGAACCATCAACAAACAATACATGATCAGATTCAGGCAATGGTTCATCAGAAATATCCGGATGGGGTTTCGTACACAACTCAGTCACATCTAAAGAATCATGTTCAGCTTCATCCATCACACTCTCATTTCCAGGCAAAGGCATCAACGTAGCTGGATTCAGCACTGTACATCCTTTAAAAGTCAAATTCTCTGCACCCAACAAGACATGGTCATACTTTGTCAGATGGCTATTGGTCAAATACTGTGTGCACGTGCATGTCAACAGTATCACCATTGAATGGGACACAAATAATGTCAGTAGGTGACCCATCAAAACACTTTCACACTGGTCAAGACTCATGCATGCAGATTCAACCGCTTTCATACATCCAGGCAAAGCAGGCACAACAGGATCAAGGGTTGCTGAAAAGTAGGCAATAGGCCTGCGATTGCTTCCATGCATTTGTGTCAGCACTGAAAGAGCGAAACCTTCCCTTTCCATTACAGAAAAAAACAAAGCACTTATTGTAATCAGGCATTCCCAAAGCATGTGCTCTGCAAAGGTTTTTTCGCAGCTAAATGAAAGCAGTCATTCAAGTGTCATCCCAGGTACCGGATCTGACACATCTTTGTGTGTCAACCTCTGAAGAGGCTTTGCTGTCAAAGAAAAACTCAGAATCCACTGTCTGTAATAGCCCACTGTCCTTAAGAATATGCTGATTTTCTTTTGGGTAGTTGGTGGATTTATGTTAAGAATTGCTGATATTCTTTCTTGCAAAACTTTTGTCATGCCCTTCTCTATGTGATGTCCTAAGTACAGGACTTCAGTTTTGCAAAACTGTATCTTAGTCGGACATACTTTATGTTCATTTTCTGCCAAACGATTCAGCAAAGCAATAGTTTTGGACTTGCATGCTTCTCTTGTTGTTGATGCTACCAGTAGGTCGTCAATATACTGAACTAACACAGAAGATTAGACATTCTGAGGGTTTCAAGATGCTTTTTAAGTATCTGGTTAAATATTGAAGAACTTTCCATATACCCTTGTGGAACTCGGCATAATGCCAAAACATGACTGCCAAAACGGAAAGTGAATAAAAATTGACTGTTTTCATGCAATCGGATCAAAAAGAAAGCCTGGTACAAGTCAATGACTGAAAAACATTCGGGATCGCATGGAATCTGAAATTTAATCACAGCTGGATTTGGCACTACAGTATAACAGGGAACAACAACAGCAGTCACCTTGTGCAAATCCTTAACAATGCGGTACTTGTCATTTGGCTTCTGCAAGTCCATGGTAGGTGAATTGCGTGGACTACCTGTAATTTCTCTCAAAAATCTTTGCTCAAGCATTGAATCAATCACAGGTGTAATTCCAGCAACTGTGGGGCATATTCACAAGAACGTGCGCTAAACATCTCCCAAAAATGTTAACGCAACTTCACACATCGCAGGCTATCGTGGGAAAATAACACCGTGCCAACGTGGAATTCACAACACGGCGGTACCATGCGATAGCCTCCTGAAACCGCGGCCAATGTCCGCGATACAACCACCGCGACGGCGATAAAAACACAAACCCCAATGCATAAAAAGACGCGATGGGCCCAAACGCGATAAGAAAACTGATAACCAGCAAGAGCCCAGCAATACCCACGCGTAATGTGGGAAAAAGCACAAGAACAGCATACGGAAAATGCCACCAAAAAGGAAATGAACTGCTGAGTACCACAGATGCACCCTGACCGACTGCAGAGGACAACATGAACCCCACAATCCCCACGGAGGAAAACCCAGGAATCCAGGGCTCGTGGAAGGGCAATGAGAAGAGGAAGAGGAAGACGGGGTACAGTCTGCAGGAAAACACGATTATCGTCACGGATGAGATAGAACACCACCACCAACTGTACGTCACCTCCAACGTGTCATTGGCAACAAAGAGGCAAAGATGGCATGCCATCTCGGACAATGTGAATGCCGTTGCAGCGCCGAGGAGGACAATGGAAGAGGCCAAGAGGCGCTGGTTTGATGTGAATGGCAAAACCAAGCAGAAACATGCTGCCAACACGAAAGCAGCAACGCACTTCGGAGGAGTGGGGCCAGCGGAACACCAGGAGCTGAATGACATGGAGAAGATGGTGGCCACAGTCATCAGTCGGGAGACAGTGACAGGAGTTGGGGATCCGGACACTGCCCAACATGACCCGACACCACATCAACAGGGTGCGTACCGACCAGGGAGTGTGGGGACGGGGGAAATGGGCACAATGGCACACATGCACAATCAAGCAGAGCACACTGCACACCCACAATGACTCAGGATCATGTCCCTGATCCCACAGGAACACTTCAGCACACACACAAACACCAAGTAGTCCCACGTACACCATGTGCCCAAAGGGGCACCCACCCAACACATCAACAATCACACAACCAACACATGCACCACATGACGAGTAGCATGGCTGCTGGCCAATCATCATGACAATGTACACGGCACGACACTGAGGTGGCTGAGTGCTGACCACAACCGGAAAGGAGCAGGTCACACTCGGACACAACCACCTGCACAAACAACCCCTGACGTCAACGACACATCTGCGGACAAGCCATGCCCAAGAGTCACAACTCGACAAAGAGCACAAGTTACCCAAATCTACAACATCTCAGCACTGTGGAAGCACAGAACTGAAAGGCACACCGCATGAAAGGGATAAGTGGCAGCCAAATCAGAGCCGCAGGAGCGACTCAACCACCGTGCAGCATACGCACATAAGAATAAGTGCACCTCGACATTGACAACATCCTGGTACAAACAGCAACACCTCCACACCAGAACACAGGACACAACTGGTGCTGCATATGTGCACAACATGGCCAACACATCTGGCACAGCAGGAAACTGTGACATGACAATGTACAAGTACAACCTGTAACCTGCAAATATTTTTATTCACACATGCCGTGCTTGTGGACATTTAGTACTGTCCCATGATTGCCAAGGATGGCCACAATGTGACGTGCTCATGAGAAGAAATTGGCAATGAGGGTGTTCCTACGGGCTATTCCTGCCGCAGCTGCAGTGGCATGTGGGCCACCTGCCCCATCGTCCTCATCATCGTCCGGTACCTCTGGAACTTGGATCCATGGGGCATTGGTGCGTACACAGATGTTGTGCAACACACAACATGCAACGATCCTCTTGCACACGATGTCTGGGCTGTACAGGAGCCTTCCACCTGTGCCGTCCAGGCACCTGAAACGTGACTTCAACATGCCAAATGTGCGTTCCACGATGCCCCTGGTGCTTATGTGGGCCGCATTGTACTTCCTCTGGGCGGGTGTGTTCGGGTCTCGGAGGGGTGTCATCATCCAAGGGCAGAGTGCATATCCTTGATCAGCTGTGACAGTGCAGAGAGATAAGAGTCAATACTTGGTTCGGCATGATGTGTTGGCAGGCCCACTAGTCCAGTGACACCTGTGCTGGCTGTGTGTTGGGTGTGTGTAAGCCAGCCCTCAGGGAGTAGCTGGTGCTGGCAACAACTTCAACAGTCATCAGGCACTCAGGAATGCAATGTACGAACAGCAAGGGAGCATGACTTGAGTTGCACAGAGTTAGTGGCCCCAGATGCACAGCGGCTCACACGGGCCTATCGCGACAGGACGCTGACTTGCGGGAGACCGGGGTAGGGTCATGAGGGCAGAGCAGGGTCTTGTATGTATCAAAGGTGGTTTTTGCGGAGTGTCTCGGGGGAGAGTGGGAGGTGTACCCCCAGGGCATGATGCAGAGGGCACATACCAGCTGTGTCCGGCAACATGGCAGATATGAATGCCACAGACTCATGCCAAACACCAAGTCTGTACCTGCCAGTTGCTGATGACAACCCCCAGGCCACAGGCTCAGACACCAACAATGTTCTGCCGGAGGCTGACGGTGACTCACGGCGCACAGGGTTAGTGGCACCAGGTCAGTCCTTGCGAGTGGTTGACCTCCTCCGTAACGGTGATCCGTGTTTCCACCGGACTGAAACGCATCTGTCTCTCACTCCTCTCCCTGCGTTCACTGGCATGAACTCTGCCATTGATTAATGAAGACTCAGTTCTAGATGTGGGACATACTGGACTGCAGTGTAGGCCGGCTGCAGCGGTGGGGTATGTCAACGAATGTGGACTCCTGGGGGCCTGTGTCACGGAGGACAGCGATGGTCTGAGGAGGCTGCCAAGCTCGCGGGCATGGGTCTTGGAGCTAGCACCGGCACGTGGTGGGCCCTCTTTGACACACAACGGTGTTGGCAGGTGAGCAGTGCGGCTTTGGAGCGCTGGGGCAGGCTAGCCGGGTCTGGGTATCAGCGGCCTGGGGTGCAGCAGGCGCACAGGCTCGCAGGCCCCGCTGCTCACGGCGTCGGCCTCGTGGCGGGCTGAGAGGCGCCACCCTGGCAGTGACGTTGGCCATTCCGGGAGAGCACCACGCTCAGCGCAACGGTGTTTCCATCCACACCCCTGCGCAGGCCTGGCATAAGCCGGGCCAACCCACTATGCTCACGCACACAGGGGGGGACTCAGCGAGCGGCATTTCCGTGATCTAACCCACAGCCTGGGGTGACATGGTTTCGTCCACTGTTCACTACTCCCCAGACACCAGCAGTTAATGTCTGCATGGACATATCTGTGGTTTGCATACCCAGGTCTGTCTAGCACATTCACGCCACACTTGTCGTTGTGTACATTCCCATTCATGGGTCACTTGCATCCTTCGCACATGCCTGCTTTCCGCCTCTCGACACGTTCAGCTGTTGTGTGGCTGTGGTGCCATGATGTAGCTGGCTTGTGTACATGGGAAGCCCAGTATCCCAATGGAGTTGTGTTGTCGTGTCTGGTAGGTGGGCATGTTGATTGACATGTTGTATGTGGTTTGGTCACGTGTGCATTCCCACAGTTGTGCGTTGTGTGATGGTGGCTTTGAGGTGTGTGGTGTGTTGATTTGGTACTTACCAACGAGCAGTCCAGTTCCATAGATGCCATCCTGGAAGCGCTGGTTGATGATGGACTGTCGGAAGATGTAGGAATCGTGCACACTGCCTGGGTAGTTTGCGACGACATTGGTGAACATTCCCCAGTGGTCCACTATTGCCTGCACATTGGTGGAATGCGTGTGCTTTCTGTTGCGGTAGATGTGTGCAGTGTCCGCAGGGGGCACAAGTGGGATATGTGTGCAGTCAATGGCCCCCAACACGTGTGGGAAGCTAGCAATGGCGTAGAAGCCTTGCTTGGTCTCCACCTGTTCCTGCGCAGTGTGGGGGAAGGGAAGGTACTGGGGTATGAAGCTGATGATGGCATCCAGGACAGGTGTAAGGAACTTTGATAGGGCTGGCTGTGAGACTCCTCCAACTCTGGCCGTTGTTGGTTGGAAGGTGCCAGAGGCCAACGTGTGCAGCACAGCCAGCAGCTTTGTCTGCGGAGGGATGTTGGTTGTCCTCTGTGTTGGGACCGTCAGCCTGTGGCCGATGTGGGTCATGATGCGGAGGATGGTTGTCCTATTGAGCCTGTAGTGGGCAATGACTTCCTCGGGCGTTAGGTCTGTGTCTTACTCTGCGCTGCCTCTGTGGTGGTCCGGGGGGGTGCCGGTCCGTGTCCTGGGGGTGGTGGCGGTCCTGGGGGTGGTGGCGGTGGGTGTTGTTCGGCTGTGGCTGTGTGCGGGGCTCCGTTGCCTACTGCAGGTAGTCGTCCTGCTTAACACCAGCAAGAGGCAGGTGTTAAATAGCTGCTGCTACCGCGGCTTATTCCGTGGTATTGGTTCACATCGCAGATCTGGCAGTTCGTTGTGAATGTGGTGTAGTCGTGTTTTCGTGTGTTTTTGCACGGGAACGCCTACTCTGCATCTCATTAGGGTTAGTTGGTGGTGTCACCCGTGGGGATAAAAATTTGTGGAAGTTATCGTGGGAATACTGGCGATGTCTGCAGTTTGCACCCGCTTGTGAATGGGGCGTTAAATCTATCTCCACTTTTGATGCGTTTAGGTGGCGATAACTCTGTGATAAGTCCTTGTGAATATGCCCCTGTATCTGGAGACAAATTGTATGGTGGTGTACTTGGAAATTCTGTATTTGATTTTAGCGTGATTTGAACTGGATTAACGCCTTTAATTAGTACAACATCTTTACCTGTAAAAACCCTGACTTCAGGTAGAACAGTCTCTCTCATATCTTTAAGCAAATCCTCACATGTCAGGAGAAGATACATCCTGACACAAGTTTTTTTCAAGCCAGTACAAAAACAAAATCTTCATCATTCATATGGAATTCAATTCCTTTGGGTGAGCAATAAATAGAACAATTTAGATTACAAAGTAAATCACTTCCAAACAAGTTCACTGGACTTGTATCACACGCCACAAAACAATGACGATCCTCTAAGGATCCAAATTTACTAGTCACTGGCTCTAAAATTGGAGTTGACATCTTTCTGTTAGTAACTCCTACAACTTGGATACTTTCACCCGAGAGGGGTAGGTTTGGAACCTCAGCTGTTCTTACAGTAGAATAGGAGGTGATCCCAGTATACAATAAAATAATCAAAAGAAAGATTACATAAACATATATTGACAATATCGTATAAAGAATCAAAATACCAAAATGAAATGAAACAGTGTTATTTAATCACACTGCTCTTATTACATTATGTAAACATCACAAAATGAGGACAAATTTGTATACACGTGCCCAGAGGGGAGGGGGTGTGTACGGTGAAAAAGTGAGGGTAATGTGACATAAAGAAGAGTGAAATTATATAACCAAAACACATCCATTTTTCAAAGACAAAATAATAACTCGTTTTTCACGGTCAAATTCGCGAATATCTACATCCATTTCTTTAGCCATGCATACAAAAAGGAAAAAACACAGTAGAATAATTTCTGTTGTTTTTGATGCTGGCCTTTTGAGGCCGTTGGATGCATCGCAACAATTGCGCGTAAAAAGGTCCTCTGATGCGATGTAATTGCAGATTTTTATTCTTGTGGTCATAGCGGACTGATACGGTCTATGACCAGCGTTTCAATTGATGGGATAAGTACGATTCTACCGGATGGTTAAAGTTTTGCCTATGTGCAGGCATTCCGTTCTCACGATATTGGAGCCCTGTGCCCTATATGTTACCTAGACTGATCCGTCTCCGCAAGGGAGTATATGGTGCCTATTCCCTCCTCCCAGTCCTGAAGAAGACCCCTTCGTAAGGTGTTAAATTACCTACAGAACCTTGGGGTCGAAACGCCGACACTGTTTGTTTGTGCCAGCATCAAAAACAACAGAAATTATTCTACTGTGTTTTTTCCTTTTTGTATGCATGGCTAAAGAAATGGATGTAGATATTCGCGAATTTGGGCGTGAAAAACGAGTTATTATTTTGTCTTTGAAAAACGGATGTGTTTGGTTATATAATTTCACTCTTCTTTATGTCACATTACCCTCACTTTTTTCACCGTACACACCCCCCTCCCCTCTGGGCACTTGTATACAAATTTGTCCTCATTTTGTGATGTTTACATAATGTAATAAGAGCAGTGTGATTAAATAACACTGTTTCATTTCATTTTGGTATTTTGATTCTTTATACGATATTGTCAATATATGTTTATGTAATCTTTCTTTTGGTTATTTTATTGTATACTGGGATCACCTCCTATTGTACTGCCTGTTACCCAGATCCCAGTATCTGTGGGTTTACCCTTCTTACGTAATGTTCTTACAGTAGAGCAGGTAGCACCAGTGTCAACAAGGAATGATGTAGTATTCCCATCCACTTCTCTGTCCACATAAGGACCACTCTGGTCTACCTCTAAAGCTGCCCAAGCATGCAGTCCTCCTCCCCCCTCAGACACCATCCTGCAAATGGGTCTGGATCACTGTCATCCAGTTCAATCAAATACTGCTGCGCTGAATTGTGATTCTGGTAAGAATTTTGATTCGCTTGGTATCTTTGTACCTGAAATTCTGTTGTGGCATAGGAGCTTGTGGCAATTGCCTTTGCTGTGCTTCATTAGAATTTTGCATTCTCTGTCCTTGCATCTGCTGAGTCTGTCCCATGTTATTCCCTTTAGACTATACATAATCCGCATTCTGCATCTGATTTCCCATGTTATTCAAAACAGACTTACACTTGCGTCGCCAATGTACCAGCTTACCGCATGCGTGACTTGGATTAGTCTTTTTCAAAAACGATACCTCAATACCCCTTTTAGGATCCACCAGACCCCCACTGCCTCTACCTTGTGACAGGAAATTCTGCTGTAGGAAATCATTAAAACCCTGCATCATTTTGTCTGCTTTGTATTTTCAAAACCCATCAGATTCTGCCCTTTCTGCATCACCTTTATCTGTGTAAGCATTCATTTCTACTTGAGTTTCATGTGCCTCAGATCAATATCATCTGCACAATATTTTGCAAAACGCAATATTTCGTCCACAAATTTACTTTGCCAGCAGAGTATTTGTTGTCCAATCCTTTCAGAAATCTCAGATCTCAAACCCATGACAAATTTATAAACAAATTGTCCTACATCTCTTTCTGCAATAGTGTCTGATCCACTATACTGTTTAAATATTTGTACTAATCTCTCATAAAAGGCATGTACTAATTCTTTCAGCTCCTGGGTTGTTCTGTCAATCTGCATCCAATCAATCTCTTTAGGAGGGACCTTAGTCTTTAGGTGAGTTATCGCCTGATGGTATTTCCTCGTTACCTCTGGAGATGGTGCATCTGTTCTAATATCACTTTGAGGTACTCCCTCTGGCCAAGCCACAGCAATCTTGCATACAGCCCACAAAGCTGCTGGAAAGACAATTTTAAATAGAATATTCAATTCAATCCACAAAACCTTTGAGATTTTCACAAAGCGTTCAACTTGCCTATGCCATTCGACTGGTTTTTCTCACAGCCTAGGGTAATCATTCGTAAATGACAAAACAGCTAGTCTATTCCATAGTACGTGAACATACCCTGCTCCAGGTACTTCTCTCATAGCAAATAATTGTGTATCGCCTATTCTACCACCAGAAAGATCTTGTGATGACTGTGCTTGAACTTGCTTCACTTGCTTCTTCTTTGACCATCTACCTTCCCATTTTTCCCTGCCTTCCCAATTTCTAATTAATGCCATCAACTCTTTTATCTGCAATTTCTTTCCTGGAGCTCTCATGTTTTCAATGTCCTTATCAGAATAATCCATTCTGTAAGTTTTCTGTAAAACCTTTGACTCTGTAATTTTCACACCATATTTTTGAGTCAATTCAAATAACCTTTCATAAGCCGCATTTTCTCGTTGTATAATACTTTTACAGAGGAACATTAGTTCATCTCTTGATAAGTCTCTAATCCTGAAGAGCTAAGTGACCATTGAATCATTTCTTCTAATTCAACTTTTAATCGGCTCACATCCATGAGCGGTTTAATCATATGAATTGAATTTTGAGCTGAACTTGGACCTGCAACTAGATCTAAAATGTCAACAGGACTAGTGAACAAGGGCTAAAATGAGACTGAATTTATAGGGGAAACTGGTACTGAAACTGGAACCACTGCAGAATTCTGATCTTTTGGGGTCATGCATCCTTCAATCCATTCTTCAATTTTCTAAGGAGTGAACCCTTATTGTTCTTCTGTATTATGTAAATTTAGACTTCTATTCATAAAATCTGTGCTCATTCCAGATTGTATATTTGGACCGGATTTATCTGTAATTAGAATACCAATTGGCACAGTCACATCAGGAGCATAAAAATTCACCTGAGGAATTCTACTTGGTTTGGATCAATACGAAGTTGGAAACCTCTGCTCTACTCCTTGGATCGAACCAGCTTGTCACTGATTAGGGACGAAATTTGCAGTGACAGCATTATTTGTCAAATTCGAAACCATGGGTGTGTAAATCAGCTGTTTTACCATCAAATCTGAAGATCCTCCATGTACTGTATTTAATTTAATACAGTTGGTACAGTCAAGTTGGGAATTGCATTCACCTGTGACCCAGACTTGTAAAAAGGTGCACTGGGTCTCATAGTAACGGGAACAGTTAAGGCATCTGGAGTATTTGAATCAATCAAATTTCTAGGAGCTGACATTTCTGTCCTCTCACCTATTGGAGAAATAGTTATCAGCTATTTTGGTTCTTCAGACATAAAGGGAGCATTCGGTCCTGCATGTGTATTTATTTGCATCAGGTCTCTATTTGACAACTCATTATAGGGTGGTGGACGATTTAACAATAAGTCATTTAAGAGTTCATCATCTATTTCACTCTCTTCTCCCTCATTTTCTACTTCTCTTTTGTCTGCTTCTAAATAATTCTTGTTCTTTCATCTCTTGCTCCTAGCATCTTTCTTAACCTCTGACACTGAATACAATCTTGTTCCGTGTATTACATTTGCTCTCCATATTTTCTGTTGTGCATCCCATCAAGCTTCTGCCTAATGATCCATGGTTCTCCTGTTCCTCCCTTGGTATTTCTCCTTGTCCTTTTGATGAGCAAATATGCTCCCAAGTATTTAAAGCCTCAATAACAGTGGCTTTGAAAGCATATTTCATTTCATGTAGCCTCCTTCTTAGATTTTCTAAGCTTCTCAAATTAAATGTCCCATAAAAAGGGAACTGTAATGCCTTGTCTTGATCAGTAAGTGTGTGACAAAACTCGAGCCACAGACATGGATGTAATCCTTTGACCGTCATGACAATATTTTCTCGCATCCCCTCAGGCGGTTCCTCTACCTTCGTTTTGGCAAATACAGTTTCATCTTTCTTTGCCAATTTTCGCAAAGCTTGGAAAAAGTTAATTTTATTCAATCTTGTATGCACAATCGATTCCCGAAAATCAAGAAGTGTTATTTTCCCACAATCCACCTGTTCTATATTTTCAGCCAATAACAGTGAGTCTCCTATGATGTAGTCAACCAATATCAATGCAACTTTACACCAATCGACCAATCACAGAATGTCACTCTGTGACGTAAAACTCACTCTTTGCAGCAGCTCACCCTCCTTCACAATTTTTCCTCTGGGCATTTTCTCAGAAATGACCATACAATGCAAACAACAAATAAACTGTCTCCTTCACTAAAGGATATCTGTACTCACAAGGTAATTACATTTTCTAAAGCCTTTCACCACAATGAAACCTCGACCAGCAGAATTACACCCTTAATAGCTATAATTAGTGTTAGAAATGGGGTTCTCTAGTTGGCAATGGTTTTCACCTTTATCCTTCTAGTCAGAATAAGGGGGATACACTCCTAAAATAACCCCTGCTCACCCCCTTGATAGCTCGGCACGAGCAGTCAGGCTTATCTCAGAGACAGTGTGTGAAGCATTTGCACATAACCAACAGTAATACAGTGAAACACTACAAAAGGACACCACACCAGTTTTAGAAAAATAACCAATATTTATCTGTGAAAACAAGACCAAAACGATAAAAGACCAACATACAGTAATCAAAAATAGGCACTTTGCAAGTATGACTTAAAAAATGCAGTTCCTTGAAGTTGGTAGCTCCGTCCGGTGCTACAGCGATGCTGAAAACAGCAGAATCGAACAGTTCCGGCCAACCGCGTCGGTGCAGACCGGTGTTGGTGTCAGCAGACTCGTAAACAGTACCTTTGGTTCCAGCTGACCGCGTCGGTGCGGGCCGGTCGTGGCAACCATTGCGGTTGCCATGTGAAGCGTAGCAGTGCGGCATGCCATGCCCTCAAGTCGCGGGGCAGGCAACAGCTCGGTGGCTGTCATCCAGCAGCATTGGTGAGACCAGGGCTGTGGTGTGGAGTAAGGTGGCGCTTGTGGCGGTGCTGACAGGTCAGAGTGCAAGCGACAGTGCCGTTTGATGGGAGCTCATTAACTGGAAAGGGTTGGGCCCATAATCAGTAAGGCTAGGCCTACTTAAAATACAAACAACTTCACACCTGCCAGTACTCATGTCAATTCACCATCTCACATCATGGTCACACAAATCACTTGATATGACCATATATTTTATTTTTCATTTGTTATCTCATATCAATTTTTTGAGATTATCAAAAATGCATTATTCATCCATTAAAACATCAATTTATCACAAACCTTTACACAACATAGAGACACAGCACCATTATTACATTATATGACATTCCTTAAAACAAAACAAAAAATCATTCAAAACATTAGACAGTACATCAATATGAAAAACATAGCCCAGAGAACTTAATAGCTCCGGTTGTGTAATTTCTAGAGATAATCTATCAATTTGTCAAACAAGGCACATCCCTTTAAGCTGGCGTTTCAACACCCTGCTTATATATTCCTTTAACAAGGGCAAAACCAAACAGTGTACCAATTGGGCTCAATGTACACCATCTCAGTTACAACTTATATTAATTCACATTATGAGCCTCCATGGTAGATGCTTGCGAAAAACACTTGTTTGGAAAACAACAGTAAACGCGTTTCAAACCCTATTCTGTAATTTACAGGGCTCTCCTCAGGACTCAGAACACACAATGAGCTGAAAAAATAATAAAAATACTTAGATTAACAAATGTTCTCATACTTGTTCACAACATGCCTGTGAGAAGCTGGACTGTTAGACGCTGTCCACTAATGAAAGTGGGCACCTTGCACTAGTCCAGACAACCCTTATGGTGATTTAGGAGGTCTCAGACAGCCTTCGAAAGCTATCCAAGTGGTAGCTGTGGAGAGCAGCCTTCAGGCTTAGTCTTGAAGGAGTGTAAAGCAGCTTGTTTTACCTGAATGCAATCTTATAGTATAGATTAAATGAAAAGAGAACCACACAGTAGTTATAAAAATATATATTTATTATATAACACTATCTAGTACAGTATCTCCAACATGGAGATAGACACAAAGCACACAATACTTAAGCAAAGAAATGACAGTAAATAGCACTAATACCCAGTGGGCCCCAGGGGGGGACCCAACCATATACTAAGAAAGTGGTATAAGAACCACGACTCGAGGTAGGACAATGTTGAGAGGACGCAGAATTGCTGGGACACCAAGGAACCACCCAAGGTGCGTAGATAGGGACCCTACGGAGTGTGTGTGCAGTGTGTGAACACGACCGCGCACTCCGTACAAGTCTATGTGCAAGTCGCGGTTGGATTTTTAAAGATTAAGGACCCTTCCCAGTGGACTTCGAAGAAACCCTGTGGAAGACAGAAGGTTGGAGAGCCACCCCACTTGTGGATACCGAAGTACCCAAGTTACCTATCCCAGGGAAGCCGGGTGCATAGGTGTGAAGTGGTGTCAGAAACCGCCATCGAACCCAATGGAGGACTTTGAGAAAGTGCCGCTGCTGGAAGAGGAAAAAGTGTCCGTTGGAATTCAAATGTGGATTCTTGTTGAGGAGTACCTGAAAGCAGAGGGGACAGAGTCTGGGTCATTTAGGAGTGACCAGGGGCTCGGTAGACGAATGCCCACCGATGTCGGGTGCTTCAGGATAGTTGACGGGGACCTTGACTCTGCAGCTGCGGGGACCAGGCGACATCGAGGATTAGCAGGAGCCAGGTGCAAGCTTTCCCACGAAGGTTGTTGAGTGCTGAGGGGTCAACGTCCAGCGCGAGCACCAACAATCCTTGGCAAAGGCAACCAATGCAGGAGGTCAAGGAAGTGTACGGTTCAGACCAGCAAGGTGCAGGAGACTCACCAAAGGCAGGGGAGTCAGGGTAGGCCCGAGCAATTAGGAGAGCCCAAGGAAAGCAAATTTGGCCCTCAAGTGGACCCACAGGCCAAAGGCACAGGAGTCGGGAGAGGACCTCAATGAGCTTTACAAAACAACAGGCCACGGAGCACTCGGTGCAAGTTGGTTGAAGATCTTTGCAGGAGAAGTTGCCAGAGGTTGGGGCTACTTGGAGCCCAATGCACTTGTTGCAGAATTGCCAAAAAGCATTTGCACTTGCAAAAGTATGCGGTGCACAGGGGTTTGGGTATTGCAGCCCCCACAAGGGATTCTGCCCTCAAACTGAGTGAGAGGGCAGCTCGGGCCTCGGAAGATGTAAGAACCCACCTCCTGTGCTGTTGAACCCTTCAGAGTCCATAGGAGCTTGGGATCAGTAGACCGGTCAGCAGAGTTACGGTGCCTGTGAATGCAGGGGAGTGACTACTTCACTCCAAGGGAGATTATCTTTAGGTGTCATGGATGCTCCACAGGTCCTGCATAGATCCTGTAAAGTGCACAGGTACAGACGATGCAGCAGACTGAGAGGGAGACAAAGTCAGGCCCAAACGAATTCCAGCGAAGTCCAGAGTGCCCAGATGGTCGAAGTGCAGTGGTTTCAGTTCTGAATCTTGTCCACAACGAATCTAAGGTCCTACAGCCATGTAAGCCCTTAAGTACCCTAAGGAAAGGGTTGGGAAGATTCAGGGGACCCTCCCAGGGGAGGGTCTGGACAGGGGGGAGGTTACTCCTATGTCCTTTGTCCAGTTTCGCGCCAGAGTGGGAGCCAATGACTCCCAGGACTGGTTTAAACTGGACTATGCACAGGGACACCAAATGTGCCCCTCATGCAGACTTTCAGGAGCTGGCAAGCACACCAACCCAGCCCTAATACACTAAATCCTGTCTGGGAGGTGGTCACACCTCCCTATGACAGGATGCCTATTGTCCTGCCTTCCCCTGCTCAAGCTTGGCTCAGCAGCAGGAGGGCAGAAATGTGTCTCTGGTCGGCAGCAACCATTTTGTGATGTCTTGGACTAGAAGGCTGGTACCAGGAACTCCTGGAGCCTCACGAAGGGTGCTTCTGATGCGTGGATTCATACCTACCACACCAGTTACTGGTGTGGGGGTATGATTCCAACATGTTTGATACCAAACACGATAGGGTTCGTTGCAGCCATTTTCGAGATGGTCATCATGCGGTCGCTTAATGCCCCTCTATATTATTCTATGGCTGCTTCACTGACAACCCAGGAAAATGGACTCCGAAGGTTGGAGGGGTGTCCTGCTCATGCAGGGGCACCCTCTCATTAGAACCAAGCACACTGCCCTCGGGATTGTAAAGGCCTGCTATAGGGGTGACTTATAGGTTTTGAGTGCAGTGACCCTTAGATATAGTGAACCTATATCTTTAGTAAGTGGTGCACCAACCTACACAGGCTACAATGGCAGGCCTGTAGTTCCATTTTGCATGGTGTCTCATGGGTGGCTATGAAACCATGGTTGAACCCTTGCTTCAAAATTGACAATAATTTACCTTGGATATCTTGAGTTGGGTCACCTTGAACTTTCCTATAACATTCAGGATCAATTATTTGTCTCAATACTTCTTTTTGATACTTGGCAGTGCCCCAGACCACTATGGCACCACCTTTATCAGCTGGTTTATTGGTTATTGAAGAATCATTTTTGAGAGTTATCAATGCCTCTCTTTTTTTTTTTAGACTGTCATATCAGTAATAGAACCAGACACTCGAGGAGGAGATCAGGAGAGACGACTGATCCAGAGATAGGCACTGTTAATAGTGAAATTCAACTCTGCGGTTGATGGCTTAAATAAAATGACAGAGCTGTAAAAATTTATACATTTACAAAGATATCTTTAGGCTACTCCCAGCAGTTACACACAGGATCTTGTCAATTAATAATGAGTCTGTACCGAACTAAAATAATATAGTACCTAACAGCACGATCCTTAGAGAGGTGTAGCAGATAGTTATGTCATTTCAATGGCTTGCGAGTCCGTAGAAGAATAGTTCATATATTTGAACTACTACTCCCATGATTCCAAGCTTTAACTTACATTCAGGAAGCATAAATGTAAGTGTCTAAATAGTGTTAGAGTGGGTCACCCCCTCTCCCACACGGTTTTGCGCTTCAGTCAATTTCATTCTAGTGGGAGAGCGCTACTTTGAATAAACAACAAGATTCTATCATAGCAGGTGATGCGAGACCCATGATGATGCGGGGGTGCAGACCCAGAAGTAAATGCGGAATACAATGGGCCAAATACCGGCATTTAACACGCCACATTGAACTGCCATCATGGAGATTAACAGCCTCGTCCAGTGTTCATTCAAATCAAAGGTATGTTAAAATCGGCCCTTCAGGTTTCCGTGTAAACCACGCCGCATGCCGAACGCGTTGTGATTGATATAGCTTTGCATTTCGGGTAACTGGTAAATCACGGAGTGATCGTGTTGTTCTTGAATTGTCTTTTCGTGAATTGAAGTCTCTTTTCCTTTTTTTTGCATTGGAGTGAATTTATACACATTACCAGGAAGTATTTATTGGCTCCCAAGGTTGGGAAGGACTTTCCCATTACAAGTGAGTGTTTACGAGTACAGTTGAGAAGTTGATTTCAACAATAGGAATAGGAAATGGACCTTAGTTTGTCTTTCTTTGTCTTTTTCAGTGTTCTAGTAAAACCGTGAAGCTGGGGCTATTCCTTAGGTTTAAAGGATAATTAAGCAGGAGAGGCTAATTTTGGATATAAGAGGTAAATACAGTATGGATGGTGTATTAGAGGCATGTTGTGAACAAGTATGAGAACGTTTGTTAATCTAAGTATTTTTATTATTTTTTCAGCTCATTGTGTGTTCTGAGTCCTGAGGAGAACCCTGTAAAATACAGAATAGGGTTCAAAACGCGTCAACTGTTGTTTTTCCAAACAAGTGTTTTTCGCAAGCATCTACCATGGAGGATCATAATGTAAATTAATATAAGTTGTAACTGAGATGGTGTATAGAGCCCAATTGGTACACTGTTTGGTTTTGCCCTTGTTAAAGGAATATATAAGCAGGGTGTTGAAACACCAGCTTAAAGGGCTGTGTCTTGTTTGACAAATTGACAGATTATCTCTAGAAATTACAGAACCGTAGCTATTAAGTTCTCTGTACTATGTTTTTCATATTGATGTACTGTCTAATGTTTTGTTTGATTTTTGTTTTGTTTTAAGGAATGTCATCTAATGTAATAATGGTGTTGTGTCTCTATGTTGTGTAAAGTTTTGTGATGTTTAAATGGATGAATAATGCATTTTTGATTATATCGAAAAATTGATATGAGATAACAAATGAAAAAATAAAATATATGGTCATATCAAGTGATTTGTGTGATCATGATGTGAGATGGTGAATTGGCATCAGTACAGGCACGTGGTAGTTGTTTGTATGGTTGATGGGAGCTGGCATCTGTTGGCCTAGACTGCGGTGTGGGATGGGGTGGTGTGTCGTTTAACTTATGAACGGTGCCCCCAAACCACGGTGCGGTCACGGGTGTCATGGTCAGTGGGCAGTAATGTCGTCCCTGAGACCAGGGCGGCAGAGTGAAGCGAGGCGGTGCAGAGTGCCCACAGGTCAGGGTGCGAGCAGCGGCTCGTGGTGGCGGCAGTCATCATTGAGACCAGGGTTGCGGTACGGTGGTGCCCTCTCCTGTGCCTTCAGGACACAGACCCCGCAGCGGTGTTGGTGACGTGTCATCTGCCTTCCCCCTCTGTGGCAACTGAAACCGCGGTACCCAGAGGTAGGTGAAGTCTTTGCTGTCCCTGAGACTTTGTGAACAGGAGGCAAGCTCTATTTCAAGCCATTGGAGATACTCAGCAACAAGTAAAGAAAGTTCAGTCCAGTCCTTTCACTGCTCAAAGCAGAAACAGCAACTGCAAGCCAACCCAGCAAAGCAACAACACAGCAAAGGGGCAGTATTCCTCCTGGCAGTTCTTCCAGCTCTTCTTCTTGGCAGGTTCCTTGATCCAAGCGAGTTCTAAAGTTCTGGGCCCCAATATTTATACCTCATTTCTCTTCGTTCTCTTGGGCAGAGAGTGTCTGTGCTTAGTCCAAACCAGTTTGGTCCTCTCTGGCTCAGCTTCTCAGCAGGGGGCGGAGACAGCATTGTCCCAGGCAGACCAGGCTCATTCAGGTGCAAGGAAATTTCCTCACACTACTCTAAATGCAGCCCAGGTCTTTTCAGTCCAGCCCTGACTCATCCTGAAAAGGCAGGACAAACCTCGACCCCCCCAGTGGCTGTCTGAAGAAAATACACATCCCCAGCCCCTGTCACTCCAAAACCAGACAGTCAATCGACAAACCAGCAGAGGCACACAGGATGGCTAAGCTAGAAAATACCTACTTTCTAAAAGTGGTATTTTCAAACACAGAATATAAAAATCATCTTTACTAAAAGATGCATTTCTGCATTCTGAGTTCAGGCATACTAAACTCCATTTCTCTATCTAGTCCCAATGGGAAGATATACTTGCAAAATGTTGCCAAGTATTGCTCATTCTATCCTATGGGACAGATAGCCTTTCAACAGTGAAAAACTAATTACCATGTAGGTCACCATCAGGACATGACACACACACCAGGAAATGACCTACCTTTCACATACACTGCACCCTGCCCAAGGGGAACCTTGGGCTTACCTTAGGGGTGACTCACATGTAAAAAAGGGAAGGTTAGGGTTTGGCAAGTGGGTGCACTTGCCAAGTCAACATGACAGTAAAAACTGCACACTGACACTGCAGAGGCAGGTCTGAGAACCCTTTGAAAGGCTGCTCATGTGGGTGGCACAATTCAGCGCTGCAAGCCCACTAGCAGTATTTGATTTACAGGCCCTGGCACTCTCAGTGTAATTTACTAGGGACTTACCAGTAAATCAAATATGCCAATCATGGACACACCAATCCATAATCCAATTTGCAATAGGAAAACTTGCACTTTGACACAGAACAGCAGTGAGAAAGTGCACAGAGACACTAAACCAACAAAAACAGAGTCAAAACCGGGAGGTCAGAAAGCAAAAAGACAGGGGAAACACGCCAAATGATGCCAGGTCTAACAATTTGTCTGTGTGCACTGGAGACCAATCACATCAATTATTTACCACTAATACGCAAGAAAACCCTTACCAAAGTGTTGTCAATGACGTCTCTGATTGTGCTCGTTTTTTCCTTTCTGTGCCCCCTTGCTGCCCCTGATTGTGCTCGTTTTTTCCTTTCTGTGCCCCCTTGCTGCCCCTGATTGTGATCGTTTTTCCTTTCTGTGCCCCCTTGCTGCCCCTGATTGTGATCGTTTTTTCCTTTCTGTGCCCCCTTGCTGCCCCTGATTGTGATCGTTTTTCCTTTCTGTGCCTGTTTCCCGCCGCTGCGCCTGCGGCCCCGCCCCCTCACTGCCCATTCGCTGCCCCATTCCCTGCTCCTCCCTCCCACCTCCCCATTTATGGCGGCCGCTGCGTGGTGAAGAGAGCGACCCCTGACCTTGACTGGTAGGTCGCTCCCCCACCACACAGCTCCGTCTGTGTGCCCTGCTGCTGCCCCTGATTGTGCTCGTTTTTTTCCTTTCTGTGCCCCCTTGCTGCCCCTGATTGTGATCGTTTTTCCTTTCTGTGCCCCCTTGCTGCCCCTGATTGTGATCGTTTTTTCCTTTCTGTGCCCCCTTGCTGCCCCTGATTGTGATCGTTTTTTCCTTTCTGTGCCCCCTTTCTGCCCCTGATTGTGCTCGTTTTTCCTTTCTGTGCCCCCTTGCTGCCCCTGATTGTGATCGTTTTTCCTTTCTGTGCCCCCTTGCTGCCCCTGATTGTGCTCGTTTTTTCCTTTCTGTGCCCCCTTGCTGCCCCTGATTGTGATCGTTTTTTCCTTTCTGTGCCCCCTTGCTGCCCCTGATTGTGATCGTTTTTCCTTTCTGTGCCCCCTTGCTGCCCCTGATTGTGATCGTTTTTCCTTTCTGTGCCCCCTTGCTGCCCCTGATTGTGATCGTTTTTCCTTTCTGTGCCTGTTTCCCGCCGCTGCGCCCTGCGGCCCCGCCCCCTCACTGCCCATTCGCTGCCCCATTCCCTGCTCCTCCCTCCCACCTCCCCATTTATGGCGGCCGCTGCGCGCCGCGCCAAAGGCGCGCCTAAGGCAAGCCCGTCTGCGCCCGTCCGCGCCGTGGCCGCGCCCAGCGCCAGACCCCTGGTCCGGGCATCCCCGCGCCCGCCACATCAACAGACGCCGATACGACGCCAGCACCCTCCACGCACTCAACCCCGGAAAAGATCACGCCTGCTACCAGGCCACCCGAAGCGCACCCAAGGGCCCTTCACCTGCCGGAACTGCAGCTTCGCCAGCACCCGCCCCGCCAAACCACCGCCCAGGAAAGAACCCAACTACCTCAGATGCATCCTCCTCAACACCCGCTCCGCCCGCAAACACGCCATCGAACTCTGGGACCTTCTTGACTCAACCTCCCCAGACGTCGCATTCCTGACGGAGACCTGGCTGAATCCCGCTTCAGCCCCCGACATCGCCATTGCCATCCCGGACGGATACAAGATCACCCGCAGGGACTGCACCAACGGAGTCGGAGGAGGCATCGCCATCGTCCACAGGAACACCCTCAGAGTCTCAACCAACACCGACGACACCCTCAGCACCGCCGAACACATGCACTTCCAGATCCACACCGATCCCAACACCACCCTCAGAAGAACCCTCATCTACAGACCCCCCGGACCCGACCACAGTTCAGCGATTCCATCGCTGACTTCCGTCAGCACACACGCCATCGCCTCCACGGACTACATCCTCCTCGGGGACCTGAACTTCCACCTCGAGAACAACAAGGACACCAACTCCACCACCCTGATCGACAACCTCGCCACCCTCGGACTCAGACAGCTCGTGACTACACCCACCCACGCCGCCGGCCACACGCTAGACTCCATCTTTTCCGCAAGCCCACACGTCTCCTTCAACCACACCTCCGAACCCCACTGGACTGACCACCACTGCATCCACTTCACCTACAGGAAGCCCACCACGCACCACCGCACCGAACAAATGCCTCGCCGCTGCTGGAGCAGAGTCACGGAAGACCAGCTAACCACAACCCTCGCCCTGAGCCCACCCGCCGAACCCTCCGACCCCGACACCGCCGCCCGCAACCTCAGACAGTGGATCGACGACTGCGCCAACACCCTCGCCCCGCTCAAGAATCCGCCCAACAGCCACACCAGCAAGAAAGCCACCTGGTTCACTGAAGACCTCCAGGCCTCCAAACGAACATGCCGAAAACTGGAGAAGATCTGGCTCCACGAACGGACAGCGGGCAGCTACGCCGCCCACAAGAGCGCCACCCGCAATCACCATCACCTCATCAGATCCGCCAAAAGGGCCTCACTCAAAGACCGCCTAGATAACAACGCACACAACAGCAAAGAGCTCTTCAACATCGTGAAGGAACTCTCCAACCCCAGCTCCAACACCAACGACATCCAGCCGTCGCAAGACCTGTGCGACTCACTGGCCACCTCCTTCCACCGCAAAATCGCCGACATCCACAACAGCTTCAACACCACGACCGCCCCGGCAACCACTGAGACCACTGCCCCCACAACCACCAACCGCCTGCTCTCCTGGACGAACATCAACTACGAGGACACCAGCGAGATCATGAACACCATCCACTCCGGTTCACCGCTAGACCCGTGCCCTCACCACATCTTCAACAAAGCCAGTACAGCCATCGCGCCCCATCTCCGGAAAATAATCAACATCTCCTTCGAGACAGCAACCTTCCCGGAAAGCTGGAAGCACGCCGAGATCACCGCCTTACTCAAGAAACCCAAGGCAGACCCCAAGGACCTCAAGAACTTCTGACCCATCTCTCTGCTCCCGTTCCCCGCGAAGGTCACCGAGAAAATCGTCAACAAACAACTGACCCGCTACCTCGAGGAGAACAACATCCTGGACCCTTCCCAGTCCGGCTTCCGCAGCAACCACAGCACCGAAACCGCCCTCATCGCCGCCACCGATGACATCAGGACCCTGCTAGACAACGGAGAAACAGCAGCCCTCATCCTCCTGGACCTATCAGCCGCCTTCGACACGGTCTGCCACCACACACTACGAACACGCCTTCACGACGCCGGGATCCAAGAGAAGGCCCTGGACTGGACCACATCCTTCCTTTCCGGCAGAACACAAAGCGTCCGCCTCGCCCCCTTCCGATCCAAGGCCACCAAGATCATCTGCGGCGTACCCCAAGGCTCCTCCCTCAGCCCAACGCTGTTCAACATCTACATGGCACCCCTCGCCCACGTCGCCCGACAGCACAACCTCAACATCATCTCCTACGCCGACGACACCCAGCTGATCCTCTCCCTCACCAAAGACCCTCACACCGCCAAAGCCCACCTCCACGAAGGAATGAAGGCCGTCGCCGAATGGATGAGGACCAGCCGCCTGAAGCTGAACTCGGACAAGACGGAGGTCCTCATCCTTGGTTCCAACCCTTCAGCCTGGCACGACTCCTGGTGGCCAACATCACTGGGAACAGCCCCGCCACCCACCGACCACGTACGCAACCTAGGGGTCATCCTCGACCCCACCCTCTCCATGACTAAGCAGGTCAACGCCGTTTCCTCATCCTGCTTCAACATCCTCCGAATGCTCCGCAGGATCTTCAAGTGGATCCCCACCGAAACAAGAAAAACAGTCACCCAGGCCCTCATCACCAGCAGGCTGGACTACGGAAACGCCCTCTACGCAGGAACGACGGCTAAGCTCCTGAGACGGCTGCAAAGCATCCAGAACGCCTCTGCACATCTTATCCTCGACATCCCCCGATGCAGCCACATCACACCCCACCTGAGAGACCTGCACTGGCTCCCTGTCAACAAGAGGATAACCTTCAAGCTCCTCACCCACGCACACAAAGCACTCCACAACTCCGGACCAGCCTACCTCAACAGACGACTCAGCTTCTACACCCCCACCCGCCAGCTCCGCTCGACCAGCCTCGCCCTCGCCACAGTCCCCCGCATCCGGAAAACGACCGCCGGCGGCAGATCCTTCTCCCACCTCGCCGCCAAGACCTGGAACACCCTCCCCACCAACCTCCGACAGACCCAAGACCTACTGGCCTTCAGAAGACTCCTCAAGACCTGGCTCTTCGATCAGTAGCAGCACCACCCCCTCTTCCCCAGCGCCTTGAGACCCTCGCGGGTATGTAGTGCGCTTTATAAGTGACATGATTGATTGATTGATTGAACACCATAAACCAGCAGACAACTTCCTCAGTGTCTTCTACACTGAGACAACCCATAGTTAAATATCTCGAGATATTATTCCACGGTGGACCCGTATGCAACTTTAACTTTGCAACAAAGCACCACACTCATACATGGATTTAACCATGTGGACTTTAACCACTTCACTCCGCTCAACAACACACAGCCATTTCAAAAACCACAATCTTAAGCAAAGCAAATAGCAATGCGCATCCCTATTGATACACTTCTTTGCTGCTACACAATGACTTTATCCAGAGATACTCTATCCGTATTCCAAATAAAAAATTATCGACTTTTTGAGATTGGACTAAGAACTATTTTAGGCACCCTAAAATCTCACTTCAGTAGGCAGAACCATCTCTCTGCTACCAGATGTGATCCAGCTGCAGCATACTCACGAAATTACATTTTTATATTTTTCTCCTTTTTTAATCTGCTCTCATATTACTCCTCTAACCATACTGGGCCATTTACGATTAGACTACGTATCAAAGTTATTTACCACAGAGGCAATGATCCTTTGATG
This sequence comes from Calotriton arnoldi, assembly GCA_963921515.1. NCBI lineage: Eukaryota > Metazoa > Chordata > Amphibia > Caudata > Salamandridae > Calotriton > Calotriton arnoldi. The sequence continues at coordinate 263,875 of CAWUFW010010649.1, forward strand.
AATCTTTTCCCCCGATAATAGGGGTGGAAATTAGGATGTCTAAAACTCTCTGTTAGCTCTCCAATGAGGACCATTAATTGACAGCCAACTCACAGGTTAGAAATCAGATTTAGATATACCACTCTCAAGACCATACTGCAGATATAAAGAATAGCAACAGGAAGTCCCAGCCTCCTAAAGAAGTTAAGACATGTAAGGATTATACAAATCAATAACTCTGCAGTCGCTACACAGAATAAGAGAAGCAACACATGATGTTCTGTCAGAGCTTGCTGATTCTTCCTACAATACATTTAAACCATTAATCATAATCAAATGACAAATCAACAAGACTCAATAATAGGCTCAAACAAATTTGAATACAATTGTTAATGTATTAGAGATGTAAAATTCATCATAATCAGCAATTGCTTAAGAAGCCCAGTTAGAAATATAACTGTTTTAATAATAATGCCAAACATTTAAGCAGGCGTCGAAATCAACAAAAGCCATAGAGTTACAGAGTTCAACCACCAAATAGGCAGAAGGACAACCACCAAATAGGCAGAAGGATAGTTGTAGACTAACAGCTCAGATTATAAAGTGATAGAAAGATTCAATTAGAGTCCATTAAGGGTGAGTCCATTAGCATGACCAGAATAAAAAAATTAGAAAGGTTCGGCATAAAAGCTCAGTCCATGTACGTAGACCTGGCAGTCCAAAGTTAGTAAAGAGTTCAAAAATCAAATAGCAACCTAGTCCATAATACAATGTAGCATGCCTTGGAAATCATCTCAAAAGAACAATATGTGTGCCATGTGCGTTGAGAGAGAGATGAGAAATAAGTGGGTTTTTGTGCTGCCCATTTTTTGGGGTTTCTTCTTTTATAAGTTCTTTGTTAAGTCCAAGTGGTGTAACATCACACCACCATGGAAAGACGATCACATGGCTATGGTCACATCATGCCACCTAAAATTATTGAAACATTGAGCTGGTTTACCATGCTTGTAATAAGAAACAAAATGTTGCGAGTCCAAACAGGCCTAACATTGCTAAAAAGGATATACAAAGTTGCAGTTTATGGTCATAGCTAAAATTCTATTCCCACAGGAATATTTCACTGTGAACAATCGAAAAAGAAATGAAAATATGTCAGGGGGTTAGAAGTGTACAGGACAAAACAAGTTACATTACACTTGCAAAGAACGATCCATTGATTTATTTCTATGGAAAAGTCAACACCAGAGAAAAAGCCACCTCGAAAAAAAGGCCTTTATGTTAGTATTGCACAGTTTAATGAAATAAGCTTTTCAACTCTACCTCAAATATAATGAATTTAAGTCAATTCAAATAGAAATGTGTAAACTTCACAAATATTATTACTCAGAAATTTTTAAGGATACAAATATCCTACTACTACACATTCTTTGCATTATTATCACAAATGCATGCTTTAAAAAAATAATTACATACATTGAAGGTTTTCATGAACTATAATATCTCTAATTTTATTCTGTAAAATATCAAGTTTTATACTTCATTGCATACACGTTTTTGCATCGTTTTTTCTCTAACTAGTGCATATTTGCAAAAGCATCAAAACATCAGGCCACTTCATTTAGCATAAACTCCATTAATAAGCATAAGTATCATCAGTGCAACTTTGTTTATGTGTATTAATATTAGTTCTGGACCTGTCCTAGAGACACACTTGGATGGTTCTTTTTCGCAGCATGAAAGCATGAAGGGGAGAAAATCGTTAATACACAGGCAACTAATCAAAAATTCTTCTTACCATATTATGATCCACGGCACAACTAGATATGGTTAGTTAATTTATTACAAAGCCAAAAATAACTGGACATAAAGACACCTCAGCACAAGGGTATAGAAATACAAAGGAATTAGCACAGAGTCAAATCTATGCATCAAATGTAAATGGTACAGCATGAGCAAGGTTATTAGTTCAAGAAGGAGGATACAGAGAATCAAGAAGCATGAGTCCAAAATTCCCTTCATCGAGGGTTGGTGAGTGAAAAGCATCAATCTATCCCTACTCTAGCGCTAGGATGACATCCCTACTTAAGCATTTTCAATGAAAAGGTGAAAAAAAGGTGTTTGCATGGAGTCTTTCTAAGAAGTCTCTCTACCATCAGTGGGTCAAGTAGCATACAGCCACTATCATTTGAAAATGCTCATTCTGAGATGCTCTCCCTCTGAAGGCAAGAAAGAAGTGGGGCCTTTCCTTAATTCCAACAATCAATTATCCACAGGTAGAATTCCCATATTGCACAGCGTGCGCACAGTTCACAATGGGCACATTGATGCAGGTACTTTTCCGCCATGTCCTCCATGTACATCTCTCGGAACAGTTCGTCCTTGTTTCCCATTTCTTCTCCCGGGTGAATCCGTCTCCGTCTTTATCACCTCCAAGCCCTGTAACTGTAACTTCTTCTCTCCTTGCCTAGCTACTAAAACAAAGACATTACTTTTCTTAAGAGAATGCTTCTCCACCTGCAATGCAAAGGTGAGAAAGAACAGATTCTACAGCGCACATGAAATTCAACTGTTAATTCTAAAGTGAGAGTTTTCAAGGACTTGCATTTCAGGCCTACAACTTTAGCTAACATAAGAACATGTCTCTTTAAGCATTACAGATCTGCATAACCCTGTTACGTTTTGCTAACACATTTACCATATAAAGAATATTATTGTCAAGCACATTTAGTATACGGATGTCATCAGCTTCACAACATGAGTTCTTCACCTTAACGTTTTCTGCTAGTTACATTCATTTCCTACGTTAATTCTCCATGCTACTTGTCAGTGACCTAAAACATGTCACATAATTGCGTCAATAAATTTCAAATTTCGAACGTCTCATGTTAATACAATTTCAAGATTGCATGCAGATGGGTTCTACACGTGATTATAATGCGCCCCTACAAATGGAATGAGATTTCGGCTCCATTACTCTACACATGTTTTCTTCATCTCACATTTTAAAGCACACTTTTACGGTGCTTCTATGACACTTGTCTCTGTTTCAGGTATCACTGTATGCATTGTGTGCAATGTATATTTTAAACGTTTTGTGTTCTCTATGTATAAATGTGTCATGTATTCAAATGTTCTAAATTTCACTAGATCAACATATTTTCCCAAGTATTTTGGTAATTCACTCCTCTTCATTCTTTTCTGTCAGCTGATTTAGAACCCCCAGCCTAAGACTGGCTGTAATACTTCAGCCTGTCAGGACTTTGTACCTTTATCATCTCCAAGGACATATGTAAGAAAGGTGTGCTTTACTCTGCTTTCTACTTACTTGGTGTACTACTTTTTATACATGATGAGGTTTTGCAAAACGTAATCCTGCTACTTGCCGATCCTGCCACTTGACAATCTTCATGTGCTACAGCTGTTGGGTGGTACGTTGACTTTTGAAAAACCCCTACAGTAAAATAAAATTAGATCGACTTAAATCAAATGTAATAATAAAATAAACAATGTATGGAAATCAGCAATAAACATCAGTTTAAGATGCTGGTAACTATGAAGAATACTTATTTGTTCACAATCGACTACAATCAGTCTTCATTGATAGTGAAACCTACCTGCTTCTGAAGATTGCATTTTTAAATGGTTTCAAGAGTTCATTTTCTGAAATGTAAACTTTCAGCTGTCATACGTAGAAATTTAGAGCTTGTAAAAATGAGTTGTTTATAAGAGCTCAACCATTACTGATATTCAAGTAATCCTAATGCAATTTATTAATTTAAAGTCACCAGCTTCAAACGAGCAAATAGTCCAGCAATGGTGAAAAGTGACTCGATCAAGGGAAATGCACATTTGTATTGATACCTTCTAACATGTAAGCTGTATTTGTGAGACACAATCACATTTTGTGAGGTACAGCAAGTTGGGGCCACCGCCAACCCCCCTCAACAAACATTATATTCAGGTTAATAAATAGATATAGTGATTTCTGAATTCAGTCTTTGAATTATGTGTTGTCATTATCACAAAATATCTCATCATTATCACAGGGAAAATGCAATTGGATAAATTAATTAATAACCAACACAGAACCGGAATAGACATTAGAACATTTACTTGAGGATTTGTTCTGGCTTTTTAGATGAGATCTGGAGCATTGTGTACATGTATAAAATGCCTTCCCTAAAAATAAACAGAAGTGTTGATACGCTTGGCTCAATATTATATCACGTTGGCTTGTTGAGCACCAGGGCTGGATGTCACAAGTCCTGACAAGTCTCAGTAATCATGACGGTGCGCCAGTTTTACATCCCTAATGGATTTCCGGGAGATGACCAGATGTTGTTTTGGGACATCGCACGAAATATACTAGTTCCTCCTTAAAACATGTTTTATAATGTGTCATCCTCTCTATAGGTTTGGTCTGCTTCAGAAATAGAAGCCAACTAGAAAACCCATCTCCTGATACTAAGCCAGGAGGGTAACGCGTCAGCGTTAACAGAGACAAGTATGAGGGGAAAAAGCATTGTTTGACTGCAAATATATATTTCATTTTAGAAAATTACCAGTTATGATTATTACCTGCACAGCCATGAAAAATATCGACATTGACAAGAAGGTAGTCCATAAACCAGGGATGTTTGTGTTTTTTTTTTTAGCTTGGACCCTTTTTCTCTAAACAGAACAATCCTACTCTTTCTCTGTGCGTCCTGGGCAATATCTCCAGAACGGAGTGCACAAAAATGGGGGATTGGACACTGTTACACGGGACCATGTGCTGCATTTGAGGCAAGCTGGAAATTAAACTGTGCTTCTACTATTTAACATCGAAAAGGAGAACAATAGTGAATATGGAATGAGATGCAGGAGAAATAGGGGATGAGAACAAAGGGGCTCATTATGATGATGAGAGGACCGCCACCAAATGCCCGTCGGTGGTGGTCCGCCCGCCAATTCTGAGGGCCGCTCAGACCACATTACGATGGCGGTCAGATGGTTGGCGGTCAGAAAATCAGACCCCCACGGTCCCGACAGTCAGCTAGAATCCAGCCGCCAAACGGACCACACACATTAGCCAGAATGGTGGCGGTGCCTTTTAGGCACCGCCGGTCAGATAACGATATCCATCCCTGCCAGCTTTTCCATGCCGGTTCAACCACCATGAAAAGGCTGGCAGGGATGGACATTGGGAACCAGTAGAGGGCCCACCTTCCACCCTGGCCCATTTCTTTGGGTGTTGGGGGGCACCATATCCCTGTACAAAGTGACAGGCACCGCATGGTTCCTGTCACGTAGTACAGGGATACGTAAAACATCTCTTTTTAACATTGGGGCGGGTGCTGCAGCCAGCAGCACCCGCCACAATGTTAAAGGTGGGTGATGCGACTGCCACGGTGGTGGTCGCATCCTAATTCCTATTGTGGGACTGGTGCCTTGTTGGCGGGCGGTCCCAAATAGGAGACAATGGCGGACAGACTGAAGTCTGTCCACCATCGTAATCAGGCCCAAAGTAACTGGTGTGTGTACGTGCATTTGGGCATGTGAATGGAGAGATAGATACTCCTACCCTGTGCGAATGTCCCAGTTGCCATGTATTTGTGATATGTGTGCCGGTAAGAAATAAATGGAAGAAATGTAAGAGGCTTAATGCATGCCTCCAGTAGATTTGAGTGATTTTCACACTGTTGTAACTCCTTGTGAAAGCTTGTCTCGGCTCAGAGCTGATTCCTGCAAGAGATTCCGAGGGCTGCAAAAAAAGACAAAGCAAGAAGTAGAAATACTAAAAATGTATCAGTTAAGGGCCACTGAAGTGATTGATGTAAACGTAAGAACAATAGCGATAAAGTTTATGCTAATTAATCTGCAGCACCTAGTCAGATATACGTTTATTGTAGGGTTCCTAAAAGTCAATGAACGTTCAAAAGGCAAAAACAACAAAAAGCCTTTTGCAGGGCGACCTAGACCAGAAAGGTAACAATGAGTGCTTAAATCTGAAGATGAACTAATATAAAAATTGTGGAGCTTAGTTCACTCAAGCTGGAGTGTTATGTGGAGGTATTAGGCTCTGTTAAGAAAACACAATTTTTACATGCACACATTCTTAAGTGGTCTTCTCTCCCCTTTTACACGATGACATTTGACGCACATTCATTTGCATGCATACACAGGGTAATATTCCTTGAACTCAGTTTGCTTACAACACCATTTCATAGGTGCCATATCAGACTACCTTCAACACTCTGTACAAGGGCTAAGTGCAGCACGCTAAATGTTGTTATTTGTTTTTGGCCATTCAGCAACTAAGCTATCACAACAGGATAAACAATAGCGGCCTAACTGGGCTTTGGCATGGTAACATGGTGGATGCTATTATACATATGACATTAGGCCTTTGTTAATTCAGAGGAACATTTTGCTGGCAGTGAGAGGTCAGTCCATGCCAGAATTCCAGCTCACCTGATTCCTGTCCCCTCATGAGAGCAATGCTGTCCAACTCTACACCAAGATGGGTAGTTAGCTGACACTTACCCACAGGTAATGCAGAGATAGACCACCCGGATTGGGATTTGGCAGATTCACTCACCTTAGACACGCTTGGGTACAATGCGCTAGGTAGGAGTACACTATATTACAGTACCTGTATGCAAGCATATAGCTTACTGTAATGTTAATCACATTATTCTGTTTCCTTCTATTAATCATTGCAGTGGACATATTTTACTCAAGAATCACAATGATTCAATAAATATTGAAACCGCATGTTGTGTATTTCCTATGTATCTTTTTGGATATGCATAAGTGCTAAGCGAAAGGGTTCTAGATCTGTTACCTTGATTTCCTTGGGGGATCAGGTTTGTCGTGTTCTGAGGTTGCACACACATTTGTCACAATGTAAGGCTAGGGGTACGAATGGTGCACTGTGAGTTTGCAGGACTATAGGCCAACATAGCTTGAGGGGGTGCACAGAATCAGCCTGGCACAATCCTGACATTTATGTTGTCCAACAAATGCACAGTTTTACTGAGGAGGTGCGAGGTGAATGACATAGTGCCACCAATATTTTAGCTTGGATTCTTATTTAATGGATTGCCTGAGTAGTTTTCTTTTGTGTAACGAAAGACCCCTGCTCTCCTACTAACAGGAGATGTCCTTGGTGTTAGGGAAAATAGCTTCCTCAGCTGAGTATGTAAACACCTATGTATTGGCTGTAGGGTTTCAAGCTTGAACCTTTCAAAGATTGCCCCATAGCGGCACCCTCTCTCATCTCCACATTTCTGAAGACGGAGCACTTAGTAGACCGGAGAACGGCAGACTTGCAGTTACTCAAGCGCTCCAACAATGTGGACTGACCCTTACGGGTGGTGATGTTACCTTTGTGGTTGAAGCACACGAAGCATTAAGGACAAAGGTATTCTATTCATGGGTTACATTCCCAGCAGCAAAAAAACGATCAAGGCTGTTTCACAATTACACTACAACTGATGTTCCAAACAACTATACAGCTTATGAAGCTTTAGAAATACCATTAACTTACCAAGAACATCAAAATTGGTTTGAAGGCACACTACCATACTCTATAGAGGAAGCTACACTAGGTCCCCTTAGTAACGAGGGAGCAACATGGGCAGTCTTAGTTGGTTACACACCACATCCAGACATAGCTAACATGACAGCACCACAGTTACGCAGACTATACAATAGTCTAGGAGAATGTATAAGAGTCTGACACAGTTCGTCATGCGAACAATGACAATAAATCCTGCGAGGGCTGATCAAGCTGCAGAACCACAATTGGCTACAATGGGCATCAGCGCACAAACAATCAATGCAGTCATGGGTAAAATTCCCACCAGACGGGAGGAGACGCTGTTTTGGATTGCACAAAAATTAAGACAGCTTGAAGCAATGTTTCCCCATATGGTACCCCAGGAAAAACACAGAATTCTTAGAATATGCTTGCCAATGGGGTGGCTCCCCCAGTAGAGCACTGCACCATACGGGGTACCATTTTTGATGCAGTATATACCAGAACACACAGTACACCCTCAGCTGTTTTGCCAGGGGTGCTTAAACAGACTAAAAATGAGTACGGAGCAAACACTGCCCTAGATTTGGGGATGAAACTGATGAGAAATTTTGCCACAGTAAATGCCATTATGTTAAGTAACAATAAAGGCGAAGCAGCTGCATTGGCTATACGCCAGTACCTTAGAGAATTGGGTCAGGGAGAACAGAAGTGCAAATTACCTAGAATTATCTAAGAAACCTACGCAACAGTGGGTAGAGATAAAATGGGAGCCAGACCTAGTAAACTACAACTTTAAAAAATTCTGAAAAGGATGACTCAAAGCAAGCACCCAAATCTTCTAAGAAGAAGTGGGATAATACAAAACATAAAGAAAAGACTAAGCCACTGGGTGGATCTCATCAACAGGAGGCCACCGAGAAGCGCTTCTATTTGCGTAATTGTGACAATATTAAGATGCCTGAAAGGTATCAGGATACTGATACACGTTCATCTAGTACCTTTCAGGAGTCATCTGAAAAACACTTGGAGAGAGGAGGATGGCCAGAGCCCAGATCAGAGGAGTACATGAAACCAAAGAAGGACTCACAACACTCTTCTGACTGCATAATAAAAAAAGGAAGATAAACCTAAACAGTTAACAGCTCAATTCAAAAAGAAGACGGTAGCTGGACTAAAAGTCAAGCATGCTGCAGATATTGAGGATACTGCTTCTGAGAGGGGGGGAGGCAGTGACCATGCTGGACAGCATGATAGAAGTCACAATAGTTCACTGGAACCTGAGGGATTGTCTGCTGACAGTAGCATTGAGTGACTCTTTCCAGGTGGAAACATCGAATACGAGGGTGAGTGTCCTGCATCATTTATACATATGCAACTCCAATTGGAGAGTGACATCCTGCGATACATTATTGTTCTCTTTCGGGGTCCCTACCCCCTGTGCAGGTTTCTTTGGGTCTTGTGAGGACTCTTTCCTTCTTTCCCCCGGGCTTTCCCCTGGGGGGCACCCGTCCTCCTTTCTTCTGCTCACCACCCTGATGCTGATTAGAAGCACAGGTTCCCAACCACTCATCAGTTTGCTCCCCCAGGTCTCTGGGGCTAGTCAGCATAGAGTCCACTAGGTACTGGTGTAACTTCTCTTGTACACAATGAGTTAGGATGTGCTCTTTCAGAAGCAAATTTTACAGCCCCTCATAAGTACTCACTTGGTTACCACTAATCCAGCCCTCTAGTGCCTTCACTGAGATGTCCAAAAAGCACACAGAGGACTGTGTGTTAACTTTCTGGGTGTCCCTGAGGTTCACCCTGTACTGCTTTGGGGTCAGACCAAATTTCTTGACTAAACATTGCCTAATGGTGGAGTAAGATTTTGCCTCATCCCCCTGTAGGGTCAGGAGCCTATCCCTCCCAGCTACTGGGATCAGTTCCCACAGGAATGAACCCCAATACTTAGAGTGGGCCCTTCTCATTCAAGGGCTCTTTCAAATGCAGTCAGCCATTTGTCAGTCATCCCCCTCTACATACAGGGGAAATATCCCTGTTTGCTAAGTTTGGGATCAAACCCACCACCCATGGACATCACCTCCTTTTCTTCTACTTCACTGACACTCTTCCTCTTTTCTCTTCCTCTCTTGCCCACTTCATCTCAGCAAGGTCCAGCTTCTCGTTCTCTACTGCTATATAAGCAAGTCGAGCTTCTAGCTTTCCCTCTCTGAGGGACACCTTTGAGTTCTCTGTGTCGGAGCCTCCCCTTCCACAATTGGCTGAGTTTCTGGACCTAGAACTAGAAGCAAGGGACATGTTGTCCTCCTCCAACTTGAGGTTGTTGGAGTGGTCCTCCCCCCTTTCATTCTCTGGAGCAGACTCTGCCCAGGCCTAACCAACTCTACCTTTCTGATTCTACTGGCAGCAGGAAGCCCCCTGGCCCTACACTCTCCCCTAAACTCAGCTACTGTGAGGTTGGTTAGATTAGCCAGATCCACCTCCATGGTATCCCTAGTTTTGGGTAAAAAAAACTTTACAAGCAGGTTTAGAACAATTTAGAAAAAGTGAAAATGTAAGTAAAAACAGTTAAGTCCAAATTTCAAAAATGTAAAAATCAAATGTTTTGTTCTAAGTCATTTTAAAGGATTTGTAAAGATCTTAACTTAATTTACTGTATGGTGTAATTTAAACGCAAGTACATATCTTCAATGCTGAACACCGAATATTGGAAGGTGGAATATTAGTAGGGGTAAGTATGCACCTACTGCTAGCAATAAGGCCAACAACGCAATATAAGGTCCAGGCAAGGTCTCAACAAATGATTCCCTTGCTCAACACTTGGTAGCTGGCGACGAGCAAGCAGGTTTAACTTAGGAGACAGTTGTGCAAAAACAACAATAAATTAGATAAGTAAGACACACAAAAAATCCACAACTAATTTATAAAAATAGGAGATGACTTTATTATTATTATTATTGTTGGTTTTGTAGAGCGCCTGAATCACCCCCGGAGGGGTATCTCTGCGCTTTGGGCGAAGCTGCTGGCGGGCTGATGAGAAATGTTAATACAGGATGGACTTAGGCAGTTTCCTGAAGCGCAGATAGTCAGGGCATTGCCTCAGGTGTATGGGAAGCTGGTTCCAGTACAGGGGAGAGAGGTAGGAAAAGGATTTCCCACCTAGTCTTGCTTTCCTAACCCTGGGGAATTGGAGAAGTGATTTGCTACCTGACCTAAGAGTCCTTGAGGGGGCATAAGGCTTGAGCTTCCTGGAGATGTAGGAAGGGCCTTTTTTATGCAAGGCTTTATAGACCGTACAGCAGACCTTAAACTTGACACGCTTGCGAATTGGAAGCCAGTGAAGTTTTTGGAGCAGAGGGAGGGAAGGGGTTCTGAACGGAGAATTTGTGATGAGTCGCGCAGCAGTATTCTGGACCACCTGTAACCTGCTGAGGGAAGACGCATTCGCAGAGACCAGGAGAGCATTGCAGTAATCAAGATGGCTCATAACCATGGTCTGAATGAGAGATTTCAGAGTATAGTCTGGCAGGAGAGGGAAGACTCGTCGTAGCAAGCCCAACACATAGACGCAAGTGGTGGCAGTATGGGCAGCATGCTCCTTTAATGTTAAGGCACGATCAAGGCGAATGCCCAAGTTTTTGACTAAGGTTTTGGGGTTAGGGGAAGGGCCGAGAGCTGCCGGCCACCAATCCGGGGACCAGAGAAGAGGGGCATCTCCAAAAAGCATTATCTCCGTTTTTCCTGCGTTAAGTTGTAGAAAATTACTTTTCATCCAGTCGGCAATAGCGGTCATTCCTTCAGAAAAGGTGGACAAAGCCGACGAGGAAGATTTGTTGAAGGAGAAAAGAAGCTGGGTGTCATCAGCATAAGAGATGGGCAGGAAACCGCGGGACCTGAGAAAGTTGGCCAAGGGGGCAATGTAGATGTTAAACAATGTAGGGCTCAAACAAGAGCCCTGGGGGACACCCTTGGTCAGTTCCATCGTCTTAGACCGAAAAGGTCCTAGATTGACGGTCTGAGTGCGGGAGGACAGGAAGCTAGTCATCCACTGAAAGGCAGTTCCACTAAGTCCAATCTCCTTCAGTCTCCTAAGCAAAATCTGGTGTGACACCGTGTCGAACGCTGCAGAGAGGTCCAACAGCACAAGAATAGTGGAGTGGCCACTATCTAAGGTCATTCTGATGTTGTCCGTGACCTCTAGTAGGGCCAACTCCGTACTGTAATTGGGCCTAAAATCAGATTGAGAGAGGTCCAGACAGCCATTGTTTTCGACATGGGCAGATAGATGTTGATTGATGTATTTTTCCAGGATTTTGCTTAAATGAGGTAATAGGGAGATGGGACGGAGATTGGATAGTTCTTCCATAGGGACTTTGGATTTTTCCGAATAGGGATGACCTGAGCCGCCTTCCAAACCCGTGGAAGATGACCCTCTTTCATGGAGAGGTTAAGGATAGTGCCTACTGGTGAAGAGAGTTCCTTAGAAAGGGAGGAAGCTACTTTTGCTGGGATGACATCCAGGGGAGAGCCAGATTTAACCGAATGGAGTAAGGCGGCTGCCACCTCATTTGACATAGGAGGAAAGCTGTCAAGCGATTGCGGAGTGGTGAAAGCGGGTGGGGAAGGAGAGGGTGTAATCAGTTGTTGGCTCCTGGAGGGAGCGATCTTATCATAGATAAGGTCAATTTTTTGTGAGAAGTACTGGGCGATGTCATCACAAAGGGCTTTAGAAGCAGTCTCAAGATTTTTGCAGGCCTTTATGATTAAAATGACACCAAAATGACAAAAATCCAATATAGGAAACTGGAGATATGAATTTTAAAGAATAAACTCTTTCTAGTGCTTAAAAACATATAGTGCCAACTTGGGACATCTGGTCGCACTTGCCGGGGACAAAGTCAACGTTTGAGGCCGACCACAATGGAGCCCTGGTCAGATATACTAAGCGAGAGGCCCCGGTCAAAATTTTACCTTTGCACTTAGAAACCTTTTTGGAGGATTTTCTCTTGACGTCAAGCGGGCCTCTTCAGCAGGCTGAAGTCGCAGCAGCTTTGTCGGCTTGGTTCAGAGGGAGCCCCATGTCAACTCCTGGAAGTCTTGAGCTTTGGAGTTTTCAGAAGGACGAACCTGAAATCCAGGCCCTGTTGAGGTACGAGTTAGTCGGCGTGACTCTCGACGTTGGGTTGGGACCTTATGGAGCTTTTTCCAAACGTTGCTCCAAACTTCTCCAACCTTCTGGAACTTCTTCCTGAAGTTCCTTTTGAGGGTTCAAAGTGTCCACAACATAAATCCAAGGTTCCAGAGCCTCTAAGTTGCTCCACAGAAGTTGGGACTACAGTTCCCACAATGCACATGGCCAAATCCTTAAAAGTCCACACCTGGCCAAATCCTTATGAGTCTCCACTGGACGCACTCCAGGCTGGCTACTTCTTGGGTGAGATGGTGCAGGCTAACTTTACTAACCTGTTGTTTTCAGTGAGTCCACTCCTTAATTCTTTTTGAAGCAAGGCAATGTCCTCAGGGTGTGGTTTCAAGTGTGCATCAGGAGGAGGCCTTCAGAGTGCAATCCTTTTGGGGTGCAGACCAGGGTTCCAGCAGGGCAGCCTTTCTCCTTATAGTTTCAGACAGCAAATATGAGTTTCTATGCAGCTCTCACACATGTATCCAATGTTCTAGGGTGACAAGCTGGGGGGTACCCCTGGCCAATGGGGTGCAGGCTGCCACCCAATAGCATGATGGCTTCCTCCAAAGTGTGGCATTTTCTTGTCCTACAAAGCACTGTACTTTAAAATTCAAGATGGAGATTTTCTCTCCTTGGGAGTAAGAGCTGGCTAAACCAACCCACTGATGTGGCTCATTTCCCTTTATACTCCCTTTCCAGTCCTCCTGCAAATACTATTCCCAGGGCTACAATCTGTCTGGGGGGTACAGGAAGGGGGGGGTATAGGCCTGGCTGACATTCCTAACTGCCTGCTCTCTGTGAAGCCCAGTTTGATTTACCCAGCACCCAACCGGTCTCTGTGCAGGCCACTTATCACCTCATCAAAGCAGTTTGGCGAAGTCTGTTATGGGCTGGCCAATCAATAGAGGCTGCTAGAAGGCTGGATTTGGCTCACAAAATAGAAAGGTCTATAACTTATTTTCTGTATTAGTTATGACAAATTCAGCGGTGGCAAGTTGTTGGATTTATCATTACCAATCTTTTAAGTCATTGAAATATTATTTTAGCTCATTCCTGTCAATAGATACATTGTAATACAGTATTCCCATGTTAGCCTATGGAGCTAAAAGGCTAGAAGGGGAAAAACTAAATTGGTAGTTTTTCCATCCACAGGACATATAAAACATCTTTTAAAATGTCCCTGCTTATTTTTACATGGCACCCTACATTGAGGGCACCTAGGGTAGACCTTAGGGATGACTTATATGTATAAATAAGGTAGTTTAATACTTTGAAAGAACCTTTAAATCCAAAGTCAAATTTGTATGTAATTTCTATTTAACATCAGCTTGCAAAGCAGGGTGGACTTTTAAAATAACAGCAGGAAACACAGCAGTGCACACTTAAGTGCCCCAAAGCTGCTGGGCCTCTACACCTACATGCCCTGCCATATACTACGGACTTACAAGTAGGTTGACAGTGCCAATTGTAATTACACCTAATTACCATATACCTTTTTAATCAGAGCACTGCCCCTTGTTCTGGTTAGCAGGGCAAAGGGCGCAGTCAGATTCAGTTACCAGCAGTATCAGTCAAAAGAATGCGGGTGATCAGGGCTAAAAGGATTAATTTCTCACATGATGGAAAGTTCTGGAAGGTAGGTGCCTCAGTCCAATCCTAGGGTGGCACAAACTCTACTCCTACCCCAAACATCCTGCAGAGCATTCTGGGATATTTAAATATTAAACATGGTGAAATTAAGTGGTCTATGGAAAGACCTTTCCTGCCACCTTCAGCCTCACCCCCAAATTATGCAACTGCCTGATTACTTCATAACAAAACCACAAAGAGATGCCCCCTCCTTAGGTTGGATCCAAAGGTCTGGACTTCTTCCTTTGTTTCGCTGGGCTGGTTCAGGCAGTGCTGTGTAAAGAGTTAATTACCATATACATATTTCCTCCCTACCCTTTTCCTTCCTGAGAAGTGGGCAAACCACAGTCAGACTTTTCAGTAATCATTACAGATGTATACTAAGAATGACCCCTACCATTATAAGGCCTTCACCCGGGCAGCACCAGTCCCTGAAGGGTCCTGTTTAGCACAGGCTACATGTGGGTAGATACTGAGCTGAGCTAGATGGAAATTTCATGTTCCTAACCCGCAAGTGTGCACTTGAATGTGCTCACAAGTTCGCATGTAACCAGCCCAAAGCCTCTTACCCTACATGTGCAGCTAAAGCCTTACCTTAAAAGGCAGACACTGGTGGTTATCCCTATTACTTGAAACAAACTATAGACCCTGTTAGAAATGGGGTCTCTAGTTGGCAGTGGCTTGCCCCCTGTCCAAGTAGGGACCCTTAATTCTAGTTAGGATAAGGAAGTTACACACCCAAATAACCCCTGCTCATCTCCTTGGTAGTTTGGCATGAGCAGTCAGGCTCATCTCAGAGGCAATGTGTAAAGAATTTGTAGATAACACACAGTAACACAGTGAAAACACTACAAATGGATGCCACACCAATTTAGAAAAATAAAGTATATTTATCTAAACCAAACAAGACCAAAACGACAAAAGTCCAAAATGCACAACTTGGAATATGACTTTTAAAATGTTTCAAGCAATTCTGTACATAGAACTCTATGGTTGCAGTGATTGTACACAAAGTACCTCAAATGCATTAAAATCCACAAGGCAAAACAGCTGCAGAGGAGGGAAGTGTTGGAAAACACAGCGATGCATCAGTTCCTGAGTCCTTGGGGAGGCGATGCATCAGTTCTGCTGCACGCAGGGGTAGTGTTGCGTCGAATCTGGACTGTAGGGGGAAGCGATGCATCGAAATCCAAGAGGGTTTTGGTCTACAAGCGATGCTTCGGAAAACCTACTGCCTAGGTGCGATGCATGGAAATCTGGATGCGCTGTAGATCAATGCAGTGGTGGCAAACAGGCGCTGCATTGGTTTCTTCAGCTGTGGTCCCATGATGCGTCGATCTTGTCAGCCGCACAACAGGGCCTGCATCGGAGTCAGTGCAGTGGTCTTGGACTTCAGAGACATGATGTGCTGAAATCGGGCTGCAGCGGTTTCTTCAGCCGTGGGCAGGCGCTGCGTCAATTTCTTCGGCCGCACGGTAGCGGTGCATGGAAATTTCTCCCGCACAGCAGTGCTGCGTCGGGAAAACTGGTGCAGGAGCAGGAAAGGCGATGCATCAATTTTGATGTTTCAAGCAGATCTTTGTAGCTGGGACAACCTCCCAGGGTCCAGAACTGGACTTGGCACCACTTGGCAGGTCAGAACTCCCAGCAGTAGAGTTCAGGGACGCTGTAGGTGAAGTCTTTTATGGCCATGAGACTTCTTAACAGGAGCCAAGCACACACAAGCCCATGCAGGATACAAAGCAAAGTCCAGTACTTTTTCTCTCCAAAGCAGAAATAGCAACTACAGGCCAACCCAGCAAAGCAACACACAGTAAAGTGGCAGTACTCATCCTCAGAGCTCTTCAGCTCTTCTCCTTGGCAGAGGTTCCTCTTGATCCAGAAGTTTTCTGAAAGTCTGGGGATTTAGGTATAATCCTTATACTCCTTTTCGCATTTGATGTAGGCATTCTTCAAAGGATTGTATTTGTAGCACACAAGTTCTTGTCCTGCCTGGTACTGGCTCCAGACACCCTTCAGGGGGGTGGAGATAGCATTGTGAGAGGCCAAGCACAGCCCTATTCAGGAGCAGGTGGCAGCTCCTCCCACCACTCTAGCTCAGGAAGGCCTATCAGCCTGGTGAAGGACCATCAGGGTATGAAGGGCACACCTCTGCTCCCTTTGTGTGACTGTCTAGAGTAAATGCACAAACAGGCCCCTATCAGTCTAAACCAGACATTGATTCCACAGGCAGGCAGAGGTACAAGATGGTAAACAAGAAAATTCCCACTTTCTAAAAGTGGCATTTTAAAGTACAGAATTTAAAAACCATCTCTACTAAAAGATGTGTTTTTAAATTGAGAGCTCAGAAAGCCCATACTCCAAATCTCTAACTTCTCCCAATTGATAGTTCACTAGTAAAATGTTACAAGGCAGTTCTAATGATAGCCGATGAGAGAGCTAGCCCTTGCAATAGTGAAAAATGAAAATGGCAGTGTTAGACATGGCTTTTTGACCTTCTGTTTTTGACCTTGTTTTTGTTTGGTACTCTGGGCACTTTACCACTGCTATTCAGTACTAATGTGCATATGCTCTCTAAGTAAATTGTGTATGGAGTGGTGTTTCCATGATTGGCTTAGTTGATTTACTACTAAGTCCCTAGTAATTTGCACATACCTGCCAAGGGCCTGTAAATCAAATGCTACTAGAGGGCCTGCAGCATTGATTGTGCCGCCCACACCAGAAGCCTTTCAAAGGGGTTCCCAGACCTGCCACTGCAGTGTCTTTGTGCAGTTTTTAACTGCCATGTTGACCTGGCAAGTACACCCACTTGCCAGGCCCAAACCTTCCCTTTCTTTGCGTGAAAGGCATCCCTAAGGTAGGCCCAAGGTACCCCCATGGGCAGGGTGCAGTGTATGTGACGGGTAGGGCATATACTGGGGTGTGTGACATATCCTGATAGTGAAATACTGTGTATTTAGTTTTTCACTATTGAAAGGCTGTCTGCCCCACAGGCTTAATATGGGAGTTGCCTTGTAACATTTTACAAGCATAACTCTCCATTGGGATAAGATAGGGAAAGGGAGTTTAGTATGCCTGAACTCAGAATTTAAAAATACATCTTTTAGTAAAGATGATTTTGATATTGTGTGTTTGAAAATACCACTTTTAGAAAGTGGGAATTTTCTTGTCTAACCATCTATGTGCTTCTGCCTGTTGTGTATTCACTGTCTGGGTTTTAGACTGACGGGGGCTGGTTTGTGCATTCACACTAAACAGACACCAGAGGGGGTCTAGTTGTGTCCTGCCTTTTCTGGGTGACTCATAGCCAGACTGAATAGACCTGTCTGCATTTAGAGTAGTGGAAGGAGTTGTTGCTTGCACCTGAATGGACTGTATCTTTCTTCCACAATGCTGTCTACACCCCCTTGAGTGACCATGGCCTGAGCCAGGCAGAACTGGATTATGTATGCCAGTGGAACTTTGTTTGTGCCAACTTCAAAGGGAAATGTGGTATAAATGTTGGGGCCCTGACCCCAGAACTTTCGATTACTGCTGGACTAAGGAACCTGCCAGGAAGAAGAGCTGGAAGAGCTGTGAGGAGAGAGTACCACTTTGCTGTGTGCTTTGCTGGGTGGACCTACAGTTGCTGCTTCTGTCTTGGGCAGGGAAAGGACTGGACCGTACTTTCTGCATTCTAAGTATCTCCAAGGGCTTGATGTAGAGCTTGCCTCCTGTTGGAAGTCTCAGGGAGTTCAAAGACTTCAACTTCTGAGTACCGGCTTCTGGAGCTGGATGTTTCACCAGCGACAGAGGAAAAAGGTAACCCGATGCTGTCAACGACATCGCTGCCAACATCGTGACCTTAAGGCACCGCAGAAGGCACTGCTGCACTTCGCACCACAACCCTGGTTTCACCGAGGATGCCGCACGATGCTGCCACCAATGCTGCTGCTTGCACCCTGACCTGTGGATACTGCTCGTGGAGAACACGGAGCACCGTTCCACTTCGCACCGGAGCCCTTGTCTCACCAATATTGATGCTGCAAGCTGACATCGACGCTGCTGCTTGTACCCTGGATTGGGGTCACCGCTCGTAAGTTACATGATGCACCGCCCCGTCTCACACCACAGCCTTGGCCCACAGACGCCAGCACCATTGACTCCAGTTCATCAACCGATGCCGCTGCCTGCACCATGACCTGTGGGCCCCGCACGCCGCTTTGCCCCGTCTTGCACTGCAGCCTTGGGTCTACCGACAACAGCGCTTCAGCAATGACAATGCCGCTGTCTGCACAGTGACCTGTCAGCACTGCAACAAGCACCGCCCCACTTCACACCGTAGCCCTGGTCTCACCGACGCCGCTGGATGACCGTCACTGAGCCGCTGCCTTCACCATGACCTGAGGGCACCGCACGTTGCACCTCTCCACTTCACACCGCAGCCCTGACGCCTGCCGACGCTGGTGCTCCTGACTTCAGACTCAAGGAATTCGACCTGCAACGCATGTGACTTCAAGGGCCCGACGACTTCTGCACCAACTCCCGGAGCTCAACCAAGGTCCGACGCCCTGCATCTCCAGAGGTACTGTTTTACATGCCTCACCGGCATCGTAGCTGGCATGCGAAGCTGCAACCGGCTGGAACTGTTGGATTTGTTTGTTCAATGCACCGTGATAGCCCCAGACGGAGTTATCGACTTCAAGGAACTGTATATAAAGACTATTTTTGCTTTATTGGTATTGTGGATTACTGTATGTTGGATTTTTATTGTTTTGATCTTATTTCGCACAGATAAATATTGGATATTTTTCTAAAACTGGTGTGGTGTCTTTTTGTAGTGCTTTCACTGTATTACTGTTTGTTGTGTGCAAATGCTTTACACACTGCCTCTGGGATAAGCCTGACTGCACGTGCCAAGCTACCAAGGGGGTGATCAGGGGTTATTTTAGACATGTAATCCCCTTATCCTGACTAGAGTGGTGGATTCTGTCTGGCATAGGTGCAAACCCTAGCCAACCAGAAAACCCATTTCTAAAAGGCAGTATTTCACTGTCAGAGCATGTAAAACACACCAGTACATGTCCTACCTTCCACATACACTGCACTCTGCCCATGGGGATACATAAGGCTTACCTTAAGGGTGCCTTACATGTAATAAAAGGGAAGGTTAGGGCCTGGCAAGTGGGTTCGCTCACCAGGTCAACACGGCAGTTTGAAACTGCACTCACAGACGCTGCAATGGTAGGCCTGAGACACGTTTACAGGGCTTATGTGGGTGGTATAATTAGTGCTGCAGGCCCACTAGTAGCATTTGATTTACAAGCCCTGGGCACACATAGTGCACTTTACTAGGGACTTACCAGTAAGTCAAATTTGCCAATCATGGATAACCAATCAGAATTACAATTTACACAGAGAGCATATGCACTTCAGGACTGATAACCATCAAAAATAGGTCAGAAAATTACGAGGCAAAAGGCAAACTGTTTAGAGATAAACCTGCAAAAAGGGCCAGGTCCAACAGACCCCAACGCGATTGGATCAATATAAGAAATATCTCGTCAACCTATAGAAAATAATCCTTTTGCTTTAAAGAACTCTCATCCACCAGGGTTACCTATTGGTGGTATGCTTTGTCACAAAGTTCCTTGCTGCCCCGTTGTGGAACGGGATGTGTTACAACCTATGAGATGCATGGGAGCACTTTGTTGGAAAACTAATAGGGTAGTTAGTGGGGGTAGGGTCACACTTTAAAAATACCTGTCTGGTAGCCTTAATGTTTTATTCTGGATGCCAGCCGGTATGATTAAAATAGGAAAAGTTAGAAAGTCCAGGGGCTCTAGTTACCCCTACTTACTCTTAGGGTCAGCATGTTTCTGCCACTTATGTTCCCAAATGCTTGTGGCCTATGCCAGGGGCAATTCCATAATGCTGATGTAACTGGTGAATTTACCAAACATACATCAAAAACACCTAAACAAACTACTTGGTGTCCGTGAAAGGGTGTCTGAAAAGAGAGGGAACAAACAGCATAAGTATTATGCGCAGATGTTGAAAGACCGTGCTCTCAACTTGTTGTTCATGCTGTTAGCAGTATCACATAGCTGTATGATCATGTTTCTCATCTAAAGCCATGAGGCTATGTCAAAAAAATGAGGTTCGCTCCTATGGGAATAAACAAACACATCTAGGACTCATACGGGATGAAATCAAGTGTCATGCTCTCTGGACACCACAATCAAACATACATAGTGGGTACATACATATTAAGGCATCTATTTTGAATGAAAGTTTAAAACAATATTCACTCTTCTTTGATATGAATTAATACTGACTTCTGTTGACTATTACTCGACAAAAACCATCACATGAACAATAGATAATGGGGGCATATTTATTATAGTTTTGGCATCGCCCAGCACCACGCAAGGCGATGTGCAAAACCTACAGTAAGATTTATCAAACCACGCAAGCCCACCCTCCTTGGCCATGCGTGGCTTGGTAAATCTAGTGCAAGTCACTGCCTGGGGTTACACTGCGGGGTGAGGAGGTTACATGGGTGGGGCATGGGAGTTTCCATGCATTCACCTAATTATTGTGACGAATTCCCAGATTTACCAAGAGTGGGAGAGCTGGGAATGCATCAGAATTGTACGCCTCCCTATCAGAGTTGCAACAAGGAGAAATATCTTTATTTCTCTTTTCAGTTTCCTCATTCTAAGTGGGCTGCATCCTGCAGCCCACTTAGAAAGAGGAAAATGCCTCTGAGCATTGTTTTTGTGCAGGAAGGTGCCCCTTTCTGCACAAAAATAATCCTGCCTTCAACGCAGACCCCCTTGCACGATGGTGCAAAGGTGCCTGCGTTGGCGCTAGCCAGCAGATTGTGCGCCAGCACAGAGAGCAGGAATGCTCCATATAAGGTTAAATAGGGTGCATTCCTGCCCTCTCCCTTTCACACAGCACAGCACAGTGTCTTGCTGCACTTCAGGAAAGCTTGTTAAATATGCTGCTATTATGTTTTGTGCTGCAAAGCCATTATCAATGTATGCACGATCACTTACCTGCCACCCAAACTCCTACCTTGACTGCGGTATTTATCGATTCATGCTAAAATTGAACAACTTTTCTTTGTTATTTTAAAGCAATTCTAATTTGGTGCACACAGTAGTGTTATGCCTACTGATATATAACAATGTCAAGTTGGAGGAAACATCTTTCAGTACAGCTGCAATATGTCCTGCAGGTGTCTTCTGTCAGAGGAGATGACAGCAACTTTTTCATGCGGATTAAGTTGGTGTTTACTGATTTTCCCTGGATGTACGTTTTACCCAGCTGTGGTCAAGCAACACTGCTTGATGTGAGCTAGACAGATCACTTGAGTACAGATTTGCATGCCCATCACTTCATGCGATAACTGACTTCTTTCTGAGACAGACACTAACTTAATGATCAATTATTGTTTGCTTGTCTATTTCGTCAGTCAGTTTCAGCTCGAAGGGCTTAAGGTTATCTGGTTAAAGTCTACGATCCAGAGCTTTTCAATGTAAATGTAACCTTTGTGATACATGTATAGATTTGAAGAGATGAGTTAAACCTTTTGGCATTCCCTTGCTATTGACATATTAAATTGTGGAAACACCTCCTTTTAACAAATTTTACTCATCTTATAAGGTTGCCTTACTATAGGGCGGCTCCTCCGCAATGGCGGAGGAGCCTCGCCCCACTGCCTGGCTCAGAGTCAGCCAATGAAAAATAAAACGATGTTCTGGCATTATTTTATTTTTCATTTGAAGCCAGCGTGTGTGTGTGGGGGGGGGGCTATCTGCACTCCCTAAATGTGCATATGTGTTTGGCCGGCTGTCTCAGTCCGACCAAAACACACATGGCACTTAGGTTTCTCCAGCCCGGCTGCATTGTACAGCCGGGCTGGTGAAGCCCCCACAGTCTCCCTGACCTGAGTGGAGTGTCTTTTCAGCCCGTACAGGCCAATCCCCACTCTGCTCTCCTAGCAAGAGATTAGTACAGGGATTGGATGGATGTCTGTGACGTGGTGGTCCCAGTGTCTGCTGGGACAAGGAAGAGAAGAGGAAGCGTGATGCGTGATGCGTGATGCGGCCGGCAAATTACGGTAAGGTATTTAATTTTTAAAATATTCTAACACTACCCCTGCGCGTCCCCCTCCCGCGCTCTTCCTCCCTTGTTTCCTACACCCGCCCTACCACCCTTTGTTTGTGGCGGCCGCCACTAGTTTCTAATTGCCATATAAATTGTTTATCTTAGTTTGTGGAAAGTTTATTATATCTTGATCAAAGTTGTTAAAATATCACTTATGAAGAGGGGGGAGTATTGCATGTTTTTTAAGTTTTTGTGACATTAGAGTTCAAATTTACGGCTTCGTAAATTTGGGTTCCTTTCTGGCATAATACATTTTTACTTGCACTCTTCCATACTCATTAGATGGCTGAGAATTCTATTGGACCTTTTACGAGGTTCTCTTTAATTCTGACGGGGCCACTAATAAGAGAGTCAAGACCCATCAGATTTATTAGATCCACAGTAACTGCTGATCTATAGTGTTTCACTTGAAGGCTCCATCTGCTAAAACCAGAACTTTCTAAGCAAAGTACTTGATAAAAGTGAGGAATTAACAGAGGAATCAGTCAGGAATTCATTAAACGATTACACTGGTATTTTATATCTCAGGCATTAACTCTTTGCCCAGTAACTAAGAGTATCCTTGCTATCAATAACTTGAGAGGATAGAAATAATATAGGAGATAATGGTGAACTCATAATGATGCACATATTATATATAGCTTTGATATCCACAGCAAGGGTGATTCAAGTTTATCAATCTTCTCATAAATGTCATCCACGTTTCAACATTGCAATGAAGAATAATGTTCTGCTGGTGCTCCTAGTTTTTTCATTACTTTTCTTTAACCTGAGTAAAAGCCCACTGTACTACCTTTTCATGGGGAGTCCACCGTGTTTTTCAATCGTACATGGATTGTGCCGTCATTTCCACCTTGTTGTCTTCCCCTCCTTAGCTTATTGCTGGCTTCTGAACTGACCACAACACTCCTTTTCACACATCATCATTCCCTTCATGGCCTGGGTTTTTGCATCTTATTGTCTATGCATATGTGTTGTCTGTTCCCTATTCCTGGATTCTGTTGCGGGTTTTGGGGGCACAAGGGAAAAGAGGTACAGGATATCGTAGGTGAACAGTGCCTAAACAATGGATAGCACACCACCCACATAAGGAATTTTAAGCTACAGAAAATACATTTTTAGTTACTTTAAAGTGTTCTCTATGGTGGAAAGATAATTTGTGTGAGGGAAGCCAGAGGTGGGGAATGTGTTGTCCACTGTTTTTTGCCAGATGTCCATCCTGTAATCTCTTACAACTTCATTATGAGTGCCCCGGATTTCTCCCTATTAGGCCTGCCCCACTGATATCGGGAACTGTAGCCCTATTGTTACAAAAAATGGATTAAGCAGAAAAAATATATATTTTAATTTGTACACTGTTTACATGGTGTAATGTATCTACTTAGCACCTATGACTTTGTATGTTAAAGTGACGTTTGCAATGCCTATAAATGCAATATTGATATTTTCTACCAGACAAATGTTTGTTCAAAGCTGGTGCATAATTCCCTGGTACCAGCTCTTAAATTGACTCGCATCACTTCCCTGTTTTCATGCAATTTACTCGATCTTAATGGGTCATGGAGTGATTATATGATTAAAAGAAAAATTAAATCACAGCACATATTATCAAAATGAAATCATGATCATAAATGTTTCCTTAAAATGATCAATTACGGTTAAGTTTAACTAGTTTGATTGTGGCTCAGTTTCACATTATGGGGCTAATTCATGAAATCAGTTCCGAATGGAGGAATTATTACTGCAGGTGTATTCTTTTAGGTACTCTTAGATGCTTTTGTGAATCAGTTGAAACATCCAACACCCTGATAGCAGAAGTTCAAAGAGGCCACAGTCCTTTCTATGTGTACTAATTGTATATGAATATTCCCAGAGTGTTTCCATTTGAGATGTTTCGGGCCAATTCTCAAATTCGTGCTGCATGTAAAATAGAACTGCAAGAGTATTACTTTACATACTCCAGAAAACCTTTATAAGAAGACCCCAGAGTCACAAATTCCTGCAGCTGCAACAGTGCTAATACCATTTTCTCTGAAAAAGATCTTGCAGAGCTGGCTTTCAAACATACCAGCAAGCGGTTCGTGTATAGACACGAAATAAAAAACAGTGACCTCAGTTCATTCTAAATGTTTTCTAGCGGCCGCCTGGAATGATTTCCGAACTTAAAGGTCACGCTTGGATGTGAACCTCTGTCCCAGCAGTGAACAGTCAGTGACTGAGTAAATGAGCCATTCGGACATCAAACAGATATTTTTTATGCACCTTTTCATCTCTTCATTGTCTGACTTCGCGGCATGGAAGAGCTGCCCTTACATAAAACTGGTTAGTACAGCTGGCCTGGAAATGTCTTAAAAGTTTAGAAACACATTGCAGTGTTGATACAGATGACTCTTTGGGACGCACTTCAATAGCCTGCGACTTTATAGGTTAGGGGGGACTTTTGTTGGGTGGCACAGGATGATGGACGTCAGCTAGGCACATTTTCCAACTGAGATCAATGTCGAATGTAATCCATGAATACACATTTATCTGTGCTCAGGGAGGTGTGAACATATGGCTGTTCAAATAGAAAGTATCATACTTTGTTATTCAGTAAATGTACCCCAATGTTTAGGATTTGGTGGATCAGTGGACTTGGTGGGTCACCTAGCTACAGATCTGTGTTTGACCACGTGGTCACAGGTTCGAATCCTAGAAAATCCACCCAGCTTTTAAACCCTTGGAAGTCGACAAGATGAGTACCACTGAGTTAAGTAACAACACACATATAATAAATATATATCTCTCAATAGTGTCAACAGACCTTCTTGGGATGATTGCACTCTTCAACTTTGTATCTTATTGTTAGAAACTGGGTTACTGGTTGACTGGGGTGTGAGTCCTGCTCAAGCAGCAACCACAATCCTAGTCAGGGTAAAGCAAAGCAAATCTCAAAATAACCTATGCTCAACCCCCTGGTGGCTTGGCACAGAGCAGTCAGGCTTAACTTAGAGGCAGTGTGTAAAGTATTTGTGCAAGACTTCAAACACTAAAACAGTAAAAACACCACACAAAAAATATTCCCACACCAGGTTAGAAAAATAGAGCTTAAATTGATAAATAAAACAAAAATAACAAAAATCCAATTAGTAGAACTGGAGAGATTGAAATTTGTATTATTTAGAGAAAATATTGTCAAAACGCTTAAAACGCCAACTGTTGATATCTGGCTGCGCCGGATCGGAACAAAGTCACAAGTTCAGGCCGACTAGAGTGGAGGACGGGCCTGCTACAGGGACCCAGTTAGGCCCGGCTAAATAGAGTACCTTAAATCCTGGTCTGCGCAGCATTGCAGGGGTCTCCGTTGAAGAAGCGTCATGCAGCCAAAGCGATGAGTCAGTTCTGAGATGCAGCAAGGATGCGGTGCAAGGTCCTGTTTCATCTGCGGTGAGGATCCTATCGACGAGGGCTTCCAATGTGAAGTCCAGAGTTTGGGATGCGTTGCGCAGTCAGTGCAATGCGCCGGTTCCAAGCATCGGTGAGGCTACAATGCTGAGATCGGCATGGTCGTCAAGGCTGCCATCGATGAGATCTGCAATGGCCTGTGCTGAAGATGCGTTGCACAGCAACGGTACTGAAGGCGATGCAGGTTGTGGCAGTGATGCGAGTCTTTACGTCAGGTCCAATCACACAGCTGCGGAGATGCGGGGGATCTGCTCGGGTTGCACTACACAGCAGAGGAGATGCATCTGTTCCACTGGATCCACAGAGGCTGGCAAAGCACCTTAAGCCCACATCCAATGTTTTTATTTCAGCCACACACTGGAAGCGAGTGAATGGTGTGTAGTGAGAAAGCCTGCTATTATTGGTTGGGTGCAAAATTGAGGGTGATCGAGGCCTACGGTAAAAAAAAAAAATATTTTTATTACTTTAGATTTATTTATGACTTATAACTCACACTGTAAAAGATAGGTTTGCATTCAGCAATGTTGCATATGATACTGAACTATATGGCCTTTGAAATTCTTGTGCAGGGAAAAATTGTACGCGTAATAGCAAAAGGGGTTTGGCCCTAGGCGGCTGGACAGGGCCGTAGTAAACTAAGAAAAAGAGGTGTCCTAGCCGTCACATTCAGAAGCTGATAAACCAATTTAACAGACTAAAGGCCATCAATTCAATTGATATGGACTTGAAGCATTTATTTGCTACTTCATTCTGTACACTTTACTCCACATTTAATCATGGGTCAGATAAGTGCGGATACGTTTCAGTCAAGAACAAATTATACATATTAAGCAACAAATACAACAAAAACATACAGGCTTTGTGATGAAGTAATGTGATGTAACAAACAATACATGAAGCATGATACATAACAACAATTATCTAAACTTTATATCACCAGTCTTAGTTCACAAAAGGAGCAGCTACTAGGACATCCTTTAGCATAACATAAAATGTGTATTTGTAAAGCGCACGTTCACCCCTGACGGGGTATCTTGGCGCTGAATAACAGATGTTTATTGTTACCCAACAGTACTCATTATATTGACCTCAGATGGATGAAAGGCTGAGTGGACCCGCCAGGATCTGAACCTGTGACCATGAGGTCAAACACAGGCCCCTGTAGTGGATGCATTAGTCCACTGAGCCACCAGACCCGGCTTCCACATTGTGTAACAAATTTAAGAAGCTGCTACCCACGGGGAAAAGAGACATTAGACCCAGTAGTGAGACAATTCAAATAACATTTCTACTTGGGGAAACTTAATTAAATGCGAAAGTACCCGTGTTGTGTAATGCCGACGCATTTCGATTCCCAAGGTGGTTTGCGGGATTCTCTTCAGGGCGTGGACTGGTTTATCTAAGAAACAAAAGGAGGGCATGAATTATACATGAGGAGGGACACTAAACTTCCCAATTACTCAAGTTACGGGATGACTTCTCAAAAGTACCTGATTGAATAGAGAAATAAATTCGCACGTTGCAGGCGAGAAGAGGCAAGTTAAAATGTAGATGGCACAATCTAAAATGGAAACGGATCCACCATCAGTCATGTACATAGTTTGGTAAATGTTAATACTTTGTAACTGAGGGAACAGGAAAAGGCACTTACTTGCGCCAGACGGGCGTTGCTTTTACAAAAAGGTATAGGAATGCTTGCAGCCGGTTAAAGGAAGCCTAGTTGTACTTTGGAAGGGCGATCTATAAATAGAAATGAGTGCTTCAGCAATAGAGTATCTAATTAGATACATTGTAGCTTTGTGGGCAAGAGGCACCACTTACTATCGCCATGCCGGCGATGTTTTCTTTGATGCTTCCTTTCAGCTCTCAGTCGGTTTAGTAATTGCCAATAGCTGAACGTGTAACTTGAACTGGGCCGCTCCACTGCATATTTCACAAAGCATAAAGAAGGTTGCTTCCTTTAAAGTTCGCACAGAAACGGACCGCATCACGTCTCTCTGTGTAAACAGAAAAGGACGTGTCAGCGGGTGTCTTATTCTATATTCGAGAACGCTTCCGGGTCACAGGAAGTTTCAAGAGTGACCTGGTCCCATTGCATTATGGTTGAGTGAGTTTATTGAAGGTAAACTGTGCTACAAGTAAATCATATCTAAGGAAAAGATAGAACATATATATCTTTTTCAAGATTTGTGTGTACATTGGCATTAAAACATATATGCATGTTTCCAAAGATTATTTGAATCATGGTGCAAACTGGAAATGCAAAACCTGGACTGGAGCTGTTTTAACATCTACCTATTTCTGACATTTCATTCAGTCCTTTGGTGATGCTATTGAAACAAGCTATCATATAGGCTTCTTTTCTTAACAGTGAAGCCTCAGTGTCACTCCCTCTTGGTGATGGTTTGATGACTGATAGCACAGTCCATTTAAACTCAAGTTCGTGGTGATTGGAGTCAAGGAAGTGGTTCACCATAGGCGTTGTTACAACTATACTTTTTTTCCTTGATCGGTGCTGCGCTACGCGTTGACAAATCTCTTGCGTAGTTTTGCCAATGTAAATTCTTGGGCAAGGACAAACAGTTGCATGTATGACGTTTTTTGTCTTGCAGTTGGAGAATTGTTTCCTTGTCCACTTAATGTCATTGTGTATAGTCAGTAACCACTATCGTGTTACTACAATTCGTACAGGTACCACATTTATAGTGGCCCGTCAACGGCTTCATATTGAACATTGTTCTGAGGTCTTTTTTCTGCTGGAAGGGGATAAGTTTGCTCTTACAATTCTTGGTCCAATGCTCATATTCTTCTTCATAGCAAAGAGAGGGACATCAATCCCAAGGTCAGAATTCTGTATAAGGTGCCAATTTTTTTGAATAATTGACCGTAATGCATCAGGACAAATTTGTCTATAACAACAACCCATTCAAGAAGAATCTTACCCAATGGTATCATTACATCAATGATGTTTGGTGTCTCTGGAGTGGTACTGAGTCGGAATTAAACAACTTCCACGAGTGGCTCAACCATCGACATCCAGACATCCAATTCACCTTAACTAAGAGCCGTACAACACTAACTTTTCTAGATGTAGAGGTCTTTTCCCATCAGAACAAACTTGCTACTACGCTTTACAAAAAAGTGACAGACAAGAATGCCATCCTGCATTATCACAGTTTTCACCCCAGTAACCTTAAAGACAACCTTCCTTATGGGCAACTACTTAGGATCCGAAGGAACTGCTCCCGCAATGATGACTTCCAAATACATGGAGAGGCGTTCCGTGAGCAGATGAGGGAACGGGGGTACCCCAAAAAACTGCTGAAACGTGCATTCAAACGGGCATGGTGTACACCAAGAGAGTTTTTACTTATCAAAAAATCAAACCCAAGATGGAGAAGTTGGTGTGTGTCTCGACATATGGACCACACACTAATGCATTCCGGTCAATTATACGAAACAATTGGCACCTTATACAGAATTCTGACCTTGGGATTGATGTCCCTCTCTTCGCTATGAAGAAGAATATGAGCATTGGACAAAGAATTGTAAGAGCAGACTTACCCCCTTCCAGCAGAAAAAAAGACCTCAGAACAATGTTCAATATGAAGCCGTTGATGGGCCACTATAAATGTGGTAGCTGTACGAATTGTAGTAACACGATAGTGGGTACTGACTTTATACACGACAACATTAAGTGGACAATGAAACAATTCTCCAACTGCAAGACAAAAATCGTCATTTATGCAATTGTTTGTCCTTGCTCAAGAATTTACATTGGCAAAACTACGCAAGAGATTCGTCAACGCGTAGCGCAGCACCGATCAAGGATAAAAAATAAAGTTGTAACAGCACCTATGGTGAACCACTTCATTGACTCCAATCACCATGAACTTGAGTTTAAATAGACCGTGCTATCAGTCATCAAACCATCACCAAGAGGGGGTGACACTGATGCTTCACTGTTAAGAAAAGAAGCCTATATGATAGCTCGTTTCAATAGCATCACCAAAGGACTGAATGAAATGTCAGAAATAGGTAGATGTTATAACAGCTCCAGTCCAGTTTTTGCATTTCCAGTTTGCCCCATGATTCAAATAATCTTTGAAAACATGTATTTATATTTTAATACCAATGTACACACAAACCTTGAAAAAGATATATATGTTCTATCTTTTCCTTAGATATGATTTACTTGTAGCACAGTTTACCTTCAATAAACTCACTCAACCATAATGCAATGGGACCAGGTCACTCTTGAAACTTCCTGTGACCCGGAAGCGTTCTCGAGTGAGAAACTGGGAATGAGACACCATTAGATGACTTTCACAGCCAATTACAAGTATGATTATGCAACCTTTTACTACACGGACACGTTAAATTCTTTTTATAGAATAAGACATACGCTGACACGTCCTTTTCTGTTTACACAGAGAGACGTGATGCGGTCCGTTTCTGTGAGAACTTTAAGGGAAGCAACCTTCTTTACCGCTTTGTGAAATATGCAGCGGAGCGGCCCCGTTCAAGTTACACGTTCAGCTATTGGCAATTACTAAACCGACTGAGAGCTGAAAGTAAGCATCAAAGAAAACATCGCCGGCATGGCGAAAGTAAGTGTAGCCTCTTGCCCACAAAGCTACAATGTATCTAATTAGATACTCTATTGATGTAGCACTCATTTCTATTTATAGATCGCCCTTCCAAAGTACAACTAGGCTTCCATTTAACTGGCAGCAAGCATTCCTATACCTTTTTTTGTAAAAGCACCACCCGTCTGGCACAAGTAAGTGCCTCTTCTTGTTCCCTCAGTTACAAAATATTAACATTTACCAAACTATGTACATTACTGATGGTGGATCCGTTTTCATTTTAGATCGTGCCATCTACATTTTAACTTGCCTCTTCTCGCCTGCAACGTGCAAATTTATATCTCTATTCAATCAGGTACTTTTGAGAAGTCATCCCGTAACTTGAGTAATTGGGAGGTTTAGAGTCCCTTCTCATGTATAATTCATGCCCCCCTTTTGTTTCTTAGATAAACCAGTCCACGCCCTGAATAGAATCCCGCAACCCACCTTGGGAATTGAAACGCATCAGCATTACACAACGCGGGGACTTTCCCATTTAATTAAGTTTCCCAAAGTAGAAATGTTATTTGAATTGTCTCACTAAAGGGTCTAATGTCTCTTTTCCCCATGGGTAGCAGCTTCTTAAATTTGTTACACAATGTGGATGCTAAAGGATGTCCTAGTAGCTGCTACTTTTGTGAACTAAGACTGGTGATATAAAGTTTAGATAATTGTTGTTATGTATCACGCTTCATGTATTGTTTGTTACATCACATTACTTCATCACAACGCCTGTATGTTTTTGTTTTATTTGTTGCTTAATATGTATCATTTGTACTTGACTAAAACGTTCCACCCCATGTATCTGACCCATGATTAAATGTGGAGTAAAGTGTACAGAATGAAGTAGCAAATAGATGCTTCAAGTCCATATCAATTGAATTGATGGCCTTTAGTCTGTTAAATTGGTTTAGCAGCTTCTGAATGTGACGGCTAGGACACCTCTTTTTCTTAGGGAAAATTTGTACAGCATTTAAATAGTAGGCCAGGACACAAGGTGTATCAGTGTTACTGTGAAAGAAACAGATTCACCACAGATTAAATGCCAGGAAGAAGGATGTCATCAATACTGTGTGTCAGGATGCTACCATGTGCCTGAAAGCATACAACAAATACCTGAAATTTAAATTAGTTTTCTTTTTTCAGATTTTTTTTTAAAATCTATATTTTCAATGTAGCAGAATTCATAACTTTTCCTTCTTTATTAAAAAAGTTTTCATTTTGTCTTAGACATTTACATAAAGCGCATATATAGTTCGAAATTCATACAGTTAAGTGATTTATAAGCATAAAAAATGCACACACAATTCATAACAGGTAGTAAAGTGCTTAAGTTCATCTTATCTAAATCAAACTCATAAAGTGTTTTTACCCACCACTGAAATGAATTACTTCCAATCCTTCCATATTCTATTCAGCTTCACTACTGAACCCACCGTTTTTGCATATGTAGTTTCCCACCTAAAAACTTTTAGCATTTTGATTAACCGTTAGGAAATTGTCGGTATAGTCACCGATTTCCAATTGGCAAGAATTAGCGATCTTGCTACCAAGGTGAAATAAAGATGAATTGTTGCTGACCAAATGACCAAAAGGGTAACCCTGGGAGGAGACCTCCGCTCCGCCCGCGGAATGTGCAAAGATTTGCCTCCACCGCGTTCAACGGAGAACGCGGAGAAGGCAAATCTCCGCACACTCCGCGGCGGAGCCGAGTTGGCCAGCCCCCGCCTCCACCCCCCTATTAACAATTAATTATAAATGACATAAAAGTAAAGAAAACCCACTTACCTGGACTGCGGCGTCCCCGGGCTGCCCTCCTCCTCTTCCTCACCGTCTCTGCAAAAACTGAGCTTGCGCGCGCGCCCGCGCATTTCTCGCAAGAAAACATTTATTAAGTATTCAAATTACTGAAGAATCCTTTTCACTTATTAAATTATAGAAAAATATGCTTGACAGAGTTTTGATGGTATCAGAAAGGATCCATAGGCTCCTAACCGCACACACTCTTTTAATATACATTATGTATCATTTAACTTTGTCCATAGGATTCCACGAACCTTAAGCTAAATTACTTGATATGTCTTAATATTGTTGATTGGGATTACCTCTAGGAATAAGGAAAGCAAGAGCATTCTTTTGTACAAAGTAGAATGTGAATAATAAATGCATGAAAGGCTGCAATACAAACCTGCAAATTAAATCCATATCACATTAAAGAGCTGTAATTACATTGTTCTGTACAATAAATGAACGTGGACGTTTTTCTCTCGCATGTAATGTACTGATGGAGCCTACATGGTATGTACAGGACAGTACAATTCCTCTTTCCTCTTCTTCTAGAAAAAACATAGATGCATATTTGTATTACATTATAGAACTGTCGTGGCAAATCTGGGCACCAAAACCAGCTCTAGCAAAAAACGCCATGCCAGCCTCAAGTTGCAGCAAACAAACTTGTGAGGTGAGGGCCCGATTCATAAAGTTAAACTTATACCTGAAGTCTAAGGGCCTAATTATGAGTTTGGCATTCCATCGGACTGCCAAACTTGCGGTGGAGGTGTGGTGGCGGTCGGGGACCGCTACACTGGTGGTCCGACCGCCGTATTACAGCTATGACAGTCGGACTGCCATAGGACCGCCGCAACCGCCAGGGATCCGCGATCGCTGACAGTGGCATGGCAGTCAAAGGCTTCAAGTGCTTGCCGCTACGGCTACGCCACGCATATTTGGAGTTTCCTCACTGCCACAGTTTTCATGGCGGTGAGGCTGCCATGAAAACTGTGGCAGTGAACAAAGGGGCCTTACACTGCCCCTTGTTGCCTCAGGGCCATGGGATGCATGCAGGGGGGTAAGTGGTGTGCCCCCTTGTCTGCATGCATACCCTTTCCTAAACTGCATGGACTTTAAAATCTATTCTGTGCAGGAACGGGCTTTATTTTTATTTATTTATTTAAACAGTTTTATATAGCGCTGGCTAGACCCAAAGGTATCAGAGCGCTTTACAGGGGTCGAGAGAGGGACCAATTGCAATATAATATTTGTACAGAAAGGCAAAGAGCAAAATACTCAGCACAATATGCAAAAAGAAAACAATAGTGTAAGAATAAGAAATTAATGAGAACCGTAAGGGCATAACCTGAGTTAGAAATTTGGGGTAGCGTGGGTAGTCAGGGATGGGGGGAGAGAGGATTGAGGAGGGGGGAGAACAGAGTGGGGAAATGAGAGAGGGGACAGGTGGTAGGATTAAGGACCCCAGTATTTGTTGAGTAGGTGTCGTTTGAGATCATTTTTGAAGCTGAGGTAAGAGGGGGTGCAACGTAGATCTTTGGGGAGTGAGTTCCAGATAGTGGGCGCATTAGCGGAGAAAGAGCGTAACTGGGTAGATTTCTTGTGTACCAAGGGTGGTATTAGCATGAGAGTATTTGTGCTCCTCATTTCTCTTGAGTAGCCTGCTTTGTGGAGTTTATCAGCGAGATAGACTGGGGTGTGATGGTGCAAGGCTTTGTGCGTAATGCAAGCGTTCTTGTATGTGGATCTGCCTTCGACGGGGAGCCATTTGAGCTCTTTGAGGATGGGGGAGATGTGGTCAAACCGCTTACAATCGGAGATAAGTCTGGCCGCAAGATTGAGGATTGATGTGATTGGGGCTAGGTGGATTTTCGGCGTTCCAGAAAGAATGGCATTACCATAATCCAATCTCGAAAGGACTAGTGATTGAACAACTAGTTTAAAATCCTCAGCAGGAATGAAGGGTTTGATTTTCTTGAGGTGAAGTAGGGAGAAAAGGGCGCCTTTAGCTGCATTTTTTATGTGAGACGAAAGGTTGAGGTTCTGGTCAATGCTTATTCCAAGGGATTTAACTGAGTTAGAGGTGGACAAAGGGCAGTTGAGAGCTTTGAGGTCAGAGATCCAGTGTTGAATGGGGAGCCGGTTGTTTTTAGGAGCGAAGAGAATGACTTCCGTTTTTTTAGGATTGAGTTTAAGGTGATTGTGATGGAACCATTGTTGGATTTTAGTTAAGGTATTGTTGAGGTGAAGAATGTCATCTTGGGTTTTGATCTTATAGTAAAGCTGGGTGTCATCAGCATAGAGGTGGTAGTTGATTCCTGCTTGCTTAAGAATGAGGGTGAGGGGTTCCATGAAGAGGTTAAATAGTGAGGGGGAGAGAATAGACCCCTGAGGAACACCCAGGGGAACAGGGATAGGTGTGGTGCCTTTTTAATAGGCACTGCTGTGGGAACGCCAAAGGACGGCCCACCAGACCACGAGGTAACTCATAATCTGGTGGTTGGCCAGTGTTGAAGTTTGGCGGTGTGGGAGTGGGCAGTGGCGTGGCAGCCCACACTCCCAAACTCATAATCAGGCCCTAAGTTTAGACCTGAGGTCTAAGTTTACCTTTGTGAATCGGGCCCTTTGACTTCATGTCTAAAGTTAGACTTCAGGTCTAAAGTTAGACTTCAGTTCTAAGTTACCTTTGTGAATAGGGCCCCTTCTTTCTTGAAGGTGGGATGACTACTTATTTTTAATTAATATTTTTATGATGCTCTAGTAACAGTGACCTTGAAGCTCTTTAATGACTAGTGAAATATTGCAGTACTTCATGGACAGTGGAGGTTGTCCATGACTGTTACTCAACACTTATAAAATAAAAATGCTTAAATTATCTGGGAAATTAATAAAACAGAGGAAGAATATTTTAGGAGGGGTGAGGTCTGGAAGCGTTCAGCTTTTATTCTGTGCTTTCATCATTAAGAACACCTTCCATGAAACAACATTACCATACAGTGTTTACAATTGTACCCAATTTATAATGCACCACTGTGATATCACTAACCTTTATGTCCCTAAGCATTTGATGCACCCTTTTGCTGGCTCTATCCAAAATGGATTCCAGATTAAAAGTAACAATTATTGTGCAGTAGCCACAATTATCCAAGTGTTTAACAAACAATTGGCATGCCAGTAAACCTCATAACATGTCCACTGGTTGGTTAGATTCACACCCATGGGCATTCCTTATCCTGCAAACTTCTCTTCACAGATACTGATCCTACCACCGTCGGGGATCACAGCTTAACTTCTAAGTACACTTCCCAACTAAAGGCTATTAAGACTTCCTCCGGGCAATGCTTCCCTAAGGCTATACTAGTCAATCCTGTGGAGTACCCACCAGTGTTAACTTTTTTCCTGCGTCATGAGGCATCCTTTCTTTTGTGCCCTGGCTGCTGGGATGTCAAAACACTTATCCCTCTCAAAGGGCTTCTTTCCCCCTGGGCTACCACTTTCCTGCTTGTCGGGACTGGACTGGGACTCTTTCCCCTGGTAAGATGTTTGGTACCCTAAGGAGTTATCTGTATCCTTTCCTTTGTGTGGGCCTGCTCCCCTCCTTCTAGGGATCACTCTGCCTCCAGGGTCTGTTGGGCACCCTGGTGCATAGCCACATATCAGCTGCCATTCCAATCAAGCTTTCTGGAGTCAGTCTTTTTGGAGTCCACTAGATGCTGGTGGGTCATAAGTGTCAACTGAATTACCCTTCACCCAGCCCTCCAGGGCTTTCATTGTGATATCTGCAAAATGTAGCCAAGTTAGTTGTGATTCTTTAAGTGTGTCTAGGACTTTCTATGCTCTTCAGGTGTGAGACCACAATTTTGCACTAGTGCAATCTTCATGTGGGGTATGAGTCCTCTAGAGTTAGAAGTGGTCCCTTATCCAGTGTAGGTACTAACTCCCACAATAATAATCAAGAGTGCCTCTGGTCCACTCAGCACATTCTTAATGCTCTTTCTGAGGAGGCAAACAATTATCAATGTCATCCCCCACCACAAAGCTAGGGTCTACATTTTTAGGCAAGTAAGGGGTGTGTGGCTTCCTGTAGACACCTCACCATTGCTGCCACCATCTTCACTGGATATCATGCCCAATTTGTCTTTCTTTTCTTCTAAGGCCATTTCATCTCCTACAGTGCAATCTTCTTCTCCAACTGGGCTAGGGCAGCCAGATTGGCTTTAAGGTCCTCTATGAAACTCCATCTGACTGACTGCCACATGTGAGGGGCTCAGGCTGTGGGAACATAGGAAGCTTCTCTGAGACACAGCATCCTGTGCCTCTTCCCCTCCTGGGGTTTCACCAACCTCTTCAACTTTCTCATCTGAGGTGACTTGTAGCTATTGCACTTCCCGAGGTCCTGAGGGCCTTCACATAATCTTTTCTCCTGGAATTCAAGTGCAGGTTCAGTTGCCTGTGTCTGCATATAACCTTCAACTCCACCATTGTGAGAATTTCCAGGGTTGCACGATCCACCTCCTCTATGTTCCCTTACACCTTTAAAAGGTGTACACTTTGGAATCAAAAATAATTTAGAAAAAATAAACAATGCCCAATGAAAGACCTGGTGCCAATTAAAAATCAAAAATATGTTTTTGCCTTTGGTTCAATCGAGAGATTTTTAATTTCCAACTATATGACTGAGAGTACTGCTAAACAGAAGTTCTGGATTCCACCACTGAACACTAATGTGAGAAAGAGGATTATTAGTCGGGGTGGACGGTTGTCCACCCTAAGTACTATTGTCAATTTTCTTGTTAGGTCAAGTAAAGATTTCAGTAATTTAAACCTGAACTGAACTCCTGCTGTTTATGGCACACAGAAGGCAGCCTTAACTTAAAAATGTGGAAAGTGTTTAGAAGTCCCAAAACGGTTAAAAAGTCAAAAATATGACACAATAAAAAAACAATTTCAATTTCTATAAATAAGAATAAAAAGAGACCGAAATGAAAAAAATTCCATAAGGAGAACTGGTGATTTGAATTTTCTAATTTTAAATAAAAATAGCACCAAAAAGCACAAAGCATCAACCACGGGCAACTGAGCGTGCTATACTGGGACAAGTGTAAGGATTAAGTCTGATCACAATGGAGCATGAGTCAGATACACAGGTTGGATTCCTTGCAGTCAAAAAGTTACCTTCACACATTTTCAAGAAGGTAGAATCCTCAGTGGGGCAAAGCTGCAGGATGTATCTGAAGACTGGCTTATCGATGATGCGTTGACGAAGCATGATGTCTCGGTGAAGCCATCAACGGGAAAGCTCTGAGCTAGAAAAGTCCATAATTCATGCATAGGAATTTGTCAACATCAATTGGATGCTGCTCGATGCTGAGTCCAGTGAATCTTTCTACCTTCAGACTCAGACTCTTTTGTGAAAGTCACATTTCATCAGGGAGGCCAGATTGCAATGCACAGCTGAAGAGGGTTCGACATCATTGGATGCCGATGATGCTGGGCCAGCTTAAATGGATTTGAGGCAGAGGAAAAGAATGTAACAGGAGCTGCAGTGAAGTCAGGTCTACATACGATATACCCTTGGCGGAAAGGCTGACAGGTTGGTCCTAGTCCTTTGACAGTTCTCCGAGCAAAAAGTTAGCAAAACATTTCTATGTCTCAGGTTTCTATGTTTAGGCATGAGAAATAAACTCTGACAGCGGTCAAGGGTTCCAGGACCTCAGGGTCAGCACTTGGGGGTCAGGACTCCCCCCAACAGAAGCCACCAGCTGGGTCTCTGACATGGCCAGTTGAAAGCGGTCAGCTCGGCTCTTCCAGGAAAGTGGGCTTCTTGCAACTTTTGTGTCTCTGTAGGATAACAGGTCAGCCAACTGACCCTTGAAGTCTATTTTTGTGTCTGGGGTACAAGTGGGAGCAGGTTCAGCCATTAGGGTCTCTTCACAAGTCTCCACAGCAGGTGTAATCCTTCTTCAGTCTTCCACAGGTCCAGTAGTGTTCTGAAGAGGGTGCACAGTGATGTCACATTTATACCTGCCACTAGCCAATAGGGAAAAAGTTCCCAGGGGTAACGCTACCCACTTTTGCAGCAGTTCCTTTGAGCCTTACTGCAAACAATTCCACAGTGCTCCTCTCTACCTAAATCCAGCATGGCAGAACCATTCTTCCCCGGTGCAGAGCTCCTGTGCTACCAAACACTTAAGGTGTGGCCAGGGAAATGAGCAACCCCTCCCATGTGGTCATTCGAAACCAGTCTGAGGCAGCTCCTCTCCCACTAAGATTGTTTCCCGGCAGACTAAGAAGACAAAGGATGGGGCAGGCCACCTGTTAGCTACATCTGCCAGTAACAGGGTAGGCCTCTTTGAAGTTAATTAACTTCCAGGGCACTGCCCAAATGGCCAGCCTGTCAGAGAAAAAGAACACCTACCCACAGCCAAGGCTTTTGTCTCAATTCTGGGAGGAAGTTCACACCTATTCAGCTCCTGAATGACACATGCAAATTGGCTTCTAGAGGCTTTAGGCAGGTAAAAGGTGGATTTTTTAACATACATTATGTAAAATATTTAGTAAAAATCTGACTTTACCAATGAATTGAGTTGTAATGAATATTTTAATGGGTCGAGTCTGGTGGTTTAGTACACTGATGCATCCACTGTAGGGGCCTGTGTTGGACCTCATGCTCACAGGTTCTAATACCGGTGGGTCCACTCAGCCTTTCATCCCTTCAAGGTCGATAAAATGAGTACCATTGAGTTGGGTAACAATAAACATCTGTTATTCAGGGCCAAAATACTCTTGGGTGAACGTGGCCATTACAAATACACGTTATGTTATGTTAAAAAGTCTAACAATGAACTGTTTAGCTAGTTCCTAGGCGGATATAATTTTGTTTTCTTTAATAATGTATCCTATTGCTTTCCTCTTACAGTGAAAACAGCTTTTAGGGCCTTGGCACTGTAAGGACATGTTTACATTAAACCTTTACATGTCCTACTTTTAAATATAATGCACCCTGCCTTATGTGCTTCTAAGGCCTATTTAGGGGTGGCTTATTAATATTTAAAAGGAGGTTTTGGGCCTGTCAAAATGGGTCATTTTGGCATATCGATGAGCATTTTTAAAACTGTACCTGCAGGCTACAGTGGTAGGCCTACAGACATGTTTTGCACTGACTTTCTTGTGGTGACACAATGAGTGCTGCAGTCTACTAGTGACATTTAATTTACAGACCCTGGGAACACGTTATACCTTAGACTAGGGACGTACAGGTAAGTTAAATGTGCCATTTAGGAGGAGTATAGCCACATTTGACATGTTTTAGGGTTCAGAGGGGTTAGAGCACATACACTGGGCACTGGACAGCAGTGTCCCAGTGTGCAGAGTCCAAAACCCAGAAATTACATCTAGAAAAAATTGGCGGTGATCTATCAAAAAAGGCATTTTCCTAAACTGTCTATAATTGTCTTTTCATTTCTTTCCAGCAATGTCCTTTAAGAACCATAATTTAAGATATAGGCCAAGCACATCAGGCAGTGGTTGGGCAATTAAAGAAGGTAAGAGCATTTCAGTCTATGACTACATCAACTACAAGATGTAAGCATTCTGATCTCTGCCTGCAATAACTTCTCACTTTAATCTCTTTCTCCCCCTTACTTATCCTCAGATGGCAGGGGCATAGTGCTAACAAAAAACGTTTTCATAACCATAAAACTGCTGCCTAGAAACATGTAACAACACCCAATAGTGAATAAAGAAACAGTATCCTTTGGACCCGATATCACACTTATAATATTCGACCAGTCAATATATTCCATTC
The DNA here is from genome assembly GCA_963921515.1 of Calotriton arnoldi. Lineage (NCBI taxonomy): Eukaryota > Metazoa > Chordata > Amphibia > Caudata > Salamandridae > Calotriton > Calotriton arnoldi. Next base: position 304,014 of record CAWUFW010010649.1, read on the forward strand.
AAGCCAATACTTCTTCACTCTTATCTCACATACACACTTGAGGGAATATTGCCATATAACTACCACAGAGAGTCATGAACCATAAAATATACAAAGATGTACAAAGATATATAAATCGATTTATTATAAAAACCAGTGTATCTAAAAAGACGTTTAAGAAACTCAAGGGCAATAAAACCCTATACTATATGAACACAAAACATTGCATGGTAAATAGACAGAAATCACAAAGGTTTCAGAGCAAATAATCACATGTTAAAATACAATCCATTTAAAAAAAAACAAAAATAAAACAAATTAAAGAGAGTACATAGCACAGACAGGTTCAATTTATCATTAGTTTTTTACACACCTGTTTTACACCAATATTTAAGGCAAAGATCCTGGTATGTGTTACTCATAGACCTCCGTCTTTCTAACAGATTGTGTATTAAGATGAGCGTCGACGCGTTTCGATGGATGAAAAATTTTTAAACCATCTTTTTCAAGACCGAACCAATTTGACTCTCCTTAAATAAAACGAATTTTTCTCAAATAAACAATATCAATTTAACCACCACCTCCCATAGGTAGTACTAATCGTATCAAAAAACACCCAATAACCAGGTACCAACAGCGCAAGTCTTGTCTTTTACCTGATGATGCCCTTCGCTTGATAACAGTTGTGTACCACAAAGCCTCATGTATTCTCATCTTTTCCTCAGGTAGCACAGCATCTAACACAAGGGGTGACTTTGACAAACCATACACCACATTAGTTTAGGGATTATGCCAACAACCACACCTGAGGACATTATCTGATTGGATTGACAGGTATCTGGCATCCAGACCTGTGGAAGGTGGAATAGGTGTGTTTGTGGATCAATGAGACAATATCTTAGGAAACAATATCGCCTACCACAATATTGTGTTTAGATACTTATAATGGTAAGTACACAAATATCGCCCAAAAAATACTGGGGACAGTAATATCATCCAAAACATACAACAAAATAGATTTTGTAATATATATACAGGTTAACGTAGTAGATGTTAACTATTATAATATATAAAATTGATATAATGTAGATTAAATAAATTCCACTAATATTTAATACTACTTAAAAATATATACTTAAACACATTGGGGACGATTACGATTTCGGTCGTACTCTTCTGACCAAATCGGTTTCCGAACCGTTTCCGACCGACTCGGGTTCTGCGAGTCTGGCCGACCGATTACGATGCTTCCCAACATCGTTCGATCAGACTGGCATTGACTTCAATGGAAGCCTGTGCTCCGAACAAGCACACAGGCTCCCATTGAAAAAAGGGGTGGTTGGGGAAAACCTTGCACCCTGTGGCGGGCACCTCATGGTGCCTGCCACACTGTGCATGGTTGCAAAGAGGGGTCCCTTGGGTACCCCCATGGGCCCTATTTGGAAGGCTCCGGGTGAAGGGGGCCTGCTACGGACCCTCAAAGTCAGATTCTGACAGCCGATCCGTGTCAGAACAACCGATTCAGAAAGGCTGTCCGAATCTGACATCGTAATTGCTCGGTCAAAAAAGCGGTCTGTTGAGCTGTACGAATTGGCTCCGAACGACTCAGTTCCTCCAAATGCCATACGGACCCAACTCGGAAAGTCCGAACGCTTTACGAACATTGTAATCGGTTGTTCGGAAAGCTTTCGGATTCGGTCGGAAAGATGGGTTCTAAATCGAATTCGGCAGACTCGAATCCGATTTGGAGCCTTTCCGAATGACATTGTAATCGACCCCATAGACACATGTATACATATATATTTTGTGTATATATATATATATATATAGCCCGAAACGCATCAGGACTGTAATGGTTAATTTGATAAAGTGAATTCACCGGATGTCTCTCCCGCTGCCAATAAAGTTGGTTGTATCCGCGAGTGCATCTCCAAGCTTAGGAAAGACTATGGAGTATGTAATGCAGCGGCCCAGTCGCGGAGATGCACCACCGTTATTGTGCAAGACCTGTGGTGGCCCTGGATATACTTTTCCACACACAGAGCTTGCAACTTGGCCAGCGGGGTTTAAAGATGCAAACGGCGGAATTTTGAAAGCCCACATTGGGGCAAGGACAACTCGGCGGTTTGAACCCACTGGGGTGAAACTATCATGTAGAACTACCGCATCGATAATGCTTTGCACCACTTGGACAAAGGATGTGGTTAGAAATTTAACTCTGCATGTTATATCAAGCGCCACATTAACTTACCTGTGAGCAAGGGCTTTGTTAGCCCGAAACGCGTCAGGACTGTAATGGTTAATTTGATAAAGTGAATTCACTGGATGTCTCTCCCGCTGCCAATAAAGTTGGTTGTATCAGCGAGTGCGTCTCCAACCATAGGCAAGACTATGGAGTATGTAATGCGGCGGCCCAATCGCGGAGACGCACCACAGTTATTGTGTGGGATCTGTGGTGGCCCTGGATATACTTTTCCACACACAGAGCTTGCAACTTGGCCAGCGGGGTTTAAAGATGCAAACGGCGGAATTTTGAAAGCCCACAATGGGGCGAGGACAACTCGGCGGTTTGAACCCACTGGGGGGAAACTATCATGTAGAACTACCGCATCCATAATGCTTTGCACCACTTGGACAAAGGATGTGGTTTGAAATTGAACTCTGCATGTTATATCAAGCGCCACATTAACTTACCTGTGAACAAGGGCTTTGTTAGCCCGAAACGTGTCAGGACTGTAATGGTTAATTTGATAAAGTGAATTCACCGGATGTCTCTCCCGCTGCCAATAAAGTTGGTTGTATCAGCCAGTGCGTCTCCAAGCTTAGGCAAGACTATGGAATATGTAATGCGGCTTCCCCGTCGTGGAGACGCACCACCGTTATTGTGCGGGATCTGTGGTGGCCCTGGATATACTTTTCCACACACAGAGCTTGCAACTTGGCCAGCGGGGTTTAAAGATGCAAACGGCGGAATTTTGAAAGCCCACATTGGGGCGAGGACAACTCGGCAGTTTGACACCCACTGGGGTGAAACTATCATGTAGAACTACTGCATCCATCATGCTTTGCACCACTTGGACAAAGGATGTGGTTTGAAATTGAACTCTGCATGTTATATCAAGCGCCACATTAACTTACCTGTGAACAAGGGCTTTGTTTGCCCGAAACGCGCCAGGACTGTAATGGTTAATTTGATAAAGTGAATTCACCAGATGTCTCTCCCACTGCCAATAAAGTTGGTTGTATCAGCGAGTGCGTCTCCAAGCTTAGGTAAGACTATGGAGTATGTAATGCGGCGGCCCCGTCGCGGAGACGCACCACTGTTATTGTGCGGGATCTGTGGTGGCCCTGGATATACTTTTCCACACACAGGGGCAGATTTACAAGCCCCTTGCGCCACCCGTACGTCACTTTTCCAATGTTAAAAATGACGCAAAAGTGGCGCAAGGGGCTTGTAAATCTGCCCCACAGAGCTTGCAACTTGGCCAGTGGGGTTTAAAGATGTAAACGGCGCAATTTTGAAAGCCCACATTGGGGCGAGGACAACTTGGCGGTTTGAACCCACTGGGGTGAAACTATCATGTAGAACTACTGCATCCATAATGCTTTGCACCACTTGGACAAAGGATGTGGTTTGAAATTGAACTCTGCATGTTATATCAAGCGCCACATTAACTTACCTGTGAACAAGGGCTTTGTTACCCCGAAACGCGTCAGGACTGTAATGGTTAATTTGATAAAGTTAATTTACCGGATGTCTCTCCCGCTGCCAATAAAGTTGGTTGTATCAGCGAGTGCGTCTCCAAGCTTAGGCAAGACTATGGAGTATATATACATATATATATATATATTACCTACTGGTGATTGCCAGTAGTTAGTTAGAGTTAGGACCTGATTACTATTAAAAAGCTGTTTTTTAGCTTCCTGTTTTATGGGATACTGTCTTTGTGGAGTTGGGTTTGTTTTTATTGGAATTACGTGGCGGGGTGACGCTTCATCCCACCCTACGTGGTTGCGATATAATGCTGGAGCATGGGCTACCGCCCACCCCTGCGCGTATGTATGTGTTAGGTGTGTGGGGACTAGGTCGGAGAAAGCTGGAAAAATTACAGTTTCCCCCTTGGGGCATTCCATAGCAATAGTAGGCGGCCAATCTCTTTCTGCTAATAGAGCCAGAATTCAGGTTCTCCCAAAAGAGACCCTTAACTTGTCTCGGCTTGCCCCCCTCCATTTGGAGTGATATTTCATGTAACTTGTGTGGGACACTCACCCTAGTATCAGGTGTTTCCACCGTGATATACTCACTCAACTCTGCTGTCACCAGAAATTCCATCAGGTTCCGGTGAGCTATTGTTACCTCTGCCGTGCTGTCTAGCATCGTGAGAGCCCATTCCCCGTTCAGTAGCTGAGTCCACAGAATTCTGTGCATGTCTGACTTTGAGACCTGCTACCGTCTTCTTTTTAAATTGAGGTTTTGCTTTAGGTTTTTCTTCTTTCTTTGAAGCGCAGTCTGAAGTGCGTTGCTTGTCTCTGGGCTTTGTATGCTCTTCTTGTCTTTGTTCTGACTGTCCTTCCCTCTCTGAGTTTTTTGATGAACCCTGAAAGGAACGAGAGGAACGTGTATCAGTGTCCTGATACCTGTCAGGGTTTTTAATGTTATCTCTATTTCTAAGATTATATCTCCTTTCTGGGGGCTCCTGCTGAGGAGACCTTCCCCTGGAGTGAGATTTGCTCTTTTGTTGTTTATTTTTGTCCCATTTCTTCTTTGAAGAAACTGGTGTTTGCTTTGCCTGTTCTTTATCTGAACTCCCCATTAGTTGGGGTTTTACAGGTCTAGCTCCCAGACTGTCTCTACCTAACGCTGCATAAGCAGTTTCAATTATTTTAGGTAGTTCTGTCTCCTGTTGTAATGGAGTGAACTCTCTCAGGCGTTGGCGTATTGCCACTGATGCTGCTTCCCCTTTAATATTTGCCAATATTATCGCAGATTCCTGGGCAAAGTTTTTTAACAACTTCATCCCTAAGTTTAGAGCAGGCTCTGCTCCTTACTCGTTCTGTATTTGTCATAATACATCTGGTAATACCGCTAAAGAAGGGATACCATGAGTCCTGGTATATATTGCAGCGAAGACTGTGCCCCAAGAGGTACAATCCTGTATAGAGGGAGCTATCCCAATTGGCAAGCAAATAGTAAGTATTCTATGCTTTTCCTTAGGACCAGTGTGTGGAAACACCACCTCCAGCTGTGTAATTTTTCATGCTATCCAGAAGGGCATTTGTTCACGTTTTGTGGGCATTTTACCCATCACTGCGTGCAGTGTATGTGGTGTAATTTGTGTTGTAGGAGTTTGGACTGGTCCTGGTTGTGTAGCCGGTGTGGGCTGAAGTGTGATTGTTCTCAACACAAACTGTGTCATGTTTCTGTAAAGTCTTATTAATTCTTTATGCTGTACAAGTAAGTCTCCTCCTGGCATTGTGTCAATGTCAGGATGTGGTGTGTATGCCGCTAAAACTGGCCATGTTGCTCTGTCTCTTCCAAGCGGACCGAGTCTTACTCTATTTCTTGTATGGGGGAGGGCGCCTTTAAACCAGTAGAGGTGATCTTCGTAAGTGAGTGGAATTTCAATGTCCTCATATGGACTATATTCATTTGGTATGTCATCTTCTACATAGTAGTGAAATGTTTTGGTTTGTGCATTTGCCTGCGGGAATTTAATCCATGAATAGAATACCTCTGTTCTATATGATTTGTGTGCCTCAATCACGAACGTCACTTGCCCACCCCTAATTGTAACACCATTGGCTCTAGTTTTAGGGTGGCAGCATTTCTAACATTATCTGCAATGTATATTGCATCTACATCGTCTTCTTCGGCTGAGAAGTTTAGTGCATTCCCTTCATCTACGTCTCCCTTTTCAGTCATTATTTTTAGAAAGGAGAGTGTTTCAAGGGAACTGAGATAAGGTGTTATGCACAAATAGGAACACTGTATCCTTCTAGCTTGATTAAACCAACAGCCAATACATAGGAATTTTCCTACTCAGCTGCGGTGGATTTTGTTCCCTCCCACTCCAGACGTCGCTGGGGAAATGTGAGCAGGGGTCTCTGAGAATAGCACGACTGAACTACTCAGATTTGACTGTTAAATAAGTGCCAATACCAACGTTGGCGGCGCCATGTCGTGTAGTTCCAATAAGACCTATATAGGATCTGCGTGTTTAGACAACATACACTGCGGGGCTTGTGTCCAGACTGATTCCAGACACCCCCACAGGGTATGTTGGCCTGTGTACCAGCTAGCTCGCAATGCCACTATAACCTCCTCTTACCAAGGAGAGAATAGTTCTTGACAACTATCGAACATGACAACGCTGATCCCTCAGGACCGTGGAAACAGTAACTTACTTTTCGCTCAGTCACTCATGCTCACTTGCTCTCAGAGAGATACACAGAATAAACGGTTGGGACGTTTTCAATAAGCATTTATTGAACAGTCGTCATTCTAGTGTAAAATAAGTGTACTGAAATAACCAGTAGACAGTAGCATAGATAAATGAGTAGAAGCACTAAGAAAGTAAACAGATGGTAGGTTTCTACCATTTTGCTAAAATCATAAATGCAGGCAAGTATATAGAATACATGGCAATAAAATGCGTACTCCTACGATGCACCCTAACTAGATGTACCTAAGTGTAACTAGCATGTGAGTAGGTGTAAAGACAAGAATCCCTCTAGGATAAAGCCAACCCCATTACCTGATGTGAGACTGCGGGACCCCGTTCTGGTCTCGAGCTGAACACCCTGCAAGGGATGTCAGACCACTGCGAGCTGGAGTATCTGCATGCAGGAACCTCAGCGTCTTGCGTCAATGTGTCGGCCGGGAAGTCCTGATCTCCTCCTCTATCTCAGCAAGTTGTGGTGTTTATATACCCTAAGGTATCCCCAGGGGTTCTACCTTTCTGTGCCAGTGTTGGAATTAGGATGACGTCGGGAATGAACTTTATACACAGTTATTATGCAGGAGATGATGGTCCTGCTGTGATTCCAAGAAACTAAGAATCTTCATGCATAATTTATGAGGCCAGTGTCCAGGGAAAAACCCTACGTACTTATGTGTAGTATTGTAACTGGGTAAAAGGTCAGTCCTCCAAATCCGTTATGTATGTAGTATAGGAGAGAATGTAGGTGAAGGGTTATGATGATACCTAGACCTATATCGGGGTACCTATTTGAAATATAATAAGGGCACAGGGGCATTGGGGCTCCCCCTGCGGCATCTTTGTATTCTCGTTGTCTCCTATATAGGATCATTCATGTAATTACAGATTTCTTGATGGAGAGGCACGAGGAGCAATCACATTGCAGAAACACATGGTCTCTTTGTAGTCTTGTGTCCTATATAGGAGAATTCATGAAATCACAGATTTCTGGATGGGGAGGCACGAGGAGTAATCACATTGACGGAACGCATGGCCTCTTTGTAGTCTTATTGTCTCCTATATAGGAGGATTCATGTAATCACAGATTTCTGGATGAAAAGGCACGAGGAGCAATCAAATTGCCGAAACGCACGGCCTCTTTGTAGTCCCATTGTCTCCTATATAGGAGGATTTATTCGATCACAGATTTCTGGATGAAGAGGCACAAGGAGCAATCCCTTTGTCGAAATCTACACAAGGTCTCTGGAAACACTTCCTCGTGGTCCATTATGCAGCTGTAGGGTGATTTACATACGAGATATTTACCCAACTATGTGGCACTTATTAATTAATCAGTGGAAACTACTCCAGTTGGGTAGACTTTTTGTGCAAAACTGTTGAATCATCTTGGATAAACAGGCAGGTGAGGTTCCATTCTGGCCCTGATGCTCATTTCACAGAAATTAAACCTCAATGGGAAGCACTTACAAATATAAACATAGTGGGTGCCCCAGTTGAAGCTCCATTTCTGTAAAGGACAAATGATCCTAACTTCCTGGCCTTGGCGAAGGCAAAGCAAGTGTGTTTTCTCTGCAATTAGACAGTGAAAAATTATATGAAATCCTTGGTAAAGGTGAATATAGTGTTGATCTATTGGAGGCAATCTGTAGTGACTGTAATGAGTGGGTTCTTTCTTGGCCTCTCCTGGAGAGAGCAGAGTCCATGGTTCTCTCTTTGCATTACTAGCAGTATGCAAATGTGCAAATCACTTGAAAGCTTTGCCCGTTTGGCCCCGCTCACTTTAGTAGGAAACAAAGGTCTTCCCGCCTTTTGCCAGGATGATGGACAACTTAACGTTTCCCGACGATTTTGGGTATGTGCTCTTGATGCCTAGGAAACCGGTCCCAGGATGCTTGTTTCCAGTCCAGGGAGGACCTGGCCTGGCAGTTCGGTCTGGACTGTTCCCATGGGGCACAGGGTCAAGACTGATTTGCATATGGCTGGGTCCAAACTGGGGTGGCGTAGTGGGCAAAAGAACGATGGATTTAACCCAGATCTTTTGACTGGGGGAGAATGTTTGCATTGTGAGCGCTTGCATCTTTATTCCAGCCGTGAGGGGAACGGCGATTACCTGCTTTTCTTGTTGCCGCCGCCGTGAGGGGAACGGCCACCACCAAAAACCACAGCTTCCAGCAGCCCAAGTGGTAGCGCCAGCCGCGACGCCGCTTCTCGCGCCAGGAGGCGCGATTAAAGACACTCAGGCCTCCCGCAGCGCAGGACGCGTGCGGGCGAAGCCCGGGCCAAGGGCGGGCCCGTCTGCGCCCACCCTCTTTCGCCACTGCCACGGAAACATCAAGCATCTGTATCTGCGGGGGGATTATTATTATTATTATTTTATTTTATTACAAGGACTTCAGGATTGTCACGGTGAGAGGTAGACAGGGAACCGGTGATTGACTATTTCGCTGATTTTTTCTCCTGGTGTTCCCCTGCTCCTTGACTGTCCCTTGGCGCCAGGCCCCACCTTGTCTTTGCCCTTGGACTGGCGAGAGTAGTACTTACCCCCTATAAGCAGGGTTGTTCTTTTACCTCCGTTATCTACATATTATTGTATTTGTTTTATCGCACAGTTTAGTGCAGCCCATTTTAACGTAGTCTATTTTAACCTCATTTTAACATTCTGCTGTCTGCTGCCCCTTTTTAACTTTTTTTTACCTTGCTGCTTGCTCTGTTTGCACTATACCATTTGAATTTATTCTACCTCATTCATTTCATTTTGCATCATGCACTTTGGTCCATTTTTCAAAATTGTGTGATCAGTTTACTGATTTTATTGCATTTCCCACTTTGTTCCACCCTCCATCCTGCACCTTATTGACAACATTGGCATTTGCACTTTATTAGATTTATATAAATATTATTATATCCTTAGGCTATTGAGGGTGGGCCCACCTAGGTACGCCAAAGATTGGGCTGGGCTGGGCCATTCCCCTTTTCCCTGAGTATTGCTGATTTTATAGCGGGGAGAACCCTGAGTCCTCATTGTAAAAGTCTGTTTTAGTATGGGTAAGCAAGTGGGCCAGGTGGCTTCAAGGCCCACCACAACAAGTATTGATAGCATGCTAGTAAGGGCTGTCAGTATTGTATCCAACGAGATTGAACTCACTGAAAGGCGTCTCTCACTTGGTATAGGGATCCCACCTTTATTACCTCCTCTCAATCCAGGGTGCACTGAATTGACTGACAGTGCGCCCAACGGCTCAATCTTTAATTGTGTGGACTTACAAGACGACATCATAACCCACGACCCGTCGTTAACCACAGATCCTCTGGATACCCCATTGGCCCCTGATGCCTCCACTGGGGCTAAACGCAAACGGAAGTTAACCAAAGCCACCAGTGTTAAGAGGAAGCAACCAACCCGACTTGGCCCATCCTGCTCTGCCCTGAGTTCATGGATACGTGCCCCCCCGAACCCTAAGCCCGTAGTTGCACAGGTGCATACCTCAACTATTGACCTCTGTTGCTCTATCGGTACCCAGACTGAGCCTGCCTTGTTTCCTTCTGAGAGTTTTAGCCATGGCGAAGCCATCATTAGCTGCATTGTGGACACTGTCTTTGAGCGTATAAAAAATGTATTTGATGATTATTTTTCCACTGCGAAAGAAATTTCCCCCCGGACTCATTGGGAGTTGACCAACACGGACGTAGCCACCCTAGATGGCCGTATTGCACCCACTGTGCCCTCTATATCAGGGGGACTTGATACAGTTGTACCATCTAACAATGCGCTAAATCCTGGTTGTAATACTTTGTCTGCTGTCACTAACTCTATTTTAAGTAATGCATGTAATGTGTGTAAGAAAATTAAGAAATGTTTTGCACTCGAGGGTCAGGGCGCTGAAACTAGTATCGCTAATAATGTTAGAGAGGACCGCCTCACTACTATTCCTAGCACCCCCACAGTGGCGCAAATTAACATCCTCGCTGAAAGCAGGTTACCACGTGAAGGTGCTATCGCTGTTACTTGTTCATCAGAGCCCATTGGTAGTAGGGAAGTATTAAACCTGCCACCAGCCGCTTGCCCCTATGTAGTAGTTTTGGCAGGTGTGCCTCCCCTGAGGACAAATCAGGTTGAATCTTGGGACCAATTGCGCCATAAGAGTACCGACTGGCTGTCTAAACATAAGGGGTTCAGGGTGCCACTGATCAATAACATTATTATGGTACGGAGAGTCGGTTGGGTGGGGCAGTCCCCAAAGAGCATCAAGGGGGACTGCATAGTTATCAACTTTCACAATCCGTCAGTGGTTAAAACAATTTTAATGTTACAGGAGTCCCGCCCCAATTTAAATACCAGCATTTGGGCCTTATCTCTGGGTCATTTTTACAGTTCTCATAAACCCCCCTTGGGGGCCTCACTTTTTGCTGTGCCCAAGACCGCTCCTACTCTTCCCCTACACAATAGATTCCTGCCCTTATCAGGGTTGGACAGCCAGGACTGACTGCCCCTGCCCCTGCCATCGGCTACATTAGTACTTGAGCAAAACCCCGAACCCATTGTGTCCCCACCCCGTGAGTTTAATGCACCAATTGTCAATATTGCAGACCCTACACTCAAAATATTGAGCTGGAATGTTGCGGGCCTAGCGTCCAAAATGAACCTGCCTGACTGGTTGGAGTTAGTTCATAAACAGGACATTGTGATGTTCCAAGAGACCTGGGCCACGCGGGAGTTATTTTTGGACGGGTTTGAATGTTTCAATGTCACAGTTCCTATTCCTGACTCCGGCCGGCCAGCAGGGGGTCTTTCAATTTGGATTAACATTAGGGCAGGTGGCAGTGCCAAGGCACTTGCCACTAACAGCGACAAAATTCAGGCTGTTGTTTACAAACGGGGGTTTCCCTTTGTTTAATTAATTTTTATAATAACGATTTTAAAAATGTCCCAAATATGAATTTTATTAATTTGTTTAAATTTATTTCTAACTTACAGAAGACTAACCATGTCGTCAGCCCCTCTGGAATTTGCCTGGGGAGTGACTTTAATGTTAAGTTACCTAGTAGCATTTATTCTGCTATACACCCTACAAACAAGGCACCATTATGCGAAAGGGGTGCCCAACTTGCGAACCTTTTGAGTTCCAATAATCTTTTAGATGTGACGGAGCTCGCTACCGCCCCCCCCCAGAGCCAAACAGATTGTACCTACCTACAGAGGAAGGGGTTCAGTTTCCACTATCGATTTTATCTTTATCTCATCCTCTTTAGAGAATTGTGTGCTCAAAGCTGAGGTGGTCCCAACAGTCCAAGGGGACCATAATCCTGTCACCCTAACCTTGTGCATCGCCCCCAGGCCGACTTATGACAACGAGTGTGGTGCCAGGGACTTATCCCCTTCCACCGATAACCTTAGACTGGTTTGGCGCGGAATAGATAACAGGGATTTATTTGGTAGGATGGTAAGGACCTACCCGAACTTAATTGACACCTGTTTGTCCTATAAGGAACACAATTCTGAGGTTGTTGGCGCCTTCACACAGTTGTGTGCAGGTGTCAAATCCCTGATATCAAGGCCAGTTAAGAAATCACATGTGGACCCAGGTTGGTTTAATGCTGAATGCTCCTTAGCGAATAGAGTTCTCCGCAAGGAGCTTGCCAATAAACCCAGAGATAGTATCCTTATCAAATCTCTTAGATTACGCTATAAATCGGTCATTGCTACTAGAAAGGAAGAAATAACAAGAGAGCATTGGGATAATCTTGCTCGGGCAGTTATGCTAAAAAATGGTAAGGATTTTTGGTCAGCTGTAAAAGATATGAGGGCTTTGAGACACCCCACGAATACAATTAGCTGTAATATCCCGAGTGAGGCGTGGGAAAGGCATTTTTCTAAAATCTACTCAGCCCACACACCATTGATTAATACCTATGAAAATACTATAACTATTGGGGTTTCAATCAATCTATCAGAAGTAGAGGAGGCCATTGATCAGAGCATGGGCTGTAAAGCCCCAGGCCCTGATGGGTTGCCCATCGATTTAATTAAAAGCCAGCCTGATTTCTGGGCACCCCTACTCCAGAATGTTTTTAATAATCTTGCAAATTCTATTATACCCAATACTTGGTCCACCAGCATCATTTTGCCGATTTTTAAAAAGGGGGACCGCACCAGCCCTAGTTGTTACAGGCCGATCTCCCTGATCGACAATACTTTGAAAATTTTAGGGAGGGTTCTCTATAACAGGATCAGGGCATGGGCCGAGGAGAATCATATCCTCCATCATTGTCAGTTGGGGTTCAGAAGTAATATTGGCACTGTGGAGCAGTGCCTCAACCTCAACTTGATTATTGGCAAATACAATGTAGCTAAAAAAACTCCAATATATCTTGCATTTATGGATCTTAGTTCGGCCTTTGACTTTGTTAACAGGTCACGGCTTTGGACAATTCTTCTGAAATATGGCCTGGACAACCCCTTAGTATACTTTTTGGCTCATCTACACAAGGACTTAAATGCCAGGGTGCGCATTAGTAGGGAAGGTGAGGTTTCCAATGAAATAAAAGTTGGGAGAGGGGTCAGGCAGGGCTGTGTCCTGGCCCCACTCCTATTTATATTATACATTAATGATTTGAATAAATCCTTGGTAACTCTCACCTGCGACGTACCCCGCAATAATGGCAACAAACTTCCTGCCCTACTATACGCAGATGATGCGGTTTTAATGGGCCGTACTTTAAATGCCTTATGTATTTTAACACGGGTTTTGTTGATTTTATGGCTGGTTTGGACCTATGTACCAATTTAAAAAAATCTTTTTTAATGGCGTGTGGACTGAAGAAGAATTTTAATCGAACAATTGTTTTAGACTCTGATAGTTTACAAAGCACTCGCACTTTCCCCTACCTAGGGTTGGTGTTTGCTTCCAATGGACTGTGGTCCGAACATGTCGCCCATTGTCTGAGAAAGTTCTCCAGTTCCACTAACTCAATACTCGGCCTCCCCAAACCCAGGAATACTGAGGTTGTCTCTGCCACTGTTAAAATTTTTAAACTGCAATGTACACCAACGGCCACCTATGGTGCAGAAGTATGGGGTTTTATTAACTGCGGTAGGATCCAGGATGAAGAGAATAGATTTTGTCGCAAAATCCTGGGTGCCCCTATTTCCTCTTCAACGTACGCCTGCCACCTTGAACTTAATCTGCCCTATATCGAAGATTTTATTAAGGCTCGCCCTGCATTATTTTGGCTTAAAATTTGGAACAACCCCGCGGCCCAATTAACTAGGAAGATTATATTAGATTGCTTAAAATGTGATAGGGGCAAGGAAATACCATGACTGGCTGCTGTAAATAAAAGTTTAACAAGTGTGAATTATGGCCATCTATTTTTAAACTGTTTAGATTCTGGAACCACTTGCAAGAAATCCCTGCAATCGGCTCTTTATGCACTTTATAGGAATGCTAGATTTGAAAAAGAGAGTAAGAAATCGTCTGTTGCTAGATATATGCGTATTGAGAATATCTCATACGCCCCATCGAGCTACCTCTTAAAACCCATTGGCCGGTGGGAAAGGGGCTTACTCTTTCGGCTGAGGATCGATACAGCGAAATTTCTGCTATGTTTTCCCGCAGGGTATAATCCTGACCTCGACCATTTGCCATGCCCCTGTAATAGTCAACAAAAACAATCAATGCTGCACTTCCTTTTCTTCTGTAGTTACTATCTAATATTCACCAAAAGGTTTTTAATTCCATATTTTAAGGCCACATCTGTGATGGACTATAAGGCAGCATATCGGAAGATTATTACTCTGGAAGAGGAAGAGCTAACCTCTCGGGTTGGCTCTTTTTTGAAAGCGGCTGTGCGTTCTCGCAATTCTATGTGCTCTTGTTAAACTTTGCTTATTTGTATGTTCTTTTATCCCAATTTTTAAATTCAGTTTTGATGTATTGCGACGATTACATTTTTATCTGCTTGCACTTTTATGGATATGTATTTTTATCCGAATAAAGTCTTTTGAATTGAATTGAATTGTGAGCATTCCGTCCATCATTTGTTTGCTGTAACACTTTTCGCCCTAAGTGGGATGGGTATGCCCAGACGTGGGTCCCTTGCTCACTGTGCCACTGGATTCAAGCTAGCCTGGCTGAAGAAGGGTGACATACCCTGAAACCGGTCCCAGGATGCTTGTTTCCGGTCCAGGGAGGACCTGGCCTGGCAGTTCGGTCTGGATTGTTCCCATGGGGCACAGGGTCAAGACTGATTTGCATATGGCTGGGTCCAAACTGGGGTGGCGTAGTGGGCAAAAGAACGATGGATTTAACCCAGATCTTTTGACTGGGGGAGAATGTTTGCATTGTCAGCATTCCGTCCATCATTTGTTTGCTGTAGGAATATGAGTACATCTCCACCAAACAAAGAAGCACTTGCTTCATATAGTTTAGAGGAAGTATCCTTGTTTGGTGGAGATTTACCTCTTTGCAATCTCATTGTCTTCTGTATATGAGGATTCATGTTATCACAGATTTCTGGATGAAGACGCATGAGAAACAATCACATTGCCAAAACGCACACAAGGTTACTGGAGACATTTCCTCCTGGTGCATTACACAGCTATAGTGTAGAATATGCACTAGACATTTACCCAATGAGGTAGCACTTACTAATTAGCCAGTAGAAAGTATTCCAATTGAATGGACAAGCTGGGGATTCTTGCTGAATAAAGGGGCAGGTGAGGTTCCATTCTGGTGCAGTCACTCACACAGCTACATAATTGTTACATTTTCATTTTTTTTTATATTTGTGTTTGTATTTTGCCATTGTGTGTGTGTGTGTGTATGTGAGACACAATGGTAAAATACAAACACAAATATAAAAAAACATAAGAATGTAAACAATTCATTAACAAAATATATTCATTGATTTAGTCAATAATTAAAACATTAAACATTTAAATGCATTTACTAATCATACTATAAACATCAAAATACATTTAAAAACAAAAACAAATAATATAAAAACTAAACAAATAATACTTTAACATTTATTTAACTAATATTAGGAAAAGTACTGGAGTCTAAGAATATTAAATATACTATTCTCACCACTTCAGTTTATGCAACAGTGAGAAAGTTGAGAAAGTGTTGGTCTTTGGAGTGGTTAAATTTACTATTCCTACTCCAGTCTGTGCAACAGTAGGAAAAGTGATGAACTTTGGAGGGGTTAAAATCTACTATTCCCACTCTAGCCTGAGTATCAGTAGGGAAAGCAAATGGACTTCAAAGGGGTTAAATTTACTAGTCCCTCTCCAATCAGCGCAACAGTCGGGAAAGTGTCGAATTTCGGAGAGGTTAGGTTTACTATTCCTACTCCAGTGAGTGCAACAATATGGAAAATGTTGGATTTTGGGGGTGTTAAATTTACTATTCCCACTCTAGTCTAAGCAATAGTAGGGAAAGTGGTGGACTTCATTGGGGTTACATTTACTGTTCCCACTCCAGTCTAAGAAGCAGTAGGGGATGTGTTGGACTTTGGAGGAGTGAACAGACTTAATATTACCACTCCAGTCTAAGCAACAGCAGGAAAAGTGTTTAACCTAAAGTGGATTACATACATGAATACAAATCCTATTAAATTATGTAAAACATTAAACACTTACTACATAACATTATTAAATTACAGTACACACAAATAAATATATATTTATAATAAAATGTGAAATGATAACTTAAAAATGAAAGAAAAATAAAACTACATATAATATCAACTTCAATAACTACAGAAAAAACACATAAATGAAATCATCATTTATTTAATTTCATTTAATGGACAAAACCCAAATTAATTTTAAGTAAGAAATATGATCTCAGAAACAAATTCAAACAAATATGTAGCATAAATAAATATTTTTTTAGAAATAATAAATATAAAATCTACATATTTAATAATTTCCATTTGATAAATTACATATAAATATAAATTAATATATATATATCATATCTTTTTATATTTTTAGCAATTTACTCACCTAAAAATAACACAGCATTAAAGAATACATGTTTAAAAAAACATATACAATGAAAATATATATTAAAATAAATATAATATTAGAACAACTACAAAATAATAAATTAAGTGATACACATAACTAATAAGAATATAAAAATATTTTGGCACATAATAGCATTAAATTTAAATACATTTAATTTATTTCAATTAATCACCATTTTCTTCAACAAACCCAGCACACCCACATATAAAAGATGACTTAAATAAAGCAGTATTGAACTATTTACATAATTAACAGTCGATTAAATAATTAATTAACAATTAAAAACGAATTAAAAATAGTTTAGTATTTTCTTTACCTTAATGAACTTCCCACATTCTACCCCATCAAATCCATGAACTCACTACTAATGTAGAACTTAAATAAATAGGTAATAAACTATTTACATAATTAACAATAAATCATATAATGAATTGCCAGTTACAAACTAATTACCAATACATTTTCATTTTTTATAACTTAATTAACTTCTCACCCTATACCCCTACAAACACAACAACCCACTACTAAAATATATCTTATTATAACTAATAATAAAGCTAAATTGAAAATGAGCATTTACATTTTAAATATATAGCACTTAAAACAATTTGCAGAATTAATAATCAATTGAAAATTATTTAAATATGAAAAATACATTAACAATAAATTACACATATTTCTCATTTAAATTACATCCCACCCTGTCCCTTACAAACCCAACAACCCACTATAACACTATAAATCATTAACAGCATTTTAAAAAATTTGAAATCTTTTAAAATTACTAACAACATTTTTAAAAATTATTAACAATTATACCAATAATACTAACAATTCAAATTAATATATTAAATATAACACATTAAAATAATATTTTTTACAACTATAGTACGGAAACAAATATTAAAAACAATGATATTCTTAAAAAGGATATTACTTACCAAAAAATCAATGCTAAAAAAGACAACGCTATTCTATACCACTGTATTTTTGCTTCGCAATACTTTTTTTCTGATATTCATGAGTGCCAATATTTCAAACTAAATTTTTGTCTAATTTTGTCCATATTTTTGTGTCTGGTATCAGGGGTCAAATGAGTTTGAACTTCTTTATGAGTCTATGTATAAGGTACATCCTTCTTGATAGTTCCACCCTCTTGTGCTCAGCTACTGATCCAGGAGATTGGTGTAGTACCATATCCTCTTGCAGTGGGAGAGATACATAATTTCTGATGTATGAAAACTATTACAGTCCTGCTACATCTCTTTACCTCCTCAGAATACTTATTGATTGTGTAAATTGATACAGGTCCAGATACAAAGAGCACTTAAGAAATTGGGTGATCTTCCAGGCACATGTGAATCTTTTTACTGTTTACTTCACATTCAGTTTAGTGCAGTATCAGCTAACCATGAGTCCTGAAGCATACTCCATACCCTTGGTGGAAAAAATGAGGCAAATAATCATGTCAGCTCGATTACATGAACAGTTACTAACTATACATTCTTACCCTTTATTTTTGTGTTTGGGAGTCTCCAATCAAATTATTTTTGAATTACCCATACACATTGTTATGCGACACTTGGGGGACAATTCATCTGTGAGGATTAACTTAAACATCTTCTGAATGTCAAGGTTAAATTGACAGTTACCATGTGGCAATATAAATTGGCAGGGGGCCCTTAAATAGGGAACGGAGGATTTATATAAAAATTTCAGTAATGATTGACATTAATGAGTTTTGCTCACTTGTGGCAATTCCTACAAGTGCCATGAGAATGGAGAGCACGCAGCTTTATATTAGGATGTTTTGAAAACGTAGGGCACTGATAGGCTGACAATATACTCCAAAAATGAGGCATTGATATATTTGGTATGTTCAGTTCACATTGGCCAGAGGGACTTCAGCCTCTATAATTTTTCTTTTCATGCACTTCCCATTTTTCAGATTGTTGTTGTTGCACCTTTTTCATTACTTTACTTGGCAGTATTTACAGTGGTGGTACTAGCAGAGCATTTCCATGATTATCCAGACTTGGGAGTCATCTGCTTAGAGCTATGTTATGTGTAAAAGAAAAATTGGAGAAATGCCACTGAGTTCAGCGGCTTTCCTTGGATCCTGCATTTTCCTAGGCTAAGGCACATAAAACATCATTTGAACACCCTGAAGGGTTTCTCAGCTGTGTATCTATCAGGACATGGACCTTATTGAACTTTCTCGAGTCACTATTTGCAGGGCTGTGGTAGCATTCAGTTATTGTTTTAGTGGGTATGTGCTGATAGTCAACAGCAGAAGCAGGAGTTGTGCATTGTGGGTGAATTGAATAGAGTTGATGTGTAGTAAGGGCTGTTTACATTAAGTAGGACACAATTGCAGTTTCTGTGTTTTGCATTCTTACAGACTTGGCAGCAACCCTGGATTGATTTATTCTATGTAAAGATAGTGTAGAGTCACTTACCAAGTGGAATTTGAAGTTGGTATATTCTTTATGGTTTAGGTAGAAGAAGGGACATGAAGGAGCAAGACATGCCTGCAGAAGAATTCTAGACAAAAGATTGCAGACAAGTGTGCATACACTGCACCCACCATGTGCCAACAATTGCATATACTACAACTGTGTTATGTTATGTTATATAGGTTTGTAAAGCGCACTGTTACCCAAGGGTGTCCTGGCGCTGAGCACTGTATACCTGGCAACATAACCTGGCATACTCCACCCCTGAGCCCAACTGAGACTAAGCTGAAAACAACCAGGTTTTCAGACCTTTCCTGAACGAAAGGAATTCCGTACCGGACCTAAGATATAAAGGAAGATCATTCCAGGCATTGGTGGCTCTAAGGACAAAGCTCTTCCCACCCGAGTTAGCCTTTTTGGCTCTAGGAACGACCACCCGCTTTGCTTCCGTTGAGCGCAATGTTCTCCCGGGGACATACCATTGGATACGCTTTTGTAGGTCTTCAGGGCCAGTTCCCATCAGGGACTTAAAGACCGTACAGAGAGCCTTGAATTGAACTCGTTGTTTGATTGGGAGCCAGTGAAGGTAACGTAGGCCATTTCTGACCGACTTAAACCTCGGAGTGCCTGTAAGCAACCTAGCTGCCGCATTCTGCACCATCTGTAGTCTGTTGAGATGTTTCTTATTAATAGTCAAGTACAGACTATTACAGTAATCCAGACGGGACAGAATGAGGGCTGAGACGACTGTTCTAAAACTTTCCTCCGTAAGGAAAGGTTTTATTTTCCTCAGTGTCCTCAGAATAAAAAAGCTTGTTGACACCACCCCGCTGACCTGGTCCCCAAATGTGAGGGTATTATCCATGATCACCCCCAAGTTCTTAACTTTCCGTGAAGGGGGTGGGGGAAGGCCCATATCCCTGGACCACCATGCTGGGGTCCAGAGGTTGGGGTTGTTCCCAAAGATAATCACCTCTGTTTTGCCTGCGTTTAACTTCAGGCAATTAGCAGCCATCCAGCCAGTTATTGCTAACATACATTCGTGGCAACTAGGGGCCTTTTCCGCTTCTTTACCTCTCTGCAGAGATAACACAATTTGAGTATCATCTGCGTAAGAGGTCAGGAGTAGCCCAAACGATCTTATAAGGGCAGCCAGCGGTCTCACATACATATTGAAAAGCGTTGGACTAAGGGAGGACCCCTGTGGGACTCCGCAGGGGATGGAAAATGGTTTCGATCTGTCCCCACCTAGTTCTACCATTTGTATTCTATCGGCCAAAAATGATTTTAGTAGGTTCCAGGCCGTATCCTGGACCCCAGCCTCTGATAAACGGCCCAACAACACCTTGTGATGGACCGTATCGAAGGCTGCCGACAGATCCAGCATGATCAAAATGGCAGAGCCTCCCCGGTCCACCGCCTCGCGAACCTCCTCCGTGGCTTTGATCAATGCTGACTCCGTACTATGTTCCGCTCGGAAACCATACTGAGAAGGGTCCAACGTGTTGTTTTTCTCGATGAACAGACTTAGTTGCATGTTCATAGCCTTCTCCAGTATTTTAGCTGGTAAGGGAGTCGGGAGATGGGTCGGTAGCTATTAGGATCGCTAGGATCTAGGTTGGGTTTCTTAATCAGTGGCAGAATTGAGGTAGTTTTCCATGCTATCGGGTAGTGACCTGCCCCCATTATAAGGTTCAATAAGGAGGTTAGAGTGTCAGAGATAACTTCCGGGGAAATTTTGATTACTGCCGCCGGACACGGGTCCATAGGGGAACCAGATCTGCAACCCATAAGCAGATTGGTAACCTCTTTGTTCACCAAAGGGGTAAAACAGTTAAACGTAGGAGAATTGTTAGTTACCATTGTCCCGGCTGCCAAATCACTGGCCTCACCCTGTAGATTCCTGAAGGAGGAGAAAATAACCTCAACTTTATTCAGAAAAAAGAGGCTAAGACGTCACAGAAATCTGGACTGCTATAAATAGTAGGTTTAGGGGGTTCATGAGATTAGTTACTGTTCTGAAAAGTTCCTTCGCAGAGGATTTGGCTCCAGTGATCTGTTCGGAAAAATAGGCCTTTTCGCTTCCTGAAGTGATTTTTTGTAGATTGTGAGACTGACTTTATATGCTTCCTTATTAGCCAAACTGTACCCCTTTCTCCAGAGCCGCTCCTGCCTCTTACACTCTGATTTATGCTCCTGTAAGTTCTGAGTAAACCAGGGGCAGAGGGAAGACTACGTCTGGGGGTACACCATTTAACAGGGGCCAGTCTGTAACAAGCGGCATTAATCCAATTCCCATAGGCCGCTGTAGCTTCCTCTATATTATTGGAAAGAATTGGGGTCGAGTCTATCAGAGTTTTATCAAAATTGACACTATTAATATTCTTCCAGGCCCTTGTGGCTATTTTTTCCCTGGGCTTGGAGTTGGGCATTTTTGGGGGGGACATAGCGATAGCGAAAATGATAGCTGTGTGATCTGTCCAGGGAAGTGGGAGTATGTCCAAAACGGAGAGGCTGGAGGAATTAGAAAAGATTCCGTCCAGCGTATGACCAGCTTCATGAGTCGGGCCATCAACCCTCTGCGTGAGGTCCCCTCCTAACATAATTTGCATCAGTCTAGAGGTGTCGGTGTCGATGGAGTTCTCCAGATGGAAGTTAAAATCTCCAAGAATTGTGAAGGCTTTGGCAGAGAACCCCTCCTCCAGCAGTGAGCCGATGGATTCCAGAAAGCCATCTCTGGGGCCAGGGGGCCGGTAAATAAGCATAGCCATAAGCGTGTCTTGCGGCGCAAGTCGCACGCTGACTGACATTGCCTCACAGGCTGTATTGGAGGCAGTCTCGAATGAGGGCTCTAGGCTCTTGTGGTAGATAACAGCCAGCCCCCCTCCTTTCCTTAGAGGTCTATTCAACGTGTGACAGAGGAAGTCAGGGATAGAAGCCTTTACAATGTCAGGCCCCGAGGCGCTATCCGTTCAAGTCTCCATAATAAAAGCCATCTTGATGTTGTGTTCTTCTATAAACAATGCGCATTCCACGCTATGTTTAACCAATGATCTGGCATTTAAAAGGAGACATTTAAGCTCAGGCCTACCCATCAACTTCACTGAACCCATTTTGATATTAGAAGGGACTTTACAGGGGAGCGCCAAGATGTGGGGGAGTGAACAGTGGCATTTTAAGCAAAGTTTCGCCATGGCCGCAGGTTTCGCACAGGGCAAAAATCTTGGACAGCACGCTGCACCCCCTAGTGGGTCCAGTTTCCTTAGTGTGTCACTGGTATATGTCCGGCCACCTTGCGACAAAGGTACAGGGGTCCTGGCCCTGAGCCCGGGCCGAGCACGGACGGGCGCAGATGGGCTTGCCTTAGGCGCGCCCGCTGCGCGCGTCTGCTGCGCGGTCGCGTCAACATGCGTATTTATGGCGACCCTGGAGCAGCAACTAGCCCACTAACCTCCCAATGGCCGTCGCTCACCACCCCCAGCCCCGGCAGCAGTGCCGGCCGGCGTAAGGCGGCTTCTGCGATCAAGCAATAAGAACGGGCAGCGTAGCCGAGCTGCCAGGTGGGTAGAGTCTAAAATCGGGTTATTTTTTAAAAATTAGTACAAGTAGCAAGTTTGAATGTGCAAATACGCAAGTTAAGAGATACCAACAGTATTAAAAATTTCTTAAAAACAGTTCAAGCCTTCAAGCCTTCAGCACGCTCAGCCTCTGTCTCACGCTCCTGGAGGGTATTGAACACAACCCTTCCCAGGCATACAATGCTGCGCGGTCGCGTCAACATGCGCATTTATGGCGACCCTGGAGCAGCAACTAGCCCGCTAACCTCCCAATGGCCGTCGCTCACCACCCCCAGCCCCGGCAGCAGTGCCGGCCGGCGTAAGGTGGCTTCTGCGATCAAGCAATAAGAACGGGCAGCGTAGCCGAGCTGTCAGGTGGGTAGAGTCTAAAATCGGGTTATTTTTTTAAAATTAGTACAAGTAGCAAGTTTGAATGTGCAAATACGCAAGTTAAGAGATACCAACAGTATTAAAAATGTCTTAAAAACAGTTCAAGCCTTCAAGCCTTCAGCGCGCTCAGCCTCTGTCTCACGCTCCTGGAGGGTATTGAACACAACCCTTCCCAGGCATACAATGCTGCGCGGTCGCGTCAACATGCGTATTTATGGCGACCCTGGAGCAGCAACTAGCCCGCTAACCTCCCAATGGCCGTCGCTCACCACCCCCAGCCCCGGCAGCAGTGCCGGCCGGCGTAAGGTGGCTTCTGCGATCAAGCAATAAGAACGGGCAGCGTAGCCGAGCTGTCAGGTGGGTAGAGTCTAAAATCGGGTTATTTTTTTAAAATTAGTACAAGTAGCAAGTTTGAATGTGCAAATACGCAAGTTAAGAGATACCAACAGTATTAAAAATTTCTTAAAAACAGTTCAAGCCTTCAAGCCTTCAGCGCGCTCAGCCTCTGTCTCACGCTCCTGGAGGGTATTGAACACAACCCTTCCCAGGCATACAATGCTGCGCGGTCGCGTCAACATGCGTATTTATGGCGACCCTGGAGCAGCAACTAGCCCGCTAACCTCCCAATGGCCGTCGCTCACCACCCCCAGCCCCGGCAGCAGTGCCGGCCGGAGTAAGGCGGCTTCTGCGATCAAGCAATAAGAACGGGCAGCGTAGCCGAGCTGTCAGGTGGGTAGAGTCTAAAATCGGGTTATTTTTTAAAAATTAGTACAAGTAGTAAGTTTGAATGTGCAAATACGCAAGTTAAGAGATACCAACAGTATTAAAAATTTCTTAAAAACAGTTCAAGCCTTCAAGCCTTCAGCGCGCTCAGCCTCTGTCTCACGCTCGTGGAGGGTATTGAACACAACCCTTCCCAGGCATACAATGCTGCGCGGTCGCGTCAACATGCGTATTTATGGCGACCCTGGAGCAGCAACTAGCCCGCTAACCTCCCAATGGCCGTCGCTCACCACCCCCAGCCCCGGCAGCAGTGCCGGCCGGCGTAAGGCGGCTTCTGCGATCAAGCAATAAGAACGGGCAGCGTAGCCGAGCTGTCAGGTGGGTAGAGTCTAAAATCGGGTTATTTTTTAAAAATTAGTACAAGTAGCAAGTTTGAATGTGCAAATACGCAAGTTAAGAGATACCAACAGTATTAAAAATTTCTTAAAAACAGTTCAAGCCTTCAAGCTTTCAGCGCGCTCAGCCTCTGTCTCACACTCCTGGAGGGTATTGAACACAACCCTTCCCAGGCATACAATGCCTTAGTATGTCAACAGTACTAGCTTTTATTACACTTCAATAGCACAAGTTCCAAGAAGCACAATGTTTATATGTACTGGCTGACACAGCAGATCAGCCAGCAATTTGAGCAAAATAGCCCACTTTTTACAATGACATAACTGGGTTGTTCTTCCATCATCGTCTATTTACCTCTATATTTCTTTTTGTTTATATTTACCAGCATAACCCAGAAACTGATTACAAATATTCTTGAAATATTGTTATAAAAATATTTACCATATTATTATTTTTCTTTAATTATTAGCAGGTTTAATATTAATTTTATAGCTTGGCTATGATGGCAATAAACATTTGTGGCGACGCATGTTTCTGCTGCCAGACAAGCTTTATCAGGGCTGGAACTGAAATAATGTTGGTATGTGTAACGATGAATGTACAGTCATTCAAAATATGTAGCCCCCTCAATGGAATATATTGAGCAGTATCAGTGCATTTTGCATAAGGGAAGTAACTTATAAGATTTTTGTACAGTGCATAGAACATTTCAAAGAGACAATTTTACAATTATTATGGGATATATTATGATGAAGTGCACCATGATTAAATTATCTGAAGTAAGTAAATTAAATTAAATTAGTAAAGTATTAGATGGTAAAATGTTGTCAAAAGTCTAATGATAGATGAAAGCATTACGTGCTACATCATCAATGTAGTGATATGAATAATTTAAATAGCACACTGGTGATGATGTATTTCAATATGAGAACAGATACATATTTTTTAAATAATTTATGATGCTCTTGCTTGTTAAATATTTTGTAAATGAGCATGTAGCGGATTCTTATTCTCACACTTTGTAAGAATGAATTTTCCATAGTTTTGTAAAGCCTGTCCAGAAGTATCAATTTTTGGCATGGCTTTATTTGATTGTGTATTTCTGAACTATTGGAGACTTACTAACCTGCTACACTGCTCTTAGCCACCTTCTTCTCTTTTATTTACACCTTACCCATTTGCCCTTAATCACCGGTGGTTTGTAATGATTCTAGAGCAGGATATCACTTTTTTCCATAAAGATGCCTGTTTTTCTAGTAATGTTCTCCATTCCTCTCCACCACATCTCATCATTAGCCTGTCACATTGTCATTGAGATCTTAGGGCCTAATTATGACTACGGCGGTCCAATGGACCACCGTAGGCACTGTGGCGGTCTGGGCACTGCTGCACCGGCGGTTCGACCGTCTTGCCTTATTACAAGTTGGGCAGTTGGACCGCCATGGGACCACCACAACCGCCAGGGAGCAGAGATCGCTGGTGGTGTTGCGGCTGTCTTTAGGACGCAATATGCTTGGCAGTGCTGCTGCGGCACCGCCATGCATATTACGAGTGTCCTCTCTGGCATGGTTTTGATGGTTGTGAGCCTGCCACGAAAACTGTGGCAGAGAGGAAACAAAGAGGGACCCTACCTGGCCCCCTGTTGCCTTAGGGCCATGGTGTGCATGCAGGGGTGCACATGTTATGCCCTCATGTGTGCATGAACCCCAGTTCCTGTACAGCATGAACGTTACAGTCCACGCCGTGCAGGAACGGATTTTGCCCTTCCCATTGTGGTGGCTTTTTAATAGGCACCAGCGTGGGATGCCAAAGGACTGCTAGCCAGACCACAAGATTACTTGTAATCTGGCAGGTGGCTGGCGGTCGAGTTTGGCGGTCCTGGAGTTGGGTGCTGGCATGGCGGCCCACTCCAGGACCACCAAACTCGTAATCAGGCCCTAGGGGGCAGATTTACAAGAAACTGACGCATCTGTACAGATGCGTCAGTTTCCCTGCGCCTCCATACAAAACACTTGTGCCATCATGGATGGTCCGTATTTACAACACGGCGCACTATGGCACAACGATTGGCAGATACGTCAGAAATTCTGATGCATCTGCTGGCTCAAAAGTGATGCATTGCCGGAGTTGCTCATGAAAGTGATGCAACTCCAGCAATGCACCACAACAGATAGGTGAGTCCCATTCAAAAAGCCCTGCGTCATTCCTTACACCTGGTCTGAGCAGGCGTAGGGATTTTGACGCAGTGAATGCGTAGAGTGAAGCAGTGAAATGTTGTAAATTTCACTGCATCAGTTCTACATGGCTTTTTGTGTGGGAACGCCCACCCTGCATACATTATACCTGACACAGGTATAATGTGATGCAGGGCTTTACAACGTGACGCATCCCCCTAAATGCGTCACGTTGTAAATGGGACGCAATGTGGTGCATTGTCACAAAAAGTGATGCAACGGCTGCGCAAAAGTGTCCCTAGGGGCTTGTAAATCTTCCCCAGACTGTCTTTTTGGATACACAGGCCATCAATATTTTGCACATGACTCCCTACGCAGTAATATCTGAAATCCTGATATCTAGGGTTGCAATAATTCTCAAATGAAGCATTGCCACCATTATGCGATGTCCCCAAAGTAACAGGAAATTGATGCAGAATTCAGAGGTGCCGCTCCAATTCCTGCATCTAATTCGTACATACCAGGCCGTTTCCAGGACTACGTTTCATGTATGCAGAAACCTTGAAGGTACGGCAATACCACATGCACAATTACTTCACATCTTAGAATCCGAATGTGGCAGGTAATTCCTGTAACCACCAACTCAGAAATTCAAAGAAGCCTAGAGTGAGGTGAGGGACGAAGTGTAGGTGTGCAAGTCAGATATAAACAAACTTTCTAGGAAGTATGGGAATGCTCACTAATTTTCCACTTTTCGGATGTCACTACCCACTACTAAACCAGTGTACCTGTGCTCCTTTCCTGCTAGAATATATGTAAGCAATTCAAATCGTAATTAAATTTACCATTACATTTATAAATTAGAATGGGCCTTTTAGGAGCGTTCATATTTTTTAAATGAAAGAGATGAACTTAGATGCGCAAAAGTTCTACTTCTGGCTCTTAATAGGAACGATTTTGTTTCCTATGCATTTGATTTCATTTTTAACATTTGCCTGCCCAATATTCAGGTGCAGCTGTTACAGCAATGGGGCGGGGCTAGGGGAGGGCGGTGGTAGGGAAGTCGACAGACGAGGGGATAGATAAAATGAAATAAAAAAATTAATTAAACCACTTACCTTGAGCTCGCCGCATCGCTGAGTCGGCGATGCGACGAGCGCAAGGTAAGTGGTTTTATTTCTCTTTTTATTTCATTTTACCTATCCCATCGTAAGTCGACTCCCTCCCCCACCCCCCCCAGCGCCTTGCCCCACCCCGCCCCTCCTCTCTTACCTGTGCCGGCGGCACCTGTCAATATTTACATGCATCCATTTTTTATTCAGCTGGAGAAAAGTCAAGGAATCTTTGGACAACTAAACAACGAATTATACGTTGCACTAATCTCAGGGGCATAGCTATCAATGGTGCAGCAGGGGCAGTGGCACTGGAGCACAGAGGCCTGAGGGGCCTACCAGCATTAGGGCCACGGCACCCTTGTGAAACCATTAATTGCTCTGAAATCTTACCTCCTTCAGCTTTGTATCTCGAGGCACTCACAGCTACATCTTCCTGCCTCAAATTATCAACACTTTCAGCCCTACAGCTTAAAAAACAGGCACATCATGTATAATATTTATTTTCAGTATTTAATCTTCATGCTTGCATCTGTGTTTCCTTCCAAGTAATACCAGCCTATAGAATTTCCTTCATTGTAACCTCTCAATGAGTTCACTTGTTTAAATTGCTGATGGAAACGCTAATTGAAGCAAAACACTTAAATACATATGGTTATAGCGCCTTAATGAAGAAACATATTACCGATCTCCATCTGCTTTGTGTTCAAATGTCTCAAACCTTAAAAATAATAGTATGTCAATCATTGTTATGCCTGCTACAATAATAAAGATTTGCTAAAATTGTAATTTACAGATTTATCTATTAAAGGGCATAATTTGTTATTAATATTCTTCAGAGAAACACATCAATAAATTGAATAAAGAACACTTTACTTACATCAAGAACTCTAAAATATTTTTTTTTCTGCGAATATACCGCATTTTCGTGCATGTCTATTTTTTTCATTAGCTTCAGGGAGAAAATTGTAGATAGAAATACTTCAAAGTCCTGGCGTTCGTGTCCCCCCTGGGGCGCTTTGCTCTGGCCCTCCGATTTCTTGTGTATCTGCCAAGTTCATATTTGAAAGGTTTGTTTTTGGTTTGAGCATATTTTCCCATTTTGTGACTCCCGTGTCCCTGTGTTAACTTACATTTTCCAAGATGTGCGTTTTAAATAGGCCCTCCGCAACTGCATAAAATAGAACTTTAACCGGCGGCACAGTTTCAGTGCACAGGTTTCCCTGAAAGAATACACGCTTTAAGCCTAGGAAAAGAAATCCAAACAAAACCCAGCTACGTTTCAGAACAATTGCACTCCATTGGCTTGTTTAGTGAACAGAATATGCAGGCTTTATCGCTAAGGAAGAGGATTTCATTTTCTGAAACAGGAAAAACTACAAAGTCTCAAATCACTTAACTTGTCATTCAATGAGGAGAATAAATGTTGGGGGATATTCACAAGAACGTGTGATAATTATCGCAAAATTAGCTTAACGCAACTTTGCACATCGCAGTCCATCGCGGGAAAATAACGCTGTGTTTTTATTCTCAACACAGCGGTACCATGCGATAGTCACACGCTAACGCGTCAAATGACCGTGATAAAATTACTGTGACGGCCAAAAAATGCGAAACACGAATGCGAAAAAACTTGCGATGTGGCCAACCGCGATAAAAAAATCTGCGATAACCAGCGACAGGCCTGCAATTTCCACGCATCATGCGGGAAAATGCACCATAAGAGCAGAAAAAAAAAAGAGGAAACAAAAAAATAAAATGCGTAGCACCATGGATGCACCCGGATCGAGTGCAGAGGACAACACGAACCCCACAAGCCCCACAGACGACCAGCAAGAAACCTTGGGGTTGGGGAAGGGCAAGCAGAAGAGGAAGAGGAAGACGCGGTTCAGTCCGCAGGAAAACAGGATCATCGTCACGGAGGTGATAGAACACTACCAACAACTGTTCGTCACCTCCTCTGTGTCATTGGCAACACAAACGGAAATATGGCAGTCGATCGTGAACAACGTGAATGCAGTCGGAGTGTCGAGGAGGTCAATGGAGGAGGTCAAGAGGCGCTGGCATGATGTCAATAGCCAAACCGAGCAGAAACTTGCTGCCAACCGGAAGGCAGCAACGGCGACTGGAGGTGGGAGTCCTGCGCCACAGGAGGAGGTAGATGAGCTGGAGGAAATGGTGGCCACAGTCATCAGTGTGGAGACGGTGCAAGGAGTTGGGGGTCCGGACACAGCCCGACATGACCTGACGCAACAGCAACAAGGTGAGTAACAACCAGGGACTGCAGGGACGGTTGGAGATGGGCACAATGGCACAGATGCACAATTATGTATAGCACACTGCACACCCACAATGATTGTGGAACATGTCCCTCATGCCCTTGGTACACTGCAGCACACATAGAAACACCAAGTAGGCCCCAGTCCACTATGTGCACAAAGGGGCCCCCCTCCCTATCACCAATATCACAACCTACCCATGCACATGTGCCGAGTCCAGCAAAGCAGCGGCTCTGTGAGCCACACTGACAATGCAAGTGACACTGCATGACCAATAGCATGGCTGCAGTCAAAATACATGACATGGTGCACAACATGACACTGAAGTGGCCCAGTGTGGATCACATACTCAAAGGAGCAGGTCACACTCAGACACATCCAAGTGCACATACAACCCCTGATGTCAACAACACATCTGCAGACAAACAATGCACAAGAGTACAAAAAACGTCCAAGAGCACAAATGACCCGAGTCGCCAACATCTCAGACCCTCAAAAGCACACATGTCAAAGGCACACCGCCCCAAAGGGATAAGGGGCCGCTAAATCAGAGCTGCAGGGCGACTCTCCCACAATGCAGCACACACACATAGCAATCACAGCACATCAACATTGACGACAATGTGGTACAGAGTGCAACACCTTCACTACAGAACAGAGGACACAACTGGTGCCGCTTGTGCGTAGAAACTGGCCAATCACATCTGGCATAGCAGGAAACTGTGAGATGATAATGTACGAGTACAACCTCACATCCATCATGTAGTCGAAATGTCCACTGTCCCCCATCAAATAGCCAGCTCATCCATAACAGTCACAATGTACATTGTCATGCAGTCTGTATGTAAACATGTACAATGCGTCAACATCCATCGAACACACTGTGAACCTGCATCTCCCCTTTACATTGCAGAGGGAAAATCAACACCTCCTGCAGAGCAGACCAGACATCTCTTCGGTGATGATGAGGAGGAACCCCTGGCCATCTGCTCAGACACCCTCCAACGGCTCGTGGACAGCCTCCGCACCCCATCTCCAGGAGCAGGGCAGCCCACCTGCATCGAGGTGACCCCATCCCCTGCACAGCCCACACAGCAGGAAGCACCCAC
This sequence comes from Calotriton arnoldi, assembly GCA_963921515.1. NCBI lineage: Eukaryota > Metazoa > Chordata > Amphibia > Caudata > Salamandridae > Calotriton > Calotriton arnoldi. Next base: position 334,665 of record CAWUFW010010649.1, read on the forward strand.
CACCATGGCTGGCTCCCAGCACCTCACGGAAAGACACATGGGACTCCAACGCCGTGTGTCAGACTGCCAGAGGGGGCTGGCTGAACAGGTGCGTGGGTTTCGACCTCATGGCAGCCAAACTTGATGCTATACGTGGGTGTATGAGTCCCATCAGGGACCACTTACAGTCCCTAACGGACACCCACAGTCCGTTCCATGCGCTACAACAATCCCTGGCTGACCTCGCTGGAGCCATTACTCGGATACACGAACTGTCTAGTAAGACAGGTTCCAGCGATGGCAGCACAGAGTTGGCACAGATGCGGAGGACAATGGAGAACATGGAGCGGATGCAGGCTGGAAGGATGGCTGCCACGGCTGTACACCAGCGAGATGTAGCTGGGATCTACCATGCCCTGCAGAACATCATCTCACCATTGCTGCCACAGAGCCTGTCCCAGATGACTGCTGCAGGAACTTTGACACACACATCTCCTCCCCCTGATGCGTCAGTGGCACACAGTGATGCAGCCATACCACCTCCGCCACCTGATGTGTCAGTGGCACACAGTGATGCAGCCATACCACCTCCACCACCTGATGTGTCAATGGCACACAGTAATGCAGCCATACCACCTCCGCCCCCTGATGCGTCAGTGGCACACAGTGATGCAGCCATAACACCACCACACACACCTGACACACCTGACACAGAAGACATATCAGAGGACTAAGATCTGGATGTCAATGACTCTGTTTGAGAAAGGAGGTTGTAGCATACATCCCCGCCATATGGCCTGTCCCTGCTTGGTTCAGCCCTCTGCATCATGCCCGGGAACAACACCTTCCACTGTCCCCCGAAACACTCTGCGACATTCACCTGGACCCCGACATGGACTGCCACATCCGCACTGGTTACCAATGACACAGCAATCAGGCTGCGGACTGAACTCTTCCTGTCCCGATTAAATTGTCATTCCCCAAAGGACTCTGGTTGGCCCTCCACTGGGCAACCATGTTATGTGGTGTTTGCATGGCCATGTACTGCTCCAGCTCCGACACTCCAAGAATGTGAATAAAACATTCCAAATCACACAGATGTGTCATGTCTATGTTCAATCAAGTATAAGAGTATGGATGAATGTAGGGACATTGATTGCATAAAAAGGTACACCCTGGGAAATGACATCAATGCGCAGGTTTGACCCTGACCCACATGGCCAATTAGATGACTGTGTACGTGTGAACTAGCTGTGGCCCCATTGCCCATGAACAACAATCTCGCAACCCCCGAACGTACCCCCACGTCCATGTATTGAATGGGGCTGTGTGTAAGAATGTCTAAATCGGTAGCAGGCCTAAAAGTAATGTCCCCACTCACATGTGACGACAGAACATCTCTTCGCATACCTACTCACACTCAACTGTGTGGACACAGCCTGTTTTGATGGATCACATTGATCCACATGGCAAGAATTTGGACACCATACTCACATTGCTGAAGACACGTAAGAGCACCGGTCCACCAGCAACTATCCCAACCACAATGTCTGGCCTACAGAGGTGGAGCTGGCAATAGGGACTCACCCCTAAGTGAAATGCGTCAGTCAGTCCCTCCCTGTGTACGGACAATGCTCATTGAGGCACACGATTTGTCATTCTAATCAACACCCATCACAGTTGAACACTAGTGAAGTGGCGTAGACTTTATTCGCATGTGCGTGTCAGTACGGGCAAGACAAAGGCCACAACATGCAGACCAATGCTTCAGACACTAACAGGCAGCATGGGAACATGTAGATGTGCAAGAACTGGGGAGGCAAAAATGAACACCAATCATTACGGAAGGCAACTGTCTCAGCCCACCTTGCCTTGCTGGACGAGTCATGTGATGTTTGGCGTATGCTCATTGCCCCGTGTCAGGGGACACGACTCACTGCCCATGGGTTCTGCATTGTGCTGTACCACCGGACTGCGCAGACTGTCTGCTCTGCTGACAGTGAGCAGTAGAAAGGTTCCAACAAGGTCACATGTAGTACTACATTGCCATGTGTGTACACTCCCTCCAGCAGTATGTCAGAGTAAGGAACCTTGCCAAGCGACGCTATGCAGCTCTGCCCATGGGACTGCCTCACCTTGCACAGGTGTGTGTCAACACGGGTAGGTGCACGCACATGCATTCTGAGTCCAGGCGAATGCAGCCATGTCCACTGTTGTGGTGGGATATGTGACCATTTCTCCTAGATGCAAGAAGGTGTTGGGACCTGTGCTCTGGGTTATAAGCAGTTGTGGCTGCAGGAACGTAGTTACTCGTCCATGAATGCGAGCGCAGCTTCCTGGGCAATCAGTTCCTAGAGTACGTCATTGTCGGCCTCAACGAACACGGGGGCGAGCCAATCCATTAACTGGTCCGGACAGATGTGCTCCGTCCACGCCGTTTCACCAATCCGCAACACAGCCCAATGGGGGAGAGCTTCGATGTGGTCACTGCACACGAGGACTTGTGCAATTTCCCATGCCCAACTGCCAGCACATACGCTAGATATCAAGGCATCCCATGAACGGGTATCGCGGTTGCACTCCTGGTCGTGGGCCAACAGGGGGCGCACACACAAGTCATAATCCAGTTCAGCTACCGTTGTGTTGGATAGGCAGACAACCATGGGCCACTCGAATATGCATGATTGGCAGTGGCACCAGGGCTGGACGCAGGTGACGTACGCTAGACGGAACCGCAGACAATAACTGATGTGCAAAACTGCCAGTGGCAGTGCCCCCAAAAAATGCAGCATACGTGCACAGTACAGTTCCATGTGACAGGGGTTGTGCATGTGCCCGGGATGTTCTGCCATTGCGTTGGTGGCTCTGGTTGAAGCGGCACTGTTCTGACCTGCACCAGTTCTGTGGATGAATCGCCACAGCTCGGAGCAATGAGTTGTTTTAGTGTGCAACGGTTGTACGCCTGGGTTAATGTGGGAGTAAGTGTGAAGGACATTCCATGCAAGATAACTTCGGGCAAGGACTTCTGTGTGTGGGGTGTGTATACGTTGGTCTTTCGTCGGGCTGTGCGTAGTGTGGGAGTCATCCTCATCTGCTATGATATCTCTCTCAGGGGGTGCCTGCCGCATGGAAGACGAAGGTCGGAGGTGCAGATGTCCTTCCGCCTTATGTATTGCGACAAAGGAGCTTTCATCCCTAATGTTTGTCTGACTACTGCTTGCATCCTGGAAATGTGATGTGGCTTTCGCGCTGCAATTGGGGCTCGGCCTTAGGCTTATGTTGCACCAATAGCGATGCACACACAACAGTTGGCATGCATGAGCCAAGAGCCCAAGTGGCCTTGCGCTCCCTGTACAATACCTTCGTGCGCGGCCGACCTCCGGGTGCATGCAACATTGCAACGTTGTCGATTGCGGGCAGTGTGGCGCAGACACTGCAACAGAGACACACGCATCAGTTGGTTTCCTGTCCAGCCCAGAAATTAACCACGCCCAGAGCCCAGGGATAATTATTCACATCCCTACGCTGGCCTGGCATACGCCGACCCAGCCCACTCGGCGTATGTGTGAAGGGGGGACGACGACGCTATGTGTCCCAGTTCCTCCCCACTGCCGGAGGTGACATGACTGCGTCCGCCTGGCATTTCACGGGACTCAATCAGAAAGGGTCCATGACTTGCGTTGCACAGAGTTGGTGGCACCGGAAACACTGTGGCTGGCACGGGCCTACCGCCACGGGACGGTGACTTTCGGTGCACTGAGGTAGGGGCACCTTAGGTGCTGAGCGGGTGTGCAGCCTGCGATGATGTGCCATCCTGGCGGTCCGGACTGGCAATGGTTTGTGTGAGCCCTGCTGGGCCGCAGTGTAGGCCTGAGCCAGCGGTCAGCGCGGGCCTACCGCCATGTGGCGTTGCCTCGCGGTTCACAGAGTTAGTGGCACCTATAGTGCTGAGCGGGTGTGCAGCCTGCGATGATGCCGTGTGCACTGATATGATCTCTGCCATTGCGAAATCAAGACCCAGAATCACGTGTGTGACCTGTTGGCCCACGGGTCGGGGCTGCATGATGGTGTGGAGGCTGCCAAGGTCGCGGGCCCCGGGCTTGGAGCTTGCACCGGCACGTGGTGGGCCCTCTTGGAGACACGCTGGTGGCGGAAGGTGAGCAGTGAGGCCTGGGTGCACAGGGGCGGGCAAACACCGCTGGGCGGCGGGAGGGGCTGGGGTGCAGCAGCCTGTGTGCGCAGGGGCGGGCAAACACCGCTGGGTGGCGGGGGGGTTGGGGTGCAGCAGCCTGTGTGCGCAGGGGTGGGAAAACACAGCTGGGTGGCGGGAGGGGCTGGGGTGCAGCAGCCTGTGTGCGCAGGGGCGGCCAAGCGATGATGGTGTGTGCACTGATATGAACTCTGCCATTCATAAATCTGTTCTCGGTTTTCAGATAGGGGAGCTGGTGGACTGCAGTGTATACCGGCACGTGGTTGGAGACACACCGGTGGCAGCAGGTGAGCAGTGAGGCCTGGGTCCACAGTGTCGGCACTCTCTCTCCTTCTCCCTCTCTTCCTTTCACTGTCTCTCTCTCTTCGTATGTTTCTCTCTCTCTCTCCTTCTCCCTCTATTCCTTTCACTGTCTCTCTCTCTCTTCCTCTGTTTCTCTCTCTCACTCCTTCTCCCTCTCTTCCTTTCACTGTCTCTCTTTCTCTTCCTCTGTTTGTCTCTCTCTCCTTCTCCCTCTCTTCCTTTCACTGTCTCTCTCTCTTCCTTTGTTTCTCTCTCTCTCTCCTTCTCCCTCTCAACCCCTTTCTCTCTCTTTTTCTCTCTCCCTCTCTTTCACTCTCTCTCTCTCTCCCTTTCTTCCTCTCTCTCTTTCTCTCTCTCTCTGTCCTTTGATGAGCACATGACACACCTTCTTATCTTGAATTTTGTCCTGCAGGCTGTGTCTTACAGATTGTCCAGAGAAGACCCGCCATGGCTCTTCCGAATAGTTGTTTTGGGTTGAATTTGAATTAAATCATTTGTTTTGAAATTCAAAGAGGAATGGATGATTCTCCTTTTTCTGACCACACATGAATGTTAATTGCTGTACTTGTGCGACATCAGGCGAATTGTTTTGTTCATGATTTCGTAGAGTTGATGTTAAATTTCTTTGTCCGTGGTAGGGCCCGGGGGGGGGGGGTCTGGGTGTGGTGGCGGTGGGTGTTGTGGCCCTCTTGGGGCTCCGAGCTGCATGATCACTGGCTCCATGGCATCTTTTGTGCTTCAGGTGTGGCTCTGGTCTGGGCTCCCTTTTGTGGTGCAGGTTGTCGTCCGACTTATACTTGATTGTATAAATTCATCACTTAACACCGGAATCGTGCCACCGCAATGGAAACATGCTAGGGTGAAAGCGCTTTTAAAAAAACCAAACCTTGATCCAGAGAATTGGGGAAACTATCGTCCAATTTCTTTACTGCCAGGAGTCAGTAAACTTACCGAAAAATACATTAATTCGATTTTATCGGCCTTCTTGGAAGACAACAATCGTCTACATCCCACGCAAACTGGTTTTAGACCCCAACATGGCACAGAGACGGCCATTCTAGCTGCAGTAGAAGAAATTAGGAAGACCCTTGACAACGGAGGCTGCGCTGCGCTTATCCTGTTGGACCTCAGTGCGGCCTTTGATACTGTCAATCATCAACTTTTGATACAAAGACTGAGGGACACCGGAGTGACTGGGCTGGCACTAAAGTGGCTACAGTCTTTCCTTCACAATAGGGTTTATTCGGTTTTCGAGGGGGAATGCTCTTCAAAACCCATTCCGTTGACTTGTGGGGTTCCGCAGGGAACTTCCCTAAGCCCCACAATGTTCAACGTCTACATGAGTTCATTGGCTGAATTGGTACTCCCTTTTGGGGTACAGATCATTACCTATGCCGACGACACACAACTAATTGTCTCCTTGAAGCAAGCCAACCAACCAGACCCTGATTTATCTACCTGTCTTCAGAAAGTTTTTATTTGGATGAGTAATTCTTTTCTGAAACTTAACGGATCCAAGACTGAACTTCTGCTTTTGGGGAAGTCTGCCCCCCTAAATGTGGATCACCTGTGGCCCAAATGCCTAGGCTCCCCTCCTGCCCCATAAAAACAAGTAAAGAGTCTAGGAGTATGGATTGATTGCAATCTCGATTTTAGAGAGCAATCACGCATAGTGGCTGCGAGCTGTTATGGCCTACTAAGAAGGTTTAGAAAGATACTCCCCATGCTCCCGTTTGTGGCAAGACGACTGCTGGTGCAGGCTCTCGTTCTCTCACGGCTCGATTACGCCAATGCCCTCTACTTGGGAGCCCCCCAGGCTACCATTAAAAGACTACAAACAGTACAGAACTGTGCGGCCCGTACGCTCCTGAACATTCCCAAACGTTCCTCTGCAAGGCCTGCTCTCGCTACCCTGCATTGGCTATCCGTCCAGGAAAGAGTGCAATTTAAGTCCCTGTGTATCACCCATAAGTCATTTTCAGGAAAGGGCCCGCCCTTGATCCGTCCCTGGAGTAAACCTTATGTACCCAACAGAGTCCTTAGATCGGGGAAAAAAGGATTAATTTGTGCACCGAAGATTAAACGTGTACGTAGTGGAGGCCGACTATTTACATATAACGCATCTAGACTGTGGAATAGCATTCCCCTCCACATACGCTCTGAACCTGAACACCTCAAGTTCAGAAAACTTTTGAAAACTTTTCTTTTTCATTAAACTCCTCGTAGCTTACTTTCCTTGTAGCTTACTGGACGTCTTAGCGCTGGGATGCCCCTGGGTAACCACGCACTTTATAAATGTTCCTTCATTCATTCACTTAACATCAGGTAAGAGCAGGTGTTAAATCCCTGCTGCTAATGCGCCTTATCGCCTGTTTTGTGATCTTATCGCCGATCTGGCTGGTCGTAGAGAATATTGCGATGTGGTGTTGTCGCAGCTTTTTGCACGGGAACGCCTACTCTGCATCTCATTAGCGTTAGTTGCCGGTGTCATCCGTGGCAATGTTTTTTGCGGCTGCTATCGCAGGTAAACTGGTGATGTCGGCTGTTAGCACCAGCTTGTGAATGGTGCGATATATCTATCGCCACTTTGGCTGCAATAAAGTGCCGCTAACTCGGCGATAAGTCCTTGAGAATATGCCCCGTTGTTTTTATTTTATGCAGGGTTATCGCAAGGATTTTGAGGGCCTGAGTAAGACATATGTTGGGTCCCCCTGTTGGGAACAACTTTGATTGTTTTGCCCATTTACTGCTAGCTCAAGCCAAGCCCACGTGATGCTAAGGTACACTGAAACTTTCAAGTAGTGTTACACAAAAAGAGTTGAAATCTGTCTGGTCCAGGACCACAAAAATCCTTAAAATGAAGCTGGGTAGAGAGAGACAGAGGCAAAGGTAGAGGCAGAGTAAAGGAAAGAGGCTAAGGGCCTTATGAGTTTGGCGGTGTGGGAGCGGGACCTGCTGAAAACATCCTGAGAAGGTAAAGTTAAGCGCAGCAAGGCTGCAGGCTGTGTATGTGGTGGGAGCGTCATAGAAAGGGAGGTGCTGGACAAAGTTTTGGAGAAGATTTCTTTGTTTGGACATAGTCACTTTTTTGGATGTTGAAGCCTCCAGCAGGATGAAACTGGAGGCTGTAGCTGACGAGAGTACCACAAGGCCGGGTACATGTTTGGCAAAGGACAGCAGAACAGTATTTCCTGCAGCAGAGAAGAACGTATTGGGATCTGCCGCAAAGTGAAGACGACCAACGATGCACCTTGGGTGGATAGCTAATCAGTTTGCTCCCTGTCTCCTCTCAATTCTCAGAGCAGTTTTTAGCCAAAAGTCCCAAGTTTTTACTTTTGACTATCTGGGAACCTTTAGCACCACCACCAAGGGTCCAGGACGTTGGGGGCACCACTTCAGTGGTTAGGACTCACTCAGGCTGGGTCCAGGTATGGGCTCAAGATGGTTGGAGCCTTTTCTGTCCCTGAAGCTCTGATCAGGAGGCCAGCCAACTAGCCCTTGGAGTCACTCTGGTAGTCCTGTGAAAAGGCCTCAAACAGCAGGGCAGGCCTCTGAGGGTTCAAGGCAGACTTCAGGAAGCAAATCAGTCCTTCCAAGTGCAGCAAAGCAGTCTTCAAGAAGTACAAAGCAGGCCACAGCAGCAGGCATTCCTCTGAGAGTCATTCCGCAAGTCCAGAAAGAGAACCCAAGAGGGGGTCTGAGAGTCCCATTTTTATACCTGGTACACCCCTTGAAATAGGAGAAGTTTCAAGAGAATTCCCTTTGAAAAGCTTGAAGTTTCCTGCTTCCTCCTCCCTAGCTCCAATCTGGCTGCATGACTAATGCAGGAGTGACAAATCCTTTGTGTGAAGGCAGAGCACAGCTTATTCAGTTACAAGTGGGGCTGTGCCCACCTCCGCCCCCCAGCCTGCCAGTTGATGGCCCATCCAGACACACCTAATTTCTCTATTGTGTGGCTGTGTGGGAAGAATAAACAAAGTCCGACTGCCAACTACACCCATTCATGTGACAGAGGAGCAGGCTGCAGGTACCAAATAGTTAGGGCTGGAAAATGCCAACTTTTTAAAAGTATGACAAAATAACAAACAAAATGATGGACGGAATGTCGAAACTTTTCAAACTCTCACCCCGATCTGGGTTTAATCCATCGTTATTTTGCTTGCCACGTCAACCTAGTTTGGACACATCCATATGCAAATCAGTCTTGACCCTGTTCCCCAGGGAAACAGTCCAGCCGGAACTCCCAAGCCAGGTACTCCCTGGTCCAGAAACAAGCATCCTGGGACTGGTTTCTGGTTATCACCCCTAATCAGGCGGGCTAGCTTGAATCCAGTGGTGCAGCAAGCAAGGGACCCACGGCTTGGCATACCCTTAGCCACTTAGGGCGCACATAGCAACATCACAAAATAAAATGATGGATGGAGTGTTGAAACTTTTCAAACACTCACCCCCAGTCACAGATCTGGATTTAATCCATCGTTATTTTGCTGGCCATGTCACCCCAGTTTGGACCCATCCATATGCAAAACAGTCTTGACCCTGGTCCCCCAGGCAACAGTCCAGCCCGAACTGCCAAGCCAGGTCATCCCTGGACCAGAAACACGCATCCTGCGACTGTTTCGGGGTATCACCCCTCATCAGTTTGGCAACAGTCAAAAATAGTAGGTCAGAAGGTGAAAAAGTCAGGGGAAACCAAACCAAGGATGCCAGGTCTAACATCACTTCAAAAGGAATTTATAACGGCATTGTCAAGAGAAAGGAACGGATAAACCTGAAATGTGCCCTGTGCTCACATCTGGTAAAAGGTGTCAGGCTATCACATCAGGGTCTACAAACAAAACACTAAAGTAATAATAAAGTTTAAACAAACACATTGACACTAAAGAGATCTACCTTTGTGCAGATATTCTCCTTGTGAAAGGGCCAAATGCAGTCACTCAAAGTGAAGTTAGCCTGTGCCTGCAGTTGGCTGACCCATTGCCCCATGCTATATACTGTAGTTTGCGTAAGCAAAATGCGAATGATACAAGAACTGGCCAATGGATGAATAGAGATGGCTGAAAGCACCTTTATGTAAGATTATTATACATATAAATTTGGTAAAATCAAAATCTCTTGGCTAACACCAGACCTCAAAAGATGAAATAAGAGCTTTTTGAAATACAATGATATATGGCTTTTCAGAGCCTGGGAAGATGCATTAAATCTATGATATAAAATACAGGAAGTTTCTGAAAAAAATATGGGGTTTCCTCAACTGGGGTGCAGGGTCAAAAATATATTGCGAGACAGTAAAAACACAGCTTGGTTTCAAGACATTATTAGTTATGATTCACTTTGCTCCCATTTCATGTTTTTAAAAGGGCCAATGGGATGTGCAGTCTTGTAGTTTGCACTGCAGCCTATAACTATCAATATACTCAAGTTTGGTAGTTTAGTTTCAGCAAAAATGACTATGTAAGAAAATTCTATCAAAAAAAAAGTGCAAAGTTTTCCAAATTCTTCCTAAGTTTGCAATGAAATGTCAAAATGTGCCCACCTCTTGTAGAGATGAGTGAATTGACCTGGAACTGGAACATAATTCCATAGAAGAAGACAGGATTGTGTAAAAATCTATTGACTATGGACTGCCACAGAAATAGTTCCAGCCACCTGCACATTGTTGCTGGCTTAATTATTGAGTTTGTGCAAATAGATTTGTCTAAATCAATTGCTTCTTACAGAACCCTCGCTGCTATAAAATGTTGCCTAAATTCGCTCTACTTGCGGAAGAGGGGTACCTGCAAAAATTGTTTTGCTTTCTAACAGGTTTTAGTATAGTTTTTACAGTGTTGTTAAACTTTGCAGACTACATAAAGTTCACGAAGATTAGAATATTCTATGGGTAAAAATATTGTAAGTTGCTTTCTGCAAAGCGATTATATGGTACCTGGGAGGTAAATCACAAGAACATTTCTCAGTTATTGGGAAAATGACACTTTGCAGGTTTCTGGGATTGTGCACCTGCATTCATAAACCTAGAACCACAGATCTAAAATGTTGACTCATATCTGTACTTTGTTGGTTGATTGACAAATAAACGACATCGCCGCCATGAACCTGTCAGACGTTACAAGTAACTGTGTTTGGTTGATCTCTAAAGCTGAGCTAGTTCATAAATTGACATAAAATATTTGTCCATTGGTTAATTTCATTGTGAACATCTTCCCAGTAATCTTGGTGTTTATAATTTGAATGGGTGTTTCCTGCTTATTACTAAATCCTTAACTGTCTTCAGACAAAGCCAGAACCATTTCATAATATCTGAGTGGATGGCTTTAAGTGTGATCATCCACAGTTCTTTTCCCCTGTATAGTATAAAGAAGAGAGTTAAGAGGGTAAATATAAGCCAGTGGTTCGATCTGATTGTCAGAGACAAACAAATATGTATTAGCTAACACAGCATAAAAGCTTGAATGTATAAACTGTGCATATTTACACGAGAGACGAACATATATCATTTAGGTATGGGAATATACAAGTGTCAGTTGCACCGATATAATGTAGAGGTGTACATATTTACAACAGTGAGCAGAGAGACTTCAAGTAGAATCACATTATATCAATGTTTCAGGGCTATTAGGATTATGTGCCATTGAGGACAAAATGATGAGGCAAGAATTTCTTAACAAATCAGCAAAAGATGCAATTTAGGACTGGCGGTATTATTTTCATCAATTACGGCTAAAAATAATATTTTATTATGCATCAAAATATGTTGCAAATGTAATAACTCCATATTTATCCAGTAAACAATGCATTCACAGAATTGACTTATTTCACTGGCTCTAACTATTGTCCACTGTTTTATTAACGATATATTCATGGAAGGTAAACAAACCCTAAGCATCCAATACCAGTCATTGCCCATTGTTAGATGCACTTTGAAGTAAACTGTTGTTTCAATCTAAATCTCCCTAGATAAAATGCAATATAAAAATATATAATGGTTAACATGTGTAATATGGTCTTATATTGCTACCTCTGGGTTCTGGTAACATTTAACAGTCACTCAGCTTTGGCTTCATGGTTTATGATGTCAGTAGAATCCTTCAATTTAAATGTTGGACCCCTTATATATTACAAAAAAAAGGAAAACTCAATTAGCGGTTGGGAGTGGCATTGCTTCAGAAGTATGTTGATGTAGGTTGGGTCCCGAAAGGCCTATGCATTTACACTGCACCCACCTATGAAAATCCCAAACCACACAAGAGCCGTAAGGGGATGCTGGAAAACCTCATAACATATGTGTGGAATGATTGAAATTGAATTATTGTAAATATTGCTGAAATTGAAAAGAAACAAAATCCAATGAACAGAATGACCAAGAGCCTATTAAGACATTTACAAGAATGATGAATGATAAATTGGTGAAACATAAAGATGAGAATAAACACAACATCCAATGTAAATGTCAACCAGAATCCTCACAGTGGCAGAATTTAAAAAGTGGCCAAATGTTTTAACAATCTGAGGAAAGAGGAAATCAAATATAAAATACAGTGCTTCAGGTAGCTCTCACTACAGCATCTAGTGTAGACCTCAGCTCTGATACGGATGTCTTTGTAAGTAGTGAGGTGAGAACCACTGGAAACAATACGTTGCTGCACTTTTTAGATGAGATTTGTCTGTAAAGGAAAAGGCACAGACCACAAATGAAGGGCAGACCAAATAGTAGAGGGGTGAAAAATCAAGGAAACAAATCAGAAGGGCAGGCCAAAGCAGACTCAGGAAAGGACACTACAATGGAACTAGTTATAAAGAAATGTTTCATGAATAAGGCAAATTACATTCTAGAATAGTGGACAATTTGCTGGAACGAAAGCATTGCGAATTCAGAGCTCTAACTACTTAATCATGGTTTGACATTTTGCCTAATAGGACAATTACATTTTTTGACATGTCAACTGATATTTTAAGATTTATTTATCAATTGAATTTGCAGAAATCATTCAAAATGCCTAAAGAAAATATAAAGAACAGAAGCAAGACAGAGTCACTTTCAGCAATTCCTCTCAATGTACAGATTAATGATTTGGATACATTATGCACTTTATATGAACTATCAGAGGAAGGAAAGGACAATGTAAATGAAAGTGCATTTTCGTACACCAGTGATATTTGATTTGGGACTTGAGGGGTTTGGACACTAAAGTGGCTTGAAAATTAAATCCATGCATATACCAACAATGCTGAACGATGCCCTAGATATTTTTCATGAGGTGGCCACTCACGATCTAAAGAAACTAAAATCAGACATAATTGTGTAATACACATGAAGGTGACTTTAAGGCATGTAGATAGTTTTAAGAGCACACCCGGTGATGTATATACAATTTAAAGACATGCTAGTGGATATGATTACATTTTATCCAGATGAGACATTTTTGATATTCCAAGACACAAGAAATTGTTTGACAACAATGTGACACTGTGATGAGCAACTATTTTGACCCTGTGATGTTTATTTGTTCATGGGCTGGTGAGAGGAGCTTGTGGTCTGGTCTACAGGATTTTAATAATATACTGAACAGAGCATCCTTTGAGTAAGGTTCATAAATGATCTCTTCTTAATATGGAATGGAGATGAAACTTCAGAATCCTAATTTGTCAGGAGAATAAATATAAATAATTTTAACTTAATGTTTACAGTTAATATCCAATGATTCAAAATACAATGTTCGGATAGCTCAATAGAGATTCTGTAAAGAAAAGACTCAACATTTTTTATTCCAGAAACAGTATTCAGCATGTCCGTGGTGGACATCAACCATCACTAAAATTGAGTATTTCATTTGAGGGACTTCTGTAGGTACACAGAAATTGTCTCACATATGAAGCATTCAAAGAAGAGAGAAAACAATTGCTCAGACAATTCAGGGATAGAGGCTATCCCCAAATGTTCCTAGCTACATTGGCATGAAAGGTACACGAAACAAGCCAATTTAATGTACTCTTTGGCCACAAATCCAAGAAAGAGATTGATAATACTGTGAGGCTCATTACCATCTATAATGTCAAGTCAAATTAAGTAAGTTATTATTTGCCAAACATTGGGACATGCTTAAGAGCAATCCTATTATTGGTATAGATCTACCAATGTCTCCTCAAATAATAGTTTGTACTTGAAGTCACTGAAGAATTATTTGATGGGAGAGATGAATTGGAATGCAAATGATTTCTTCTAAGCAAAATGTGTAATGTTTGTAAAAATAGTACAAATGCAAGGATGTTTTCTTCCTCTACAAGCAAGGTATTGAGAAAATTGCAAAATGCATCACTTGCACTTCCAACTTTACAATCTCATTTCTGACCTGTCCATTCTCTTAGTGATAGATTGGATGTTCTACTATTTCATTAAAGACAAGTATTTTCGAACACCTAAGTACTTTTGAAAATGTAGATAAGAATTACCTCGTTGCTTGATACTTACATTGCAGAACAATATAATAGCAAGAGCAATTTGGCAGAATATATTGGGATTGACAGAGTTTCAGGGCATCCTAGAGGTGGAGATAGAACAGCACGGTTAGGCACATTAGAGTGAATATATAATATTAATCTAAAGACAAAGTTTCCTGGATGCTTAAACATTGATGGTTAGGTAGTTATAAATTTATGATCACAATAGAGTAGAAATTAACTGAGCTGCTGAATAGCATGTGGCATATTTTTATAGTTAGATTTTAAACAATATGTACATTTCTCACAACATTCTAAAGAGCATCAGTGATGCATACAGTTTTGCTTATGAGAGTATAAGGTATGCCCAGCGGGACTTTATGAGAATATTTAAGCCACTGTAAATATAACTTTGAAAATATCATGATATTTTTGTTTCTACAAACTATGGTCATATACAGAAACGTTGGTCCTACATATACAAGACTTTTCATTCTTCATTTAAAGAACTATGTTACGTTTTCATGTGATCTGAAGGATGTGATTTTAATAGACTATGCTCTTTATTCACTTAGGTTATTGGCATACACTCACATCAGTGCAACATAATGAGGGATTTCTTTATACAGGTGATGTAACTATTTGAGTTTATAATATTGATCCTGATTGGCTTAAACTAACATACATCATGATTTATCATTTGCAGGGGCACCCACCAGTTTTTTTGTCTTCTGTTGCTGAACGTGCTTATGTTAGCATTAGGACTTTATAGAATTTGTTCCTGCTAAAAAGTGTTAAAGATCTTGTTCTCTCTCCCTAAAACATGGCAAAATTGGCCTACTCCTGATTGGTGCATTCAATTTACTTGTAAGTGCCTAGAAAAAGGTACTAAATGTACCCAGGTTCTGTTAATTAAATACTGCTAGTGGACAGCAGCACTCATTGTATTACCCACTAGAGTAGCCTTTTAAAACATGTCTCAGGCCCATTTGCCAATTTGACCTCACAAAATGAACCTTATGCCAGCCCTAAACCTTCCTGTATAATACTTCTTAGTCACCCCTAAGATAGGCCTTAAAGGCTCAAATGGCAGGGTGGGTTGTATTTAAAAAGCAGGACATGTGTACTTAATTTTTACATGTCCTGGCAGTGAAAAACTCCTAACGTCATTTTGAACTGTTGTAAGGTCTGACTCTCCCATTGAATAACACTGGATTGCCTTCTTACATTTAATAAGTGCTACCTTTGGATTGGAAGCAGGTAGAAATATACTGTTTACACTCAAATTAATTATAATGTAAAATCCTCTTTAATGGTGAAGTTGAAGCTCCAAACGACAACTTGAAGAAGTGTTTTTGTATTAAATCATAAACATAACTGCACTTCAATTGTGTTTTATTTTAAGCGATTTTCTCAGGTTTTCTAAAACAGAGACTGAGATGTTATGAACAACACTAACCATAACTTCACTCTAATCTTTTTACAGTGACTTTTTTTTATCATTTACAAAACCCAAGAGTTCTTTGTGCACAATCATTTGAGGGCAGGCCCTGTGCCCTACCCTCCTTGGGCAGCCAAATTATGTTGCAGGTATCCCATAGCTATGTTCAGTATGAGGTTGTTTGCAGGTTCTGAACCGTGGCAAAGCCCTGTGCCCAACATTTTGTGAATGGCTATCTCTGCCGTGCATGGCTCTAGGTAGTTGGGTTGCTTGCAAGGTATTATCTCGATGCCTTCTGCCATATGCACTGGGGTTGGATGTAGAGCCTGGCTTTTGGCCAGGCCCTGCACCCAACACATCATGGGTGGCCAACTCCAATTGTGCATATTCATCAGCAGTGGGAAACTGGAGGTTGTGCCCAACCCATCAAAGTGTGCCATTCAATACTTCTCACAGCCTTTGGCCTTGTGCTGCAGGAATTGCTGTAGGGTCTTGCATTTGGCTAGCATTCAACCCTCCTCAGGGTGCATGGTCTTTGGAAATGTGTAATGGGGATTGTCTGCAGATCCTGGCCTCTGTTAAGTGTCCCCTAAAATGTTGCTTTGTCTGGACACATTAAATATATGCAAGGCTTTGGATTGATCATGTGGCCTTAAGGCATATAGTTTTCTGCACTGCCACCATTAGGCTACAAACATACATTTATAACCCTAAGAGATTCAAGACCATACGTCTAATCCAGATGAGCTATCAGGAATTTCACAGGAATTTTCATAAAACAATTTGCCTACAGATGACCTGAATGAGTGTAATTTGCATATTAATTGGTTTTGCTGAAATAGTGGCTGCTCTTGTCTACCTACAGTGAGGGCTCATTATTTAGGATATGTTGGCATACAAAGAGAGACCAGAGTCTGGCTGTTTTATGGTATCTAACTAAAAACTGCACTGGTTGTACACGTATAGTCAAAATAAAGGAATTAACAAGAGTAGCGTCATGCTTCTCTTTTTTGGGCCTTTAACTTCTGATTGGCCTTTTTCTACATTTCCTCCATATGGAATTTGTGTCAGATCTGAGTGATCTCTGTACCTCAAAGTTTGACAAACACTACAGATTTGAAATGTTTAAATTATTGGAATAATGGTAAGAAAGTAAACAGCAATTGCCTATAGGAAAATATCTTCCAGTAATGAATGTAAATATATGCATTGAAAGTAAATGTGTTTGAACGCATGCGCTGTTTATTTGCAAACTACTTTAAAAAGATAGCGCTTCAGAAGATATGAAATGGTTGTGGAAATCGATGGCCATTGACACCAAGGTGTAGCCGTTTTAATCTTGTTGGGATAAAAGCAATACAAGTCATCTATGAAAGGGAATTGATTTCTTACATAAAACTAATCAAAGTAATTCTAGAGTTTTCTTAACAATTCATTCTCTTTCAAAGTTGCCTGCAATAACAATACACATAATGAATCAGGAATGCACCTGCCAAACGTGAACGTTAATCATAGCAATTAGTCGGCTTTCCAGGAAATAAAAATATCTTGCTCAAAATCAAGCTTATTTCAAAGGAATCAATGACATTGCATGCAACAGATTATGCCACAGTATTTGAGTTGACTGAATACACCTGCTGATTTCTTATATTTCTGATATTTAAATACGTGAGCAAGTAGGGCAATAGCTACATTTTAGTGACTCTTTAATCTGAAACTGAATGCATGTTTAAACTATGGCCGTGTGAAATTTCTGTTATGCTAGCATATCTTCCATAATTTTGCTGATTTTGTGTTATGCTTTTTACCCAAAATACCCAAAATTCCACTATTAGGCTGTTATGCATGGGGTGTGGCAAACATTCAGCACACAGGAACAACGTGAACAACCAAAATGCGAGTGGCTGCTGTTTGCAGTGCTTTTGTTATTTGTGCTAATAACTTCTTAGGACTCTGCACACTTTATTATTGCTGACCACTGCTAAAATGCTTGTGTTCTCTCCTTAAAACATGGTAGAATTGGCTTATACCCACTTGGCACCTTTAATTTACTTGTAAGTTCCAATTAAAGTGGTACTACCTGTGCCCAGGGCCTGTAAATTAAATGCTACTAGTGGGCCTTCAGCACGGATTGTGTCACCCACTAAAGTAGTCCTTTAAACATGTCTCGGATCTGCCATTGCAGCCTGTGTGTGCAGTTTTAAACTGCCATTTTGACATGGCAAAACAAACCTTTTGCCAGACGCAAACCTTCCTTTTTAATACATATAAGTCTCCCCTAGTGTAGGCCCTGGGTATCCCAGACGGCAGGGTGAAGGGTATTTAAAAAGTTGGATATATACTTTTAAGTTTTACATGTCCTGGTAGTGAAAACTCTTACATTCATGTTTCACTACTGCATGATCTATCTTTCCCATAGGATAACATTGGAGTTACATTATTACATTTAATAAGGTGTAACTTCCATGTGGGAACAGGTACCCAGTTCATTTTTGGTATCTGTGGAATTGTAATGAAAAATCCTCTATTATGCTTAAGTTTTGATTTTGATTATAATTTTTTGAAAATGCCACTTTTAGAAAATTTAGCAACAAGGGGGGTTAGGCCCAAATAAACAGACGCCAGGTAGGGCCGTAATACATAGTATAAAGAGTGAGAACCCGGCTGCCTTTGACATTTCAAGCTACCTATTTGCAGCAACGATCAAATATAGACATTTCAATTTGATCTGGTTATTTATTTAACCTTTTTCATCAATGAATTTGTATCTTTATGTAAATTCATAAATGTGTGAAAAGAGATCAACACTTATTCATTCCAGAAACACATACAGTAGAAAAAGTCAAAACAACATACATGTGCTTAACACGGAATTACATACAACAAAAAAACATGTAATGTCATACACCAATTTCAATCCAAAAAAACGACATCCCCTTTCATATTATTTCATCGTACAAGAGGAATGTCTAACACTGGGAGCAATTTATGCACACCAATAGGGGTTAACATTTCATTGCATTTCCCTCAATACTGCACATAAAAAAACAAATCACAATTCCTCAGTGTTAATCAAACTGCTGACGCGTTTCAAATTGAAATGTCTATATTTGATCGTTGCAGCAAATAGGTAGCTTGAAAGGTCAAAGGCAGCCGGGTTCTCACTTTTAGAAAATTGGCATATTCCTGTCTTAGCCATTTAGTGCCTGCAACCTACCACTCGGTCACATGACTGTGTGTAGTTGGCAGTTGGGCCTGTGCATATTCCTCCTAGACAGCCACACACAATAGGGAGTTTAGGTGTGCCTGAACGGCCCATCTCTGACAGGATGGAAGGGCGGAGCTAGGCACAGACCTATTTACATTTGAATAGGCTGCGTCCTGCCTCCACAGAAAGGGCTGCCTACCCCCTATAGTTAGTCTGGAGCCAGGGCAGGGAAGGCAGGAAACCTGTGCACTTCAAACAGGAATCTCTAGAAGCTTTTCCCACTTCAAAGGTGGCACCTGGTGTAAATATTGGACTGCAGACACCAGCTCTTCGGTACACTTCTGGACCTGTGGAGTCTCTGCCAAGAAAGAGGACTGCTGTGTTGTTGAAAGGACTGCCACTCTGCTGGACTACTGTCCTGCTTGACTACCACCTTGTTAGACTGCTGTCTTGCTGGATTGCCCTCCTGACTGAGTCAGAGGGATTGGATCTGCACCTTATTCCAGGACTTTCAGAGTGACTCCAAGGACTAGTTTGCTGGCCTCCAGTTCAGAATCACAGGGAAATAACAGGCTCCCAACCACCTGAACCAGCACCCAGATCCAGCTGGAGTAAGCACCTGATTCCCAAGTGGTGCACCTCAGGTCCCGGACCCTTGGTGTGGCCTCAGTGGAGCTGAATTGAAGTTTTTGGGCTCTTCATAGCTGCGAACAGGCCCATTGGCGCTAAAACCTTGTTGCTCACAAAGCAAAGTTCCAGCAACCCGACCATTCACACTACAGCATCCACCCCTTGCGGGGAATACGATTACAAATCTCTAGTCCAATCTCCCACGATGACAGCAGGATCTTCTTGCTACAGCAATGACCGTCCGTGACGCCAGGCTTGCTCTTCACGCTACATCGACAACCATCCATAACGCTTCCCCTGCTCCTCGCTGTCCACAGGGAACAAGTCTCTTTTCACTGGACTGAGAAGGAAACTGTTCATCGGGACCAGCCTGGTCCCTGTATCTGACCTGCGCTCCATCGCAGTTGGCGTGACCTTGTGACTTTCTCCCAGTCTTGCACAACCAGACATTTGCGAGTGGTGTTTTGGGCTTTTTGGTGTTAGTTTTACTTAAAATCTTTAAAATTGTGTATCTCCAGTTCTACTGGTTGGATTTTTGTTGTTTTGTTTTGTTTTATTTATTAAATTTTACTTTATTTGTCTAAATTGGTGTGGGTATTTTCTTGCTTTGTGTTTTCACTTTATTACTGTTTGAAGTGCTGTATAAATCCTTTACACATTGCCTCTAAGTTAAGCCTGACTGCTCTGTGCCAAGCTACCAGAGGGTTGAGCATAGGTTAATTTGGGGATTGCTTGTGCCTCACCCGGACAGGAATTGTGGTTGATGCTTGAGGAGGGTTTCAAAGCCCCTCAGCCAGTAACCCAATTTCTCTCAAGAGGGATTTCATGATTTACTAGTACTAATGAAGCAAGATCTGGGTGTAAAATATCCTGCACCCCAATCAAAATGTTAGGAAAACTTAGGAGTGTGTGAAATTCATGTAATTTGCTTCTGCATAATTGCATGAAATTTGGCAAAATTACATGAAATTTAGCGTAATAATGCAAAATGCAAATCAATGTATTCACATCAATTTTTGCCATGAGCATGCATTTAAAAAAACACTGCAAACAACAGCCACTCTTGTTCTGTTGTTCCAGTAATCTATTAGCATTGAACATCAAAGGTACTACTAGTAATAGATAAGTGCTCTTGGTTAACATCTACGATAGATTCCTCTCCCAGCACCAGGATTCCCCTACAACGTTGGTCCTAGATGAGTTCCTAGAACGAGAAGGGGCTTCTCCTAACATAATTCTCACAGGGGATCTAAATGTTACTTTTGAACCCCTTGAAGTAACTATGAATGTCACAGATGAAGAGGATGCTGAATTGGGCATCCCATACCTGAGACAAGTAAAGCCAGTTAAGAATGTAAGGGCAGCATTTCAAGTTTCTTCTCTTAAATATGGGTTGAGGGCTGGTAACGGATGTTCCATCTCCGACCAAGAGATAAGTCACAAGTATAAAAGAGCTAACTGTGAATGGAGGCTTGACTACATCCTGCTTGATGTACTTCTCTGGTGCAAGCTACTGGATATGTGGGTTACTGGGAGATTTGACAGCGACCATAATGCCCTACCATTAGATCTGTCTGATGTGTTCATTCCCCCCCAGGTCCTCCACAAAGGGAGTTTGCTTAATCTAACTATTCTTAGCAACGATAGAAAGAGGGTTAAGTGGCCCGCGATTGAAAGGAGCGCTGACACACTGGCACAAATCTATAACATTGTAGCTCATTCACTGGTAGACCTGAGTACCTGTAGATCCGAGGTGCAACCTATGCTGGATATATTCATGAGTTTATTGAGCAAGATCAAAAAGTTTTTTATATGAAAGGCAGGGGTAAGGAAATGGGTAATAGCAAGAATGAGTGGTACGATGAGTGTTGCAAGATAGCTAGACATGAACTGAAGGGGGCTATCAAAACTGGTTCGAGAAGTATGGTAGGCATAAAAAAGAAAGCTTATAAAATGGCCCAAATTAAGGCAAAAGGGAAATGGCATGAAGGATTTTGGAGAGATCTACCTGTTGCAGCATGAGCCAAAAATAGCTAACAGCTTTGGCACTTGATTTCCAAAGGGTCCGAAAACTTAGTTGCACAGGAAAACTTCCACATACAGCCACAGACTTGGATTGACCACTGCGATCTGCTATATGCAGGGCTGATGGACATCAGTTCAGAGACCACTGAGACGCCTGCTAGTTTTTCCTCGGGTGCAGAACTGGAAACAGATCAAATCATTTTTACCATTGAAGAAACCCCGGTGGCAATTGCTACCACAATGGGGCAAAGCACCAGGTGTCGATAGAATCCTGGGTGATCTCTATCTCTCGGAACCTGAAATCTAGGGCGTGATTCTTAATCACAGCTTCAATGCCATCCTAAAGGGAGCAAACATACCAGATTCTTGGTTAGGTGCAGATGTAGTACCTATATTTAAAAATGGGGACAAAAGCAATCCGGCAAACTGCAGGCCTATCAGCCTAATCGATGTTGGACAGAAAATATTCTGCAGGCATCTGATGGAGAGGCTTCTCGTCTGGATGAGGGAAGGGAATATACTGTCACCCGTGAAGGCAGGTTTTGGAGAAAATACGAGTACCATAGACCAACTGTCCCGTTTATTAATGATTTTATGGAAATATGTGACAATTAAAAATGAACATGTATATGTTGTGTTTGTGGACCTGCATGCCGCATTTGATCTAGTCCCACGAGAGAAACTTTGGGCAGCCCTGAACAAAATGGGGTCCCGAGTAAGTTACTGAGGATAATCATAAGACTTCAAAGGGTTAACTATGCCCAAACCAGATGGGGAAGGGAGGGTGGGCTGGCAGATTGGATCAGGGTGAACATAGGAGTGCAGAAAGGATGTGTACTTGCACCCACTTTGTTCACCATTTACATTAATGGACTGATAGAATCACTACCTGACTTTTGAGGCGATCCCTCTAAGCTTGCAGGTCAAGTAGTGGAATCACTGCTTTTTGCTGATGATACCCTACTTATTTCCAGGACCCCAATGGGGCTACAAAATTTAGTGGACTGTTTGGTGTGGCCTGTGAGGAATTTGGACAGGAAATTAATACCATGAGAACTAAATTCATTGTATTCCACCCACATAAGTCCTTTACGGGCAAGATAAAGCTGGGCTCCGCTTCATTAGAGCAGGTAAAGCAATTCAACTATCTGGGTGTTAGGCTTACAAATTCACTATCATGGGCCCCACCAATTGCAAAAAGCCAGCTCTCACTCCAACACGTAAGCTCTGTTTTAGTCCAAAAATTTAGAAATTCAATCAATAAAACAGAAGTCCCAGTAATCCAAGTGTACCAAGCTAAGGGCATTGGAGCTGCATTGTATGGCGCGGAGTTATGGGGCCAGAATAATATAGGGGTCTAAACGAAAAAAACGAAACTTCGTTCATGAGATCAATCCTGGAACTCACTCGAAATGCCCCTCTGATCCCTATGCACTTGGACCTGGACTTGCACATGTAATTGCTTTCTGGCCTCTCGCATACTGAATTCTCCCCATGAAAGAATCAATACTTGATGTATTAACACTAGATATTAGAGGAAGCATACCGTGGCTAAATTTTATCAATTGCTGGTTGTATAGACTGGGTATGAATGAGCTTTGGACTAATCCCAGCAGTATACAAAAAAGAACCTTGCCCATCCTTAAAAGGAGATATTGGCTTTATGTTAACGAAACATGGCTAAACAAAGGAACTGCAGGGGAATTAACAAGGAGGTTCCTGGATTTAAAAGATAACATGCACCTAGAGGAATTTCTGAACCCTATAGAACCTCAGTCAGGAAAATTTTTATACTTGAAATTTAGGTACAGCATCCAACCAGTCAATGAATTCTGTAGCAAATGGAATGGTGCTAACATCTTGCCCATCCGCCCCTCATGTATGGGTGAACATGAAACCGAAGAACATTTTTTGTTCTTCAATCCCAAGTACACTCAGATTAGAAGAAGATGGCTAATTCCGTTAGGCCGAATTCTAGCTACGAACCGTTTAAAAGATATTATTAGGATTTTAAAAAGTGATTGCACAGAGTGTTTAATTTTTACTGTGTCCAGATATTTTCTATATGCTTGGAGACTAAGAACAAGGATGTGGAAATTATGTAATAGCCACTGAATCAAGTATTGATGCATTGTCATGTCTTTGATTCTATATATTGTTTACCACTGTGGAATAGCTTTTAGAGATTTTAACAGTTTTAATATTAGGTGGTTTTATAAGGTTTTAATTACTGGTTGATCTAATTTAATTTTGTAATGAATTTTTTATAGTAACTGGCTCGACAAAACGTTACACATGACACTTTATTTAGCACTTTAAGTGTATATGAAATAATACTGACATCAGCCATGGCATAAACTCTGGCAAGCAGCCCTCCAATGTGCCTTTTTCCTAGAGGACAAGGGGACTCATAATCACATTGTATGTGGAACTACTCATGTACTTGAGTACTATCGATATCACTTTCAGAACGGGTGACTTGATACTATTATTTATGCCTGTACAATTTGATGTGCTTTTATGGTTTTTATAAAAATCAAATAAAGATATTTCTACTACTACTGTTGTTCTTGTGACTTCATGGTACATTTTTAATGCAAATTACACATTCGTAATGGTGTAATCTCATAAATTCTGCATCACTAGCGGGTAAGTTGATTTAGCAGTTGAGGGGGTGGAAGCCAACTCAGGTAACAATCACAATTCTTGTTAAAGTAAACCACAAAGTCTGTAAATTAACCTGCGCTTAACCTTCAGGAAGCTTGGCACCCAAGGGGTCAGGCTTAAATTAGAGGCAATCTAAAAAGAATTTATGCAGCACACAATCATTTATAAAGTGAAAACACAACACAAGAAAAATCCCAAACAAATTTAGAAACATAGAGTATATTTTGATTAATAAAATGATACCAGAACAACAAAAATCTAATCAGTAAAACTGGGGATATTGAATTATTTAGTGAAAATAGCACCAAGAAGCAGAAAGTGCTACTCACAGCTATCTGGTCATGCTAGACAGGGAGAAAGTGACAAGTTCAGGCTAACTCGATAGCTCGAGGGCTGGATACAGGTTACTCCAGCTGCAGAGTTACTTTATCAAGTCTGGCACTAAAAGTTCCGTTCGCATTGGAGGTGTCTGCGAAGAGGAGGCTTTTGGTGCGAAGAGCAGGTCGAGCGTCAGGGATAGTTGTAGCTGTAGTGTGAAGAGCCGGTCGTCGCTGAAGCTTCGCATTCAATCAATCAATCAAACATTTGTAAAGCGCGCTACTCACCCGTGAGGGTCTCAAGGCGCTGGAGGGGGTGGGGGATGTCGCAGCTACTGATCGAACAGCAGCTGTTGTTGCTTTAGTCTGTAGTGCAGGTCTTGCGTTGCCGATCATCACAAACTGGCCTGTATGTGGTCATGAGGAGCCCAAATTTCATGGTTTTCACCTTTTTCTTGTGGAGGAGCTAAAGGTCCACAACCTGGGAGACACCTCTTGGGAATAAGCAATCACTCAAGCAGAGGCCAACAGCAGGACTCAGGCAGGTTCAGTATGCTCCAGTTGGAGCTGGTCACCTGGGTAATTTCAGGGAGGCTTCTGGAAGCTTATTGTGTCTCTATAGCTCACACAGAAGGCCAACCAACTGACCCTTGGAGTCACCCTGGGGAGCCTGGGATCAAAGCAAGGAGGTTCGATCTTCCTTCTTCAGACAACAAGGTAGTCCTTTCATGTGCAGGACAGGTTTTCTGGCAGCAGGGAAAGCCTTCTTCTGAATCTTCCAAAGGTCCAGGAGTGTTCTCGTGAGTGATTTTGAAGGCCCTATATTTATACCTGGTGCCTGTCTTTGTGTGGGAGAATTGTTTGACCTACCCCCAAAACAAGTTCTACTCAGTTCTGCCCCATCCCCTACTCCGGGCTCCAAACCGTCAAGGTGTCAGGTTCATTTGGATCTGTTGTTGGCAAAGCTCTTTAAAGTTTAAGTGAGGCTGAGGACAGTCCATCCCCAGCCATTCAGTCCATTTTGTGCACACCTAGGCCCCCTTTGTCTCACTCTAATGTAATAATGTAAGAAATACACGAACTCCACCAGCAGAACCATTCACAGTGATGTGACCCAGGATCCCGGCAGAAAGGCACAGTTGGTTGGGACAAGATAATGCCAACTTTCTAAAAGGGGTGAAGGAAGTGACCCGTTTAGGGCCACCCGGGTCACTAATGACCACCTCTCAGTCTTCCGTACTAAATGAAGAGTCGGTCAGACAGTAGAGAATACAAACCAATAACTGTTTTATTCATATACACTCAGAGTGAATCCCCATCTGCCCAACTCTCTAAGAGTGCTGCAGAGGGAACTGAAATCGACAAGCATAAAGATACATTATGTACTTTTCGTAACCGGGCGAAAACACGCCCATAGTGGAATTTCCCAGGCAGGTGCAGTTGAACAGCAAAGTACAAAAAAAAGGTTTCAGCGCTCATATCTTGCACAAAGTAACATAGTCCAAGGTAGTTCCATCTGGAGCCCGCCACCAGACAAGGGGGAGAGGGCCTCTATCTAGTGAGAAAGCTATGTGCTTACATGAACAGTGTGCTCATTACTAAAACATAACCCAAGTAAAGAAACAAAACTCAGAGAGGGGCATTTCTCGGAATTGAACTAGATCAGTTTTGAACAACCTTAAAATGGCGGCCAAATAGAAAATGGCGCAGCTCATGCTAACTTACATGGAGCACTGCGTAAGCATAAACAATTTCTATTCTAAAAGGGGCATTTTCTCGGAATTGTAAATTAAATTCAGACTTCTCCATTAAGGAGGAGTTTAAATTACAATTTGTAACACTTGTCCTATGCACACACTGACGTCATTGACATTAGTGTCTGATTATACATCTCATGTTTCTTATCACATTCATGTAGTAAAGTTAACACAGTGAGATCAATTATTTTCAAATGTTTATCCAATAATAAGTCGTTGGGTGTTCTGTTGTTCTTTTATTTCATACGAAATTGCCCAGCCAACACGTGTTTTGTCGTGGGAAATATCCCAAACGACTTCTTCAGGGCTGACAACAAAGCGAACGAGTTTGTCCCGTTCTCCCCGCCGGTTCTACTTCCGTCCCGGCTGTGTAAAATTGTTCCTTAACTTAAAATCGATTTGGTTCGGTGACCCGGAAGAACTTCCGGGTCACCGAACACACGCAGGAAGCGGCAGAATGATGAGAAGCGTACACGCTTAGATACTCACCCGTGGCAGTGATTATTTACAACCGAAGTGCATTGGGACACTACGGATTCGGCCACTGATCTCCAACATTGAACTAACGATAGACACACCGCTATTCTTGGGATAACACCAAATCGATTTTAAGTTAAGGAACAATTTTACACAGCCGGGACGGAAGTAGAACCGGCGGGGAGAACGGGACAAACTCGTCCGCTTTGTTGTCAGCCCTGAAGAAGTCGTTTGGGATATTTCCCACGACGAAACACGTGTTGGCTGGGCAATTTCGTATGAAATAAAAGAACAACAGAACACCCAACGACTTATTATTGAAAAGAATTGATCTCACTGTGTTAACTTTAATACATGAATGTGATAAGAAACATGAGATGTATAATCGGACACTAATGTCAATGACGTCAGCGTGTGCATAGGACAAGTGTTACAGTTGAATAGTGGATCGCTTTGACGATCCAGTGGGAGGGTTCAGGGTGTGTATTTCCCTCACCTCTTGCACCACATAAAGAGTGAATAAATAATTACGCATACTCAGGAGGCGCCAATACCACACTCATGCAAAACCACCCCACCTTTGTTTTTAAATTACAATTTGTTTGAGTGTAAACATAATTTCTTTACAATTTGTTTGAGTATAAACATAATTTCTCTATCTGCTCTGTATCTGAAATCAATACTTATAAATTGAAACAAGGTAACTCAGTGTTAGCCTATGGGAGAGATAGGTCTTACAAAAGTAAAAACCGACCTGAGGAGTTTTTTACTGTAAAGACATGTACAACTTAAACACATATTTCCTACTATTTAAATACCATTCACCCTGCCCTGAGAGCCTTTAGGGTCTTCCTTAGGAGTGACGTGGAAGTATTCAAAAGGAAGGTTTAGGCATGCAACAAGGTTTATTTTGCCAGGTTGAAATGACATTTTAAAACATTCATTACAGGTTGCAGTGACATACCTGAGACATGTTCCTAAATAGGGGTGGGCGGTGAACTCTGCTCTGCGGGCGGAGTTCACTGAGCTTTTGTCACTCTGCACTCCGCTTGGAGCGTGAAGTTCGGTCAAAAACTCCGCCTCTGCCGTGTAGCGAAGTTTTACTGGCACCCTGGCTTGATATACCTGATCCTAGCATGGCAGCGGCAGTGATGCCGCCCATCCCTTGCACAGTCAGTAGTTCACAGTATGGAAGGCTTCTCAAGCCTGCGCTGTGATTTGTGGTTTTATCAATCGCCAGTTAATTTGTCGGCGGCAGTAAACACTGCGGATCTGCTCGGCAGTACTGAGACTTCTATGCCCTACAAGCCCCACATGAACCCGGTGAGGGCTCATTTTGTAGAGCACCGAGGGGGGGGGGATTATGAGGGGGCACATTTGGTGGGGCTGTGGAAGGAGGTTGGCTGTGGAAGTGGAGCGGGCGGAGAGCAGGGCGCTGCGGTTGCTTCAGTTGGGAGACACGCTCTGTCTGACTGCACAAGGTAATGGATTATGAATAACAAACTTAAAAAAAAGTTCTGATTTACTTACCTCGCCTGTTGTCAGTCAGAAAACAGAAAAAATGTGGGTAGGTCTTGAATAAGGAAGGCACTTGTTTTGAGAGTGTTGACAGGCCTCATCAGTGGAGCAGAAGGGAGCCTGAGCGGTGAGCACAGCATCACTCCGTATGTGTTGTGTCAGCTTACTGCAGGCTTTTGTTGCGGAATGTGGGTAGGTTTATCAACTTCATGACAGGAAATTGTGATTTGCAGGGAAAGTGACCAAAAAATAATAGTTTGGTGCCATTTTTAGCAATGGCTCTAAGTGCCAGCAGCCTGTTAATAGGATCCTTACAAGAGGTTGTCATGCTGCAGTTTATAAAATAGAGGCTTATTTCTGCAAAGCCATTTTCCTTTGAGCTTCTCGTGTAGACCAGGGAATGAAAAGAGTTTGATGAGGTGAGTTCTGATCAATCTACAGTCACTCTGTAGCCAAGGGGCCACCCTCTTCTCTTGTCATTTGCTCATGAGTACAGAGAGCTCTTTATGTCCTGTCACTCTCCCACAGCCCTTCTGCGCTATTGCTGCGCCAGAACGATGCCTCAATGGTATGTACCGTCACAAAGTCTATTATTTCAGAAGCCTAACGGATTCTGAAGTGTGCACGTGTGTTTATAAGTGTAAGCTACCCAATGGAAAAGACTGTAAACTGCTGGCATATAGAGGTGGTCGACTCCGTCTGCACTGAGTTTCGCGTAGTGGAACTGCGCGAACTACGCCCACCTCTATCCTTAAACGGCTGCTTTAGTGTCCAGCACAATGGGTGCTGCAGTCCACTAGTAGCATTTAATTAGCAGGCCTGGGGTGCATGTAGTGCCATTTACAAAGGACTCACAAGTAAATGAAATGTACCAATCAGGTGTAGGCCACTTTTACCACGTTTTAGGGAGAGATCGCATGCGCTTTACCACTGGTTAGCTAGGAAAAATTGGACAGAGTCCTAAAAGCCTACAGAAATAAATTCAGCAAAGGAAGGGAGAGGAAGGTAAAAATCTGGGGTTACCCTGGTGAAAGTGCCAGGTCCTACAAAAGCATAATAAGAAATTCTCAAAATTACACAAATTGCACAGGCAGTCTTTGGTCTGTGTCACATATTTGTAAGGATCTGCTCTTTTGCTTAATTTCCTTTTGCAGCAGTCATCGCTTTTTAGTGGTAGTGAAAACAGGTTCCCATATTACCTATAAAGACAAAATTGTTGCTTGATGCAACATAGAACAAATACTAGCCCAGGCAACATAACTGTACAGAATCTAGGGACTTTATCCTTCAGATTAAGGTACAGTAGCCTTTATTTAATTATTTGTTCACCCAAAGATGTAATACAGTTTGTTTAATTACTAAAGCAACACATTATTTTGCCTGCTTGATTATATTGCAAGAGCCAACACCACTTTGCCACGAACTTGAAGAAATCACAGAAAGAGAAATCACAGGAACATTACAATTGCAGACCATTACCGGAAGTTATAGTATGGAAACAAATCCTATGTAGATTCAAGAAGTGGATTTTTGGGTAAATGTTGTAGTTGAAAAGACGTTTTTTTAAAAAGAGTCTGATACCATACTGGTAGGAAGTAAGTTCTTTATTTCACGTTAACTCTTTAAGTTAGAGCAACAACAGCAAGATACTGTTTGGGCTCCATCCTTCCTCCAATTGTCCATATCCCCTAGCTTCCTCTCCACACCACACACCAGCATTCTATTACATTATTTACTTTCAGCATTCCAAACAGCAGCTCTGGCATACAGAGAATGGGGACACACAGACAGTACACACTTCATTTTCCTGCAAGCAACAACACATAGAACAGGCATTCCTTGCATATAAATTACAATGACAATAATGCACAATCAATCAATTTCCAATATGTCTAACTTACACACCTAATAACTGGTTAACTTCTCCAATACTCATGCAGACAAAGACAGCAAATATCAGCCACAGAAAATTTGTGACAGGTAATGACAGGAGGTTCCTCATACCTTAGGTGAACCAAGAAACAAGATTAGGTTTTGAATACCATTACACAACAGTCCAGCAGTCATGGCCTTGCCGGATATGAAGCCCTACCACCACATGTTTGCATACTCATGATGAGTCCATGGAATATTTATGCACACAGGACATGTAGTCATGGATGCTGAGAATCAAAACACAAAAGGTGATCGGAGGAATGCTTGCAATAAGTCTAACCTCTGGTAATCACTCAGGTAGCATTCCAATCCATCGTTCTTTTGCCCACCAAGCCACCTCAGATTAAACCCACCCATATGCAAATCATTCTTAGTACTGCTCCAGTAGGAAAAGTCCTGCCCGAACTGCCAAGCCAGGTCCTCTCTGAACTGAAACAAAAGCAACCCAAGACCAGTTTCGGGCTCATTTGATATCTTCAGTCAGGTCTAGTTTGGTTCCAGTATCACAGTGAGCAAGGAACCCACATCTGGATATAACCTTGACCACTTAGGGTGTTACATCAAACACACAAAAAGTGATGGAAGGAATGCTTGAAATAAATATAACCACTATCAATTGCTTATGGCAACATTCCAACCCATCATTCTTTTCCTCACCATGCTACCTCAGATTAAACTTAGCAATATGCAAATTTGTCTTGGTCCTACTCCATGGAGCCATATCATGGATGATAAGTCATGCGACAACCAAGGTCCAGAACCCAAAAGCTTCCTTCAAAAAAGGGTCTCTCCATCACTCCCAAGTATACACATTCAAGAAGCAAAAAATGGACAGTTTAACAATATACATATTGCCTTAATTTAAAATACCCTTGACCACATTTTAACACAAAACCTGTCATCACAACTACATTCATACAGAATATCACTAGACATTCACTTCACTTTACTAAACTACACAGCACAACAAACTCTCACACCTTTCCCATCTTCCACAAGAAACACAACCATCCCCAAAAGAACAACAGACTATTCCACACAGTCATACACAAAAGTACAGCCAAGCACTCTAAATGCCCCACACGCAGTCAAACTATCTAGCCAAACCAACATTCCCAAGTGCCAGGCCGAATAAAGGACTGAATCTGCGCCAAGTACCATACACTCTGAAAACTGCAAGATGTTTTCTGAACACAATGATGAGAAGCTCCATTGGGTGCATCCTGAAAAAGTATTGAGACAACTCTACAATCAATCTCTAGAGCAGTCCATCAATACAACCTTTGACAGCAGACCATGGCATCAGATAAAGTACTCACCTACAACACACTAGAGCTACATCGGACACTACCATTCAAGCACAACACTGATAGGCTCTACCACATTCGAAAAGAATAACAAGCTTCACAAAGCTATCGAAAACACTCTTCCTCCAGTACCATACATCTGTTAAATCTTCCCATTTATACAGAATGATAACTGGTCCCAGAAAACCCAAGGCGAAAAATGTAGCTATCATCTACAACACCTTGGGGTAGTACCTTTTCCCATATTTTCACTTCGTAGGATACTTCACCTTGCAATCTCTTGCAAACTGGTACTTTGTTCTCCCACATTGCACACCATGGGGTACTCCCCATGCAACTTTTCAAAACAAGGTACTTCAATTCCCCATATTTTCACTCTATGAGTTACTACTCATCCTTAAAAGGACATATCACTGGATACTCCCCACATAATACCTCTAGCATCAGGTGCTCTTTTCCCAGTCTTCACCACAGACACAAGTGTACTGCTCCCTGAATGTGGTCTTGGTTCTTATTATAGGAGGAGCAACGTTGTAGGGTAATACATCAAACACAAAAAAGGATTTTGAACAGCACAGATCCTGCACTCGCATATTTGAAGACGCTCTCGTATATGATTGTTAGAAATAGGGGTCTCTAGTTGGCAATGGTTTGCACCTTGTCCAAGTAGGGACCCTTCCTACTAGTCAGGATAAGGGAGTTACACTCCTAAAATAACCCCTGCTCAGCCCCTTGGTAGCTTGGCACGAGCAGTCAGGCTTATCTTAGAGGCAGTGTGTAAAGCATTTGCACATAACCAACAGTAATACAGTGTAAGCACTACAAAAGGACACCACACCAGTTTCGAAAAATATCCAATATTTTTAAGACAAGACCAAAAACAATAAAAATCCACAATACAGTACTTAGAAATCTTCAGTTATCAAAATAACCTTGAAATAAAGTTCCTTGAAGTTGATAGCTGCATCCGGGGCTATCATGGCATCGCGGGCCAGCTACGGTGTCGGGGAGACCCGCAAAACAGCCCCTTTAGAAATGCAGGGCGTCGGCGACCTCTCGTTGAGCTTCCAAAAGCACCCCATCCGCAGGCGTCGGTTCCGGAGGTCGGTGCAGGAGTCGTCGGGCCCTCAAAGTCACACACGTTGCAGATCGAACTCCTTGCGGTTGAAGTCAGGAGCGCTGGCGTCGGCGGGCGTCGGGTGCTGCAGTGCGTAGTGCTATGCCCTCAGGTCACGGTGCAAGCAGCGGCTCGATGGTGGCATCAGATGGCGTCGTTGGTGAGACCAGGGTCGTGGTACGAAGTGATGCGGTGCTCGTCGTGGTGCAGGCAGGTCACGGTGCAAGCAGCCGCGTCATCGTTGCTGAAGCGATGTCGTCGGCTGACAAACTGGAGTCGATGGCGCTGGCGTTGGTAGGCCATGGCTGTGGTGCGGGATGAGGGCATTGCATCGTGTAACTTTACGAGCGGTGCCCTCGAACCACGGTGCAAGCAGCAGCATCGATGTCGATGTGAAGCGGCATCGTCGGAGATACCAAGGTGGCGTCGTGAAGGGAGGCGGTGCGGAGTGAGGTGCCCACAGGTCACGGTGCGAGCAGCAGCTCGGTGGTGGCATCAGATGGCATCGTCGGTGAGACCAGGGTCACGGTACGGTGTTGCAGTGGTGCCCTCTGCGGTGCCTTCAGGACACGGAGTCGGCAGCGGCATCGTATTTGGCGTCAGGTTGCTTTTTCTTCTGTTGCAGCACAAAACACACAGTCCCCAGTGCTGAGGGCAGAAGAACTTGAAGTCTTTGCTGTTCCTGAGACGTCTTGAACAGGGGGCAAGTTCTACCTCAAGCCCTTGGAGATACTCAAAGAAAGAAGTTGTAGAAAGTTCAGTCCAGTCCTTTCACTGCCCAAGACAGAAGCAGCCACTGCAGGCCAACACAGCAAAGCACTCAGTAAAGTAGTATTTCCTTCTCACGGCTTCTTCAGCTCTTCTTCTTGGCAGTCTTCTTGGTCCAAAAGAGTTCTAAAGTTTAGAGGTTTGGGCCCCACTTTTATTGCCCAAAAGCCTTTGTCCTCTCAGGCAGAGAGTGTCTGTACTTAGTCCAAACCAGTTTGGTCCTCTCTGGCCCAGCTTCCCAGCAGGAGGTGGAGACAGCATTGTCCAAGGCAGACAGGGCCTATTCAGGCGCAAGGGAAATCTCCCCCCACCACTCTAAATGCAGACCGGGCCTATTCAGGTGCTAGTGACAACTCCTCCCACTACTCTGAATGCAGCCCAGGTCTATTCAGACCCTCCCTGACCCATCTAGACTCTCTGGAGCCACTGCTCATCCCCAGCTGCTGTCACTCCAAAGCCAGACAGTCAATACACATCCTAGCAGAGGCACACAGGATGGCTAAGCAAGAAAATACCTACTTTCTAAAAGTGGTATTTTCAAACAGAATGTAAAAATCACCTTTACAAAAAGATGCATCTTTAGATTCTGAGTTCAGGCATACTAAACTTTATTTTCCTATCTGGTCCCAATGGGAAGTTATATTTATAAGATGTTATAAATTAACTCCCATGCTTTCCTATGGGACAGATAGCCTTTCCATAGTGAAAAACGAAGTGCACTGTAATTCACTACCAGGACATGTCACACACACCAGTACATGTCCTACCTTTAATATACACTGCACTCTGCCCACATGGGTACCTTGGGCCTACCTTAGGGGTCACTGACATGTAAGAAAAGGGAAGGTTAGGGCCTGGCAAGCGGGTACACTTGCCAAGTCGACATGGCAGTTACAAACTGCGCACAGACTCTGCAGTGGCAGGTCTGAGTTACCTTTTCGGGGCTACTCATGTGGGTGGCACAATCAGTGCTGCAGGCCCACTAGTAGAATATGATTTACAGGCCCTGGCACACTCAGTGCATTTTATTAGGGGCTGACCAGTAAATCAAATATGCCAATCATGGAAACACCAATCCATAACACATTTTACACAGAGAGCATATGCACTTTAGCACTGAATAGCAGTGGTAAAGTGCCCAGAGTCCTAAAACCAACAACAGCAGGTCAGGAAAAAAATAGGAGGAAGAAACAAAAAGTTTGGGGATAACCCTGCAAAAAGGGCCATTTCTAACAATGATTGTGAAGAAAAAGGAGGCTCGGCAAAATAAAGTATTTGCCTGGGATCACACAATTTGGTCAAGCATGAAAACTAGAATTGATACCAGATTTTTCAGTTTCACGCTGTGCAATTCAGCCGCCATATAGGCATATATTTCTGACATCAAAAGTTAATGCTTTGTGCATGAAATCAGAGCGTGGGTAGCATGCAGAATCTACATTTTATTTTTGGCAGTTTTACACAGGTGAATCTTGCCACCTACATAAGAGCCTTTCACAACAGACAGAGGGGGCTTATTTTCAAGCCCCTTGCACCGCCGGTGCATCACTTTTAATATGGGAAAAAGTGTAAATAAGCCCCAGAGTATACATTACATATGTCTTTTTTTTGGCACAAGGCGATCTGCCAGAATTCACAGGGTACTGAGTCGAGGCTGGGATTCCATCCGGGTCACCCATGTTGCACAGCCAACAGGTGTAGCACTAGGCCACATTGCCCCCAGAGAAATGTTAGCTCGTTTTGGGCTTAAGATTCCAATAGGGCCTGGAGCTGAGACAGATCCACGCATCTGACTCTGGCCTGGCTTAAACTAGCAGTATATCGCCCCACAAATGATATGAAGAGGCCTGTAGTGTTGATACACTGTGAATGAAGACATTTACTGCCCATCTGAAATTAATAAAAATAATCAAAATAATCTAATTAACGTTGGTTAATGATATCTATAATGGGATACCTATAAGAGAACAAGCAGAGCTGCGTGGGGTACGAATAGGCAGTCATGGGTTGGGATTTATATCATGAGTTCGATTGCTGACTCTCAGTGAAATGTTGTGCAACCCAATCAATAACCTAGTCATTGAACAAAACCAATCCTACCAGAGGGAAAGCGTCAGACCAACACTGCCTACAAGGCAGCTCTTCTATCTGAAGCCAGTTCTTGCATGTTTCACACCATGTGACGAATTGTTTGGCAACTGAGGCCAAAAACTTCAAATTGTGTGCAGTCTGATAGACTGACATGCTATATTGTATCTACACATGTGCCTCCTATGTCATTTGAGGGCTTGCTCGTCCAGTCTGAAGGAGTAACACATGGAAACCCTATGTAATCTATGGGACATATCTGGTGTCTAAAGCAAAATCCTACAGTAATGTGATGTTTGATTGACACCGCAACTGGCCCTGCTGTCTAAATGTTAATGTCTTTTATATTTGTTGTGAGATGAGGATTATTCCATGCCCCTCAATGGATGTATACTTTTCTGTTCTGACTGAGTCTGTACGTGATGTCCACTGGAGGGTAGTTGAGCTGCCTAAAACGGTATCTGTGGATAGTTATAATCTAAGAGGAAGATGTACTGCACCATTCCTCAACATGTAACTTCTGTAGCACCATATTTATCAATTTCTTGGCATATCTGGACGAGAGAGTAGATATGTTCTGTTCACAGTATCAAGCAATTGAGGGGCATATTCTCAAGGAGCCATCGCCGATTTATCAGCACTTTAGCGCCGCAAAAGTGGTGAAAAAACTATTGCCCCATTCTCAAGCTGGTGCAAACTGCCTACATCGCCAGTTTTCCAGCGTAGCTTCCGCAATTAACATCGCCACGGATGAGAGCGACAACTAGCGCTAATGACATGCAGAGTAGGCGTTTCCACGCAAAAACACACGAAAACACCACTTCGCGATATTCACAACGACCAGCCAGATCTGCGATGCGACCCGAAAACAGGCGATAAGGCGCGTTAGCAGCAGGGATTTAACACCTGCCTTTTACTGGTGTTAAGCAGGACGACAACCTGCAGTATGAAAGGGAGCCCAGCACAGAGCCACATCTGAAGACAAACACATGTCATGGAGCTAATGATCATGCAGCTCGGAGACTCAAGAGGTCCACAACACCCACCGCCACCACCCCCAGGCCCCCCCCCCGGACTACCACTGAGGCAGCGCAGAACAAGATAGCTGGCCTTCCAAAAACGGCATGGCCCCTCAGCCACACAATTGCTGAATGTGGGGAGAAGTGGGAACCAAGTATGTGTGAAGGAGGCAAGTCACCCATGAATAAGAATGTACACAATGCCAAGTGTGGCGGTGATGTGCTGGACAGACTCCAGTATGCAGAGCACAGACATGTCCCTGTGGACATATACTGCTGGTGTGTGCAGTATTGTGGACAGTGGACGCAACCATCTTACCTCAGGCAGTGGGGAAGACCTCACTCATGTAGCTGTGTCGTCCCCCCCTGTACGTGGAAGTGGAATGGGCTGGTTCGGCGTACGCCACACCGGCGTAGGAGTGTGAATAAATAGACCGGGGCTCTGGGCGTGGTTCACTTCCGGGATGGCCAACGCGTCTGCCAGGGCGGCGCACCTCACCCTGCCACAAATCTGCAGCCGTGACCGCCAGCCTCCTCAGCCGATCGTTGCCTTCCGCGACACAGGCCCCCAGCGCACCCAGCGGCACAGCACCTAGGAGTCATGTGTGTGCTGACTACTGTCTGCGGCCTACACTGCGGTCAGCAGGGCTCACAATTCAAATTGAGTCTTAATTTATTGATGGCAGAGTACAGTAGGCAACAGACAAGGCTTCCAGGGCGGCCCGTCCGGACGATGCATCATCGCAGGCCGCGCACACGCCGAGCGCTTCCGGTGCCACGAACTCAGTGCAGCTCAAGTCATGGACCCTTTATGATGTAATCTTTTGTGTGTGAGTCCAGTTCTGGTGCCCCTACCTCAGTGCACTGCAAGTCATGGACCCTTTATGATTGAATCTGTGTGTGTGATCCGATGATCACTGTTCTAGTTGTTGCCAGCACCAACCACTCCCTGAGGGCTGGCTTACACTCACCCCACACCTATCCAGCACAGGCGTCACTGGACATGTGACCCTGGCAATAAAAAGGGGCCGGGCGCACGTGCCCATAGCCAATTCCCCTATCTATCTAAGTGTGTCCGTGTGGTCACTATGTATGCGTGATGGCCCCTGGCCCTACCACATCACATGTGCTGTGGACAGCGGACCCAAGCATGTCACCTCAGGCAGTGGGTAAGACCTTGGACATGTAGCTTTGTCGTCCCCCCTGTAAGCGTAAGCGGAGTGGGCTGGGCCGGCGTATGTCAGTCCAGCACAGGGGTGTGTAGAATTGGCCCGGGGCTCAGGGCATGGTTCAGTTCTGGCCTGGACAAGGAAGTCACCAATGCGTGCGTCTCTGTTGTAGTGTCGGCACCACCCGGCCCGCAATTGACAATGTTGCAATGTAGCATGCACCTGGAGGGCGGTCTCACACGAACAGAGAAATGAAGGAGCGCAAGACCGCTCGAGGTCTTAGCTCATACATGCCAAGTGTTGTGTGTATCTGTATTGCCGCAGCATGAGCCAAATGCCTAGCCTTAATCGCAGCGCAAGTTCAGCCAGGCATGAACTCTACATCTGTGTCAACACTATCCTTACCATAGGCCTACACTCACGTGGCCGCCCACCTTCAACGGCCAACATCACAGTGTCATTGTCAGGCTTGTGGACATGCGCAGACTGGCATGACAATGGTGTGCCGTTGGAGTGCAAGTGATGCAACCGCGCAGCGTACACAAGTGAATAGGCTCGGGGGGAGGGAGGAGCAGCTGTGAGGCAACGTAACACACAGTGATGCCGCTCATTTGCCACATGCAAGACATGTCAAACATGAATCCCAAAGTCGCACACATCCCACCCTACACCCAACAAGCCACATCACACTTCCTGAATGCAAGCAGATGACAAACTGACATTAGGGATGAAAGCTCTTTTGTCTGAACTATCAGGCGGAAGCACATCTGCACATCCGACCTCGGAATTGCATGTGCCCGGCACCCCCTGACAGATACAATAGCAGTTGAGGACGACTCCCATACTACGCACAGCCCGACGACAGACCAACGTATACACACCCCACACACAGAAGTCCTTGCCTGGAGTTATCTTGCATGGAATGGCCTTTACACTTACTCCCACACCATCCCAGGCGTACAACCGTTGCACACTTAAACAACTCATTGTTCCGAGCTGTGGCATTTCATCCACAGAACTGGCGCAGGTCAGAACAGTGCCGCTTCAACCAGGGCCACTAACGCAATGGCAGAACATCCCGGACACATGCACAACCCCTGTCACGTGGAACTGTACCGTGCACGTATGCTGCATTTACTGGGGGCACTGCCATTGGTAGTGCTTCGGATCAGTTACCGGCTAAGCTTCCGCCTTACCAGCGTCACCTGCGTTCAGCCTGTGGTGCATTGTCGATCGTGCATATTCGAGTGGTCCATGGATGTCTGCCTATCCAACAGGACGGTAGTCGAACTGGATTTCAACATGTGTGCGCGCCCCCTGTTGGCCCACGACCAGGAGTGTCACCGTGATACCCGTCTATGGGATGCCTGGATAATTGGCATACATGCTGGCAGCTGGACCTGGGAGATTGCAGAACTCCTCGTGTGCAGTGACCACATTGAGCTACAGCCCTATTGGGCTGTAGTGCTAAGTGGTGACAGGGGGTGGACGCAGCACATCTGTCCGGACCTGATAAAGAATAGCCTTGCTGTCCTGTTCGATGAAGTCGACAACAACCTCATGTTGGAAATGATTGCCTACGAAGCTGCAATCGCTTTCATGGACGTGTAACTACGTACCTGCAACCACAACAGTTTGGAACCCATTGCACATGTCCCGACACCTTGTTGCATCTTGGGGTTCTGGTCACATATCCCACGACAACAGTGGACATGGCTGCATTCGCCTGGACCCCGAATACGTGAGCGGACAACCACGCGGGGTAACACACACCTGTGAAAGGTGAGGCACTCCCCCGGAGTGGACAGCGGCACTTTGCAACGATCCTCATTCTGACATACTGCTGCATTGGTCCGCATGTTGTGGCACTTATCTTGCCCGTACTGACACGCATATGCTAATAAAGTCTACGCACCTACACTTGTATTCAACTGTGATGAGTGTTGATTTGAATGACAATGTGTGTCTCACTGCGTATCTGGGTCACGGCCATACATGCACATTGATAGCATTACCCAGGGAGTTCCTTTTTGTGGAATCACTGTCCCTACATTCATCCATACTTTCATACTTGATTGATCATAGCCATGACACATCTGTGTGATTAGAATATTTTATTCGCATTCAGTGGAGTGTTGAAGCTGGACCAGTACATGCAAACCCCATTTTACATTGTTGCCCTGTGGAGGGCCAGCCAGAGTCCTTTAGGGATTGACAAGTTCATCGGAAGAGGAAGACTTCAGTCTGCAGTGTGATTGCTGTGTCATTGGTAACCAAACAAAATATGGCAGTCCATGTCGAGGTCCAAGGTGAGTGTCGCTGAGTGTATCGGGGGACAGTGGAAGGTGTTATTCCAGGGCATGGTGCAGAGAGCAGAACCAAGCTGAAACAGGCCATATGGCGGAGATGAATGCTACCACTTCATTCTTACCACAAAGCCAAATTCATCATCATCTTCGTCCTCTGAAGTGTCAGGTGCCTCACATGTGGGTGGTGGTGTTTAGTCTACATCACTGTGTGGCACTGACACATCAGGGGGCGGAGATGTGGATGGAGTAGTAGCTGCAGCATTCATCCGCACCAGGCCTTGTGGCGGCAATGCCATGACAAGGATCTGCAGGGCATGGAAGATCACAGCTACATCTCGCTGGTGTGTAGCTATGGCAAACATTCTTTCCGCCTGCATCCGCTCCAAGCTCTCCATCATTCTCCTTATGTGTCCCAACTCCTGGCTGACATCGCTGGAGCCACTCTGACTAGACAGTTGTTCTTGGCTCAGAGTCATGACTCCAGCGATGTCAGCCGTGGATTGTTGGAGAGCATGGGGCGGACAGTGGGTGTCCATTAGTGACTGTAAGTGGTCCCTGATGGGACTTAGACACCCACGTATGGCATCTAGTTTGGCTGCCATGAGGTTGAACCCCACCAGCAGCTGATCAGCCATCTTCTCCAGGCACCCTA
Organism: Calotriton arnoldi; assembly: GCA_963921515.1. Classification (NCBI taxonomy): domain Eukaryota; kingdom Metazoa; phylum Chordata; class Amphibia; order Caudata; family Salamandridae; genus Calotriton; species Calotriton arnoldi. Next base: position 375,002 of record CAWUFW010010649.1, read on the forward strand.
ACACACGGCGTTGGAATGCCATGTGTTGGTCGTGGGGGTCCTGGGAGACAGCCGTGGTGGTGGGTGCTTCCTGCTGTGTGGTCTGTGCAGGGGGTGGGGTCTCCTCGATGCAGCTGGGCTGCCCTGCTCCTGGAGGTGGGGTGCCGAAGCTGTCCGTGAGCTGTTGACGGGCGTCGGTGTCAATGTTGGGGAGGTCCTCTTCATCATCAGTGCTGAGTTGTTGGGTCTGCTCTGCAGGAGGTGTTGATTCTCCCTCTGCAATGTGAAGGGGATATGCAGATTGACATTGTGTTCACATGTATGTTCACGCATTGTACAAGTTTACTTACAGACTGCATGACAATGTACATTGTAACTGTTTGTGAAGAGATGCCTATTTGATGCGGGACAGTTGACATTTTTACACCATCAGGGATGTGAGGTTGTACTTGTACATTATCATCTCACAGTTTCCTGCTATGCCAAATGCGAATGGCCATTTTCTACACACAAGCGGCAGCAGTTGTGTCCTCTGTTCTGTTGTGAAGGTGTTGCAGTTTGTACCACATTGTTGTCAATGTTGAGGTGCTCTGATTCTTATGTGTGTGTGCTGCATTGTGGGTGTGTTGCCCCTTCAGCTCTGATATTGCTGGCCCTTATCCCTTTCAGGCGGTGTGCCTTTCACTTCTGTGCTTATACAGTGCTGAGATATTGCAGACTTGGGTAAATTGAGCTCTTGGTCAGAGTTGTGACTCTTGGGCATGGTTTGTCCGCAGATGTGCTATACTTAATTGTGCATGTGTGCCATTGTGCCCATCTCCCCCCGTACCCCCAGTCCCTGGTCGTTACTCACCCTGTTGCTGTTGGGTCAGGTCATGTTGTACAGTGTCCAGTCCCCAAACTCCTGCCACCGTCTCCCCAATGATGACTCGGGTCACCATTTCCTCCATCTCATCCAGCTCCTGGTGTGTCGCTGGACTCCCACCTCCAGTCTGTATTGCTGCTTTCAGGTTGGCTGTGAGTTTCAGCTTGGTTTTGCGCTTCACATCAGTCCAGCGCTTCTTGCAGTCGTCCACTTCCCTTCTCTTCACTCCGACTGCATTCACCTTGGCCAAGATGGACTGCCATATAGTATTTTTAGTTGCCAATGACACAGTGGAGGTGATGAACAGTTGGTGGTGGTGTTCTATCACCTCCGTAATGAGGATCTGGTTTTCCTGCGTACTGAAAGGCGTGTTCCTCTTCTTCTTCTCCTTGCCCTTCCCTGACCCCGAGGTCCCAGGCTGGTCTTCCGTGGGGCTTGTGGGGTTCTGGTTGTCCTCTGTGCTTGCTCTGGCTACCTCCATGGTGCTTCGCAGTTGTTTGTGTTTTGTTTGTGTTTTTTGTTGCCGCTTTTATAGTGGTTTTTCCCGCCTGACTTGTGAGACTTGCAGGCCTGGCATTGCTTATCGCTGGATTTTTTATCGCAGTTGGGCCCATCGCAAGTTTTTTCACGTTAGGCTTTAGATTTTTATCGCCGTCCAGGTAATTTTATCGCGGACATTTGGCGCGTTATCGGGAAACTATTGCATGTTACCGCCGTGTTGAGAATAAGACGTTAACACGGAGTTATTTTCCAGCGATAGACAGCGATGTGAAAAATTGCGTTCACCTATTTTGGCGATGATTATCGCACGTTCTTGAGAATATCCCCCATAGAGTCTTATCCGGTTTTATCCAAATTCCAGTTCATTTCTTTTTCTTTCCTTCTCAAGATATTTAGCCTTCCTTCTTCATAACAATTAGCCAACACTTGTTTTGTTCGGCATCATTGCCTTGACTTCATCAGGACTAGAAGATATATGCAAAATATACATAAATTAAGGCTTCTATAAACATAGGGCCTTATTTATAAGATTTTGCAGTGGTGCAGCGCCGTAGGCCTTCCTGCTGCGCTGCCCTATGGCAAAAGAAAAGGGCAGGAATGTGCTGTATCAAATGCGGCGCATTCCTGTCCTAGTCCCCTGCACTGGTGCACAATGGGCTGCCATGCACCAACGCAGGCACCATTGCGCCATGGTGCAAGGGTGCCTGCATTGCAGGGATGATTGTTTTTGTTCAGGAGGGGAAACCTTCCTGCACAAAAAGAATCACAAGATGCTTTTTCCTATATTTGTGCTGCAGAATGCAGCACACATATAGGAAACAGGAAAACAAGGAGAAATAAAGGTATTTCTCCTTTTTGCGCCTCCCTTATGGGAGTGTAAATTTTTGGTGCTTCCTCATAGTTACGATTCATCGTAAATCTGGGGCAGTATCAAAAAGCCATGGGTGTTTCTGGGAATGCCCACAGCAACACCCATTGCACGCCCCTTTAATGCAGAAAACTGCGCTAAAGGGAACGATACTTACAAGGCTGCATTAAGCCACGCAAAGTGGCTTAGTGCTGCCTGGTAAATATGTAGCAGCCCTCTGGCCACAGGAGCGTTGCAAAAAGGGATGCTCCACTGGCGCAGCCTCATCATAAATGAGGCCCATAATTTCTCAAAAATAGCTGAAAACCATCACCAAAATCCAAGACACTAAAATATTTACTCAAGCTGCAAAATTACAGTGTCAACAGGTACCACCTGCACCATCACCAGAAATTACGTTATAGTAAAAAAAACATTCATGCGGTTTTACATTTTATTGTCCTTCATCATTATAGCAGTTACAAATTAATTAGTAAATGACTATTTTACAAATCATGCAAAATTGTATATGATCACAGAATTGTCAAAACAGAAGAGCTTAGCTAGGTAGGTGACAATTCAAAAGTAATCCATATTAAGTGCATATAACAATGCAACCTCACAAGGTGTAGCAATAGGAGTGAGTGATTCTAATAAGTGTCAACCATGTCGGATAGCACTTCCCCAGTGAAATAATTGAATTGAGGCAGTTCCCACCTTCAGTTACTCTCACTTGAAAAAAAGGTTCTCTAATTTGCACACACCCTTAGTAAACTATATTATACTATAAAAAATATTAAAAGAACAATTTGAAGCATCACCAAACACGTCAAGGTGAATTCAAATCACAATCAAAACATAATATGCAAACAATATGCACATAAATAAGTCCAAAATATCCTGTAATATATATCCACAGTTTGCATGCATACCGAACCACATAAATAAATCTCCCATAGACATGCTAACAACAATAAAAAATAGGTGGGCAGTATGAACTCAAAAGTAGTAAAAATAACCTAAATTTGGTGTGTGTCTATAACCGCATGCAGACATTTCCTTAAAGCCTCACCAGTTTGTGCTTAAGTCACTCCTGTACAAAACCATCAAACCGTGTTCCCCATCCAGTCTAAAAAAAGCACAAAGGTTTCGGAAAGCCCTTACACCCCACCTTCAAGGTGAAGAATGTCCAAAGTAATAGAGATATAATCTCAAATTAATATAAAAATGTATCTCCAGCTTCAGAGTACACTGTAATCAAGTGAAAGAGAATATATACCTAATTCACTAATCAAATAATTAAAAGTATTTGACAGAAAGTGATATACAATAAAATTCCACTCACAAGAGTCCTCAGAGTTATTCTCAGATATATCACCATTAGTTAATTCCCGTGTATATAGGCTACAGTGCAAGCCCAAGTACTAAGCAGATTCTGTAATCGGAGAAAGATGGTTCTCGTGTAATAGTCCAGAATATCCTGAATTGCTTATATGAAAAATATATATCAAACATTTCCATTGTTCACCTGACCTGTAGTCCCCACCAGTTACCACATTTCAATCTGAATTTATACTGCATCCTACATGGGCACCATCTTAAAAGTGGCAAGTTTTAAACGTGAAAGAGAAGTCACTATTCCAACATGGAAAATTAGGTAGCCATTTTGATATGGTCAATCCACTATACAGCGGTTGTCACACCTTAACATCACACACCAGTAACCTGAATTATATCAAAAAATTCAAACAGTTCATTTACTCCCACGAACTGCAGTAGCCACCAGTTAGCACATCTCAATCTAAAAGTATACTACATCCTTTGCAAGTACCATCATTAAGTGGCAAGTGTTAAACGCAGTCACCATTCAAGCGCAGGAGATTGAGCTGCCATTACAAAATAGTCAATGCACTGTCAGGCGATTATCAAACCTTGCCTTCACACAACATTCAAAACCTCTATTTCACTATTGTACAGATAAAGCCAACATTTTTAGACAAGACAACCCAAAAGGCCATAGTTGTAGCCTCAAGTACAAAAAGGTCCCTGTCAGTTCCAACAGCTGAAATCCATGATGTTGAACCTTACTATCCCCCATTATGTTTGAACAGATATTAGGAAAAGCTTAAATAACAATTTCATAATCATATATACTCATGTAGAAAAATACACATATCAGTAATCAAAAACAAAAATTCAAAACAACAAATATAACATATGTTGCTACACCGTGATCATAAACAGGCAAACGTTAAAAAATGGAAAATTTGAGTGGCAGTTGGCTTATTCAAAAGAAGCCAAATTGTAAAGTTTTCAAAAACACTCTAATACTCCTCCTCCTGTGTAGTTCTTCACTAGTGCCTTACCATTGTAATCCAATATTACCAAACCGAAAAACCTAATCCATTGATATATAGTCTAGACATGACCAAGTTTGCATACATCTATTAAACAATTTGCCCAAATCATGAAATAATTCATATTCACAGCTGCAATATCATGACCATATGTATAAATAAGTAAAAAACAGAAAATATTTATAAACATCAATTACTCAAAAAGTAATTCCTGATCAATGTTTATACCTTTTTCAACAGCCCCAATCTTAAAGTCCACATTGACTCAGTTCTTCGTAAATGAATTCTCTATTTCCATGTCTTGGAGCTACAGGAATGTACTGAATACCATGAAATTTAATAGCATCCCGCAGATTTACAAAGCAAGTAAGACAATGAAGAGCTAATAAATATGTCCCATCTTTTTGTCTTATGGCTCTGAGGTGTTCCAGTATATGCATTCTTTCAAAGGTTTGATAGTGCTGCTTATATATACAAGTCCACATTTGCAAACAATTGCATATAAAGCATATTTGGTAGAACATGAAATATACGTATGTATCCAGTAAGTGATGTTAGTGTTATACTGAAAACCCGGTTTCTTATTGTGAGTGTATCAACACACACTACAATCACCACATTTGAAGTATCACTTGTTTTTCTGTGTAAGCCAGTTCACTTGGACTTTATTTGGAGGAAACTTGGACTCAAGCTGTGCATAATGTTAGTCTCCATCTAAACTTCATACTAGGTTTTTAGTAACCAAAATTGGCCATGTTACAATCACTGGTCAACATTTTCCAGTCACTATTATGAACTCTAGCATACGATGTTATAAGCCTCACAATATTTGTTTCATGCATTTTAGTCTATCAATGTATCCTCTATTTTCAGGGTTAAAGCTCTTTGGGAGGGCCTCTTAATCACATATTCATCATAACCTCTTATCCTGACTTATTCCTCTATGCCTCTAAGAGTATCCAGAAAAATATCTCCCTCACAACAGTTTCTCATGACCCTAACCATCTCTCCGTATAGAATGGCTTCCAACTGTGTCCTTTTTAAAAAAAATATTTTTATTTGTGCATAATAAACACTCATTTATATACAAACAATCATTGTAGATCATTGTCAAGAAATCATCACACATGTCAAAAAAATGAAAAGAAAGATAAAGTATAAGAATTATGCACATTTTATCCTTTTAATCCACCCACCCCCCCCACCCCTTCAGCGCTTCACCCCTCCCATCCCACCCATAAGGAGTTGGACTCATTCATTTAGCTAATGATTTCTCAAGCCATGTAGTTAGTGGTGCCCAGATTTTTAAACCTTTAGATCTGGCCCGCACTCCCCTTTTTGCATATATAGCCCTCTCAAAATTATAATTTGCCAGCAACCGAGAAAACCATTGATGATAAACAGGGGGGTTTGGGTCCAGCCACGCCAAAGCCAGGCATAATCGTAGTATTGCCATACTGATGAACATAAGTTCTTCTCCTTGCTGTCCTTGTATTTGTGAGTCTACACCAAGTCCAATCAGAGACGGGGAGAGAAGATAGCCAACCCCTAATACTTCTTTAAAAAAATTAGAGATTTCCTGCTTCAAACTAATTAATGAATTACACGAGCAAAACATATGATCTAAATCCGCCTGATATAGTGCACATCTAGGACAAAGAGTTCCTTTACCTGTCCCCCACTTAGAAATTTTTTGGGGGGTATAATAAAGTGAGAAGCAGGATTTATAATATTGTGCCTGAAGCCGAGCTGGAATTAAGATTTTCTGCGCCAGTTTAGCTGAATGAAAAAATAAGTTTTCCTGTATGCCTATTTCTATTTTCCATTTTGCTGCTCGTGCCTCCATATCATCTGGCATTAATGAGTTAAAAAAGCTATACACGTCCCTGATAGAGAGCAATCCATTTCTCCTTAATCTATCTATCATAAAGTTATTAGTAAAACCACTTGGGCCTCCTCCTTTTTTAGATATAAAATCTCGGATTTGAAGATATTTATAAAAATCTCTCCAGTCTAGATTATATGTCTCTTTAAGATTATCAAAGCTGACTATATCGGTTAAAGAGTAGAAATCGCCGAGTTTAGATAGTCCGGCATCACACCATCTTTTAATAATAGGGCCTTTAAAGATTTCCGGCAAATTAGGATTATTACTGATCGGTGTGTAATGACTCAAACGACCCAACCCTAACAATTTCCGGGTCAGTCTCATGATCCTATACCCGCCTATTAATGATTTAAAACGAACCTTCTTGTAATGACTATCGTTCACATACCTCCAAAGCCAACCCCATGCGTCTTTACCCATTATGAGTTCTATAGGTGTTGGTATTTCCTCCATATTGCTATCTTTTGGTTGTTCCGAGATCAAAGTTATATTAGATAATAAGGTAGTGGCCCAATAATATAATCTTATATTTGGTAAAGCCAGCCCTCCCCTGTTTCTTGATAAAGACAAAAATGTATATGCTCTCCTAGGCTTTTCATATGCCCAGATAAAGCGAGAAAATAGATCTTCAATTTTTTTCAAACAGATAGTGGAAAATTCTAGAGGAATTGCCCTTAAGAAATACAAAAATTTGGGGAAAAAAATCATTTTAATTATATTACATCTGCTGATGATTGATAAGTGTAAGTTGTGTAGCCTCATTAATTCAATTTTTGTTTTAGCGACCAGAGGGTCAATATTATCATCAACAATTTTATCGACGTTAGCTAGAATATCCACTCCAAGGTATGTGGCTTTTTCCACTTGCCTAATGTTGTTAACCATACTGACATTATTACAGACTATTTGAGTTTTAGTACTGTTAAGAGAATACCCCGAGAGTTGCCCAAATCTCACCGCCGCCGCTTCTAGCTCAACTATAGCTGCTTCAGGATCAGGGGTAACTATCGCAATATCGTCAGCGTAAGCCAAGGTTTTGGTTTTCCCACCCCTAGATGCGATAGATCTAATACTCCCGTTATTTTCCAATTGCCGCAGAAAGGGGTCTATATACAGAGCAAACAGCAACGGAGAGCTCGGGCAACCCTGCCGGGTACCCCTAGTTATTTCAAATGAGTCCGTAAAAGCACCATTTATGAAGAGTTTCGCACTGGGATGGAAATAAAGCATCTTAAAAGCAAGTGTTAGCTTTTTACCTATTCCAACCCTTGACAGGGTCTCCCAGAGATAAAACCAGGAGACCCTATCAAAGGCTTTTTCAGCATCCAGCAATATAAGTGCTGTTGGCTCGCCGGAAATATTAGCGGCGTCAAATAGTGAAATAACTCTTCTAATGTGATCAGTCGTGCCACGTCCTGGTATAAAACCATGTTGGCGAGGTGAAACAACCTTGTGAATAACAGCTGCTAAACGAGTAGCAAGAATTTTAGAATAGATTTTACTGTCAGCATTGATCAACGTAATGGGGCGATAAGAGCCGGGTTCTAATGGTGTTTTATGTTTTTTAAGAAAAACGATAATTTTGGCCTGTGTCCAGGATTGCGGTGGATTGCCCCCTTCAAATACATGCAACATTAACTGTAACATCCATTCTTTCAGTTGTGTAGCAAATGTTTTATAAAACTCTAAGGGTATGTTATCTAAACCTGTGGCTTTACCGCTGGGAAGACTATTAATACAAAGCTGAATATCCAGCCACTGAGGGAGTTCCTCAAGTTGCTGCTGTTCCTCTTGTGAAAATTGTGCCACTGGACTTTGATTAAGATATGAAGTAACATTACCCAGATGTTCAGGAGTATCCTCATGATATAGACTTTTGTAATAGGAATAAAATACCATACGAATACCGTCTGGATCTAGGGTTCTCCCTTTAACAGGATCATTAATCTCAGCTATTGTATTCCGAGTTATTCTTTGTCTTGCTCTAGTTGCCAGATGATGCCCTACCTGTTCACTACATTCATATGCCTTCTCACGCCACACAACTAGCCTATCTGCAGCTCTCTTGGCTATCGTTTCAAGAATTATTGACCTAGCTACCATCACTTTTAAATGTGCTTCTGAAGCGTCTCCGCCCTGCTGGAGTGCTAAAATCAAATCTTCTTCTGCGGCGGCCAAGCTACATTGCATATCCTTAACCAAGTGTAACCTTTCTTTATTCATAGTTAGCGAAAAGCTCAATGTCTCCCCCCGTATTCCAGCTTTAAATGTGTCCCAAACTATATCCAACCCAGCACTTCCTACATTCTCCTTAAAAAATTGGGGTATCCACTTCCTCATATGCTCACAATATTCCTCATTCAGCAATAACGAACGTTCAAAACTCCAGTTGGATTTACCCATATTTCCAGACCCCCACCCCATAAGTTCTATTATTAAAGGATTGTGGTCAGCTAATATGCACACGCATGAAGAATAGTACGTGATACTAAAAAAAAATCTAATCTTGCATGTTTATTATGTGGAAAAGAAAAATATGTAAAACCCGGGTCCATGGGGTTCTGCCAATTCCAGACATCAAAGAGTGCTTGTTCACAACATAGAGTCCTCAAGGCTCTAAAAACCTTGGGTTTCCGACCGTTATAAATCCACCCATTATCAAGGGCGATATTTTGGCTGGCAGGCAAATTTATATTTAAATCCCCACATAGGATTATGGGTATCGGCCAAGTAGCTAATTCGTTGTTTATATAGTCAAATACAGTTGGATCATCTAGAGTGCTACCATAAATAGTACAAATTGTGAATGGATCCCCATTATCCCTGCGACATTCTGTAATTACCCATCGCCCGTTCTGATCAGCTATTGTTCGAGTAAATTGAATAGCGCGATTAGATGTCAGAATTGCTACCCCCCGCGTTTTTGAATTCTGGGTCGTGGCCCCCACCAATGTATAACCAAGTGTTTCCAGCAAGTGTATCTGTGTTCTTTCTATATGCGTTTCCTGCATGCAGATAACATCAGCTTTCAACAGTCGTAGCCCTGCTGCTGTGTTTCGCCTTTTTTTACATCGTTAAGGCCACAAATATTAATTGACGCTATACGCAGTTTACTCATTAATGATAGCAGTCTGTAGCCATAAAAGAAAAATCAAAATATCCAACACCAACTCCCAGAGTGCCAACCCCTTCCCTCCTTTTCCCCCCCTTAACCCTAACCCAACCTGAATCCAACCCCCCCCCACCTATTACTGAGGTTACCTGGCGCAACCTGCGCCAGGATAATGGAGTCTGAGTGATCGTGACCCGTACCCCCCCCGTGGCCCGAACCTTCACCCTTCTCTATTATTATCCTGTAGAATTCAGAGTGATACCCCCCTTTCCTTTCTTCTCTTTCCCCTCTTCTGTTGCATTCTGGCCCAGAAAGAGATAACGGCAAAAGATCAAATCCTGTATCCGATATCCACATCACCTAGTGAAAAAATTCTTCATAAATCTTATTTTGTCTAAAAAAAAAAAATTCCCCCTTTTTTTTTTTGTCTTATTTTATCTTATTTATGGCTTGTAATCTCTTGCAAATACTCTTGAGCCTGAATTTCGGAGGCGAAGCTACGCGTGACTCCCTTAAATATGATTTTTAGACGTGCAGGATTCTGGAGATAGACTGTAGCACCCAATTGTTGAAATGGCGCCACTCCTGCGATTCACCTTCCTTTCCCGCGTCTCAGGCCGAGTAAAAAAGGTAATACCATTAAATTCTTTTTTGTTTGCAGGCCTTGCAAGATCATAGAGCAGCTGTCGAAGGAGAAAATTACCAAAGTAGATCAGCATAACTCGTGGGTATTGTGAGGAGGAGGACGAGGTAGATCGTTTAGAGAGTATTAATGGAAAGCGATGAACTCGCTGTAGTTCCTTATACCCAATCCCAAGAATGTAAATCCGGGAAGGCTCCTTTAAAGAGTTTAATCATGAAAGCCTTAGGGTCATTCCCCTCCACTCCCTCCGGGATGCCAAGAACGCGAAGATTGTTGCGACGTAGTCGATTTTCTTACTCCTCACTTTGAGCATAAGATCTTTGACAATGCCATCATGTTCCAATCCTTGTGTTTTCAAGATAGCAGTGTCTTTCTCAAGGTTTTCGGTGCGTACCTCAACTGAAGCCATACGATCTGCAATTTCGATGCACGTCTTACCCACTTTCCTTATGGTGCCTTGAAGTTTCTGAGTTGCAAGACGCGATCTTTGACTATCAACCTTGACCTCCTCTTGAAAATTCTTAATAGATTGTAGCACTTCTGTCAAGGTGGGTTCCCCTTTTGAAGCAGTTGCCCCCTCAGTGGTGTTTCCTGGGGGTGTATAGTTCTCTCTTGAACACATCGTTGACTCTGTCAAAGCTGATAATTGAGAAGCCGAGTAGTCCCATCTGAGATCCATCGAGCTACCCTGATCTAAAATCTCGCATTTCTTATGTCGACTGGGTCTTTTTTTCAAGAATTATTTCCCCTGCGTGGAGGCTTTCACAAATAGTTCTGAGTCTGTGCTGCTACCCCAGTTTTGGCTTCCATCTTCACTAACAATGGATACACTTCCAGCCGAGATTTCAGATTCATCTGTAAGTGAGTAAAATTTATCCGTGTTATCAGGCGTTTTGGGCGGGAGAGCCAGCATATCCTTATTTATTAAATTGCTTTTCTCTGTAGCAATAGCACTATACATTTGTGGATTTGATAGGTCATCAATGGGACAAGGTATTAATAGTTTATAGCTGTTGTCTTCCAGAGCAGTTCCCACACTGATAGCTGGGCTAGACTGTGAGATCGGTGCTTTACTAGCCATTGCACTTTCTAAATGCAGCGCAGATTCCTTGAAACCCATCTGATCAACCGGGCCATCTGTTTGAGCCATTTCTCCCAGCACCACAGCATGCGTTTTCTGATCAATTGGAGCAAATATATTATTAATGAGTGGTTGTCCATCCTGCAAGTTTTGACCTCTATCTGTGCTTTTAGAGTTCTTCCTTTGTATTTTTTTTTGTTTGACTATTCGTTCAGTCTTTTCTATAGAGCTAGCTTTTTCGTTTTGTTCCCTATTTCTCGCTCCCCGTGTGTCAAGACGCTTCTGGCGGCTTTCAGCTACTACTGGATTAGGCTGAAAAGGTTCTTCCCCCTGTGGACCTGCCAGTAAAGGACTTTTGCCTTTGCTCGCTTTTGCTCCCCGCCCTGCCATCCTTACTTGATCAGAATACTGGATACAGATACAATGTATCCTAGCTGCTGTCCGGGAAACACCGCCACTCCTGCGATTCACCTTCCTTTCCCGCGCGCACGGCAGGATTCTGTAGATTGCAGAGCACACAGCCAATGCCACGGAAGGATCCCGCCGCAGAGCCGCAAAACCAGAGGATGCAGGAGCGGAACGAACCGGGAGCACAGCAAGCCCGGGGAGATTCCCCAGCACTGCAAAGACCAACACTTGCACGCCTCGCCCGGTGATCATCGGACACTGACGGTATTACAATTGCTCCATAAATCTAGTTTAGAGGGACAGGACTGTTTTTCCTCAAGTTCGAAGGACCGGACCAGCGGAGCAGCAGCAGCGGCGGCTACTCAGACGCCATCTTGCCTCGCTTCCAACTGTGTCCTGGTGTGAGCGTTGCTGGCTTGTAATAATGCATTGCATGATGTTTCCATCCTGTAAAGTTTTCTCTCAATCTTATTTCCTTTTTATGTAGATCTCTACATCCCAGAAACATATTCTCTCAAAATCATAGGGTAATGTAAATTTTGATTGTAAAACTTCTTGCTGAGGTATGCTGTGAATTGCATCAGTTGCTCAACTGAGCCAGTCTGAATCATAAGTGTGTCATCTGTAAAGTGACCCCAGAAAAAAATATAATCAATCCAAGAAGAAACGCCAGGGCCCCAGACATGACTACCCTCCTACCACCCCATAATGAGGCAGGCGTACAAAGGCTCTAATCGAGAACTCATAGAAGTCCAAGTCCTTCATTACTGTCTATACCAGTCCTTCCCATAGAGGAACACATATTTAATCAAAATCAATTCAGCCATCTCCAACAGCATACCCATAAGCTCTTAAAATTTCTGCTCTTTTCTTGAGATAGAATTCTAGGGCTATCAAACAGCACTTGTGTTCAATGTTCGTATACAGTGATACCACATCTAAGGTAAGTAAAATCAACGCAGGTTCCATATAGAAATCACTCAAAATATTAAGCACGTTTTGTGTCTCTAATATAAGACAGGAGATTAATTACATGTGATCTCCAGAACAATCTACATATTGTAATAAATGTTCTGTTGAGCCATCAATTCTAGAAACAATTGGTCGACCGGGGGGAAATGGCAACTTTTTGTGGACCTTAGTCAGTGTATAAATACATTGGCACCGTGGCTTGTGTACTTTCAGGTATAAATTCTCATCCTTGTTCTAAAGTTGTCTATCCAACCACATGTTTGATTTGATAGTGATGCTTTTTGTAATGGCGCATATAGGGTCACTATTAAATATTTCATATTTGCTATTGTCACTCAATTGCGATAGGATCTCATCATTATAGTCCATCATATTTATGATAACAAAATTTCCACCTTTGTTTGCTTCTCTAATTGTAACCACTGCCTTCTCCCCTGATGTATTCCCAAGCAGAAAGCATATTTTGAAAAGCAGCGCTAGTTCCTTTAAAGATAAAGGACCGCTTCTAAAAAAAAGTATCCCATTTGGAAACGATAAACACAGCGCAGCTAATCTGCTATCTCTTGCAGGCCAATATCCCTCTATTTGTAGCCAATCACATAGGGTCGCAAATACCGACCTCCTAATTAATACTCTTCAGGCTGGTCCGTCTGTGACCCTCTGCGACTTGAGACTTTTCACGAGACCTAATAGTACATATGGCACTTTGCACGATAAGAGATAGGTTACAAAAAGTTGGTTAGCAATTTGCGCATATTTTTGCAACTTGTCTCATAGTTCACGCAGTTCAAACGCCCAACAGATGCATTTGAAAAACAAACAGGAAACATACAGAACTTACAGTCTCCATCAAAATCTGTTTTTCGTTTGGCCTCTAGATTGCTATTTGTGCTTTTATTCCTCTGTCCTTGAACAGTTAATGTTCAATACAAAATTAGAGTTTTTTTCTAAAAGTTGAACTCCTCCATACACTTCAGAGCTGTTATGGCTCAAAGGTAAAAGGAGAGCCCGTTTTTTCACATTAAGTAACCACTAATAATCAAAACACGAGCAGGTGTTCAATCTGAATTTACTGTTGTGGAGAGAAGCAGTTGGAGGCCGAGTGTGCCTGTTGTATGAAAAGGGCCTTTGTGTAAAATGTGCTCTTATTTTTCTCATCTGGTCCTATCTGTAAGCTTCAAATGACATGGTTTACATATGTAATGTAAAAGGGATGCCTTTTGCCACTTACTGTACATAGTATTATTCTCTTATTATTTATTTGCTCTTGATATCCCCAGCAAGTATCTCTAAGCTAAATAACATCTTATTTTTCTGCAGACCTAAACAAAGAAAAATTATCGTACTGAAGCAGATAGATCCATGCAGGATGTTCAGCTTCAATAAACTATGTCCTTGCTGTTGCCGGAATTTATGAAAATGCAATGCAAATAAACACCTGTAAGAACTGTTTAATAAAAAAATCCGATTTTAAAAAGAAAATATTGTGATCACAACAAAATGACAGTGACAGACAGAGATATTACCTAAGACTAGTGTTTTATTTTCGGAAGGCATAAGATGTAAACATAATTTACAAGCAAAAAGTGGAATTCAAATATTTTAGACAGCCACAACTCAAGACCAAAGGAAGACTTAAGTTTGATTTCTCAGTAACAACACCAAAACTGGTCACTTTTTATAATTCCTAAACTTAAAAATAGCTTAATGCATTCTAATAGCAGAAGTATTCATCTTTATTGTAATATTTTATCCCTAATACTGTATTAAAGAGACCCACAAATAAAAACCACTCTTTCTTCTAAGGGTTATGGTTACCTAACAATGAGGTAGATTGGTCAAGTGCAAGCCTTCAAACAATAAAATGGTTTTAAGATATAGAACCTAAAGATCCAAATCATGTTTTAATAAAAAGAGAAAAAGAGCAACAACTAAATGTAATAAAATTGGGAAAAATGTTCCCACGGGAATCAATGTTACAGAACTATTCAGTATAAAATAATATGCGAAAGAACTTTTCAAATGAATACTAGGCTCATTATGAGTTTCAGGGAATTTTCATGCAGTAATATTTCACCTGATAAATATCCATACTGTGGGGTGCAGTATTTACCAAGTGTAGTGTTAATGCCCTATTACTCATGGTAATCTTCATTACACCTGGTCCCGTTGTCCTCGTCCAACTCATTGTTTGTGGAGATAACCATCTCCCAGACAGAAAAAAAGAACAGTGGAATGCTGGGAACCTAACCCCACCCCCTCCCACTGATAGAACGTAACCAGCACTCACCCAGCATTCCGCCTTTACTACCAAACCAACAACAGGAAGGCCGGCCGTCCGGGAGGGAGGAAAGGGCATAATGAATTGAACGAGGACAACGGGACAAGGAGTAATGAAGATTACCGGTAAGTAATAGGGCATTACTCCCAGGCCCCTCCAGTCCTCATCCCATTCATTACTTGTGGAGCATACCAAAGCCAGAAACCTGGCCTTCCAAACCCCCAAGCCCACCCAGGATACAACACCGAAAGCAGCATCCCTAGCAAAGCAAAGGGAGAACCGCAGGAACAACCGGCAGGAGCACACAGCCCACAAAGCACCCCACCAAGCCGCAGGATCGTACCCCCAGAACAGAACCGCCAAGGAATCACCAGAGGCCGCCAACAACAGAAGGACAGCGAGGAGGACACACACGGAGGAAGACCCAAAGCGGTCAGACACAGCAGCAAGCCAGGAACAGTCCAACAGGGACATAACCAAGGACCAGAAACCAGGACTCCGGAAAGCAGAAGGTGCCAGCGGCACCAAGGAGGCAGCCAACCAGAGAAAAAAAGGACAAGCAGGGCACCCAAGCACCCACCAATGCCAACCCCAAAACCGCAGAGCGGAAGGGAGCCTGCCACAAAGGAAACCAGGCAAAGACACACCAAGGCCAGAAAGGAGGCACACCAAAGAGACTTCAAAGGTGAAGCCTCAGAAGGGAAACACAGACAGAAGCATCCAAACCACCAAAACAACCGGCACACATGGAGGAACAGAAAAGACGAAGCCCCCACATGGCATAAAAAACCCGAAAGGGCACCCACCGGGCCAAAAGGCCGACAAGCCTAGCACCACCGAGCAGCCACACAGACTCAGCAGCAGAACCAACAGATAGCGTGCCCAAGCAAGAACTGAAGGAACGCCCCCCAAAGCCAAGAAGACACACAACCAACCCCAAAGAAAGCCGAGGGGAAGCAAGGGAAGACTCCACAGTCGCCACCCTAACTAGGCACAAAGGACGAAAGGGCCAACCACAGGACAAACTCCAACACCACCGGGGAGACCTACCGGAGACCAACCCAAACAGAGGAGAGGGTCAGCCAATAGGGCAAAGGCACACCCATAGGACCAACCAAGGGCAGTGCCATACAGACCAAACCAGGAAGGGAGGAAGCACCAACCAAGAGCCAGCCCTCACCAACCAGACAGACCCGGCCACCAGAGAGCTTAGAGGACACAGTCACCGAAACCCTCAGAGGATGACCAGGTCCCAGGGCAGGAACGTCCAGCGCAGACACTGGGCAAACACCAAGTACCCACACAGGGAGCAGGAGCCCAGGTACAGGCCAAGAGGCAAAAGCCGAGGCACCCACTACAATGCCAGGGACACTGGGACACAACACCCAGAACCCAGCCACGGCCAGAAGAAAGCAGGCCGCTGGACCAAAAAAGAAAACCAGCTGCTGAAAGACCACCTAGGAGGACTAGGCAGCCAGAAACACCCCCCAACCAGACAGGAAAGACAGGGGAAGAGCAAGAGGCCAGAACCCAGCCCAACCCAACACCCTACCAGGAACAAGGCCCGTGACAGGGCCTAACCCAAGGAAAGCCAAGGGATGGACACCACCGGATTGAACCAGGGCCTGGACACAAGAAGTCCAGAGAACCAAGAGCGGAGTGAGGCAAACCCCCAAGGCCAGCGAGACCAGGGCAACAATCCCAAAGACAAAACAGGCACAACAGGGAAGATCCCACCCCAAACAACACACACCAAGGAGGACACCGCAACCACATACCCGAGGGTCGACCGAAGGAGGAAAAACAACAGCACCAGCAAAGATGTAACCAACAGCCACCGGAGAAGAGACATACACCGGACAACACAAACAGCGAACTGCCACCAGACACCCCCGAATCAACCGACAGGACAAGGGCCAGGGAGCTTCTTGTCATCCAGGAACAAGGAGGGAGGAACCCCCCCAACCGAACAACCAGCCGACCAACCAGCCCAGAGAACAAAGGACCACACCACGGGACCACCCCAAGTGAACCCCAGCACCAGTTGCAGAAGGGCTAAGACCAAACCCCACTACAGCACCAGAGCAGATGGAGACACAGACAAACACCGGTCCCAGAGTAAAAATGGCAGGAAACAAGAACAAAGCCAGGAAAACAGGAACAGAAGAGACAAACAGGGTGGCCAACAGCCCAACCCTGCAGACACCCCCACAGGACCCGAGAAGCCTGCCCACCGAACCACAGACAAGCCAGCAAAAACAGGAGGCACCCACAGGCCCGGAAGCAGCGGAACAGGGTCAACAGCCACAACCCCCAACCACCTAGGGGAGAGAGAAAGTTGCCAGAACCAGCCAGAACCAGGCCACTAAGGCAACAGAAAAAGGCATGAAAACGGGGTGGAAGCCTAGTAGCCCGCACCGGCACACTAAAGCCACAACCCAGCCCACACTTGGAGAGGGCAGGAACAGAGGAGACACCAAAAGGAAAGGGCAAGGAGGCCATACCAGTCCATTGCCAGGCATAGAACCGCAAGACCACCAGAAGGCCCAAAAGACCCACCCCCAAGCAAGGAGCCACCAGACCAGGGAAAGGGAAGCCAGAAGGCACACTGACAGAAACCCAAAAGGCGACCACCAAAGCCTCAAGGATGGAGAAAGCCCCGCCCTCCACAACCAGGAGACAAGGGCAGGGAAGGGACGGCCAACCCAACCGGCCCAGGTCCTGAGGGCCCAACAAGGGGACAACGAGGCCACAGAAAACAGAAGCAGAGCCAAGGCCCCATAACTAGATGCAGCGACATCAGAATGAAGGAAGAACGAACCTGGAGGGCATAGAAGTACACAACCCACCAAGGGAGCAGACACCGGCAGAGGGCCTTGGCAGAACCGGACCCAAGAAGAACCATCAACAGCAAGGCCTACCAGAAGATCAGGCCGAGCAGAGACACCAGAGAAGGTGGGCAGAAACCCCAAGGGACCAAACCCAAACTGCAAGAACAGGTCCCAAGCTGAAAGAACAAAGACCCAGCCACCACCGCAGGGACCAAACCCTGGCCACAGTGACACCAGAGACCCAGCAACTAGAGACGCAGCCGCAGAAGACAGACAGCCAAAAGGCGGCCGCCAGAGGTCAGGACCTGACACCTCCCCCCAGAAGGGAACTTGAGGCAAAGGAGCCAGCCACCACCAAAGAAGAAGGCGTAGGTGACCCACCCACTCTCCAGGCACCAAGCAAGGCAGAGAGGAGACAGAGCACAGAAAGTTCAAAGAACCCGGACATCACTGACAAAGCATCCAGGCCAAGGTGGGGAAAAGGAAACTGAAAGCGGCACTCACACACGGGGCCGGCAGATGCCAACACTCACTGGCAGCCCCGACAGAGCCCCCGCCCAGCCAGCTGAGGCTTGAACACCAGCCAAAGTGCCTGGACACACAGCAGAAAAAAACCAAGAGAAAAACGCTATGCAGTACTCACCATGGGGCTTTGAAACTCAGCAGGAACCCAAAAAAATGCCCCCAGGAGAAACAGCCACGCCCACCAAGACTGGCACGCTTGGACAGAGACCAGCAGAGCAGCTCCCAGACACCCAGAAGCTTGGCAGAACTGGAGCAACCTGGAACAGATTACAGCAGCCCCAACAAAGCCCCCCAGCCAGCCCAGGCATGCACCACCAGCCAATGTGCCTGGGCACAAAGCAGAATAAAACATAGAAGAGAAACTGCTATGCGGTACTCACCATGGGGGATGAACAGGCAGTAGGAGTCAAAAAATGCCCACAGTACACCCAGGCACACCCACCAAGAGAGGCACTGCAGGACAAACGCTGCCAGAACTTCTCCGAAACACCGGGAAGCGGAGCACCCCCAACACAGCACCAACCTGCAAGCAGCCACAGCGACTGCCTATCGTGCCAGGACAGGCCGAGCGAGCAAGGGAGAGATTGGCCAAAGGAGAGGCCACCCACAAGCCGGGAGAAGAACCCGGAGGAGCACAGAACACCCCATGTCAACATGACTTCCACCCGGCCCGGCCTTAGGAAGTCATGCAGCCAGGACCCGGAACTCCATAGAAGCTGCGGCGCACCAGTGGCAAAGGGCTGGCATCCGACCAACGCGCCTTCCGGCAAGCCCGGCAGGCCGGGAGGCACAATCAAGCCTTCAAGGTAAACCCAGCAGACCGACGCCCCCAAGAGATGCCACTCCCGCCCGGCAGGAGCAGCAACAGCAGCCCACGTTCCATTCTGTCGGCAGACAGAAAAAAAGAACAGGCGGAATGCTGGGTGAGTACTGGTTAAGTACTACCAGTGGGAGGGGGTGGGGTTAGGATCCCAGCATTCCGCTGTTCTTTTTTCTGTCTGGGAGATAGTTATCTCCACAAGTAATGAATGGGACGAAGACTAAAGGGACCTGGGACTAATGCCTGAGTTTTATTTCCACACCTTAGAACATGGGATAATGCAGTATTACAGCATATTTCCTCCAGATCCAAGGTGTGAAAAAACAGACTACAGGGGTTTTCCCACACAAAATCAGCTAGGTGTTTCCTGGTGAAAAACGTGTTCCTAAAAATCCACAGATGTTGCAATATTTGCACCTTTTGGGACCCACCGCAGTTTGAGGGAAACTTCAGACAACATTGGTGAAGGGACAAGTAAGTTTTGTGGACAGAAATGAGCACAATGAAATGGACCAAATGAAGGCAATAGAAAAAAACAATTGTGACTATGATGGCATGTCCCTGTTAATTAACTTAATTAAATTATCTATACAAAATATAATTAAATGAATGGAGGATGGCTTTGGGTTTCACCCCATACAATAATTTGAAAAATTAATAATTATAGTTGAATACGTTGTTTACATATTTCTAAAATGTATATTAAAACAACAGTTAATTGAATACAAGGGTGAGCAGTTCCTGGGACAGGGAAAGGTGGTCAGGTCAGTGGAGAAGCCTCCAATTGGAGTAAGTGCCCTCACACACCCCGAGAGGTGTCATGCTTAATCATCTGGGCGTGCTCCTCGTCGGGCTGGCGCTGCAATTCCCGACGGGCACCCACGAAGGGGCTCTTTGGCAGAGTTCTTTTTCTGATAAAGCCGTTGGGTGAGTGAAGGTATATGGACTGTGATAAGTAGTGTAGTGGAGTTAAAGGGGTGGTTAAAATAGGTTTAGTGATGCTGGATATTACTAAACTTTATTGATGGGGCTCACTAACCTAAATAAAATCAGTGTAGCTCATGTGGAAGGCAATGGTCCTATAGAGCATTCGTGTTGTGAAGTTGCGTGGTCAACATGTTTCTAGCCTCATCCAGCCCCTAAGGGGTCTATTGGCAATTCATCAGGACCAAGAAAGACACTACTGCGTGACTGGTTCTTCAAGAAGTACAGGTAGTTCAAGTAACCAGCCCTGCTATGCTTCACAAGGCTAAATTTACCTTGCTTCTTGGAACGACCTGAAAGAGAGGGAAGGGGGACAGAACACACATAGGACAAACACACAGCTTGTTTTTGAAAAATTGGTAAAACATTGTTTGCAAACACAATGAGGACAAGTAAAATGGCGGCAGCAAAGTTTACTAATAGTGTGTGTAAGAGGAACCACTGGATCATGATTGCGGTTATAAAAGTACAGCAATCCAACCCTCATTCTGCTACTTCTAAGTGCTGATCTGATTACAGCATAGCAGAAAATAAAACCTATTTGGAGTTTCAGGTGTGGGACTTGCCCGCATATCTATTCGATAAATAGGGCCTCTGTTCAATGAAATAGCAAGGTCTGGTATTGATGTCTCATGAGACCATCTGCACTAATAGCTCTACTAGCAAAGGTTAACTCTCTCCCATCCTAGTAGCCTTTAACTTGGGCAGCAGATATAATTTTTACCTCATATCCCAGTGTTGCTGGCATAGAGATTCCCCTCTACCATCACACGTTGTGCTTGGTTTTATAACCTTATTGATTGCTATTGAAACTCTTAGCACAAACAATTAACAGAAAATAGCCTGATGGCCCTTCACTTATTTTCATTCTTGAAAACTGTGTTCTTTTGAATAACAACAACAAACGAGACGCATAAGGTCTTATCCACAAATGTAAACTTACACTTTTTTGTTTGCTATTCACTAAGGTATTTATGGAGTCCTATCTTTATGACTACAGAGTCTCCAGACACAAAAAGAAAGGACATTCCTATCTTTTTATGTGCAGATATTCCGCAGTCCTAGAGATAAAACTTGTAAAACACCTTTGAGAATAACAAACAATCATAAACTTGAACAAAAGGGTAAGTTTATCTTTGTGAATCAGGCCCAAAGTTGTCAACCTTCTTGAAACCCTTAGAAGTTAATTACAGACTACTGTAACAGAACGCAGTCAGCATTTAGAGTAAATACTATGAATATATTCATGTAAGCTTGATTATCACTTTGCAGAACATAATAATGTAAAATAAATGTGCTTTGTATTAATCACATGTATTCAGCATTCTGCTAATCATAGGTACACTTCTGATTGATTGACTGCCCCATGTAATTCGAGCAGGGGAATACCCAGAGTAGAAAATACATTAGATCCATAACACTACCGGATTTCACATTGCTGGCTTTGGAATGGGACCTGAGAGTATATATTATGCTTAGTGATAAGCCTGTTGTGCCAAGAGCCTCTTCTGTGGCTCATTTACAATGCCCCATCACCAAGTGTTAAGTCTCGTCTCCAGTCTGTGCCTTTTACTCAATAGGCATAATATTTACCATCTTTCAATAATTCTACGAAACAAGGGATGGTGAGCCTTGTGAAAAATAGAAAATCCATCTCAACTTTTCTCAGAGCAATTGAGTGAAAATAGGGCGCTAGTATTGCTACGAACATTAGCTCTTTACTAAAAAAGGCTGTTTAACTGTTGATAGTTTCACACCAGCTCAAATTCATGTGCTTGTAGCAACAACTGTAGAGCAGGAATCTGGATGTTTAAGGGAGGGAAAGGTCACAGTCTTGGTTCGAGCTGCTACTGAGATCCCACACAATCTGAGCATTGGATTCGCAATATTACGCCCATCAATCTCTGTCTCAACATGTTGTAACTTGGCTAAGCAAAATTACTTAATTTCAGAGACATGCAAAGGTATGTTTAGACACTAATTACCACAAAAATGAGACAGATCACATCTCAGATGTTATATTATAATGACAACAATCTCGGTGAGAATGCATGGTAAATATCCATTCAATTAAAGCCAATGTGTAAAGGCACATATCTTAGAAAACACTTACCAGTCTCTCCTCTAAAAGCCAGTGTATTGGCTTTGCAAATGCTTTCTTGATTGTCAGTCAAATGCAGGGCTAGACAAGCCTTTAATTCCACTGGGTATTTCATCTGTGAGCTGAGGCCCTAGGAGGCTGGTTTTGAAAGCCCAGAGCCACCCCTGGTGTCTTTGTCACTTTCCCCTGCTCCACAAGGTTAATTGTAGCAGGCATAGAGAGTCTTCAAGAGAGAAAGAGGGAGAGAGAAATAAAGGGAGGGAGGAAGAAGTAGAAAGAAGGCAATCAGAGAGTTAGAAAAGAGAGAGAAGAGAAGGAAAGAAAGAGATAGAATGAATGGATATAAACAGAGAGATAGCATGAGGAGACAAAGGGAGCAGGGCAGGATTGAACATTTTTTCCAGGGATTGCTTTGGTTCCTCAGTGCGGCCCTGGACACATGCGTGTATCATGATGCATACACCCACGTGCATTGTGACACATGCACAATGTACATCGTGACGCATGCATGTGATGATGCATGGCAGCAATTTTTAATTCACTACCTAACAAGGCAGCAATGATAGCATGGTAAAATTGAAAGTTAAAGAAAGTTAAAAAATAGTGTGCACCATTGGGGCGGCAAAGAATTGTAATGGAGTTTACAGATATATATGGGTGTACAAGTATTTGAAGACCTCTATCTCCCTTGAAATCTGGCTCTCACAAGTCAAGAGTTATGATTCTTTATTCCTGGTGAGACAGAAGTGCCTGGGTTGCGATCCATGCAATGCTTGACTCTCAGTCCAGGAGGGCATACTATAGCTTGAGAAAATGAAGCTCAGAATTATCAGAAATTACAATTTTTGACATTTTCCTTTGTTTTCTTTGTTTTCTGAATAGTCTCAACCAAACTTTCTCAACTTTTTTCAAACCAATGTAGTATCTCCAATGTTGCACATGCACTGAACATAATAAATTCTGCTGGTGTCACCAATCTATGCGACCAAGGGCAGGCAATGAATGTTTTCCATATCAACAATAAAATGTGTTTTTTTAAATTAAATTACTTGTATATTAAAGTAGTGAAGGAACATTAGACAACATGATGAAGTCAATGTTTCTTACCACCTAGTCATTAGAAAACCCTTTAAAAATGAAAAAACATGAAAGAATGTGCAGAAAACCAAATGACCAAAAAAAGCTTTCACATATATGTACGTTTACACATAACTGTAGGCATATTTGTAAGTATACACACAGTAGAAACATATATAATGCGCATACACACACACACATGCACATAAGTATTCACATAATTAAGTTTGCCTGTATCACTTTCTTCTCAACTTTAATGAATCCCTACAATACTGCTTTTAGCTATAAAGCCTGTATTGCTCAGGTTTTATTAATTTGAATTAACCTCTCTGTTAAGTAAAGTGAAGTGCACTTATGTGTTTTAGGTACAGCAGCGCTATGGAAAAATTTGAAATACATTGAAATAAAGGGACATATACATTTAATGGCTATTCCTCCTAATCTGGGGAGAGACACAAAGAGCCATTTTAGTGCTCCTCAAAAAAGGTAATGGCAAACGAAGTCAACTCTGGTGTGGAATCCTGCTCTCTGTGCTTAACGCGCTAATGTTGAATCATTGCTTCCTGTGCTGCTCTACAAGGATCATCTGCAGCCAATTCGGACACTGCTGTCTGTATGGGAGAGTCATTCGTGCAAGAGTTTGAACCACATGCCCCATATCATTGCAGATGGAAAGGGCAAAGCCATGGGAAAGGTTCTTAGCAAAACCACAAACGGAATGTGCAGGACTCCAGGATGAGCCAGTTAGTGGCATGTTTCACTGATATTTCAAGCCCTATCAGGCAAGCAAATAGCTGATTCCATAATTTGATATGACATAAAACAAAACGTAGAATAAAGAGTGGTTGCATTGATATATAACTCACTGCTTCTACAACAGCATGTTATATCTGTAGATTATTTACATATGTGGTCACTACTGTGTAGTCATAGTGAGGGCCACGTTTCCATAGGAAATTGATATATTTGGCTTGCTCATAACTTTGGTGCCGTTTGATGAATGTTCATGACACTTTGCAAAAAGATCTCATCCACCTCAGCTCCTGCCTGGGGGGGGGCGTCGAGACAAAGGGGGTGGGGGGGGTAGATACAGAAAAAACAGCTGAATGAAATTACACCAAAAGTAGCAGAAAGCTATATCTTTATTCTAAATACATGCTTTTTATGATTTGGTGTAAATGTATTTAGCACTATATAAACAAAGAGGGGGGACACAGGGAGCTATTGGAAGGTCCAGTCACTCGTGCTCCCAAAGTAGACACTTTAAATAAATTAGAGTCAAAGTTCCTATAGGTGAAAAAAGGCTGAGAGAAAAGGGAAGAATAACTGAAGTCGTTCTACTACTCTAGGAATGGGGGACAGTGTGTCCTTATCATGATGCCCTATCACACCCTGAAGGATGTCATGCTTCATCATTGGGCTGGTGCTCCTCGTCGGGCCGGCGCTGCAATGCTCTATGGGTCCCCCGAAGGGTCACTTTATCGGAGATCTTTTTGATAAAGCCGTGTGGGTGCGTGGGGGTAAGTGGCAGTGAAGTCCTAAATGTGTGGTTTAAAAAATGACTGGAGGGGATATAGGAATTTTATTAGAAGAGTAAACCCTCTGTCATTGTTAAAAAAGTGCGAAGAAATTAGTGGTGCTGTGAGGGGTGTTATGTCCCTCTGTAGCTAGTTTATGTAGTATGTCCTTAAAGGAAATACTTTAGGCCAACATGTTTCACGCTATTTGGCGGTCTCTGGAGGAGATCCAAAGTGCTTCTTCAGGACCAATCAATACAGTTATTTAGAAATGAAAAAAGTAAAGTGCATCCAGTGGCCTGAATTAGTCTAGTGCCACTAGGGAAGTCAAGGAGTAGTACTCTGGAACGACAAAAGTAAGAAAGTACAATAGTGTTAAGGGTATACTTGAAAATTAGTAACATTATATCTGACCTGAATCTCCCATTGGGTGGCCAAGTGCTCGTGATAGTCTGCATCATACCTTTAGCAAGCGATCAGTGTGACTATGAGTGAGCTCTGAGAAACAGCATACACACATTTGTATAGCAAGACAAACAAAGAGAATAAATGTGTTCTTTTTTGTCCATGGCATGCGTGTCAAATTGATAGGGTATACGTGCAGGCACTCTCTTATCCGTATAGATGTGCTGCCATGGTTGCCGTAGCGGCTATTGTGCATGTATTAATAAACACATACTACAGTTAGGTAATCAATACCGCTAGGGCCCCCCATTGATGGCAAACCTCAAATCACTGTGTGAAAATCGCTAAATGGTAAATATTCTCACCCCTTGGAAACGGGGATATTGCCCCATGAGAATCGGTCTGTGGGTCACTCGAGACCTGGGGGGATAGAGATGTGGCAATAGTGGTATAAGTAAAAAAGGTAAAAGAACAGCAAAATCATATGCCAACCTCTCGCTGCTCTTGCTCAGCAAACTACTCACTGTTGCTCGAGGAATAAGGAGCCGTTGCACCTGTTGACCCACGCCGTCTCCGCTGGTACAGTGAGTGTGCCATTGCTTCATTTTTATAGGATGGCGGGCGTTTCCGGTCATGTGACTAAGTACTGAGTCATGTAGCTGATTGCTAAGAGGCTATGTTGAAAACTCTGGCATCTTGGAACGGGTCTTTCGTATTGTGTTAGTGTTTCTAAACGAGACTGATAGCATCTTGATGGAGTATGAGTACTTTGCAGACTAGGTCAGTGTCTATGTGTCTTCATTTCTGTAGGTCTTAGCCTCGTTACTTAAGTGGATGCTTATGATAAAATGTGTAGTTGCTTACTAGGGATTTTACACTTTTTTGCGGTCGCCATCTTTGAATGGTATATTATTTTTTTGAAGTCTTTGCATCATTCTTCGTATTCTTCATGGTTTCGTTGGGGGATTATGGGACACCTTGTTATTGGTGGGGTCATGTGTGTGTCAATCATGGCGAGGTAAAGAGTGCATATTGTCATTGTTTCGGAAAAAAGTGTAGTGTTGAATTGGTCCAACAATGACCTAGGTTACAATTAACAGCCAGATATGGTTATGTCAGTCCTTGCCAAATCATTCTTGCAAGTGCTTTCGTAAGTCACTGTTTTGAAGGCATATTGTGTGGGACAAAGACAGGGCCAGCATGTACAGGTAATGTAGGCAGATGTTATAATAGAGGATGTTTATGAGGTAGCGTTATCAACAAACATGACTGTGCAGTGTGACCTCATGTTATTGGGTAAATGTCCACGATTTAGGTGGCGTCTACAGAGAGATTCAGTGGGGTCATAGTACCTCGATCCAAGGGATCTCATCATTGAAGCCCCAGATGTTAGTCTGTAGACGGTGGACCCACCTTTGCTCTTTCTGGAATAACGTCCTAGCACTCCATAAGGGATTGGACTCTATGATCGTTCAGTTGACTTGCTCTGGTGTGTGTCCTTCCTCAATGTAGTGAGTGCTCATTTTAGTTGTCCCCCGTTTGCAACGGATGTTGCTTCTGTGTTCGTTAATCCGTATTCTCACAGGTCTAGTGGTCATCCCCACATAGACAAGGTTGCAAGGGCACTTCACCATGTATACACAATTTTTAGTATTGCAGTTAGTGTGTCTGCGTTGTATCCAGTCTAGGTCATCAAGTTGTAGGTTTTTTGTGTGGGTAGTGAGTTTGCAAACATTGCAGGTTCCGCAGGGATAATGTCCTTTTACAGTCGGTAAACCCCATAATGTGGTTTGGTCTTCTGTTACTTTTATCTGTGGTCTAGTATGGACGATGAGATCTTTAATGTTTCATGTGCGTTTGAACGCAAATCTAGGACACTCCATATTCATGTTGCCTGTATTGACAATGTGCCAATGTTTCAGCAGAATGTTTTTGATTTGATTGGAGTGGGGTGTGAAAGTTGTCACGCAAGTAATTACTTCATCCTTTGTCTTCTGAGATATTTCTAAAAGAGCATCACAATGGTTATTGCATGCCCGTTTCCTAGCTGTTTTTATGATTTTCTGCGGGTAGTTCCTCCTCCTCAGATTCTCACTCAGTTCTTCTGCTTGTGCTTCATAATCCTGGGTGGTAATGCAATTCCTTCTCCGCCTCAGGAATTGACCATACGGGAGATTCTCTCTCAAGGATTTTGTATGGTGACTGTTGTATGGTAATAAACTGTTCCTGTCAGTAGGTTTCCTGTAGGTTTTTGTGGAGAGCTTCCAGTCTTTTAAAGTAATTAAAAGGTCCAGAAAGGGCATTTCTTTCGCTGAGACTGATAGAGTAAAGTTTAGAAATGGGTCCTTTTGGCTGATCCATGAGTGGAACTCCTTGCAGCGTTCCTCTGTACCTGTCCATAGGACCAATATATCGTCTATGTAATGTTTCCATTCTTTTATATCCTTCAGAAAAGTGTTCGTTTCTGTTAGGATATGTAGGGCCTCGAAATGTGCCATGTATAAACACGCTAGGCTCGGTGTGAAAGTGCTACCCATGCATGTCCCGTGGATTTGATGGAGGAACTGATTCTGGAACTTGAAAAAGTTGTTTTTCAGAGCTAGTTCCGTGCACTCCATGATGAAGTTGATCGGAGATGATGTGGTCGAGTCTGTGGTTCTCAAAGTCTTGTCTATCACTCTGATCGTGGCTTCTTGTGGGATGTTGGTATATAAGGCTTCAACATCAAGAGTGACCAGTAGGGTAATCTCTTCGGGTTCTGAGATGTTCTCGATGAGGCAGATGGTTTCCTTGGTGTCTTTCAGAAACGATGGTGTTCTTTGGACTAAAGGTCGTAGAAAGTGATCACAATATTGGCTCAGTGGTTCCAGGATAGAATTGATCCCTGACACTATGGGCCTGCCCGTGGTGGTATTGTGTTCTTATGTATCTTGGGTAAGACATAGAAGTAAGGCACAGTGGGTTTTGTGTTCACTAGGTAGTCCGCTTCGTTCTGTGTAACCCAACCGTTTGATAGGGCTTCGTTGACCATGATGCTGATCCGTCTTGTGAGGGATTCTGTAGGGTCAGTGTCCATCTTTTGGTAGTATCTTGTGTAGGCTAGTTGTCGGTTGCACTCATTATTATAATCCTCTGTATTTAGGATTACGATAGCTCCACCTTTATCTGCTGGTTTGATGGTAATTCCAGGATCCTCATTCAGATCTTTCAAGGCTTTTCTTTCGCTTGCTGGGAGGTTGTTGAATACTCTCTTAGGCTGTATGCGGTTGACATCATGCAGGACAGCCTTCTCGTATGTTAGAATCTCACTAGGTGTCATAGCTGTAGTGGGTGTGAATTTTGAGGGGTTCCGTAAACCCGTGTCTGCTGTCGGGACGTCTCTGTGGTTGTTGTCCTCTGTTTGAAAGAATGATCGTAATCTCAGTTTTCTGAAAAAGGCGTGTAGTTCACCCGTTAGTTTAAATGGGTCTTCTCTTGGTGTTGGGACGAAGCCTAATCCTTTCTGTAGAACAGACTCTTCAGTAGTCGTCAGGGTCCTATTGGATAAATTGACTACTAATTTATCTTCGTCTGACTCCGTGTTCGGTGTTGATCTTCGTTCACCACCCATTGTACCTGTCTTCGGTCGTTTTTTCGCCTGCGTCTGCCTCTGCCCCTGCCTCTGTTCCAAAAAGGAGGAGGTTGTTGATGTTGATAAAAAGGAAGAGGAGGTGGTGGTCCATGGTAACTGGGATACCATGGTGGGAGTGCTGTCGGGTATCCTTGCATCGGGTAG
Organism: Calotriton arnoldi; assembly: GCA_963921515.1. NCBI lineage: Eukaryota > Metazoa > Chordata > Amphibia > Caudata > Salamandridae > Calotriton > Calotriton arnoldi. Next base: position 403,971 of record CAWUFW010010649.1, read on the forward strand.
TTATACACCAGAGCAAGTCAACTGGACGATCATAGAGTCCAAACCCTTATGGAGTGCTAGCACGTTATTCCAGAAAGAGCAAAGGTGGGTCCACCGTCTACAGACTAACATCCGGGGCTTCCATGATGAGATCCCTTGGATCGAGATACTATGACCCCACTGAATCTCTCTGTAGACGCCACCTAAATCGTGGACATTTACCCAATAACATGAGGTCACACTGCACAGTCATGTTTGTTAATAACGCTACCTCATAAACATCCTCTATTATGACATCTGCATACATTACCTGTACATGCTGGCCCTGTCTATGTCCCACACAATATGCCTTCAAAACAGTGACTTACGAAAGCACTTGCAAGAATGATTTGGCAAGGACTGACATAACCATATCTGGTTGTTAACAGAAACCTAGGTCCTTATTGGACCAATTCAACACTACACTTTTTTCCAAAACAATGACAATAGGCACTCTTTACTTCGCCATGATTGACACACACATGACCCACCAATAACAAGGTGTCCCATAATCCCCCAACGAAACCATGAAGATTACGAAGAATGATGCAAAGACTTCAAAAAAATAGTATACCATTCAAAGATGGCGACCGCAAAAAAGTGTAAAATCCCTAGTCAGCAACTACACATTTTATCATAAGCATCCACTTAAGTAACGAGGCTAAGACCTACAGAAATGAAGACACATAGACACTGGCCTAGTCTGCACAGTACTCATACTGCATCAAGATGCTATCAGTCTCATTTAGACATACTAACACAATACGAAAGACCCGCTCCAAGATGGCAGATTTTTCAACATAGCCTCTTAGCAATCAGCTACATGACTCAGTACTTAGTCACATGACCGGAAACGCCCGCCATCCTATAAAAATGAAGCACCGGCACACTCACTGTACCGGCGGAGACGGCGTGGGTCGACAGGTGCAACGGCTCCTTATTCCTCGAGCAACAGTGAGTAGTTTGCTGAGCGAGAGGTTGGCATATGATTTTGCTGTTCTTTTACCTTTTTTACTTATACTACTGTTGCCACATCTCTATTCCCCCAGGTCTCGAGTGACCCACAGACTGATTCTCATGGGGCAATATCCCCGTTTCCAAGGGGTGAGAATATTTACCATTTAGTGATTTTAACACAGTGATTTGAGGTTTGCCATCAATGGGGGGCCTTAGCGTTATTGATTACCTAACTGTAGTATGTGTTTATTAATACGTACACAATAGTCGCTATGGTAACCATGGCAGCGCATCTATAGGGATAAGAGAGTGCCTGCACGTATACCCTATCAATTTGACACGCATACCATGGACAAAAAAGAACACATTTATTCTGTTTGTTTGTCTTGCTATACAAATGTGTGTATGCTTTTTCTCAGAGCTCACTCATAGTCACACTGATCATTTGCTAAAGTTATGATGCAGACTATCACGAGCACTTGGCCACCCAATGGGAGATCCAGGTCAGATATAATGTTACAAATTTTCAAGTATACCCTTGACACTATTGTACTTTCTTACTTTTGTCGTTCCAGAGTACTACTCCTTGACTTCCCTAGTGGCACTAGACTAATTCAGGCCACTGGATGCACTTTACTTTTTTCATTTCTAAATAACTCTATCGATTGGTCCTGAAGAAGCGCTTTGGATCTCCTCCAGAGACCGCCAAATAGCGCGAAACATGTTGGCCTAAAGTATTTCCATTAGGGACATACTACATAAACTAGCTACAGAGGGACATAACACCCCTCACAGCAGCACTAATTTCTTCTCACTTTTTTAACAATGACAGAGGGTTTACTTTTCTAATAAAATTCCTATATCCCCTCCAGTCATTTTTTAAACCACACATTTAGGACTTCACTGCCACTTACCCCCACGCACCCACACGGCTTTATCAAAAAGATCTCCGATAAAGTGACCCTTCGGGGGACCCATAGGGCATTGCAGCACCGGCCTGATGAGCAGCACCAGCCCGATGATGAAGCATGACATCCTTCAGGGTGTGTGAGGGCATCATGATAAGGACACACTGTCCCCCATTCCTAGAGTAGTAGAACGACTTCAGTTATTCTTCCCTTCTCTCAGCCTTTTTTCACCTATAGGAACTTTGACTCTAATTTATTTAAAGTAAATGTATTTAGTACTGCTAAAGAAATGAAGGTTGAAGATGTATAGATGTCTGGGCATTGCCACTGGATTTGGTTGATAGGCAGCAAATTGTTTTGCTAATACATTTGGCGCTGTTTGGCGAATCTTCATAAAACTTTCCAAAAAAAGTTTATGCACCTCAGAACCTGCCTGGAAAGTTTTGAGGTGATCTGTCTAGCAGCAGTCAAGCAAAATGGGCTGTTCCAAAATGCAAATTCCCCATGCAATTTCCATTGGGAACTTTAGACAGCACTACTGCCAAAATGGCTGATTGAAATTACACTGAATTTGGCAGAAAGCAAGGTCTTTACACAGACCGCTTGATTTTTGTGATGTGTTGTAAATTTGTTTGGTAGTTTTTTAGAAATTAAGGTTAAATAATGTAAGATATCTGGACCTTTGGGTGCACAAGAGTCTTGCAAGATTCTAGCAGGCACTTATTTTCAAATAAACAATTTGTTTGGATGTGAGGGCCTTTTTTCTGTTGCCCATTTCTCACAACAGCCATCCACTCCTGCAAGACCCATGACAGCACTCACTCTGAATTGCTGGCCTCAGCAGAAACCGAAATATTGCGGACTCAGGGCTCAGGGACACGATCCTTGTGTCTTGAAAATGAAAAATAATTAAGGTGTAAGGGGCCCAGGAACAATGCATCTGGGCTAATTGTACTTGCATGCCAGGCATTGTGCTCCCTCCTCCTTTTGTGATTGTCTCCTTACTGAGTTATTGGACTGAGGAGCTCTGGGAAGCAACTTTGCTCTGGGAGTGGCACTAAACCTGAGAAGACTGTGAGCAGCGTCACCAGCATCCCCCAACTTCACTTGGTATTCTCTATTGAAGTAGGACAACAATCCTGAAACACATGTCTAGCAATACAAAGCACTGGGTGCACCAGTTTCTTGTAATTTTCCCAAAAGTTCACACATTTCCACGCCAACAATGGTGAATACTAAATACTTTCAACTGAACTGAGTTTTATCATGCACTGTATTTACCACAATGTATCTGGGCTACTTCTGTGCTGGTATGACAGGCAGTGTGCGCCCTCCTCCTTTTGTGATGGGCACAGGAGTAACACGAATGACCAGAACACGTGCAACTGTTGTTTGCGCAACTTGTGTTTTGGCACACTTCTTATAGAGCCACATTCGTCCTCATTTCTAAAATGGACAAAGGGGCACATTTTACACTATAGTATAGTGCTAAGTGACAGATTTTCATTTTGTGTCATTACGTTTAGTTTCTTGTCATTGTCCCAAAAGTTCACATATTCACGCAAAACCAAATTACGCACATTTCACACACCTCTGGTAATGATCTCAAAGGTATTTTCACTAAGTATACGAACCCTCACTTTTTGGACTGTATAAGAAATGTTTAACTGAACAAATCAACATGTGTGTTTTTCTTAAAATGCAATGTGACCTTTCTTATTTAGATTGCAGACTGTTGGAGGGTTAATATGCATTCAACCATAGGGAGCTTACATTATTAGCGCTGGCCATAGCTTGTCTTTACCCTTTATCATCATTCGCTTGCAGTCAAGCACATAATCAGTACATAATCACTCTACATCCGTTCACTTGTCTCCTGACTGTTGAATGTCAGCCAAAAGGCAAATATAAAAAAGTGCAGGAACAAGTAATTCAAAATCCCTCGTATGATGATTTCAAACCGTACATTTGAGGACGTGGAAAAATCAATGAAACAAAACTGCCATTTGAATTAAGGACGGTACTTTATATAATTACGACAGAGGGGGTATGACCCACAATCTACTTTTTGCATATATGAACTCACACTAGCAATCACACCTAACTACTATTAACTTAATTTACCACAAGGAAACTGGAGTAAATGCATTTGAATGTTTGCCTTTGCAGCACAAGACTAATGCCAGTAACCAACAATCACCAATAGCCATAGGCTTCACCTCTAACCTTGGGCTTCCGGAGTAGCGTGCTACCAATCAAATAGTACTTCAATGCCTCATGAGGGGTAGTAAGAGCCATGTAGATGCAATTACAATACAATACTATAAACAATACACCTTGACACTAGCTAACACTTCAAGCCAGATCTAAAAACGAATTACAACAATTTAAGCAAATGTGCATCACGATTGGGCGACAGCATAATTTATCCTGAATCCAGGCAATTAACCACTCCCATTCACCACCTATTCCTGTAAATTGGAGCAGGAGTGAATGAATGACACAAATGTGAGTGCATTCTGTTTGGAAGTTTGAATATACGAATAACTAATTTCAGTTTAGTACAGATACCTTTGCAATTGAATAAACTGTTCTATACACCAAAAACCAACACAGAAGCAATTGTAGTGGTGTGTGACAATTGCAGTTGACTATGTTTACTTATGTCCGTTTGTGTGGCTTTTATTGAGGCCAACATGTGTTTACTTGGTGCTATCTGGTGGTGGTAATTTCTTGTTGCAGTTCCATCAGTTCTAAGTATTGTTGAATAACTTAAAATCTGATGGAATAACTCATTGGGTTCTTACAGAACATAAGGGAATATTCAGATTATTTACAGATAATCTTCCTATTCTCATTCTCCATTCCTTGTGCAGTACTTACATTATGCAGTGTGTCGAACTACAAGATGGACAAAATATGGCCCAAGGAAAAAACTCTCCCACTCTTTTTTCCCTTAGTAGCCAGTTCTTAGGAGCTAGGGCACGCGGCTTGCCAATATTAAGCCTACCTGTCAGTAAGAATATCACTGTCTAAAACTGTTGATCCATCAACTACGTCATAGGACCATAAGCAGAAGCAAATAGGAATGCATTTTATTTTTGTTGTATGTATAGTTTTATCTTTACTCTCATTTATAAAGACAAAAATATAGCAGACTTCTTGCACAGTAATGGAATGTAATAAATCTAATTATGCATAGAATATCCAAAGTCCAAATATTTTGCCACAATAAAAATGAATTATTTTGAGATTACTCGTTGATAAAAATTCGCCAACTGGTTGACTGGGGTGTGAACCCAGGTCAAGCAGAAATCCAAATCCTAGCCAGGGTAAGGCACAAGCAAACCCAAAATTAACCTGTGCTGAACCCCCTGGTAGCTTGGCACAGAGCAGTCAGGCTTAATTTAGAGGCAATGTGTAAAGTATTTGTGCAACACTTCAAACAGTAAAACAGTGAAAACACCACACAAAAAGATCCCAAACCAGGTTAGACAAACAGAGCATTATCCAATGAACAAAACAAGACCATAACAACAAGAATCCAATCAGTAAAACATGAGTTATGAAGAATAAACTGTAAAATAGCACCTAAAAGCATAAAGGGCCAACTGGAGATATCTGGTTGTGGTGGACAGGGTCAAATTCAAAAGTTCAAGCCGACTGTGATTGAGCATGGGTCAGATACAGTCCCAGATTAGTCCCACTGAAGCTTAACCTTCCCAAGCTTTGTGCCAAGAGTTCCATTCGCATGGAAGAAGATTGCCGGGAGCAAGGAGAGTGTCACTGACTGTGGTCGGCGTGGTGCAAGGAGCAGGCCGGGTATCGTGGACGGGTGGGCTGGAGCTTCATGCTGGCAGTTCACCCTGGCCAGCAATGCATGTTGTGCAGGGAGACAGACTTGGGCTGCTAGCACAGATTTTCCGTGCTAGTGGTGCAGTTCCAGTGCGAATGGGCCCATTCACAAAAAAACGAAAAGCTTCAATTTAAAAGCTTGAGAGCCACACCAAGGGCACAGGACCTGAGCGATGCCTTTTGGGGGTCAGGAACACTCTGAAGATGGGTTCCAGAGCTGGGGGAAGCCTATTATGTCCGTGAGGCTCAGATCAGGAAGCCAGAAGACTAGCCCTTTGAGGCATTCAGTGGCAGTGCTTTCAGCAGCACAGCTGTCCTTCTTCCAGGTAGAGTATCCACGGGTCCAGACGTGTTCTGAAGTGGTGGAGTCTGAGATCCTTCTTTCATACACAATTGTGCCTTTGAAGTGGGGAGAAGCTTCTAGAGGCATGCCTTTGAAGTGTACAGATACCCTGCCTCCCCTGCGCTGGGTTCCAAGCTGGATGAACTGACAATGCACGGTTGTTAGATGCTTTCTGTGGAGACAGGACACAGCCTATCCAGATGTAGGTGAGGCTGGGCCCAGCTCCTCCCTCCCACCCTGCCAGTGATCTCCCACCTAGTCACACTTAACCTCTCATTGTGTGTAGTTGTCTAGAAGGAAGTACACAAAGCCCAATTGCCAACTACACCCAGTCATGTGACCAGAGACAGTCGACAGGCACCAAATGGCCAAGGCGAGAAATTGCCAACTTCCTAAAAGTGGCATTTTCAGAATTGCAATTTAAAATCTGACTTCACCATGAGTTAAAATGTTAAATTGTGATTCCAGAGACACCAAACCTGAAGGGGTTATCTCTTCCCATTTGGAAATTGCACTTGCAGAATGTAATAAGGTAACTCCAATGTTATCCTATGGGAGAGATAGGCCTTGCAGGAGTGAAAAACACTTTCCACTACTAGGACATATAGAATTTAAAAGTACATGTCCTACTTTCTAAATAGACTGCACCCTGCCCTTGGGGCTGTCTAGGGCCTATCTTGGGATTGACTTATATGTATTCAATTCAATATAAGCTTTATTTGTTATGTACAAACAACCATAAAAGCAGTTACAAAATTAAAAACAGTAATAAAAACAATAATTTAAAAAGGTTTTAGCAGCAAATTACATAAAACAAATCCTTATCGAGTACATACTAAATGTTTCAGGAAACAATGCTTTTTCTTACATTTATAGCTTTTAAAATAAATAATACAGCATTAAAACAGACCCCAGGATCATTAAGGTTAGTTAATAATTTCATTTCAGCTTTGTGCGATCTCATGTTTTGTTTTAAAAATAGTGGTATTAAATAATAACACCTTAAATTCAAGTAAAAATCACAGAAATGCATAAAGTGAACTGTGCTTTGCTTGGACTGCCCGTCACATGGGCAGAGGGTAGAATCTGGGGGGCAGGATTTAATTGCAGGGAAAGCGACTAGATGATGTACTATTCCTAGTCTGAGTCTGGTCAATACAAAGCGATGTGTTAGCTTTGTCACCTGAGTTAAATAATTTTGAAATCCCATCTTAGACTCAATTGATTTATAGAGTATAAAAGTCGATTTTTCCCCTGCCAGTCTCATACGAGTTTCTACTTTATAGTTCAGGAAGACATCCTTAATTGCCTGTTTAGTTAGGGTAGTCACCTGCACAGGGTTCAACTGAATTGGTAGATTAAACAGTTTACTGTATGTATTACTAATATATCTTAACCAAGGAATACACATTTTTTTATCCAGAAGTAGACAGTCCATGATAATAGACGTGGTAAAATTAGTTTAATCTTTGGCCCGAAATAGACCTCCATAACAGCAATGGTCACAGAGAAACCAAATCTGCTAGACACTGTATTCCTACTTCCCGGTGTATTATTTCAGTAGATGCTGAGGAAGGTAAACTTAAAAGACGCTTTAAAAAAGAATTTTCTTCATGCTGCAATACCTGACTACAATGGTGACCCCCACACCCCTGCACCATATAAGGTGATGGCAACGGATCTAGCCTAATAGATTGCTAGCATAACCTTAATTGCATGGTTACCTAATTTTGTCGCAAATCTAAAAACCCCATGTGCACTCCTGTTCATCTTAGATCGCACATTGGTTATTTCATGTGACCAACTTCCACTACCTGAAAAAGTTACTCCCAGGTAGCAAAAAGTGTTAACAGTATCTACAGGAATATTATCAATATAGAAAGTTTTGCATCTCTTTAATTTAGGCCCGCATACCTTAGTATATGTCTGTGTTTTATTAATTATCAATTTCCTTACATTGATAAAATCCCTAAAAACGTCTGTGTATAGCAGCACTGGGTTAGGGCTCCCAGAGTTTTGCAGGCATCATCTTGTACCAGTTGCAGAACCTTGTCCACCTCAATAATAAACAATGAAAAGAGGAGTGGGGCAAGGACACAGCCCTGACGAATGCCTTGTTTCATGTCAAAGTTTGGCGTGCATTTGCCCTGCTGCCCTTATCGTACTTTACTCGATAACATCTTATAGAGGCTCGCAAGAAAACAAATAATTGGTTTGGGTGCACCTAGGCTAAGCAGAGTTGGCCAAAGAATTGAATGGTCAGCAAGATCAAATGCACTGCTAAGGTCTGCGATGCATAAGTACAATCTCCCTTTTTTGGCACACAGGTATTTGCCTATTAATAACTCCAGATTTATACACTGGTCTATGGTCCCCACCCCTTTTCTAAAACCATATTGTGCTGGGGAAAGTATTGCGTTTTTATTTGCCCCCTCTTCTAATCTCGTTAAAAGAACTTTGCTCATCACCTTCACTGAGGAGTCTAGGAGCGATATGAGGCGGTAGTCTTTTGCTTCTGACTTATTGCCTTTCTTGAAAATGGGGATGATAACGGATTTGCCCCATGAAGGAGGGACATGCTCTGTGTCAGCTGTGTTAAATATCCTGGTGAGAATAGGCCCCCATAAATCAGTTGCAGCTTTGTAAACATCTACTGCAACCCCGTCTGGACCTGGGGCTTTCCCCCCTTTACTTCCTTTCAATCCCATCTGGACCTCTTCAATTGTACTGTTTAATAGTAGGATAGGCCAGTTACTCTGTGTTATACTCAATATCCTACTTACTTCATGATCTGGTGGATTAAAAATACTTGAAAAACTTAGATACGCATGCATCACATGTAACGTTGGATAGCAACTCAGGGAACGAATCACCCTTTAAGAATAGGGAGTTAACTATTTCCCAGAATAATTTATCATTAGCAGTGTCTGCAGCCATGGATAGCTTATCCCATGTTGACTCCTGTAATTCCTTTTTCCTAACCGAAAGGGAAATTTTGTAGTTAGCCCGCAGAATTTTAATCTGAATATTGTCTCTGGGTTGACAGTGTAGATCCTGCTTCAATTGATTTGAGGCTAGTGTGCATGTATGATCAAACCACGCTCTGCGTTGTCTGTTTTTTACCCGGTGGGGTAGGGTCAATATCTCATTAATAATAGTGTTAATTTTAATAATATTAGTTATCAACTGGATGGGACTGACAGCATCATTGAGACAATAATAAATCTCTTCACCACATTTTATAACGATTTCATGTAAAATGTTTTTGAGGTCCACTCTCTCCCATTTAATACGAACCCCATTAGGTCTACTAGGGGCAATATTAATTATAGTACTTGGGTGGGCTATAACCTTTCTACCCCAAAAGAAAACTGTCATTGTGATACAGTTGTGATCACTCAGTGCTAGCTGAGCTACCCTCGGAGTAGAACACAGATTGCTAGCACTAGAGGAAATTAGCACATGGTCGATGATAGATGTAGCGTTCCTACCTATGACGGTTGATATATGGTCACCATTAATATCATAAGCACACTGTAACAGTTCTAAGTCATACTTAGCAATCATTAAGTTCAGGGCTCCACCATAATCATTGTGTGGGAAATGTATGTAATCATCCCCCTCTTCATTTTTTACCCCGCATACCTGAGTGGTAGACAGAGGGCATGTTTGTATATTAAAATTCCCAGCCCAAATGAGTGCAATGCTTTTATTAATGGAACTTAATAGGGTATTTAGCCCCTTATCCAGCTCTGGAACAATTTTACTATGAGTAGAATCAAACACATTATTGTAATAATTGACCACAACCATATCACTTATTTGTATTAAAAAGGAAGGTTTTTGCCAGGCAAAAGGGTAATTTTGCCAGATCTAAATGGCAGGTTGAAACTGTACACACAGGCTCGTCAATGGCAGGCATGGGACTTGTTTAAAGGGCTACTTCATCGTAAGGCAAAATAAATGCTTCTGGCCCACTGGTAGCATTTAATTTACACACCCTGGTTACATGGAGTAACTAATTACTAGGGATGTATGAGTAGATTAAAAATGCCAATTGGGGTTTAAGCCAATATTACCGTGTTTTCATTAGAGAGCACAAGCTCTTTAGCACAGATTGGCAGTGGTAAAGTGCACAGAGTCCAAACACCAACAAAATCGAATTCAGCAAAAGGGGAGGAGGAAGGCAGAAAGTTTGGGGATGACCCTGCAGAAATGGCTATTTCCAACACTAGTTTTACTTGAAATGCAAGGGGGCTATCACCTCTCAATGATAATTTCTTTTAATCCAGTTTTTATTTACACTGCTTCAGTTAGGATTTTATCGTTAAGCAAATTGAAACATTAGGACACATTGTGTGCGAATGCTCTGGAATAATACGTCATTTTGGAAATTCTGGGATATTGCCAGGGAAGATGAACTTGCTGTGTAGCCGCACTGTATATCTTTTAAGGGATTGTAAGTGGATTTCATCACCCTGACTTGATTGCATGTTGTATAAGTTATTGTAGCCAGATGTTTATCCTTCAGTGCTCTGAGAATTGATCAGCCTGGTTGCCAAGATCGTCAGAGTGTCACAAGTGACAACACAGGAACTGGCTTTGAAAGAATGGTGTTTCCGGATGTGACATTATATGATAAATGGCATGTTAAGGAATACACAGAACAGTTTTAGTGGGAGTGTGGTCAAACACTTAGTTCAGCTGTTAACAGAAACATGATGGTCAACGATTCAGGGATGGCATTAGTGAGGTTGGTGGTTACTTAAGGTTTCTTGTAGGAGCTAGGAAAAAGTGGGAAAAAGAAATAAGTCTTGCAGAGATTGAGTTGGGGTAAATATTTATCCTGGCTATTCAAAGAATTATAGTCAGGACCAGATCACTGACATAATATTGGAATTAACAATATCGTGTAACAGAAATATTGTGTCAAAAATATCATTTACAAAAATATTGATTTTCTATTCTTATAATGGTAAGTACAAAAATATTGAATACAAATATCGTTTCACACTAATATTGTTAAAAAACATACAAAAATATAGTTTCGATATATATAGTTTAAAGTAGTAAGTCTAAAATATTTTTCTTTATTCCATTAATATAATGTAAATTAAATAAATCTCACTAATATTTATATATTATATATATATATATATATATATATATATATTCACTGAAAAAACCATAGGTTTCAGGCACATTATAGTTAGAAATTAGCATTTAAAAAACCTTACAAATTCACTGAAAAAACCATAGGTTTTAGGGACAGTTATAGTTAGTTGGACATTGCACTCGTACAAAACCCGTGAAATTCCCCCGTTATAGTTAGTTCAGCTAACTATAACTCGCGCCCCACAATGCACTGCTGATGACGTCACATATTACATCACTCATGACATGGTCGATGACATCACTGATGACATCTCAAATGACATCACTGATGACATCATCCAGTGACTGTGTCTTTCTGTAAAGTTTAAATATTTTTAATATATATAGGGAAAGGCGTATTGAAGAATGAGTGGGTGTATAAGTGTCTGTATGGATGATTTAGTAGGTGCGTGACTAACTCTATAAGTGAGTGATTAAACGTATCTTACGGAATGCATGGGTTAGTGACTAAACTGGGTGAATGTCTGTATCCGTCTGTCTATTGCTGTGTAAGTGGCTGCATGGGTTTGTGAATAGCTACATGAGTGTCTATATGAGTTATTGATTGGTTGTCTGAGTATCTGTATGTGTGCCTGAGTGTTTGTGTGGGTGGGGTGTGTGCGACTCTGTGCATAGATGTGTGAGTGGGTGATTCACTGGGTGGATGGTTTCAAGAGTGCATCTGTGATAGACTGTATGGGTGGGTAAGTGTGTGTAAGAGTGTGTTAGTGAGTGAATGTATGTCCCAGTGGTACATGTGTGAGTAACTACATATGTGAAAGGCAGTATATATGTGTGTTGGAGTTTATAAATAGCTATAAGCGAGAGTGTGTGATTGTGAGAGTGACTGTATGGATGAGTGTGTGCTTGTATCAGTGATTGTATAAGAGCGTAAGAATGTGCTAGTATTTGTATGAGTAAGTGAGCTGGTGTGTGTATAACTGTATAGGTGAGTAAATGGCAGTGTGTTTAATTATTTGCATGACTGACTAGGTGTGTGAGTACCTCTATGGATGAGTGGCGGTGTTTGAGTGTCTATATAGGAGTATGAGTGCATTTGATAGTCCTGTACTGAGTGACCGTAAGTATGAGTGACTGTACGGGTGAGTGAGTGGATGTGTGTGTAGACCTAAGAATCAGTGAGTGGTATGTAGTTATTGGTGTTGGAGTGTCTATGGTTTTGCGAATGGCAGTCTGTAATTTAGAGTGAGTGTATCAAAGGTTATATTAGGGTGTGAGGAGGTGCATCAGATTATCACGTGGATGATGTCATCAGTGATGTCATCAGTGATGTCATTTGAGATGTCATCAGTGATGTCATCAGTGATGTCACTGACCATGTCATGAGTGATGTAATATGTGACGTCATCAGCAGTGCATTGCGGGGGCACGAGTTATAGTTAGCTGAACTAACTATAACGGGGAATTTCACGAGTTTTGTACGAGTGCAATGTCCAACTAACTATAACTGTCCCTAAAACCTATGGTTTTTTCAGTGAATTTGTAAGGTTTTTTAAATGCTAATTTCTAACTATAACGTGCCTGAAACCTATGGTTTTTTCAGTGAATTTCAAAGGTTTTGTAAATGACAATTTTTAAATGTATTAATTGTTATATTTATTTTCTTGATACTGATTTACTACATTTTTTTAAACTATTTATTTTTAGATATTTTATTTTTTAAATTACATTGTAATTACATTATACATTACATTACAAAATATACTTTCTCAGAATGAATTACTTTAGTTTAAATACTTTGCAAATAGGCAATAGACTTTTAAGTACAGTAGTTACAGTTGTTGCAATGGGCAACACAATTTCAAACACAATGCAACATTGAGCTCAATGTGAATTTCTGGTTAAATGCAATTAGTTACTTTATGGATTACTTTTCTAACCACAGGACTGGATCCTAGATTCAGTCCTGGGACATCTCCTGTAAACAGTTGAGTAAAAGTGTTTTGGTTACAGTAGTGATTTTTAAGGATTATTATTGTATTTTAAAAGTGGGCACTTAGAAACTTTTTCACATAGAATCACCTATGTTATCCTATGGGAGGAAATTCACTTAGCAGGTAAGTAGTGTTATCGTTACTTTTTCATACTCAGTGGTGGATCCTGGATCCAGCACTGGTGCATCTCCTGTAAACAGTTGAAAGAATGCGTTTAAGTCATACAGGCGATTTTTAAGGAATATTTGTAGTTTGTGAAATCGACACTGAAACTTTTCTGCTGAAAACCAGACAATGGATTCCAATGGAAGGAAATACAAGTTACTGGTAAGTACGGTTAGAATTACTTTTCAGGGTCAGTGCTGGGCTAAAAGATGCAGCACTGGGTTCTCTCCTGATAACAGGTGAGTAAATCGGAATTCGTAGTTCGGCTGATTTTAGAGGAATATTATAAAGTTCCAAAACTCCACACACAGAAGAATTTCCAAGTGAAACCAGTCAATGTTAGCCTATGGAAGGAAATTCAAGTTACTGGTAAGTACGGTTAAAATTACTTTTCAGGATCAGTACTGGGCTCAAAGATGCAGCACTGAGGTCTCTCCTGATAACCGGTGAGTAAATCGGAATTCGTAGTTCGGCTGATTTTAGAGGAATATTTGTATGTTTCAAAAATCGACACAGAAACTTTTTCAGCAAAAAGCAGGCAATGATATCCTATGGAAGGAAATTCATGTTACTGGTAAGTACGGTTAAAATTACTTTTCAGGATCAGTACTGGGATCAAAGATGCAGCACTGAGGTCTCTCCTGATAACAGGTGAGTAAATCGGAATTCGTAGTTCGGCTGATTTTAGAGGAATATTTGCACAATGGTGAAGGAAGGGGTGGGGCCTGAAGTGACATGTCTGCAAACACGCCCTGTGGCGCGTTTTAAGTTGGAGAATTAATTCCTCCTCAATCCCGAGGGTCCCTAGGGGCCAACTGGCCCACCAGATACCTCCAGTATGCGCCAGAGAGCTGCGTTGCAGAGAGGTGTTCAGAGGCCATGCCCCTTTTTACAACACTCTGCAACGCAGCTCTGTGGCGCTTACTGGAGGTACCTGGTGGGCTAGTTGGGCCCCAGGGACCCTCAGGATTGAAGAGGATTTAATTCCCCATCTTAAAACGCGCCACGGGGCCTGTTTGCACACATGTCACCTGAAGCCACGCCCCCTCCCTTCACCACTGTGCAAACGCGCCCCATGGCGCGTTTTAAGTTGGGGGATTAAGTCCCCTTGAATACTGAGGGTCCCTGGAGTCCAACTAGCCCACCATGTACCTCCAAAAAGCGCCACAGAGCTGCGTTGCAGAGAGGTGTAAAAAGGGGCGTGGCCTCTGTACACCTCTCTGCAACGCAGCCCCCTGGCGCATACCGGAGGTTCCTGGTGGGCTAGTTGGCCCCCAGGGACCCCCAGTATTCAAGAGGAATTACTTCCCCTTCTTAAAACGCGCCAGGGGGCGCGTTTGCAGACTGCTGCAGGGAGGGGGCGGGGCCTCCGGCACGATGCCAGTCTTTTTTTTTTTTTGTGCTTTTTCTGAGCAGACCTAGGGGGTCAGGGTGTTTCTACCCTGCCCCCTTTGTGCGTTTTGGGCACTTGTTTCTTGTGTTTTTTTTTTTTAATCGGCGGGATCCGCGCACCGTAAGCGCATCCCGCCGTTTTTTTTTTTAAAATGCTTTTTTCTGCCCAGGGGGTCCTTGTGGGACCCCTGAGCAGACCTAGGGGTCAGGGTGTTTCTACCCTGCCCCCTTTTGCGTTTGCGCACTTGTTTTACTGCTTTCTTGTTCCTCGGTTCTACCGAGGAACAAGATGGCTGCCAACACTTCCTGGTTTGGAGTGTTGACTGCCAATTATCATGCAGCTCGTGGTCGGGAGGGTGCGCGGATCCACCGCGGCCATTGATATCGAAACTTTTATTTTGGATTTTCTCAGCAACTACTGAACGGATTTACACCATTTTTAAAAAGGGTGCTTTTTGAACCAAGCACTACCTTTTTGCCAAATTTGGTGTAATTCCGTTCAGCAGTTTTTGCTGTAGCCTTGCATAAAGTTTCCTATGGGAAATTGATTTTTTCACTCTTATTTTTTTAATTTCTCCGCAACTACTGAACGGATTTACACCATTTAAAAAAAAGGTCGCTTTCTGAACCAAGCGCTACCTTTTTGCCAAATTTGGTGTAATTCCGTTCAGCAGTTCGGGCTGTAGACGTGGCTAAAATTTCCTATGGGAATTAACATGGAGAAAACACGTTTTGGGACCCCCCTTTTTTCTCGGCCCCCGCTTGATGAATCACCCCGAAACTTTCAAGACAGGAGCGGACCGGAGCGCCCCACTAGTTTTGAAAATTTCGCGAGGATTTGTCAAACCACGCCAAAGTTATTGGGAATAGAATGTTACGGATTTCCTATGGATAATAGGTCCTAACTATAACTATCTTCTGCTGACCGCCAGTAGATAATATATATATATATATATATATACACATATGTGTGCGTAGGTTTACACACACACACATATATATATATAATGTGACACAATTATTAAAATTTTATATTTTACATTATATTTGTTTTTAATTTTTTTAATTAACTACTATAAAGAGCACATTATATATATATTGCCAATGTGGAGGGGATTGACATTGCCAAGCCAGGATGTAGTCCATTTAAACCAGTATCTACCTTTGTCCCCACCATGCCCCGAGATGCAATTGATATATTTCACGATCGTACCACGGAAGAACTTAAGAAATTGCAACGAAAATTGCAGACACAACAAATTACCCCTAAATATCAAGTCAAAAAATATTTTGAACTTATGAATAAACTAAAAAACAACAACACTATAGTCATCAACAAATCAGACAAAGGTGGAAATGTTGTTCTATGGGACAAAAATGAATATGTAAAGGAGGCATATCGACATCTAAATGATGCAGCTTGTTATTGTAAAATCAATATGGCACAAGTAAAGAGGATACAAAAGAACTACAAAGATTAATTTATGTTCTTAAACAATGAGTTTCCAGTTTTACCTAATATGTATTTCATTCCAAAAGTACATAAGAATGAATTACCTGTACCAGGCAGACTTATTGTTTCGGCAATCAAAAGTACCTTTGAGAACACATCTAAATATGTTGACTTTTATCTCCAAGAATTTGTGATTCAACTCCCAACGTATATCAAAGACACTACTGACTTTTTATTCCAATTGAGTAATCAAGTATGGTCAGATGAATATATTTTTCTTACTATGGCATTACTGCCCTATATAAAAGTATAGCCCACTCAGATGGACTAAGAGCAGTAGAACACTTTTTGGGCAAAAGACCGATTGAGATGTATTGTCATAATCAAATGCTTTTACAAATGATACATTGGTGTTTGTACAATAATGTATTTATGTTTGACAATACGGTAATTCAGCAGCTGCGGGTGTGGCTATGGGGGCATGCTTCTCCCCCAGCTACACATGTTTACATGTGGGCTGGTGGGAGGAGCATGTCCTCAGGGTACAACACGCCCGTGAATAGTCCTTACACATCGTAAAATGGTGGCATTATATTGACGACATTTTTGTGATATGGAGGGGGACCAAAGATCAGGCCCTTGAGTTTGTTGATAATATTAATGCTAATAATTTAAATCTGCATTTTACTGCCCATATCGACAAGTCAGTGGCCAATTTCTTAGACATTACTGTTCAAGCTCTACAGGGAAAAGTGGAAACTTGCCTATTTAGGAAACCGACATCAGGGAACACAGTGTTACATGCTGGTAGTTTCCATCCTCAGCATACAATTTCCAGTATTCCCTATGGAGAGTTTCTCCGCATTCACAGGGCATGCAGTACAATGGAAGCCCGTGAATACCATCAAAGTGAAGCTAGAAAGAGACTTGAAGCCAGAGGATACAATCCTAAGAAATTAGATATAGCTAAGAGAAAGGCCAATGAGAAGGAGCGGGAGGTCCTATTGAATCCTGATAGACATAAAATAATGGAAATAATAGATACAGCCAGCCAACCATCGAGTAAGAATATGGAGATGAGATTAATTACCACCTACAGCAAACAGGCCAATACTATCAAAGCCATCATTAAGAAACAGTGGCCAATGATTCTGACAGATGCCACTCTAAAAAAAGTTCTCCCAAAGAATCCCACCATTACTTTTCGAAAGGCATATTCTATGCGTAATGACTTAGTAAAGAACAGCCCTGAAACAATAAAAACAGACAACTGGCTTTCCCCAAGAAAGGGGTTTTTCAAGTGCAGCTCATGCCGAGCTTGTAAATTTGGTATTAACACCACCACATATAGGACACCTTTTTCAGACAAATCCATCGCACTAAGAGAACATTACACATGTAGGACTGACCACGCAATATATGTTTTAAGGTGCAGTTGCAACTTGTGCTACGTGGGAAGTACTAAACTGCAGGTGTATGTCCGTATTTTGCAACATCTTCGTGCGATAGTGAATTCTGACCAAGCCTATCCCGTTGCCAGACATTTTAAAGCTGTTCATGATAACAACCTTAAATGCTTGCAATATTATGTCATCGATGCAGTATCACTTAATAAACGGGGTGGCAATCAGGAGAGGAAGTTGTGCCAGCTCGAGTCCAGATATATAATAGAGCTAGACACTAAGGGGCCGATTCCGATTTGGGCCGGAAAACCACCCGACCGACTCGGTACGGGAATATAGTCCGACCGACACGTACCTGCGCCGTCCGACCCGGGTAGTACGATGAAATGCATGTGAATCACGACCGACTCGTACGGAACTCAAGCCGAACGACCGACCCGGACGGAAACAAGCTATCCGGCCGGGAAACCACGCGAATAGAACCGACCGACACGCACCAGGAATCAACCCGAACGAAACGTACCCGCGAACTCCGACCCGCGCAGTACGATGCAATGGGTGCAAAATCAGACCGATTCGCATGGAGCCCAAGCCGTACGACCGACACGCAAACAAAAGCCAGCCGAACAAACACAATACTCCGCAACCGACGCGTACGCCGCATATGAAACCTAGCTGAAACACAGCGGGAACGACTCGGAGAGGTGCGCACGAGACAACTGCAACATCCTACTCGGTCATAAGAACGTCTCCTACATGCACAATAATTACAAATGAAAAAATACAATAAAAGAGGGCCAAACAAGCAATCACAAAGCCAATAAATACAGGGGGGGAAAAAAATGGAACAAGGACACACCCCCAACTCCACCTACTTAAAGGCCACAAATCCCTACCATGATCCTTTGCAAATTCCACTGACCTGCCAGCACAGAACACCATCAGACAGCAAACACAGACACACACACAGCTCATCCAACACAAAAGCCACACACAATTAGCACCTCAACAAATAGCACCCTCACACACACCCAGCAAAACCTACACTCACACACCCTCACTTGCATCCACACACACATCAATCAACACCACCACCCATCACCATGCCCCTAAAGAAGAATCCAAAGTTCCTAGATAGTGAATTGGAAGTCATGGTAGACGAGATCCTGAGGGTAGAGCCACAGTTGTTTGGCACATTGGTCCAACAGACCCCCATGGCGCAGAAAACCAAGATGTGGGCGAGGATCGTCGACAGGGTCAACGCACAATCAACATGTTTGCGCACAAAGGAAGACATCCAGAACAGGTGGTATGATGTGCGCAGGAGGGTCAGGGACCTACTGAAGAAGGATTACCTCCTGAGCCAGCACACCGGCAGTGGCCCTCCTGCCAAACCAGTATACCTCAGGCCCTGGGAGGAGAAGGTGCGGGCCATCCTACCACCAGTGAGCGTATATGGACTAACAAACATCCCAGAGCCTGGTGAGTACACAACAAATATACACAATATTGTGTGACAATACACACACATCACTGTCAAGGGGATAGTCAAACCATGCACCCGTAGCAAATCCACAGCAACCAAAAGATAAGCATCCCAAGATGTGTATGTTAGTCAGATAAACACAATACATGCCATGTCACAGTGATATGTAACTGTGTCATGACATGTACAAACCCAATAACAAATAGAGCTAGGCAGTGGCACAAATCTAACCAACAAACACTGTCAGATATTTAGCCACCACTAGAACACCACCTCACAGGGAAGCTCACTGAAAGGAAGGAATCCTGTGTATGCTGGTGAAGTCAGTGTAGCCAAGAGCATGATGGGAGTCGTAGTAACAGATAATGGGCAGCCTCACATTTGGCCCATCAACACCACTCTGAACCATGCTCACAACACAGGGAGTGGAAAAGGACTGACAAGATGGCTGACACTGGGTACTGCTGTGGGAGCACAAGGCCCTGCTGGGAACTGTGCACCAACAAACAACAGGACCACACTGTCAGCCATCTTGCCATTGCTGTCACACTCACACACAGTGAAGTCCACTCAAAAGGAAGGAAGTATGGGCATGCTGGGAAGGGGGGTGTAGGCAATAGCATGATGGGAGTTGTAGTCACAGATATTGCTCACCCACACAATTGGCCCATCAACACCACTCTGAACCATGCTCACATCACAGGGAGTGGATAAGGACTGACAAGATGGCTGACACTGGGTACTGCTGTGGGGAGCACAAGGCCCTGCTGGGAACTGTGCACCAACAAACAACAGGACCACACTGTCAGCCATCTTGCCATTGCTGTCACACTCACACACAGTGAAGTCACTCAAAAGGAAGGAAGTACGGCCATGCTGGGAAGGGGGGTGTAGGCAATAGCATGATGGGAGTTGTAGTCACAGATATTGCTCACCCACACAATTGGCCCATCAACACCACTCTGAACCATGCTCACATCACAGGGAGTGGATAAGGACTGACAAGATGGCTGACACTGGGTACTGCTGTGGGGAGCACAAGGCCCTGCTGGGAACTGTGCAACAACAAACAGCAGAACACCACTGCCTGACATCCTGAAAGCCAACTTGCACTCCCTGCAATGCAAGCACGTTGTATGGTGGGATATCTGGCTGGGTGGGAAGGAGGACTGACAGCACTGACCATAGTTACAAGCAGCTCTCCTCACACCCCCTCAACACAAACTCCACATAACCCACCTGGGAGAATGCAATGCCTCACACTCCAAATGAAGATCCCACAAAGAACCACCACCCTGGGTAATGCTGTGTGAAGCACAGGGACACTCTTGGGACTTGTAGCCAAACAAACGCCAGGACAACACTGTCAGCCTTCCTGTCAGCACAGGCACACTACCCCACAGGGAAGCAGAGTCAAAAGGAAGGAAGTATGGGCATGCTGGGAAGGGGGGGAGTAGGCAATAGCATGATGGGAGTGGCAGTCACAGCTCAACATCCCCCACCCACATGGCCCAGCAAGCTCACACTGAAGCATGCACACCTCACAGGGAGTGAAAAGCCACCTCAAAGAT
Source organism: Calotriton arnoldi (assembly GCA_963921515.1). Lineage (NCBI taxonomy): Eukaryota > Metazoa > Chordata > Amphibia > Caudata > Salamandridae > Calotriton > Calotriton arnoldi. The sequence goes on from CAWUFW010010649.1 coordinate 424,631, forward strand.
GACTGGCACTGGCCTCAGCTGTGGGGAGCACAAGGCCCTGCTGGGAACTGGGCACCAACAAACAACAGGACCACACTGTCAGCCATCTTGCCATTGCTGTCACACTCACACACAGTGAAGTCCACTCAAAAGGAAGGAAGTACGGGCATGCTGGGAAGGGGGTGTAGGCAATAGCATGATGGGAGTTGTAGTCACAGATATTGCTCACCCTCACCATTGGCCCATCAACACCACTCTGAACCATGCTCACATCACAGGGAGTGGATAAGGACTGACAAGATGGCTGACACTGGGTACTGCTGTGGGGAGCACAAGGCCCTGCTGGGAACTGTGCACCAACAAACAACAGGACCACACTGTCAGCCATCTTGCCATAGCTGTCACACTCACACACAGTGAAGTCCACTCAAAAGGAAGGAAGTATGGGCATGCTGGGAAGGGGGGTGTAGGCAATAGCATGATGGGAGTTGTAGTCACATATATTGCTCACCCTCACAATTGGTCCATCAACACCACTCTGAACCATGCTCACATCACAGGGAGTGGATAAGGACTGACAAGATGGCTGACACTGGGTACTGCTGTGGGGAGCACAAGGCCCTGCTGGGAACTGTGCACCAACAAACAACAGGACCACACTGTCAGCCATCTTGCCATTGCTGTCACACTCACACACAGTGAAGTCCACTCAAAAGGAAGGAAGTATGGGCATGCTGGGAAGGGGGTGTAGGCAATAGCATGATGGGAGTTGTAGTCACAGATATTGCTCACCCACACAATTGGCCCATCAACACCACTCTGAACCATGCTCACATCACAGGGAGTGGATAAGGACTGACAAGATGGCTGACACTGGGTACTGCTGTGGGGAGCACAAGGCCCTGCAGGGAACTGTGCACCAACAAACAACAGGACCACACTGTCAGCCATCTTGCCATTGCTGTCACACTCACACACAGTGAAGTCCACTCAAAAGGAAGGAAGTACGGGCATGCTGGGAAGGGGGTGTAGGCAATAGCATGATGGGAGTTGTAGTCACAGATATTGCTCACCCTCACAATTGGCCCATCAACACCACTCTGAACCATGCTCACATCACAGGGAGTGGATAAGGACTGACAAGATGGCTGACACTGGGTACTGCTGTGGGGAGCACAAGGCCCTGCTGGGAACTGTGCAACAACGAACAGCAAGACACCACTGAATGACATCCTGAGAGCCAACCTGATCCCACTGCAAGGGTGGCATGCTTCATGGTGGGATAACTGGGCTAGGTGGAGAAGGATGGCCGGATGTCCACCAAACACAACCAATGCTGGCCATGCACACACCTCAACATTCACATTGAAATGCCCCAGGTATGCAGGACAATGTGCTACACCAATATCAACCTCTTACTGTGACAACTTAGGACAATGCAATGTGCATGCGCATCCAGAGGTACAGTCACAACTGTCAGGTGTGTGAACCATTGATGCCTGTAGAAACATAACATACAATGTGTGTCTCTTCCAAATACAGGTGATGATGGGGACACAGCAGCAGGCGAGGAGGACTCCCTGTCCCAGGCTCTGGGGGACACTGAGATCACTGGTGTGGATCAGCCTCTGCCCTCCTCGGATGGCGAAGACCTACCTGGCCCCTCCGGTGTGAGTCATCATGCAGCACCAGCAGGACCAACATCTGCACCCCCTGCACCCACCCCTCCAACAACTGCCAACACACAGACCACCCCCGCCGACACGGACAGACCAAGGACCACCGATGACAACAGCACAGGGCCCCAGGCCCACCGTGGAGCAACGGACAACAACACCACTAACAACCCCCAAGGGGGCCTCGGGTCACCTGTGCGTGCCACCGCAGGTCCTGCACGTGTCACCAGGGGTGGTGGGAGGGGTGGTAGACATAGGTCGCTGCTTGCAGAGGGGTCTGGACTGCATGATGACCCACAACTGGCACGCATTGCTGATGCGTACCAGAATAGCACCAGAGAGGTCAGACAGGTAGTGGGGATCCTCAAGGACATACAACAGCAGCAGGCTGCCCATCATGCCCGCTTGGACTCCCACATGTCCCCTGTGGAGACACACATGTCTCACATGGAGTCCAAGTGGGACACATTGCAAGAACTCACAGCGGTGCATAGGGACATATTGACATGCCTCCGCCAGATTAGCACCAACATGGCCACACCTCCCTGTGTGCCCACAAAATCTGGTGCTGCAACAACTGACACTGCCACAGGGAGGGAGGAGGACTCTGGCGGAGACTCCCCTGCACCGCAGCAGCCTGCACGTGAGGGTCCCCCACCAAAGAAGAGGGGTCGTCCGAGGAAGGAAAACTGAGAGGTTGATTGCCACGTACATCCCCCAGGAAGCCAACACCTGTTCCAGAAATTCTCCTTTGTGTGCAAACTTTTCACCCTGTCGAATGCAACACAACTCTCCCACATGACATGGGGAGTTCAAGTTGGACTAATGTATCATATGACTGTGGACTTCACTCAGGACATTTCTGCTACCAAGACTTGCAACTCATCTGGGAACTTTGGATCACAATCCCAATGTACAGCACCCACCATCCTGTGCACTATACACACACACATTTCTGTAAATAAAATCACTAGTACACCATACTTGCCTCTGTTGTTATTCAAATGTGGATACTGTTATGGTGATGATGATCTGCTAAATTACACTGTGTATGCTAACTGCTACAGCAAGTACAACACCGTCATGTGAGTCGTGGTGACGTGACACATATGAGGGAGACACACCACTAGGGCTACACAACACAGAGACACTAGGGCCATCGGACTCATCGCCTACAGTGATGTTGCCAGGAAATACTGTGGAATGCACAGACACCACACCTATTCAGAGTCTGTGTCAACTAGCCCACAGGTGCAGTAAGCAAATGTCAGTCAGATGTGTGACCACAGACAACGCACATCCCAAAGTGAAGCACAGGTTTATTACACATTTGCAACATGTTGTTTCCACTACAAATGCAAGGTTTACCCACGTGGCAGTGGCCACACAGTCAACAAGTGCAGAAGATATGAAGTCCAGGGGTGTGTGGCACATCACCTGTAGGGAAACGACTGCTGCCACCCTGAAAGCTGAATCATGATGTCGGGGATCCAAGTTGACCAAAGTACTCAGTAAGCACCCTGTGAAGGACAGACATGAAACAGAGTTAAAACCACTGAAGAACAGGACAGAACTGCAATACTCATGCCCAATACATGTCACAAGACAACTACACAAAACCAAGTTAGCATTTCAACACTGTTGGGGAGTACAGACTACCTGTAAGGACACATTGCTGCACGCATCCAGTCAAGTAGCACATGGCCACACTCAAACAGCACCAGAGCACCACCCACACATGTCATGCAAACTCACATCATTCACATTACATCTCCTGGATACTCACATTCAGCTGAAGAAGTTGGTGATGAGCTGTGTGCGGACATCACCATCATCATCATCATCATCATCATCACTGGCATCGTGGTCCAGGCCAGGATCCTCCACAGGTGGCGGACGTTGGTCATCGTCATCCAGGATGAGAGGCAACTCCTTCCGCACTGCCAGGTTGTGTAGCATGCAGCAGACGATGACAATCTTGCACACCTTTGCTGGGGCATATGGGAGGGCCCCTCCTGTCTTGTCCAGGCAGCGGAAGCGGCTCTTCAGGAGACCAAATGTCCGCTCGATCACTCTCCTGGTCCGACCATGTGCCTCATTGTAGCGCATCTGGGCTGGTGTCACAGGGTTCCTGAGGGGTGTCAGCAACCACGGCATGTTGGGGTATCCGGAGTCACCTACGGGCAGACAAGTGCACATTAGCTGAGTTGGAAAAGTGGGCGGAATACTACAGAGCAGAACACACACAATGGTACAAAGTCAGTACACACCGACAAGCCAGGCACGCTGGTTCTGCATCTGTGCCATCATCCTCGGGATGCGACTACTCCTCATCACGTAGGCATCGTGTGCTGAACCAGGGAAACGGGCACACACATGTGTGATGCTCATATCTGCAAGACATACCACCAGAGCATTGATCGAATGGTAATGTTTCCGGTTCCGGTATGCCTGCTCATGTGCCTGTGGTGGTACCAAAGCCACATGTGTCCCATCAATGGAGCCAATGACATGTGGCATCCTCCCCAGGGCATAGAAGTCACTCTTGACGTCAGTGAGTTGTTGACGTGTAGGGAAATAGATGTACTGGTTCAGGCATCTCAACATTGCCTCCAAAACATCGCGTAGCACACGGCTGAACATAGTCTGTGACATCCCACCGGCAGTCACCACAGTGTGTTGAAAGGTACCGGTGGCAAAGAAGTGTAGGGCTGCCATTACCTTCACCTTGGGCGTCAGCGCCGTAGGGTACGGCCGGCCAGGTTGCAAATGTGGTGCCAAGCGCACTGCCAAATCCTCAATCAGCTGCCTGGTGAAGCGGTACCGTCGGATGCTGTCCCATTCCACCATCGTTGCCAGGTCAGGGAATGGTCTATGGACAGCTGGAGCCCTGCAGTGCATAGGTTGAAGAAAGAAAGATTGTCAGTCACCCCACATATGTGCCATTCACCATACTCAATTTCACATGATACATCATTACGAGACACAAGTACTTGATGTGTGTGCCGTTCTGTTCGGACATAACTGGCACCTACATGGCCATCATCTAACTTCTCAGTACAACATGTGTGGACAACAGGTTCCAGGTTGTGCTATGGGAAACCATTAGGCTGAGTCACAGTACCCATTTACTGCTGTCACGTTCCACACACACACCACAGTGACATGTCTGGACAGATGCGCCACAGGCATCACAGCTCATTGACAGGTAGATTCCCAGTGACCCTGTCTTGCCACATGGACACTGGCATGACATGGCGTATCATGTACACGTCAGAAAATGAAACATGACTCCCACAGGTAGTGGCCCCTGTCGCCTCCGCAGGACAGACATGGACGCCAGTGACGCACAACATCAAAGTCCATGCACAAACAACGTTGATGTGGAGACTGTCTCCCATCGTGCACATGGAATCAGAGACATCAGAAACACAACATGCACACTGACTGTGGAGGGCCATCACTATTGTGGCAATGGGTCACCCTGTGACGTACATGCCTTCCCCCATGGGACCCTGGGGGTATGTGACATGTCATACACATACACAACCTGGAAATGTGACCATGCCACATGCTCCGAAATGAACTGTTGCACATCACAGTGGTCATGTGCACAACACACAAAGGACCCTGTCCCCATGAACACATGCACAGCCTGGGTGTGGCTGCCCACAAGTGCAACCGCAGAAACCACATGTTTACCCCCATACACAGAAAAGGTAATGCAGCCTTACATGCCTTAGGAAACAGTGTGGACTGGGTGTGGTGTTGTAGGTGTGCCCCTCAGTCTCTGGCAGGTATATGTGGCTGGCATACGTTCACCAGTGACAAGCATAGTGACATATGCGAGTGACCTGTACAGGTACGCGTTGTACAGCAATGGACCGATCGGTGTGCCTGGCCGGCCCATTGCATCTGTTGTGAGCGGGTACGCGTTGTACAGCAATGGACCGATCGGTGTGCCCGGCCGGCCCATTGCATCTGGTGTGAGCGTGTACGCGTTGTACAGCAATGGACCGATCGGTGTGCCCGGCCGGCCCATTGCATCTGTTGTGAGCGGGTACGCGTTGTACAGCAATGGACCGATCGGTGTGCCCGGCCGGCCCATTGCATCTGTTGTGAGCGTGTACGCGTTGTACAGCAATGGACCGATCGGTGTGCCCGGCCGGCCCATTGCATCTGTTGTGAGCGGGTACGCGTTGTACAGCAATGGACCGATCGGTGTGCCCGGCCGGCCCATTGCATCTGTTGTGAGCGGGTACGCGTTGTACAGCAATGGACCGATCGGTGTGCCCGGCCGGCCCATTGCATCTGTTGTGAGCGGGTACGCGTTGTACAGCAATGGACCGATCGGTGTGCCCGGCCGGCCCATTGCATCTGTTGTGAGCGGGTACGCGTTGTATCCCGACATACGCGTTGTACAGCAATGGACCGAACGGTGCGCACGCGTTGGCTGGGGCCTGGCATGGCAATGGACGCGTATTCGAAGCTTCAACGAGTCTGATGCAGTGAATTCAGTTGGCCAGCCACAACAATGTTGCAAAATCATGGGTGTCATGAAGTTGGATTTTTGAAGGATGCTGTGGGCGTGTATTAGTGCTGCTATTCCATGGATTGGTCAGATTCAGAAGATGCAAACGACTAGGACCTATCACTTTGGACACATGGGACAGTATCTGCCTCTGCAGCACACATATAATGCTGGCTGTTCCCCTGAGAGCTGACTTGCCTGCACTACATGCTCCAGGACGACATCTGCCACCAACACTGCTGCTGTCTCTGCATCCTCTGGCTACTGCAATGGCACGTACTGTGGAGAGAGCCCCAGCCTTCAGCCTTGAGGAGAACCAGGCCCTGCTGGACAGCCTCCTTCCACAGTACAGCAAGCTGTATGGGAAACCAGGGGAGCAGGTGAGTGTGCTGTCCACTGCCTTACTAATTTTGCATGTTGTCTGACTAGCAGGACTTACAGTGTGCACACCACTGGCTGGCATGCTCACTGAGTAGTTCTGACCCCCCAAAGTGTGTAGTTACATGCACTGAACAGGTACAGTGCAGTAACAGTGCATTCCTACAAGGTTTACTTCCCATGCAATGATACCATGTAGTAACTGCTGGCAAACTGTTCATAGCCATCGTTGCACTGCCTGTGTACATCATATGCCCCAGTGATTGAGACATGTATATCCAACTGTGTGATGCATGTATATGTTGCATGTGTAGTAATGGCATTTTCACTTTGTCATCCTCACAGGTTGATGCCCACCAGAAGCAGGAAATTTGGCTGACCATCACCCGGGCAGTAAGATCCGTGGGGGTCTACAAGCGCCGGATCCGCAACTGCCAGAAGAGGTGGCAGGACCTTCGGGGCTGGACCCGGAGGATCGCAAGGGTCCAGCTGAAGCTGTCACCTCCTCGCAGGAGGGGCGGACACCGGACCCTGACCCCCCACATGCTCAGGATCCTGGCGGTGGTCTTCCCTGACCTGGATGGGCAGCTGAAGGCCAGACAGCAGCAAGGAGGGGTGAGTCCATGACAGCACTGTGCACTTTGTCTGACATGCTATGTGCCCTACTCTGGCCTGGTTAAACTTCCACAGTACATCAGTCTTGTGGTCCAGGACCCATGTCCCTCTATTGTGACATGCCCACTCCTCATCTGATACGCATATGTGTGGCCCTTACAGTCAGGAAATTGTGTCACTTGGGGGCTGTGTCATTGCATTTTGCTTTGCTCAAGGTGGGGGACAGCATTTGTTCCGGTGACTATGTTGTGGGATTCATGGGTGGGTCAATTGCTTACACAATGCCCAAGTTCTGACATGTAATCTGGGTGTAACTTTGATATGTGGTCCACTTGCTGATCTGATTCACCACATGTCCCTGGGGTATTTGGCACACCCCCATGCTGCGGGTGGGAAGAATGTTTGGGCCTCAGGAGTATGTATATCAAGTGTGTCACACATGCTTAGACACCTGCCTACTGTCCAGGACTCATCCCTCTTACAGGTGGAGCTGGACAGTCATGCCTACTCCAGGGCATACAATACACTCTGTACTCCCACTCCCGTGGATCATCTGACATGTTGTGATCAGTGACATGTTCTCTCAGGTGTCTGCCTCTGTGTCATTGTGCTGTGGCTTCGTTGTCAGGACTACTGGTATGTTTGTCGGTTAGGGCTCAGCATGCCATCTGAGATGTGACCATGAGAGACGATACTTCTGTGACTTATAGATGTTTGATCACTTGACTGTGCACACAGGTGTATGCAACTGTGACTTTCAGGCAGCTGTTATTCATTCACAGCACACTGTGAGGTGCTCAGGTTCTGAGAGTTGTGTTTCATGTCCCCCATATGTCCAATTGGCATGACGTGGACAAATACTAGTTCAGATGATGTGGTGTGTGGGGGATGGACATGTGCACTTGTCAGTTACATAACTTGCATTCCCCATGTCCTAGGATTGTGACACAGTGCAGACTGTTGTTGGCTGGCTGCCATGGCCATGTGAATGGAGACAGTGATGTATGACTTTGCACGCATGCCTGTGTCATGGCATTAAACTTCCTAAGGGTGATCCTGCAGGGGAGTGACATGTGCAACATGCACCCCATTGTGGCATGGACTATCCGGACATGGGTGCATCATGGTGTCTGGTGCTGGTATGCATCACATGCATTTCTATTTAGACTCTGGCCATCCCTTTATCCGGACACCTGCACTGACTCAGTGGCAAGAGATGTGATGTGTGCATGTTCACATACTTCACCGTGTTCCCTGCAATGTCCAACAACTGTGTAGGTGGTGCATGTGTCCACACTGGGGTCTTACCATCAGACAGGCACCAGACAGATGGGTGCAAGGGTTGACCATCAGACTGACAATTGGCTTCTCCAAATCTGTGTGAGGAGTTTTGGTAATGTTCAACTAAGGATGCCAGGGCTGGCTCTGTAAGTGCTGTACTTACTGTGGTGTGTGTACGGTCAGTGCAGGTGACTGATGTTTGTCTGTTTCCTTAATTGTTTGCAGAAACATCCACGGCCACAGGAGGGGACAGCTCCACGGACCAGGAGGAGCTGCGGAGCCAGACTGGGTCAGCATCCGACGAGTGGTCAGAGGGACCCAGTGGCACGGAGGGCGAGGGGAGCCACACCGAGGAGTCCTCAGCACCATCCACCTCAGCTGAGGACCACAGCAGCTCAGAGGATGACTCCCTTTTGGAGGCGGGTGTCAGCAGCCACCACACCCCAGCTAGTCTGTCTGGCCCCGCCACCACCACCACCAGCACCGCCCTCCCATTGGCTCCAATTCCAGAGGTCCGTGGAGGCTCCCGTGTTCGGGAGCGTGTCTCCTTCGTGCCAGGCACCGCACCCCCTGCCCCTGTGTCCCCTGCTGCCCTGAGTGAGAAGTCTGTGTACCTACTTCGGCAGCTCCATGTAGGGCAGACAGCAATGCTGAGTGTCCTCCATGCACACACCACTCTGTTGACACAGCTGGTGTCGTTCATGGAGGGCATCTCGACGGGTATGTCTGCCCTACAGAGGAGCAATAAGTCCATGGACTCCTCCCTGACGGCAGCAGTGTCCCTCCTCCAACAGTCCCTCCCCCCTCCTATCTCTGCCCCATCCACACTTCCCGGCACCCTACCTGTCCAAAGCACATGCACACCTGCACAATCACCCAAACACACAGACACGAGCAGCACAGACACACCCAAAAGAAAGGCAAGACGTGCACACAAGCATCCTCAGGGGACAGATACCACACACACAGGGGATGGGGAACAGACACACACACAGGCATCCACAGTCACTCCGCAGTCCTCCAAATCCTCTCCCTCCAAGACCCCTTCCCTTGCCTCACCTGCAACCCCACCTACACAGCAGCTCTTCCTCTGTGACCTCGGCCTCTTCCCCTCCGATCCTGCAGATCCGGCATACCGGGGGAAGAGGAAGTCCACCCACACAGAGGGAGTGCCCCTCGCCCCCGGACACCCTCCCCCAGGCGCAGGCAGACTGAGGACCCCATTCGGAAGTCCCCCGGACCAGGTAGGGCAAGACCCAACCACCACCACCACGCAGCTCCACCACCCAGTCTCTCTCCTCCATCCCCCAGGCCACCACTCCACAGGTTCCACCGCCACACCCTGCCCCAGGTTCCCCACACACCGATACCGCATCCCCAAACTGCTTAGGCCCTCCCCCTGCCACTTGCTCTTCCACCCCAACCCAGACGCTCAGCCTGTTTGTGCCACTGGTGTGGAGACCGGGTCCCCCCTCTGTCCTGCCCACCTCATCTGCCCCCCCTTCCACTCCCTTGGAGGCATGCACTGCAGTGGAGTCCACAACCACCCCATCTGACTCAGGCACTGCAGTGGGGACCCAGTCCACTCCATCAGACCAGCCCACTGCAGTGGTTGCAGCACCAACACCATCTGACTTGTGCCCTACAGTGGTGCCGCCCCCCCCTGAGTCAGACACCTCCACTGCAGTTGCCGGTGACACTCCTGCACCCACCACCCCTTCACTGCCTCACTCTGGCATCCCCTGATCCTGTCCCTGCGGTGCCTGGCCTGCCCCTTGTATGCCCCTCCAAGGGGATGTCCCCTGTCCCTACCAGTGCAGGCAAGCAATGGGTGACAAGTTGTCACATATCACCCTGTTGGGACTGTGTATTTGGACTGGCCATTGGCCTTAGTTTAATTTGGACTTCTGATTTTTGATTGACATTTGCTGAATAAAGCCTCTTTTTGTTTACTTGTGGTTTTTCTTTTGATGTACATAATGTAGATGAGTATCATCATGCATTTGCAGTTGTAATAGTGTTCAGATCAGGAACATGAAGTGTTGCTGTGATGGACTCCATGTGGTCCATGGGATATGTGTCCTGTTGTAGTCTGGATCTATAGCATCCTCTGCTGCAGTCTGAGGGTGTGATGTTCAGCATATGACACAGGGATGTACGTTTTGCATTTGTAAATTAACATCTTTGTCTTACAGTGATGCACATCTGGTGGGCTTACCACTGTTCAATGTTTCTATTTCCCTGACTGTGTGCCCATCTCCACTGGACATGCAGTTTAGCACACCAATGTTGAAGGACTCATCAGTGTATACAGTGCACCTTGCTTGACACGTGTTTTGGGTGTATGCAGATGACTGACGTGACACTCCCGGACCCAGGCTGATGTGAGCAGAGCCTTCAGTGTGTTGTAGTTGTTGACTCACTGACCGAGTGTTCTGCCGACATGTTTGAGTCGTGCACAGACAAGATTTGGCACAGCAGACCTTCCACAGCAGTGGAGTGCCCTCATGGCAGTGTGTAATCCCGTGACATTGCCTGGGCCCGTGTTTTGTGTTGTGTACGCATGTCTGTGCGTGTGCCCTTCCCTTTTCCTACACAGGCTGAGTCCCTACGGATGTTCCTGTTTCTGATGCTTGCTGAGTTGTTCTGTGTTCATCCAGCATCTTGGACCTGGTTACTCCGGGATGTGGGTGCATGGTAAACTAAGGTTCATCAGGTTGTCATCCCAGGTTGTCTTTGTTGTCAGGGCTGGGCATGTGGGCAAACGCAGATGGGACACATTCAGGATTCCCCTTGGCAATTGTTGGTTACACATGTCATGTAATTTACAGTCTGTGGTAGCTTTCAGTGATTGTGACACGTTGTGTGTGTGACTGGTGCCACTCCTCAGGGTCAGAGCTGCAATGTTGGAAGTTGTGTACGTGTGTTCTTTGTGTGTCACCTTGTCTTCTTCATTGGTGTGTGACTATGGCCGGGATCCCATTGATTGTGGTGGATTTCACGTCATGCCCATGTACCGCGTAGTGTGCAGTGTGTCAGACATTCACGAGTCTTGTTGACTGGCCATGTGTGATGGGTTTCTGCACCTTAGTTCCCACCACCACCCCTGGGATTGTCATGGGTGCATGTGCAATGTCACCAGTCCATGTGAGCTTCACTGCTGCACATTGGTGGAGATCAAGGTGTGTGGTGTTGAGTGTGTGCAAATGTGAGTTGTTGCACGGCTAGACCTCTACCTCCATATTGGCCATGGCTGGCAGGCCGTGCTGATTGATTTGTGCTTGTGTAGGTGTGATGGTAGTTTGTTGCTCAGGACACATGGCTGTGGTTCACAGTGTGAATGACATCTACCTTTGTCATCACAGTGGGATTATCATGCAGGCTAGTGTCACCACAATGTGGGGTCCCTGGGGGTAGTGCTGTGGTGGGTCTGTCTCTTGCTGTGTTAGTTGCTGTTCCTACAAGCTTGTGTGACATGTGTAATTTGGGCTCCCTCTCATCTAACAATGCCTCTTTGCCCACATAGGGGAATCCGATCCATGAGTAACTTTTGTATGGCACTGTATACACATCTGTGTAATTGGAATTCAGGCCTCCTCATGTGTTGTGTGGTTGCCTGGGGACACTGGCACACACCCCCATCACCTGTTGTGTTTGATATGCAGTGTGAGTCTGCCTGTTTGTGTTTGTGCATTTGCACCACTGCATTGGCATATCTTGACTGTGCCATTGGCTGTATGTTGTTTGGTGGCTTTCCCCTGCTGTCCCTGGGACTCCTAGGTTATCAGTCAGCACAATAATCATGGTTTGTATGTCCCATTGCTGCCATGGTATGGTATTTGTTCACCTGACATCTACAGTCTCCACAGGATATCTACATTTGTGTGTCCATTGGTGCAGATATGTGGGTCTTCATTATGATGATCACTTCTGTCATTGTGTTATTTGTGAATGTTGACAATGTGAGCCCCCATGGGTGATGTTTGTATGCACATGGCCAAAACGATGTTTTATTGCCACTGCACTGTTTGCCTCACCCAATCTATGTTGCTATGGGACACAAGCACTACTATGCCACTGATGTGTTTGTTGTTGTTTGACCAGGAATCATCCATGCAGTTTGGCTTTGGCAGCTTTTACCCTGACTACACTTACCTTTTGATCACTGTGGTGATGGGGCTTTGGGCCCCATTGCCACACTGTTCAAAAGGTGCATCAGCTATGGACCCCACACTCACCTTTTGGTCACTGTGGTGATGGGGCTTTGTGCCCCATTGCCACACTGTTCAAAATGTGCATCAGCTATGGACCCCACACCTACCTTGTGGTCACTGTGGTGATGGGGCTTTGGGCCCCATTGCCACACTGTTCAAAATGTGCATCAGCTATGGACCACACACTTACCTTTTGGTCGCTGTGGTGATGGGGTGTTCAACCCCATTGCCACAGTGGCCATGGTCGGCTTGCATTGTGGAGGCCACACACATTTATGTGTGACACATGTGCTAGGGGGTCACATTGTATGTTCAATGTCATGTTCAGTGTTGTAGGCATTTGACACAGACTACACACGCTTGTCATGGTGTTGGGGGGATGTAATTTTCAGACATTCCTTATGTGGGAGTATGCTGGTTGTGTCATGCATTACCCGTCCTATGAGTAGGGGTGGAGGTAGTGGCAGGCATCCATCTCCCTAAGGGTGGGGATGGTAGTAGTGACAAGCATCCAGGCCCCCATGAGTAGGGGTGGTGGTAGTGGCAGGCATCCAGCCCCCCCTGAGTAGGGGTGGTGGTAGTGGCAGGCATCCAGCCCCCTAAGGGTGGTGATGGTAGTAGTGACAGGCATCCAGGCCCCCCTGAGTAGGGGTGGTGGTAGTGGCAGGCATCCAGCCCCCCCTGAGTAGGGGTGGTGGTAGTGGCAGGCATCCAACCCCCTGAGTAGGGGTGGTGGTAGTGGTAGGCATCCAGGCCCCCTGAGTAGGGGTGGTGGTAGTGGCAGGCATCCAGCCCCCCTGAGTAGGGGTGGTGGTAGTGATAGGCATCCATCCCCTAAGGGTGGGGATGGTAGTAGTGACAGGCATCCAGGCCCCCATGAGTAGGGGTGGTGGTAGTGGCAGGCATCTAGCCCCCCTGAGTAGGGGTGGTGGTAGTGGTAGGCATCCAGGCCCCCTGAGTAGGGGTGGTGGTTGTGGTAGGCATCCATCCCCTAAGGGTGGGGATGGTAGTAGTGACAGGCATCCAGCCACCCATGAGTAGGGGTGGTGGTAGTGGTAGGCATCCAGGCCCCCCTGAGTAGGGGTGGTGGTAGTGGCAGGCATCCAGCCCCCCTGAGTAAGGGTGGTGGTAGTGGTAGGCATCCACCCCCCTAAGGGTGGGGATGGTAGTAGTGACAGGCATCCAGGCCCCTCTGAGTAGGGGTGGTGGTAGTGGCAGGCAACCAGCCCCCTGAGTAGGGGTGGTGGTAGTGGCAGGCATCCAGCCCCCCTGAGTTGGGGTGGTGGTAGTGGCAGGCATCCAGCCCCCTGAGTAGGGGTGGTGGTAGTGGTAGGCATCCAGGCCCCCTGAGTAGGGGTGGTGGTAGTGGCAGGCATCCAGCCCCCTGAGTAGGGGTGGTGGTAGTGGTAGGCATCCATCCCCCTAAGGGTGGGGATGGTAGTAGTGACAGGCATCCAGGCCCCCATGAGTAGGGGTGGTGGTAGTGGCAGGCATCCAGCCCCCCTGAGTAGGGGTGGTGGTAGTGGCAGGCATCCAGCCCCCTGAGTAGGGGTGGTGGTAGTGGCAGGCATCCAGCCCCCCTGAGTTGGGGTGGTGGTAGTGGCAGGCATCCAGCCCCCCTGAGTAGGGGTGGTGGTAGTGGTAGGCATCCAGCCCCCTGAGTAGTGGTGGTGGTAGTGGCAGGCATCCAGCCCCCTGAGTAGGGGTGGTGGTAGTGGCAGGCATCCAGCCCCCTGAGTAGGGGTGGTAGTAGTGGCAGGCATCCAGCCCCCTGAGTAGGGGTGGTGGTAGTGGTAGGCATCCAGGCCCCCTGAGTAGGGGTGGTGGTAGTAGTAGGCATCCATCCCCCTAAGGTTGGGGATGGTAGTAGTGACAGGCATCCAGGCCCCCATGAGTAGGGGTGGTGGTAGTGGCAGGCATCCAGCCCCCCTGAGTAGGGGTGGTGGTAGTGGCAGGCATCTAGCCCCCCCTGAGTAGGCGTGGTGGTAGTGGCAGGCATCCAGCCCCCCCCTGAGTAGGGGTGGTGGTAGTGGCAGGCATCCAGGCCCCCTGAGTAGGGGTGGTGGTAGTGGTAGGCATCCATCCCCCTAAGGGTGGGGATGGTAGTAGTGACAGGCATCCAGGCCCCCATGAGTAGGGGTGGTGGTAGTGGCAGGCATCCAGCCCCCTGAGTAGGGGTGGTGGTAGTGGCAGGCATCCAGCCCCCTGAGTAGGGGTGGTGGTAGTGGCAGGCATCCAGGCCCCCTGAGTAGGGGTGGTGGTAGGGTGGTGTTGGTGGTAGGCATCCACCCCCTATGGGTGTGTATAGCATTGGTGATGGCCATCCCACCCCTATGGTTCTGCTGTTGCTAGTGTACGTCATTTGTGCATCCCTATGTGTGTGTGACATATTTCGGGTACGTGTCGTTTGTTTGTGTTGTTGGTGTTTGACTTACCGTCTGCGCCGTACGCGTCCGTGCCGGTCCCGGTAATAGATGTAGAGTATAGGTAGGACCTGCGCAATGGGATTCATGCTTGGATCGTCTCGTTCGGGTTTCTCATGTCTTCAACTCATACTCGTAGCAGGCTTGTTCGTCTCGTGGCCGTGGATCGTCTTGTGGCGCGAAACGGAGCTTATGTACGGCTCGCCCGGATGCTCAAACGTCCAGGACGTAGCGACGGGTTCGGCGCGTACGGAGTGCGCATCGTACTAGTCCGGCCGGAAGGTGCTGTGCATTTGCTTCCATACGACTCGATTCGGCGTTTACGGATCCGGCTCGGGCGGGGAACAGGAGCTGGATTGGGTAAGTACGGCTCGCTCAGATTCTGGGTTGTTATGCGCATCGTACTTGTTCGTTCGGACGAGTGTTCGAATCGGTCGGGAAACACGCACTCAGCTGGGTTTTTTTCCGGACGAATACTGTTTGTGCGCTTCCGGCCGAGATCGGAATCGACCCCTTTGTCTCCGCTAGGGATTAATGTCAGAGAAGATTTGCACAACTTTCTGTGAGTTATTTAAGATCTTGATGGGGATAAGGATTTCCATGAATATGATTTGATACCATATTTGGACAGTGAAAGAAGTCAAATTGTCTGTTTTTAAGGCCCTATGGCTAGTTTTGTAGCTCATAGGTGAAGATAAGGCTATGTTTTTTCAAATCCTCCACTCGTCTTATTTTACACTAGGGATGTACAAGTAGAAATTTAACCAGGGGGCTCCCTGGTTATTAGAATTCATTAGAGTATAGTGAGTAACAACGTTACTTTCATAGGGGAATGCAGACAAGTTACATAAGGTATTGGTACCTAGTGATTTTAGATAACTATGCATTTTCCTAAGAAATTATGTATTTCATAAGAATTGACGCCAGATGATCTCATTTTTTAGCATTTTTATTGCACTTTTGCACAGTAGCCTCCCTTTTGCACTTTGCACGCTTCGGTACTGTTTTGGCACTAGCACTTTTACATTAGATTACTATACCTATAGTAGGCTCAGTTTTTTGCAAAATTTGCACATTCAATGAGTGGCTTTATATTGTTATACTGAAGTAGGGATAATATCGATAGAATGCACTTTGCACTTTACATCAGCTGGATATGAGCTGATGCAATGAATTAGATACATTATGATCACACATCATCAGTTGTTGGCTTTGTGACAGATGGCGCGATCTTTTGGCGCATTGTTCGTACGGGATGAGGTTTTTAGACATTTATACAGGTATTTATTATTTTAAGCATTAAGCACTTTAGAATGTATTATTCCTGTTTAAAAACCATGTATTTGTACGTACTGAATATCTGGAATGCCAACACAAAAGTGTTAGTTAGAATGATTTATGTAAATATCTGTTTACATTATGCACTGTGCACTTTATTTGAAAGTAAGAAAGTGAATTATTACATATGCCCCCCTTGGAAAAGCCACAACATGATTGAGATTGAATTGAAATTCAAGAGCTGGGCCAAACAATATCAAAAACAATAATTGTAGTTTTAGACACCACAATTTGTCATGTATAAATATGATTATGTTCAATAGGTGCGCTCACACAGAATGATTATAATGCGCCATGTGTAATCTATTGTTGCTGCTTTTACCTAACAGGGAAAACAGTCAATATCAATGTATAGTATTTTTTCCATTGCTATCAATATGCCGACCACGTCACAGGAAGCAACACTTTCCCTTTAAATTCCCGTTTTTGTTGGCCGTATGTCATGTGATCAAGGACACCGTTTGTGTCCGAAACGCGTCAGAGGCAGCACCCTTTTTCCTAATAAAGTATCATTTTGGCACCAGCTATACCTTGAGTCCGTGTTCCTGTGTGTGCGCAATCGCACTTGGATAACGTAAGTTGATATATATATATATTGCATAAAACAGAAAAAATACTACCAATTCAATTCCAAAACGCTAACTAAATTATCATACAAATACAATTAAATAATTAAAAAACACATCTACAAAAAATATTATAAAAATGTAAATGCGAATGGAGATATAAACAAAAACGATGAAATTCAGATTATAAACTCAACATTAGGAAATGTATTGGAGTCGTGGGATAATAAATAACCTATTCCCACTCCTGTTTGTGCAACAGTAGAGAATTTGTAGGACTTTGGAGGGGTTAAACATATTATTACCACTCCAGACAGCGCAACAGTAGGGAAAACGTTAGACTTCAGAGGGGTTAAGTTTACTATTCCCACTCCAGTCTATGCAACAGTAGGGAAGCGTTGAACTTCGGAGGGGTTAACTATTCCCAAACCAGTCTTTGGAACAGCAGGGAAAGCATTGGGCTTAGGAGGGGTGAGATTTACTATTCCCACTCCAGTCTGTGCAAAATTAGGGAAAGCATTGGACATCGGAGGGGTAAGATTTACTGTTCCCACTCCTGTCTAAGCATCAGTAAGTAAACTACTTAACTTCAAACATATTACTTAATTGAATAACCCTATTAATTTAGAAAACATGCAAAAATCTAAATATAAACATTATTGCTTAACATAAAGTATATATAAGAATTAAAAAAATTAACAACAATTATCCACTTTACAAAATGTAATAAACAATGTAATCATTAATTTTCAATGAAAAAATATTGCTTATTTAATTATTATTGAATTAACTTTCCACCCTATACCCCTACAAACTTCACAACTCACACCTAAAATATAATGAAAAAAAGAATAAGTATAACACAATTTACATAATTTATAAACAAGTATATAAATAATTAACAATTAATAGTTAATTGTTAATTAACTAGTACTTATTTAACTTCCCACCCTACAACTCCATGATCCCAGCAGCTCATACCTAAAAATAAATAAAATATATAATTATTACACAATTTACATAATTATTAATCAATTAAATATTTAGCTATGTGATTAATATTTTTAAAATATTTAATTAACTTCCCACTGTATACTCTTGCAAATATAGCAAACCATAACTAAATATAACTAAAATAAACCAATATTACATAACGTACATAATTAATAATCAATTTGACCATTAATAATAAATTATTTATTAATTATTAATGACATTTTACCTAATTAACTTCCCACCTTATACCACTATGAAACCAGCTGCCCACAACTAAAATATATCTAAAATATATGATTACTACACAATTTACATAATTAGTAATCAATTAAATAATTAATTATTAATAAACCCAGCAGCCACACCTAAATAAATTACTAAAATGCATGATTATTACACAATTTACATAATGAATAATCAATTAAATAATTAATACTACATTATAAATTGAATGATAATTAATTATTACCTGATGAACTTCCCACCGGATACCCCTACAAAGGTGGCAACCTGCAACTAAAATATAAATATAATAATTTAATGTTACATAATATACATGTTTAATATTAATGACATACTTAGCTAATATTATTAATAACTTAATAATTAATTATTACTTAATTAACTTCCCACCCTATCCCCCTAAAATCCCAACAACCCTCTACAACAGTCTAAATTACTATTAGCAATTAAATTTAAAAATTCGAAATCACTTAAAATTACAAACTATATTTAAAACAATTACAACAGTTATACAAATAATACTAACACATAAAATGAATGTATAATCTAAAACACATTAAATCAATTTTAAAAAGATATTCTTTACAACTATGGGATGGATTCCGATCTCGTTCGGAAAGCATTGCAACCAAATCGGTTCTGGAATGCTTTCCGGACGACTCGGATCGGAGGAGTCCGACCGAGCAAGTACGATGCATCCAGATGCTTCCGGATACGGTTCGGTCGGGCTCCCATTGACTTCAATGGAAGCCTGTGTTCCGAACGCAAACACAGGCTCCCATTGAAAAAAAGGGGTAGTTGGGGAAAACATGCACCCTGTGGCGGGCACCCCATGATGCCTGCCACACTGTGCATGGCTGGAAAGAGGGGACCCATGGGTACCTCCACATGGCCGATTCGGAGGGCCCTGGGTAAAAGGGGGCCTGCTATGGGCCCCCAAAGACCGATTACAGCAGCCGAATCGTTCCGGTCAAACCGAATCGAAAAGGCTGTCCGAATCGTTCATCGTACTCGTTCGTTCGGAAACTAAGTCCATAGAGCTGCATGAATCGGATCCGAAAGGCTCGTCCTTTCCAAATGCCTTCCGGAACCGATTTGGTCAGCCCTAACGGTTTCCAGGCATTGTACTTGGTAGTTCGGAACTGGGAGCGAGTCGGTCAGAAACAAGGGCTCCGGATCGCATTTGACAAACATGAATCCGATTCGGATCCCTTCCGAACGACATCGGAATCATGGCAAAAAATTTTGAAAGCAATAATACCTATCTGAAAAAACAATGGGCCTCATTACGATAGTGGGTGGTCAGACCGCCGCCCGCTATCACAGCATTCAGGAGACTGCTCGACAAGAAGGCGGCAGTCTTACCGCCGCATTACAGATGTGACTGCCAGGCTGGTGGTCGCAAAGTGCTCCTTTACACAGCAGCTTGTGCTGCTGTTCAGGAAAAGGGGTACACTACAAGCTGCTGTGTAAAGAAGCACTTCCTGCACATCCATTCGCTGTGTGTCCTTTTGGTAGCAGCAGTCTTCCCCCAACCACATAGGGTCCAACCGCCTGCAGTGTAATCTGGCAGTCGGCCCGAGGGGCTGTCGGCAGTCGGACCAACATCGGCCTGTTGGTGTGCGGTCTGACCGGCATCATTTTAACGGCCAATATTTTTTAGAACTATATTTCTTCATCATGATATTTTTTCATCACAATAGTTTTTTTCAAATATTTTTGTCTCCCGATATTTACAGCTTCATATTTTGTCCAAATTCCTCAGGGCCACAGAAATGATGCAATTGTGCAGCCACAGTGCTTTTCACACAATTATGAATTTTCCACATTTGCCATATAATCCATCATCTGACGCATAATCTGCACAAATTATACCCAAAAAATTGTTTCTCACTCAAATGATCCAGAAATGTACAAAAAACAGCAACATGTGTTGCCGCAGAGTGGAATTCCCTTTGCAAAGGTTGACTAGTCAGCTTTGTGTTCCTCATTGATATATTTGGGTGTTTCACTGCACATAATTTAGTCAACCCTGCTGCATAATTTGACCCTCCCCTGCTGCATATTTCCAGTGGCACTAACTATAGTTGTTGAAGGTGGCATGCTCATGGGAGAAAAAGGATGTACTGCTGGGGGGAATGTACACTGTGCAGTAATAAGAGACTCGGGCAGAAAAGCTGTAAAAATGTGGCCTGGTAATGGTGATGTTGATGGAGGAAAACCATGTCTTTTTGTTGTTAGTATTTGTGTTATATTGAGTTTAGTAATGTAGAACTGGTAGCAGGTTTTTTGGTGTATGCAGTTTGACTAACAATATAGAAAAAGTACTTGTGATGTGGGAGAGGATAGATGCTGGTGTTTAAGGCTGGTAATTTGATGCATTTGGAGTCCATTGAATTGTTTGAGGAATGTGTGATAATGAAGATGGAATGTACATGGGGACCACTACTGAAGGTGTTTTATAATGCTGTAGGTAAAAACGTTCAAAGGTTCTAGCTCTTGCTCCTTCTCACCTCCTATTTATCTTTCCCATCTCTTTCACTCTCTCACTCACTCTCTCATGCCATTTTATTACCTCCCCCCATGCTGTCCACTCGGTCTCTCCCTCTGGATGCATCGCTTCTATTTTATCTCCCCTATTTTTTTCCGCCTGTGATCCCTCTGTTGTCCTTTCCTACATATTTCCCTCACACCCGCTCCCACTCTCACTCCCTGTCCTTCACCCTTTTTCTTTCTACTTCCACCTTTGCCCTTTACCAGCTCTATGTAACTTATCTACTCATGTTTTTACTCTGTCTCTTCCTACTTGTTGTCCTGTATCTATAACATGAAATGCAAAACTTAAAATGCTGAAAAGCAAGGAAAGAGTGGATCGGATTAGATCCTCGCTTCTGACTTGGGTGCCTCCAGGTCTTCCTTCCTTCTCTTGCCTCCTCTTTGACTCTTCTCCCTGTTTCCCTTTCTCATCTCTCTCCATTTCTAAATAGTTTTTGTTCTCTCACTTGAGTGCCCTATTTACTCTGCCTTCTACTTTGTTCCTTCTTTCAAATTCTGCCTTGTCCTTCTTTTTTATTTTCCCCCTTCTATCCCCCACTGTTTTCTTTATCTCATCCTCCCTCACCCCCTCCTCATTTTCCCCTTCCATTGGATATTCAAGTACCAACTTTTCAGATTTCAGTACCTGACCCAGTACTGCTTTCCTTACAATCTGGTACTAGTAGTTTTGTGTTTGTGGTTCAGAGGAAAGCTGGAACTAGGTGAGCTACGCGCCAGCTGATAAGTACAAACATCATATTCTCTTGACCATCTACACTTATTCCAAGGTCACATCCAGGCTTGCTAGCCTAAAGACGTCAGGACTTCTTTAGGCTAGCAGGCCTGGATGTGACTTTGGAGTAAGTGTGTTGACCGGTTCATCTTGCCACTGTCAGACCTATGGGGCATTAATTATGCCCTATTTTTAAACCTGCGATGTATTTTGCCAAGTTGGTACTTTTGCTTATTTAAGCATGTAGAGTGTATGTATTCTTCACATCCTGCCAATCAAACTCAGAAGTGGATTCAGGGGGTTTATTTCCTTGGTCCTGAAGATAGCCACTGGGAAGAGGGACTTGAAACATGTTGACCATACAGAAACCAGGTGCATTATAACCTAGGCTTTTGTTGTTTCTTCCCTTTTTAACCATACAGCTTGGAAGGCGGAATAAAACATAGTTTCCCTTTCAGGCAGGCATTTTCAAATCCTACACCTCCTACCCCTCCTACTCCTATTCCATCTCTCATTGGGTATTTAACATTTAAGTGCTCCCATGTCTCCACTGGCAGTAGCACACCCTGTTCCGTAGTGGAATGGGAGGAACCCTATGATGAAGCAGGCCACCTAGGAGGAACCTTGGTGGGTGAGGGTTACACTAAAAAAAGCAAAGTGCTTTTTACAACCTTTGTGAGGTTTCCCTTCAGCTATTTGGTTCAGAGTAGGCCCTAATTGTTTTGTGTTTACTAAGTCAGGCGGACGGGTCCCTCTAGGAATTAATCTAATCTCCCTCTTTATTTCGGTACTACTCCTACGTTCCCCAATTCAACCTGTCCACCCATTCCAAAACTTTCATGTTGCTAGATTTCATGTGAGTAGCTTATCGAATCCAGAATGAAAAGCAAAAAGCTGGACTAAATGAGCTACTCACACTTGAGAAAGGGACATTGAGAGCAATCTCCGTACTACATCAGCCTGATCCTACCCCAGTATCCAAAAAATAAAGGAATGTTGCCATCAACTTGCTAAATTATGTTTAACTCTGTATTACTTTGGCAAAGCTCAGCGTCCCTTTTTCCACCCAAAATACCCATACCACAGGCCAGACATGGCGGACAACCTTCTTTCAAAGAATGGGCAGAACCCCATACTTTTGTGTGAGAACAAAATTACTTTATAACGCCCAAAAAGTATATTTGCGTTATAAAGAGCAAAAGTGTGACACTCTTCTGTACCACATCATAAATATCCAATTACCTGGCCTTGAACACAGCCTGACCTAACAATCATCACACAAATCAAGACCCGTCTATGGCATTCGTTCCTAGCATGTAGCCTTAGGTGTGTATTGAGATAGGATACCACTTCTATTCAGCCTTCCCTGTTGCTGAATGTGCCATGATAAGAGCACATCCCTAGCCTTCATACAATGGCCAACACACTTACACATAGCTCAGAATGTGCATGTCACCCACACTGCTGCACACATAACTATTTTCTGCATCACTCTCCCTGCCTCTGTCCTAAGACCCTTGCCTAGTGCTGTGTCAATATTATACCTTTCAAACGATCCTTCAATGACATGCTGCATCGAGCCCTCTCCAAAAAATGTATAAATACCTTTATTTTCATGAAATGTAGGGGCAGATTTACAAGAACTGATGCATCTCTGCATATTAGCAGAGATGCGTCAGTTAATTTGCGTCACGCAAAAAACCCCATGCGCCACCATGGATGCGTCGCATCGTGGTGCAAGGATTGACAGATGCGTGACGCATCTGTTGGCGTAAAGGCAACGCATTGCTGGAGTCGTGTCGCAAGCACGACGCAACTCCAGCAATGCTTCGGAATGCCTATTCCTATTATGCTGCGTCACTCCTTACGCCTGCTTCAAGCAGGCGTATGGTTTTGACGCTGTGGTGTCTTAGAAGTGACGCAGTGAAATCTTGTAGATTTCACTGCGTCACTTTTACGTGGCTTTCTTACGTCGGAACGCCCACCCTGCATACATTATACCTGACGCAGGTATAATGTAGCGCAGGGGTTTACAACGTGACGCAACTTCCTAGATGTGTCACGTTGTAAATGTGTCGCAACGTGGCGCAAGGGGCTTGTAAATCTGCCCCGCAGTTCTTTATTATTTGAGTTGGAGACGAAAATATATTTAATTTAGTGTGAGAATGAAATATATTGATAGGTCATGAATTAAATTTTAAGGCATGAATGTTATCTTTAAAAAGAAGCAAGGTGCTGTTGCTTTATATTTTTAAATACACTTTCATAAGGATGATTTTTTTAAACTTTTTTTTAAACATTCTCTCTGTTAAATATTTTATGCTAGCTACGACAGTAGTGAGAAATCTTTTAGCAACTGAGTTCCTAAAATCCAAATGTATAAAATAATATGAAGGCATATTATAAGAAAGGTGTTGAAAAACATGCTGTGACAAATGTGAAAGTATATATTTTTTCCATTGCTAAGTGTGACTTTCTTCTTAAAGGATCTGCAATTACCAATTTTGCTACAGGAAGAATTTCAAAGACAACATCTTGGTTGTAGATAATGTTATGACTTTTATGTGATTCGCTTCCACCACAAGTCTGAAAGGAAAAACGTGCAACAAACATCAAATTGCTTTCTTACTTACTTTAGGAACCAAAAACTGCTATACTTATATACAAGTTAACTAGCCGTTAGCAAAACTGTTTTGACAATCCAAACCCTTCATTCTCAGAAATGGAGGTTTTCTCTGTCGAAATTGCCTTTAAAAGTGGAAAACTCCTCGGGAAGATTAAAATGGCCCAAACTTTCTAAGGTATATGTGTTTCTAAAAGAATTTAGTTGGACGGAAAACAGCACTTGTGAAAACAAAATGGCATTCAATGATACTTATTTTCCCACATGTATAGTGCTAATTTTGTTAAAGACATGGAGGCGAATATTATGCATTTTAATCAAGCAATAAACGTTTCTAATGAAACCTTCAGTTCTCAGACTCTGGGGAAGAAACAGAAGAACATCACACATGTGTCTCAATAGTGTTGTATGAAATGGCAGAACGCGTGCAACATATGTAGTCCTTCCTTTCTTGATGTACACAGTGTTCAGTTTAACTAACTCGTGAATGTAAAGAAAATGAAGTACATTAAAAAGCAAAATAAGAGCCCGCCAGTCTCTTTTGTCCATCAAGTAATTAAGTAGGCGGAGGAATTGTACACTGCACGCCTATAATAGGAAATAAATATATTAGTAAAACATTCATAAAAAGTTTAAAGTGAATTTGCAACAGAAAGAGAAGTATGAGTGATAGATTCGCAATAAAGTATTTTAAAATTAGAAGCTGACAGCATTGCTCAAAGGGGGATATTCACAAGAACGTGCGCTAAACACCTCCAAAAAATGTTAACGCAACTTTACACATCGCAGCCTATCGCGGGAAAATAACCCTGTGTTAACGTGGAATTCACAACACGGCGGTACCATGCAATAGTCTGCCGAAAACGCGGCCAATGTCCGCGATACAACCACCTCGACAGAGATAAAAACACAAACCCCAACACCAAAAAACGTGCGATGAGCCCATTCGCGATGAGGAAAGCAGCGAGAAGCAGCGCCAGGCCCGCGACACACACACGGCAGGCGGGAATAAGCATAACAAAAGCAGGAAAAAGGAAGACAAACCAAACAGAAAACAACAGCGAAGCACAATGGAGGCAGCCGGAGCTAGTACACAACCCCACAAGCCCCATTGGCAACAAAACATTGTACATGGCAGTGCATCATGGACAAGGTGAATGCAGCCGGAGAGCGGAGGAGGACAATGGAAGAAAACCAGAACAGCTGGAATGATGCGAAACGCACAAACAAGCAGAAACACGCCAACAACCAGAAGGCAGCAATGCACACCGGAGGTGGGAGTCCAGCGCCACACCAGGAGCTGGATGACATGGAGGAAATGGTGTCCACCACATCAGTCTGGAGATGGTGGCAGGAGTCGGGGACCGGAAACTGCTCAAAATCAACAGACACAACAGCAACAGGGAGAGGAACGGCCAGGGACTGGGGGGACGGGGGGAGATGGGCACAATGGCACACATGCACAATTAAGCACAGCACAACTGCAGACAAACCATGCCCAAGAGTAACAACACCAACCAAGAGCACAAGTCACACAACCCGGCAATATTACACCACTGAACAAGCACAGAAGTGAAAACCACGCTGCCTGAAAGGGAGAAGGGTGAGCCAAATCAGAGATGAAGGGACATCTCACACACAATGCAGCACACACACATAGGAAGCAGAGCACCCCAACATCGAACATAATGTGGTACAAACACCAACATTTGCACAACCGAACACAGGACACAAGTGCACCCGCTTGTGGCCGGTAAATGGCCATACGCATCTGGCAAAGCATGAAACAGGGACATGATAATGCACAAGTACCAACCCACAGCCCTGATGGGGTAGCAATGCATGTATGGCAGGGACCCAGATAGGCCGTGACACACACATTGGCATACAAATCAACACTCAACTCAGTTGGAGACAAGTGAAAGTGCGGAAACGTTATCAACAAGTGCGTGTCAGTACGGCGAAGAGAAGTGCCACGACATGCAGACCAATGCAGCAGCATGTCTGAATGAGGAACGTTGGAAAGCGCCCATTGCCACCCCAGGGGAGTCCATCACCAACACAAGTCAGTGCCAACCCGCGTTGGTTGTCTGCGCATGGATCAGGAGTCCAGGCCAATGCTGCCATGTCCACTGTCGTCTTGGGACATGTGACCAGATCCCCAACATGCAACCAGGCGTCGGGACACGTGCAATGGGTCACATTCAGTTGTGGCTACAGGTACCTTGTCACTCGTCCATGAACGCGAGTGCAGCAGCGTAGGCCAACATTTCCAATGAGAGATCGTTGTCCACCATATCTAACATGTTGGCGACGTAACCCATCAGCTGTCCCGGACAGATGTGCTGAATCCAACCCCTGGCCCCAATTTGCACCAAAGCCCAATCGGGAAACGGCTCAATGTGGTCACTGCACACGACGACTCGTGCAATCTCCCAGGTCCAGTTGCCAGCATGCATGCCAAACATCCAGGCATGCCATAAACGGGCATCACGGTGACACTCCTGGTCATGGGCAAACAGGGGGCGCACACACACGTCGAAATCCAGGTCAGCTACCGGTACGTTGGAGAGGCAGACATCCATGGTCCACTCAAATATGCACGAGCGACAATGCAACACAGGCTGAACGCAGGTGACGTTGGCAAGGCGGAAGCTCAGCCGGTAATTGATCCGCAGCACTGCCAATGGCAGTGCCCCCAGTACATGCAGCAGACGTGCACGGTACTGGCCCACGTGACTGGAGTTGAGCATGTGTCCGGGATGGTCTGCCATTGTGTCAGTGGCTTTGCTTGAAGCGGCACTGGCTTGCCCCGCGCCAGTCCTGTGGATGAAATGGCACAGCTCGGAGCAATGAGCAGTGCCTGTGTGCAACGGGTGCAGGCCTGGGGTGAGGTGGGAGTATGTGTGAAGGCCATTTCACGCACGCTAACTACGACCAAGGACTTCTGCGTGTGGGATGTGTACACGTTGGTCTCACGTCGGGCAGTGCGTAGTGTGGGAGTCGCAAGCAAATGCTATCGTATCTGTCAGGGGGTGCTGGGCACATGCAAGTCCCAGCTCGGAGCTGCAGATGTGCTACTGCCTGATAGTTCAGACAAAGGACCTTTCATCCCTACAGTAACTTCACCATCTGCATGCATACAAGAGATGTACAGAGGCCTGTCGTGGGTGGGGTGGGATGTCTGTGACCCAGGGAATCAGGGATGATATGCCCAGCACGTAGCACATGAGCGGCCTCACTGTGTGTTACGTTGCCTCACAGCTGCACCTCCCTCCCACGAGCCCCCACACTTGTGTGCGCTGCGCGGTTGTATCACGTGCACTCCTACGGCACACCATTGTAATGCCAGTCCGCGCATGTCCAGCGGCATGCCAACAACACCGTGAAGCTGGCCGTTGAGTGTGTGCGGCCACGTGAGTGTAGGCCAATGGTCCGGACAGGGCGGACACAGGTGTACAGTCCATGGCTGGCTGTGATCGCGCTGCGATTGAGGCTAGGCGTCTGACTGCAGCCGCAGGACTGATACACATAACACTTGGCATGCATGAGCCAAGACCCCGAGCGGTCTTGCGCGCCTACATTTATCCATACGTGCAGGCCCGCCCTCCGGGTGCATGCTACACTGCAACATCAACTACTGTATCCCTGGTGGCGACAACACTCCAACACAGAGACACGCTTACCGCACTTCCTGCTCAAGGCCAGACCAGAGCCATGCCCTGAACCCCCTTGCCGAATCAGCACACCCGGGCGCTGACCTGACGTACGCCAGACCAGCACACTTCGCCTGTGCATGCAGGGGGGGGCGGGCGAAGCTACATGTCCAAGGTCTTGGCCACTGCTGAGGTGACATGGTATCATCAGCTGAAGACAGCACACTGTGATGTTGCAGGGATCGGGCCCATCATGCTGACATAATGACCACACAGACACACTTGCTTAGATGGTGTGAATGGCTACGGGCACGTGCGCCCGGCCACGTTTATTAGCAGGCTCACATGTCGAGTGACACCTGTGTTGGATGTGTGTGGGGTGTGTGTACACCAGCCGTCATGCAGTGCCTGGTGCAGTCAAAACAACGACAACAGTGTACATCGTTAAGGACACAACCATTCAACCATAAAGGCTCCATGACTTGAGCTGCACAGAGTTAGTGGCCCTGGATGCACAGCGTCCTGCATGGGCCTACCGCCACGGGCCGCTGACTTGCGGTGCACTGGGGCAGGGTCACGAGAGCAGAGCAGGTTCTCGTATATGACAAAGGGGGTTGTCGCGGAGTGTCTCGGTGGACAGTGGAAGGTGTACCCCCAGGGCATGATGCAGAGGGCAGAAGCACGCAGAAACATCCACCATGGTGGAGATGAATGGAACAGACACATGTCTTACACCAAGTCCGTCCCAGCCAGATGATGATGCAGACAACCCCCAGGCCATGGACTCAGATGCCACCAAAGTCCAACCAGAAAGTGCCCATGACTCATTGCGCACAGAGTTAGTGGCACCAGGTCAGTTGTTGCTAGTGTTCGGTCACCTCCGTGACGAGGATCCGGCTTTCATCCGGACTGAACCGCATCTTCCTCTTACTCCTCTCCATGCGTTCACTGGTATGACTACATGCTGGATGTGGGACCTACTGGACCGCAGTGCAGGCCTGGGGCAGCGGTCAGCACGGGCCCACAGAGACGTGTCGTGTGCTTGCGTGGCAGACTTTGGCTTCACTGATCGGAGGGACTATAGTGATGTGGCTGCTGCCACAGAATTGGGGTCACTGCCATTCAAGACTCAGGACACAGTTCCACATGTGGGACCTACTGGGCCGCAGTGTAGGCCTGAGCCTTCATCCAAGTGTCGCCGGCTTGCGTTGAACAGGGTTGGTGGCACCACGTGTCGCTGGCTTGTGTTGAACAGGGTTAGTGGCACCACGTATCGCCGGCTTGCGTTGAACAGGGTTAATGGCACCACGTGTCGCCAGCTTGCGTTGAACAGGGTTAGTGGCACCACATGTCGCCGGCTTGCGATGCAGACTTTGGCTTCACTGATCGGAGGGAGTTTAATGATGTGGACGCTGCCACAGACTTTTGGTCACTGCCATTCAAGACTCACGACTCAGTACAACATGTGCCAACAACTGGGCCGAAGAGTACGCCGGTGGAGTATGTCAATGAAAAAGGAGTACTGTGGGCCAGCATCGTGGAGGCCAGCGGTGGTCTGCGGTGGCTGCAAAGGTCGCGGGACTGGGACTTGGAGCTTGCACCGGCGCGTGGTGGGCCCTCTTTGACACATGCCGGTGTCAGCAGGTGAGCGGAGCCTCCTTGGTCCGCAGGGGCAGGCATGACTGGTCTGGGGAGCAGCAGCCCGGGGTGCAGCAGGCGCACAGGGATGCAGGCCCCGCAGCGCTCGGCGCTGGCCTCGTGGCGGGCTGTGAGGCACCGCCCCGGCAGACACATTGGCCATTCCGAAGGAGAACCACGCCCAGTGCGACGGGGTTTTTATTCACACCCCTACGCAGGCCTGGCGTACGCAGGGCCAACCCACTCTGCCCGCGCATACAGGGGGGACGTAATGTGCAACATTTATGTGTTCTGCCCCACAGCCTGTGGGGACATGGTAGCGTCCACTTGCCACTACACTCCATGCACCAGCAGTTCATGTCCACATGGCCATTTCCGTGGTTTGCACATTGGAGTCTGTCCGGCACCTCCACGCCACACCTGGCATTGGATAGTTTCTCATTCATTAGTCACTTGCCGCTCTCGCACATGCCTGCTCCAAGCCTCTCCTCACATTCTGCTATTGTGTGGCTGTGGTGCCATGCTGTGGCTGGGCTGGGTGCATGGCAAGCCCAGTTTCCCAATGGAGTCATGTCGTCGTGTCTGGTCGGTTGGCATGTTGTGTGGCATGTTGCATGTAGTTCTGCTGCGTGCCCATTGCCAGTGTCGTGAGTTGCATGACTGTGGGGTGGCAGAGTGTAGTGTGTTCATTTGGTACTTATCCATAGGTGCCATCCTGGGAGCGCTGGTTGATGATGGACTGTCGGGCGATGTAGGTATCATGCACTCTGCCTGGGGAGTTGGCCACAACATTGTTGAGGAGTCCCGGGTGGTCCACTATTGCCTGCATATTCATGGGATGCGTGTGCTTTCTGTTGTGATAGTTGTGTGCAGTGTCGGCAGGGGGCACTTGGGGGACATGTGTGCAGTCGATTCCCCCGACACGTGAGGGAATCCAGCTATGGCGTAGGGGCCTTGCTTGGTCTCCAGCTGCTCCTGCGCAGTGTGGGTGAAGTGGAGGTTCTGGGGTTCCAGGCTGATGATGGCATCCAGGACAGGTGTGATGGACTTGGATGGGGCTGGCTGTGAGACTCCTCCGACTCTGGCAGTTGGGGGTTGGAAGGTACCAGAGGCCAGCATGTGCAGCACAGCCGGCAGCTTTGTCTGCGGAGGGATGTTGGTTGTCCGCTGTGTTAGTACCGTCAGCAGGTGGGCGATGTGGGTCAGGATGCGGGGGATGGTTGTCCTTTTGGGCCTGTAGTGGGCAATGTCCTCCTCTGGTGTTTGGTCTGTGCGGCTGGTGCGTTTAAGGTGGGTCTGCTGTCTTTGTGTACGCTGCCTCTGTGGTGGTCAGAGGGGGGGCGGGATGGGTCCTGGGGGTGGTGGCGGGCCTGGGGTGGGTGGCGGTGGGTGTTGTGGCCCTCATGGGTCTCGGAGCTGCATGATCATTGTCTCCATGGCATCTGTGGGTCTTCAGATGTGGCTCTTGGCTGGGCTCCCTTTCATGCTGCAGGTAGTCGTCCTGCTTAACACCAGCAAAAGGCAGGTGTTAATTCTCTGCGGCTACCGCGGCTTATCGCCTGTTTTTGGTTCGCATCGCAGATCTGGCAGTTCATTGTGAAAGTGGTGTAGTGGTGTTTTCGTGAGTTTTTGCACGGGAACGCCTACTCTGCATCTCATTAGGGTTAGTTGGTGGTGTCACCCATGGAGATGAATTGTGAGGCAGTTATCGCGGGAATACTGGTGATGTCTGCAGTTTGCACCCGCTTGTGAAAGGGGCGTTAAATCTATCTCCACTTTTGATGCGTTAAGGTGGCGATAACTCAGAGATAAGTCCTTGTGAATATGCCCCAAAATGTCTTGCAGTCTACCACCTGACTAAAATGTGAATCTGCAGCTCCCCCTTAAAAAGGGACACACTAAAATATACTGGTGGTTTTGGCTGGACTGTTGTCCTTGGAGCAGGGTCAAGACTGATTTGCAAATGGCTGGGTCCAAACTGAGGTGGCATGGTGTGCAGAAAAACTATGGACTGGGATGCAGCCCCAGTAAATTACCAGTGACTGAGATTAAGTCAAACATTCATCTATCACTTTTATTTTATATACTTTAGAGTGTTGCCTTAGGTGTGAAGGGTATGCCCAGATGTGAGTCCAGTGCACACAGTGCCATTGGAACTAAGCTATACGTGGCTGATGAGCCCTAGGTAGCTGCAAAACTGGTCCTGGGTTGCTTGTGTTCCTCCTAATGGATGACCTGTCCTGGCAGTTCGGGTGGCCTGTCCCCATTGGAGCAGGGTTAAGACTGATTTGCATATGGCTGGGTCCAAATTGAGGTGTCATGGTGTGCAGGATAACAATGGACTGGGATGTGCCTTGAGTAATCACCAATAGTTGAGAATAATTCATGCATTCCTTCCGTCACTTTTTTGCATCCTTTAGTGTCCCCCCCTTAAAGAGTGAGAACTGACGACAGAGGTATCAGTTCCCGCTTCTGTCATAGTTCTCTGAAAGAACTCAGAAGGTGTGTGGAAGACATTCAGTGAAAACTATGCAGAGGTCATACTCCTTAAGGCAACAAACAACAAATAGTTTTGGATGTTCTGGAAAAGAAGTATATGCTATAGAAGAAGATGATAAAGTCTTAGTTCATCTAGTAATAGAGATGAAAACACCAGTAGAAATACATTGTCTAGATGATAAATCTAGAGCCGTGAATTTGGACATCCTTTTAAAAGAAATTAGACAGAAAAGTACAGTGAGTTTTGTTGACAGTGACTCAGAAAAAGTAAACTATTATCAGGCCAATGAACAATCAACTTGAGTGGAGTAGTACCATCCTGGAAAATAGAAAATTTTATTGAAAGAGGAATACTTATCCTTATTTCACAAAGAAGTCTGAGAATAGGCAGATCTTTACTAACAGGATTTCCATCAACATATGTATGGTTTAGTGAAATGAATGAATGAAGGGTATTTGTAGAGCGCACAGCTATTCAGGAAGAGTGTCCCGGTGCTAGAGAACCTCTGAGCTAAACTGCTGCTGTCCCTGAGAGTGGGAAACCTCAAGGTAAGTGCTGGAAGAGCCAGGTTTTCAAGAACTTCCGGAAAGTAAGTAGGTCAGACACTTGTCTGAGTGTCACCGGCATAAGGTTCCAGAGCCGGGCAACCTGCACTTTGAAGGAGCGGCCTCCACCGTGAAGAAGTCCTCAGGGTTCTGTAGGGAACATAGTGCATGACTCTCCTTCTGAGATAGTGTGCGCTGCGTACCCTGAAGAGCCTTAAAGCAAGCACCAAGGTTTTAAAGCAAATTATTTTCTGAACAGGAAGCAAATGCAAAGCCTTCAGGTGAGGAGAGATCTGAGCTCTCGGTCCAAGCAGGAGGACTGCCCTGGTGGCCGCATTCTGGACCACCTGTAACCTGTTTAATAAGTGCTCCGGGAGGCCTAGGTAAAGGACATTGACATAGTCCAACCTTGAGACAATAAGAGCTTGGACAACAGTCTTCCTATGGGCGAGAGGCAAGTGGGGGAGAAACTTCTTGAGCATCCGCAGTAGGCCAAAACAAGATCCTGCGACTGACTGAATTTGGGCTTTCATGGACAGGGTATCATCCATCTTAACACCCAGGTTCTTGACCGTGTTAGCCAAGGTGAAGGGAGGCGACATGTCTGATGGCCACCATTGTTTCCACTCATCCCAAAGTGGAGAGTCAAAGAAGATTACCTCCGACTTCTCTGGGTTGCATTTAAGTTGGTTCACTCTGAGCCATGCAAAGACCCCAGTAAGGCATTTATTGATCTTATCCTCTGCCAAGTCCTCACCCTTGTCACAAGTAAACAGAAGCTACGTGTCGTCCGCATAGGAGATTATTGTCGCACCACAAGCTTTGGCCAGGGGGGCAAGAGGGGACAAGTAGAGGTTAAAAAGTGTCGGGCTCAAAATTGAACCCTGCGGGACACCCACCTTCATAGGGGGAGTCGAAGCGGAGAAGGGAGGAGACCAGACCTCTTGGTGTCTATCCTCCAAAAAGGAGGAGAACCACTTTAGTACCGTGCCACCCAGGCCGCACTCCTGTAGTCTGTGCAGGGGCCGGTCATGTGGCACGGTATCAAAAACCGCGGAGAGGTCCAGTAAAATCAACACCGCTTTACACCCTTTATCCAATTTCTCCTTAATGGATTCAGAAATTTTGAGCAGAGCAGTTTCTGTGCTGAACTTGGATCTAAAACCACACAATGGCAATACGCATACAATGGCAATTGTATGCATATTAACAGTTCTGTATGGCTCATCAGAGTAAGCAAATGAGCTTAAGAAGTACCATGTGAGTCCAAGAGAACCATGCTGAGTTATAAATCCAGGATCGCATGCACACTTGATAAGTTTGATAGAGTCCTCCAAAACTCCTGATAAAGGCCAAACTGCCCTGAATTTCTCCAGTCGATCAGTTGGAGATGACCAGAGAAAATTAGTTTTTGAAAAACCCCTCCAGGAGTTTGACCCAGATAATCTACTCTGAAACGCATATTTGGAATTTCTGCAAACATTCGGATAAGATCCGGAAGCAGATCTGGGATGGCCAAAACAGTGTTATGATTATTAGATTACCATTGCTATCGCCAGTGGAGTTGGTCTCAAGCTGAATAAGCAGAGCAGTTGATGTTCAAGCTGTATGCAAAAAGGTGAAGGAAGATAGGATGACAGATCTTCCAGTCACTGAAATCTTTTTTTAATGACATACATTTCAGTCTCCTATTCAGAATGAGTTACCTAGGAATGTATTCCACCATAACTGATATGTGGTGAAGGAGGTAAAATTCCCAAAATTGTTTAGCTAGATTCATAGGAATTTTGGAGGGACTACCGCCATAGTGGTTGATATGCTGGAAAGCTAGGATATTGTCTATGTGAAGAACCATGGGACAATGAGTGTGGTTTTTTGTGAATGCCTAGATAGTAAAGGATCCTGAAACTATTGCTGAACAGCTGATGTGCAAAGAAAACTCTTTTGAAAAGCATATGCCACTATTCCAGTGAAGAATGGAAGATTGCTCTTCCATCCCAAGCGTGAATGTGTTCTAGCTATCACAGAGCTTCTTCTTTTGTATCTGAATCTAGGGGTATCAGATCTAAGTAAAAGAAACCTGACTGGAAGAGGCCAGTACACCAACAGTTTTTGTCAGGTGGCACAGCCATATCTGTGGCAGTTTTAAATATGACACTTCTTTTTTTAGGGACCTTTGAGGGACGTTTCCTCTGCTGGTATTAAACTGGAACCTCTTTTCAAACTGGAATCGACCAACAGACCAGCCCCCTTTCCTGCCGGTCCTGTCAAAATCCTGCGGGCGGAAGACTTTTCAAAGACAAGATTGGACCTTGTTGA
The DNA here is from genome assembly GCA_963921515.1 of Calotriton arnoldi. Taxonomy (NCBI): domain Eukaryota; kingdom Metazoa; phylum Chordata; class Amphibia; order Caudata; family Salamandridae; genus Calotriton; species Calotriton arnoldi. Next base: position 459,420 of record CAWUFW010010649.1, read on the forward strand.
TTAAATTGAATGTGTTCAAAGATCTTAAAATCTCGTTGATAAATTTATCTCTGAATATCAAGCCTTAAGCAGAAGGACTGACATAATAAGGTGATAATTCTGGCAGTTTTGGGTGTATTTTTTAACAACAAATCCTTGCACCTTTCCAAAGAAAGGTCACAGCTTGTCTTAACATTAAAGCAGATCACTATGAATCGAGTCTGATAATTCAATAGAGTCGGGTCTTTGCCATATTTGGCTTTTTCAGTCATCTCAGAATTCTTTGTTAAGGGGTCCATTATACTTGGTAATTTATCCTGGTATGAAAAGCATGCCTGATTAATTCCAATTTTTGTATTTTGACCAAATTTAGTAAATAAATGCCAAAAATGTAGGAGTAATAATTGAGTTGAAAGTACTTGGTCCTGATATGAGCTTGGAGGTAATCCACCACATGAGCTAAGGTATTCCATTCTGTTGACAGAGGATGGAAAAGAAGAGATGGATTGAACAAAGGTTCAATCTCTAGGAGGATCTGAAAACTCAGATGTACTCGGAAGAGAACTCTTTTTAGTTGTTAATTTAGATGAATACCACTTTTTGTGTTTCTTATCGAAAACTGTTTTGATCAGTTTCATAGGAATGGCCATGAGACTCGGAAACTTGAGACTATATAAAGAGATCTGAGTCATCATTTGATGAAGTGGGAGCGATTTGTCCATTACCTTTGGTTCTGTGGGACATTTCTGCTACTTTTACAGAGGGTCAATGATCGGGCAGGTGCCAAAATCATGAGAAAATGGAACACTTTCATTATCTCGCCTTACAATGTCACAGTCAATATGGCAAAAGGCTCTGCTGAAATCTTAATAATGTGTTTTACTTTGAATGCTCAATTATAGCCATGCCTTTGACTTGACTTTGTTGAAAATAGCAGTCTTCATGCAATGTCAATGCTACTAGAATACATGCTGTAGAGTCCTACAATCAGCATGTCGGCAATGCACTTGGACAATTTCTTTTACATGATTGTAATTTCTTTAACTATTGGCCCCATACATGAATTTCACAACACACTGTACTGAGGACCACACAGTAGCTAGTTACTAGTCACAAAAAACTGGTCACAATTTACAACCAGCATTTTTGTGACCAATACATTTATATCACCCAACCCATGTACTAATAGGTTGTTTTCCAAAAGTCCCATTTGGAGTGGGTCATAAACCGACCAACCACATCAATATTAATGAAGTAAGTTGCAAATTTTGGCTCACTCCAATTAGTGTCCATCACAGTAATTGTATCTTGCTAAGATCAGGAGTCCATCATGACTGTGATTACCTTTAAATAGAGCAAACCTTTATTTTTTTTAAATACAGCCCTTTTTCCATAAAGGAAATGGCGCCATATTTTTAAAAAACTAGAATTTTTGTAAATGTGTTAGAGAGTTGACAGTTGTCCCATCTACCACTGCATACTCTACAATTAACTTCTTTTTAACGGTTGTCATGAATAGGTTTCCACCCTCCCTCTGGAGTCAGTAACTTTTCATTATTGTGTAGCCAGATTATGGTCACAAAATATTGATACATCACATGTTTAGAAGAGATGACCATAATATGCACCTTATCAATACCTAATCATTATAGGGTCAAAATCCCATTTTAGGCATCAATAAAAGTTTGTCAATGCCTAAAATAAGATTAGTATATTCGAAAAAACATTTATGTGGTAACAAACTCTGAATCAGAGTGTTTTCAAATATAAAAAGGCTTTGTATATCTTGCCCTGAATCATATATGAAATTCCTCAAATTTCCACTAAATATTGTTATCCATATCCTGACTGTCCATAGGAAATAATGGGTCCATCATGCTGAAAGAAATAAAAATGATTGCAATTTCCTATAGCAATAAACTCTCAACCAGTTTTTCAGCAGAAATACAGATTTATGAAAAAAAGCTGCATCTCATTTTTGGTGAGGCAGGTTTAACTACGCCTATTAGGCGGACAGAGACAGAGGAGAAAACATGCTGTGGCTTAGCAGGAACACTGGTAAGTGAACACTGCTGTTAGGAGGCGCGCAGGGTGAGCTGATTTAAAAACATAGAGAGGTCCCTGCATCCCTGAACTCAAAATGAGTCACGCAGAAATGAGGAAAAATCCAGCCAAGTGCTTGCATTCTAGATTTTGAATAAACATATCCCTGAGAGCCTGCAACTCCTCTAAGCAATAATGAATAACAAAGCAAGTTTAAAGAAAAATCATTAATTAATTACATTTGAAACCTATAGTTATCAAAGTGAAGTAGCGACAAAGGATGAGAACTTAATTGACTGCCATGAGCTGCAAGAAAGAGAATGCACTTAACGTGCTGGCATTATATACACCACTAATGAGACACCTGAGTGACATTCTTCCCATACTTCAGCCTCAGAATCTACTATGAGTTGAAGTTGTTATTGGCGCATGTTTCTGCATTTTTATTTTACTCTTGGGCATTATTACTTGCTTCAAAATGATGCACACCTTAGCATAGAAAATAAAGGAGGAAGGGACTTTGAATAAAACCTGATAGAAAATAATGATTGTCCTGAAGAAGACCCGCTGTGACTTCATCGCAATCACGCACCATCTTGGGTCGAAACGTCGACGTACCCAACAATCCATATCCTATGTTCTCCATTCCATGGCAAATAACAAAATCTATAGGAGGCTCATTTGAGAGTTATATGTCTAGGAACGGATGTGTATTGATGTCAACATTTTATATACTGTTTTGTAAAGCACTGTATATATTACCTTCACCTATAACACCTTGTCACCTTTAGATCACCTACTCACCTAAAAAAGTCACTCTTTTTGCTTTCAGCAACCACGATCATTGTTCTTGACAGCCTTTCAATTTGGTTATTGAAGAAGAAATATATAGCAATCAGGATCTTACAATATATCTACGTTGATTGACCTCATATATGTGTGTTTCCATTTTTTTCTGTATAATTAATGTTGTAATTGTAAAGAAATTGATTTCACCCAGCAGAACCATTTGTAGTATAATCGTTTGATGCCCAGGTTCTGAGGGACACTGGGTCACCCCATTATATTTTATGCTGATATCATCTAGGGGCAGCAGTATCTGCTTGACTTGTGGTTTTTTTAGTGTGTGATATTAGCTTTTTATAGGAGAAATTGCTGGTAGCTGACCCGTAATGTGCTCAGGCACTTTAGGGAGTATGTCTTCTAAAAGTGTAGTAGTGTGCTCTCGAGTACAAGTGCTTGCCTCTTTTAAGTCTTGAAGTATATGCCTTACTTCTATCGCTCTCTTGTTTGAGCTGTGGTTTTTTTCTCTGACATTAATTGCAATATCATTTTTGCTTGTAGCCCTCACAAAACAAGTATTTGCATAATATTTAGTACCTTTGCCATTCAGGTTCTTGGTGTTTGTACTTTCCTGTCTGTATATGTATTCTTTGTGCAAAAGCAATATATATGTGGTTCTTTCTGCCATTCTGACTCAAAATTGTATATTTTTGTTTAATACCAATACTTTAGCAAAAAACATGTATTTTGTTTGTTATTAATATTTACACATGCATTGAAAAGTTTCACATTTAATACTTACATATGGGCTGTTGTTTTAAGTTGAACTTGATTTTCTTCCATTTGTCTTTGATGTAGTCAACATTTGGATCAGGTAGAGTTTCCTTATCAGTTGGTGGGAAAATTATTGTTTTAGTTTTATCTTAAAAGTACAGGTTTGGTTAGTTTTGGATATCATGAGGTTTTACAATTTAAGTTTAACGCGTAGAAGCTGTTGTATTTTTATAATTGTGTTTATTTTACTTACTTTTAAAGTGTCTTTGCCCAGGCTTATGGGTGTGGAGTTGACATTTTTGGTGTGCAGTTCTTTGTTGTTAATGAGGTGTTACTTTAGTATCCCAGGATTGATATAGATAATAAGAAATAGATTTTAGTGATTTATTTTTACATTTGCATTTAACAATTAAGTTACGTTACATTGTAGTTTAGTTAATTTGTAAACTTACTTGTGAAGGTGGCTTTCTATTTGTTGCAGTCTTCATTCTGGGTTTTCTACATGCAGTCCGGCAAAGTGTCCCTTTCTTGTAGTTGGTAAACTTTTCCTATGAAAATTAATGTGGTTTTGTGCTCTTTTCATACTGTTCATTCATTTAGGTTTATATTTCTATTGGCCACTTCGTTTTATGGTAAATGTTATTGGATACTTATTCTCAAGAACATGTGATAACCACCGCAAGTTTAGCTTAACGCAACTTTGCATATCGCATTCTATCACGGGAAAACAGCGCCGTGTTAACGTAGTATTCCCAACCTGGTGGCACCATGCGATAGTCCCACGATAGTGAGTCAAATAACCGCGTTAAAATTAACGCGACGCCGCAAAAATGCGAAACACGAACGCAAATAAAGTTGCGATGAGGCCAAACCCGATACAAAAATCAGCGATAACCAGCGACAGGCCTGCAATCCTCACGCGTCATGGGGGAAAATGCACTATAAAAGCTGAACAAGAAAAACACACAATAAACAAAATAAACTGCATAGCAACATGGATGCACCCAGAACGAGTGCCCAGGTCAACACGAACCCCATAAGCCCCACAGACAACCAGCAAGGAACCTCGGGGTCTAGGAAGGCCAAGGAGAAGAGGAAGAGGAAGATGGGGTACAGTCCGCATGACAACCTGATCGTCGTCACGGAGGTGACAGAGCACTAACAACAACTGTCCGTCACCTCCACCGTGTCATTGGCAACACAGACGGCAGCAACGGCGAATGGAGGTGGGAGTCCTGCGCCACAGGAGGAGCTGGAGCAAATGGTGGCCACAGTCATCAGTGTGGAGACGGTGCAAGGAGTCGGGAGTCTGGACACTGCTCGACATGACCTGACACAACATCAACAGGGTGAGTATCGAGCAGGGACTGTGGGGATGGGGGGACGGGCACAATGGCACACATGCACAACGACGTGTAGCACACCGCACACCCACAATGACCCTGGGTCATGTCCCTGATCCCCGTGGCACACAGCAGCACACATACAAACATCAAGTAGGCCCCCGCCCACCACGTGCCCAAAGGGGTCCCACCCCACACATCACCAATTCCACAACACACACATGCACCCATGCGAAACACAGCAAAGATGCGTATGTGAGAGCCACACTGACAATGCAAGTGACACCACATGACGAGCAGCATGGCTGGAGAACAATCACCATGACATTGTGCACGCCACAAGACTGAGGTGGCTGAGTGTGGACCACATCCGGAAAGGAGCAGGTCACATTCTGACACATCCACGTGCACAAACAACCACTGATGTCAACAATACATCTGCAGACAAACAATGCACAAGAGTACAAAAACCAACCAAGAGCACAAATGACCCAAGTCGCCAACATCACAGCACCTTAAAAGCACAAAAGCCAAAGGCACACCGCCTCCAAGACATAAGGGGCAGCAAAATCACAGCTGCAGGTTCGACTCTCACACAATGCAGCACACACACATAGCAATGACAGCACATCCACATGGATGACAATGTGGTACACAGTGCAACACTTACACTGCAGAACAGAGGACACAACTGGGTCCGCCTGTGCATCGAAAATGGCCAATCACATCTGACATAGCAGGAAACTGTGAGATGCAAATGTACGTGTACAACCTCACCTACGTCATGTAGTCCAAATGTCCACTGTCCCGCATCAAATAGTCCGCCCCTCCCAAACAGTCATAATGTACATTGTCATGCAGTCTGTATGTAAACTTGAACAATGCGTCAACATACATGCCAACACAATGTCAACAAGCATCTCCCCTTCACATTGCAGAGGGACAAACAACACCTCCAGCAGAGCAGACCAGACAACTCTACAGTGATGCTGAAGAGGACCTCCACACTTCCGACACCGACGCCCTACAACAGTCCTTGGACATCTTAGGCACTCGACCTCCAGGAGCAGGGCAGCACCGCTGCATTGAGGATATCCCACCCCCTGCACAGACAACACAGCTGGACGCACCCACCACCCCGTCTGGCTCCCAGCAGCCCACCCAAGCACACATCGCATTCCAAGGCCAGGTGTCAGACTGCCAGAAGGGGGTGGCCGAACATGTGCGGGTGGGGTACTACCTCATGGAAGCCGAACTAGATCACATATGTGGGTGTCTAAGTCCCATCAGGGACCACCTACACTCCCCAACGGAGACTCACACTGCAACAGAGACACATGCCTTTGCACATTTCCAGTACTGAACCACACCCAGAGCCACGGGATAATCATCCACACCCCCACGCTGGACTGGCGTACGCCGGCCCAGTTCACTCATCTTACGTATTGAGTGGGGGACGACAATGCTACATGTGCAATGTCTCACCCACTGCCTGCGGTGACATGGCTGCGTCCTCTGTACACAGCACAATGTAATGTTGTAGGGCCTGGGGCCCTAATGCATACATCATGAGCACACGGACACACTCAGATAGTTCGTTGAACTGGCTACGGGCACGTGCGCTCAACACCTTTATTAACATGGTCACATGTACAGTGACGCATGTGCTGGATGTGTGTGGGGTGAGTGTAAGCCAGCCCTCATGGAGTCATTGGTGCTGGCAACAACTCGAACAGTGATCACAATTAAAGTGGAAACAGAAAACACCAGCATAACAGAAACAACTGTGAAGCATCATGGTGGTAGCCGGGAAAGTACAGTGTTCACCCAACATGCAAGCAGAATGGTCCATGATTTGTGGTGCACTGAGTTAGTGGCACCTGAAGAGCTGAGCAGGGTATCAAGCTGATGATGGCATCCAGGACAGGTGTGAGGAACTTGGATGGGGCTGGCTGTGAGAATCCTCCGACTCTGGCGGTTGTTCGTTGGGAGGTACCAGAGGCCAACAGGTGCAGCACATCCAGCAGCTTTGTCTGTGGAGGGATGTTGGTTGTCCGCTGTGTTGGTACCGTCAGCCTGTGGGCAATGATGTTCAGGATGCAGAGGATGGTTGTCCTTTTGAGCCTGTAGTGGGCATTGACATTGTCTGGTGTTAGGTCTGTGAGGCTGGTGCATTTCCTGAAGGTCCGCTGTCTTTGTCTGCGCTGCCTCTGTGGTGGTCTAGGGGTCTGGGGGGGTGGCGGTCCTGGGGGTGGTGGCGGTGGGTGTTGTTGCCCTCTCGGGGCTCCGGGATGCATGGTGGGTGGCTCCATGGCATCTGTTGTTCTTCATGTGTGGCTCTGGGCTGGGCTCCCTTTGATGGTGCAGGTTGTCGTCCGACTTTACAGCAGGTCAGAGCAGGTGTTAATTTCCTGCTGCTAACGCGCCTTATCGCCTGTTTTGTGGTCTTATCGCCGATGTAGCTGGTCGTTGAGAATGTTGAGGTGTGGTGTTGTCGCGGATTTTTGCTCGGGAACGCCTACTCTGCATCTCATTAGCGATAGTTGCCGGGGTCATCTGTGGCGATGTTTTTTGCGGATGCTTTCGCAAGTAAACTGGTGGTATCGGCTGTTAGCACCAGCTTGTGAATGGGGCGCTAAATTTATCGCGACTTTGGCTGCGATAAAGTGCCGATAACTCGGCGATAGCTCCTTGAGAATATGCCCCTCTGTGTATAGATTGAATATTTTTTCAGTTATGTTCGTTTTTGGAGGACGTTAATTACCATTTCTATTTTAAATATAAATATGTGTATTTATTGAATTTGAAATATTACACTTATTTAAATTTTTTGGAAGTGTGATGTAATATTCATTTTGTTGTAATACTGTTTAATTTTCTTTATGTGTTACTTTTTAATAGTATATGTATTGTGGCTAAATATGTTTTTATAAATTTATAATTTTATATTTGTGGTTTCAAGTATTATTTGTTGGGGTTCTATTGTGTTTATTTATTGATATTTTTATATTTATTGTATTTAAAAAGGGAGTTTATAAGTTTAAATATTCGTTTTTCAATATTTTTTACAATATTATTGTAGTCAATATGGTGTGTTTTGATATTTTTGACATTGTGCATGTATTTAAATAGTAGACAAAATTTGGCATTTCGATATTAATGTGTTCAATAATACTACATTTAGATATTTTTGATGGCAATATTTTGCAATCAATATTTTTTTGACAATATTTCAGTTAATAGATATTGTGTAGTAATGAAGGTCAGGTAGGGGAAGTGTAGTTTGTAGATTATTTATTGTGTCTTAGTTGCAGGTTACTAAATCCATAGAGAGCAGCCCCACCAGGAGCAGCCTGCCTGCTGCTCAGCCCATACACCAACTGTCACACCTCACCCCACAGACACCTAAACATTCCATTCATCATCACCACTCCAACATTCCTCACAGCACATTCACACTGGCTGAGCAGCTAAGGCCAAAGCAACAGGGGATAAGCATAAATACATATACAGGATATTACATATCCTCCCCCTTCATAAAACATAAACAAATCAAAATGCAAAATGGAAAAAGCATTGATAAGAAGAAACATGACAAGAGCAATTACATCAAAATACACAAATGCAAGATGAAATAACACATTAACCTGAAGAACGATATAAAAACATTGAGAAAATAAAGAATATGCATTGATAAATTTAGATAACAATTATCACACATCCTTCCCCTTTATAAAACTCATAAAGTTTAACAGAAGAAACAGCATTTTCTTTAACAACACACATTGCTAGATAGCAGACTGAGGAAGAACCCTATCAGTGCCACATCAGCATACAAGACAAAAACACAATTACACCTATGATCACCACCATCCACACCAACTGGCCAGACAAGCATAAATGGTGGTACAACACAGCACAACAATAACTAAATGTGGCAAACACACACACAAACTATAGTGGAAGTAAAATACAGAAAAACAACTAAAACACATCATCACACAGAAGAACTGGGTGAAATACACCTGACTAAACATCCCCAAACAAGGGCAAATAGTGTGACATGTAGCAAAAGGTGACATTCACCACCAGCAAACATCCCTCATGTAAGGGCATATAGTGAACACTGTAGAAATACCCATACAACCACCCCTCATAAGAGGGCATCAAACGAAACCTGTAGAAATGGGTCACTTACACCCCATCCAGTCATCCCTCACGTAAGGGTGTGAAACATAAAGTGTAGTGATGGGTGACTAGCAACCCATCCAGACATCCCTCTAGAAAGGGCATGTAACAAACAATGTAGATATGGGTGACGTCCATCCATAAAAGCATCCCTCCAGTAAGGGTAATAGCATGCAACGAAGGTATGGATGACTTCCACCCATATCACCATCCCTCATGTAAGGGCCTATATCTTAAAATGTTGAAATGGGTGACTTCACCCATACAGCTAACCCTCGTGTAAGGGCATGTAACGTAGAATGTAGCAATCTGACATGACAGTACATTTAGTGGCAACTCTCAGAACCTTGCATACCAGAAAGAAAATGTCACCACAGCACATCAATAGCAATACCAACGTGAAGCAAAAAGTTGCACTGTAAACAACCTACCACAGTAGAACCAAAGTAAAGATACTCACACACAGGAAAACTCAAAATCACCAAACTGCCTCGCACGCTCTTAAATAATGGAACCAGAACAAAATCACACACACACAGGGAAAATAAAAGTCAAGAATACATGGTGCGATAAGCATACTGCAGCCAAAAGGAGTAGTATGTGACTTCCTGTACATCAACGCGTGTAGTGAGCATCTTGGGGGAAAAAAAACATAAACTTGAAACAAAGGTATACAATTGAAATGAAGAACAGAACAAAATGGCAGTAAACCAAGAACATAGGATAAGGTCACTGGGCCATAGGTGAGGGACGTCTCACCTCAGCCTGCACGTAACATTACTCAACAACTAGGCTGCATAGCCTGATCATATGCCAAATGTACTAACACTTCCAACACAGAACACTGAGTCATTGGGCCGTGACGTAACACCATCGTACAGTGATGGATACCCTGTAGAACTTGAAGAACATAAAATGCTGCTACTTGACGAAAATAGTCAAGATCCTGACACATCCCTCTTGGAAACTTTTGTAGAACTCACATGTTGCAGTTTCTGTAACTTGTCATATGTTGCCATGTTGCAGTCACATAACGCTCCATCCGCAAAATGTGCTCATGCCAGCACATTACCAGAGCAAAACCACGATGTGATGAGAAAACAATGTAGATCATTGTTCCACTGCGCAGCTCCTGCTTAAGTAAAAGGACGTCCAAATAGAAAGATGGTGGCATGTATTAGTGAATGGCATATACAGGATATTACATATTGTTTTCTACAATATTTTGTCATGGAGCAGGGCAATAGGGAGGAGGAGATGGCTATCTTCTGCACAGCACCCAAAGCATCATAGAATTATTTAGGGTAGCCTTCAAGTATGAAAATAGCCCTCAACAAAAGGGATTAATCTTTCCGAAGGGGATGCCTTCTCAGCTCAGAAAAGGCACACCTAAGAATTAACAGGATCATAGAGAAACCAGGCTTATAAAATCTGGCTCCTCCTCCTGGAACAAATCCCTGAGTACAGGAGAGAGGGAAATTGAGGCTAATTCCTGGTCACAGTTGCCAGACCCCTTTGAAGCAATACTGCTGTGCATAATTTAGACAGCAAGTACTGCTACCTAATTCTCTCATAATGGGTATTTATTTTGGTGGGGCTGAACTGAGATACAGAGTCTTAGTAGCGATATCCCTTCACCCTCCTCCTCCATGCAATGGCGGCTGCGAGGCCAGAGGTTGTTCTTTGGTTGAAGAATTTTATTGCCTCCCTCTGCTAACATTTAAATATGCACCTTGGCTAAATGGCAGAGCACGACATTCAGTCAGAGAGTGTTAGATCTGACGTCCTTGGTGTGGTATTCTCCCAAACATTTTGCCTTCACCCCTCCTTTGTGCAGAATTCGCTTTTGTTGACTTTAGGACTCTGTGCTCTTTATCACTGCTAACCAGTGCTAAAGTGCTTTTGATCTATACTTAATTGGCACATTTAATTTACTCTCTGTAGTAAATGGTACTACCAATACCCAAGGCCTGTAGATTAAATGGAACTGGTGGGAAGCCTCACTCATTGTGCTACCCACTATTGTAGCACTTTAAAACATGTCTCACGTCTGCCACTGCAGACTGTGGTAGTTTTAAACTACCACTTATACCTGGTAAATTATACCTTTTGCCACGCCTCACTTCATGCTTTTTAATACTTATGTCACACCTAAGGTAGGCCCTAAGGACTCATACGACAAGGTGCATTGTATTTAAAATGTAGGACATTAGTACTAAAGTTTTACATGTCTCGACAGTGAAACCTCCTAAAGTTGTTTTTCACTGTTGTGAGGTCTATCTCTCCGATTGTCTACCACTGGGTTACCTTATTACATTTAATATGTGCTAAATTTAGATTGGGAGGAGCTAAAAATATACTTTTGCACTCAAATGAATTATAATGTAAAATCCTCTTTAAAGGTGAACTCAGGTTTTAAGCTGCAATTCTGAATATGTCACTTTTATAACATTTGGCATTTTCTTGTCCCAAGTAACTATCCTAACAAACTGTGTCCTGTGACATGTGCCTGTGAATAGCTCTGCTGTTGGGGTTTGTGTATTGCTGCCAGACGGCAATAGAGAGGGTGCTTAGGTGTGGACAAGATGGGCCATCCTGACAGGATGGCTGTGGAGAAGCTGTATCCAGCCTCACTTACTCTTCAAATGGCTTTGCCCAAAGCACACACAAAGGAACCTGATGCCAAGCCTGCCATGCCTTTTGTCACCCTCAGACAGGTTGGAGCCTTAACCAGGGGAAGAACTTTCCAGACAGCCTTGTATGGGTAGGACAGGTATTCCCCCCACAAAAATGTTGGCACCAGGTATAAATATTGGACCTCCAGAGCCACTCATAAGAACATTCCTGGACCTGTGGAAGATTCAGAAGAAGGACTACCCTGCTGCCAGAGGACTGCACTGTTGTTTGAAGGGCTGCCTTGCTGTCTGAAGAAGGAAGTTTGAACCTGCGTGCCTTGATTCCAGGTTACCTGGAGTGACTCCAAGGGTCAGTTGGCTGACCTCATATGTGAGCTATAAGGACGCAAGAAGATTCCCTGCAACTGCTCAGCTGACCAGCTGCAATTGGACCTGCCTGGACCTGTCTGGATATGCCTGAGCCTTGCTGTTGGCCACTGCTGAAGTGTGTCCTGATCCCCAGGAGGTGCCCCCTAGGTCCTGGACCTTTGGCTGGAATCAGTGGAATCTCATCCAAGAAGAAAAACTGAAAACCCTTAATTTTAGGCTCCTCGTAACCGCAAATGGGCTCGTTTTGGGCTCGTGCACACCAAAACTCTGCCAGCAGCAATGACTGCCAATGCAAAGCTCCAGTGAGATCTGCTCTTTACACCAAAAGTGAGCATCGGCAACAAATGGCAATGCCAAACCTGATCTTCATGCCACAGCAATGGCAGCCTGTAGCAACTGCCAATGTGAAGCTCCACCAACGATTGTCTCTTCCTGCTACAGCAACAACCATTGGTGATGTTCGACCTGCACTTCACGCTGAAAGCCTCCTCCTCGCGGCCTTCTTCAATGCGAACAGAACTCTTTGTGCTGTACTGGAGAAGGTAACTCTTCAGTGGGACTATCCTGATCCGTGTATCCAACCCATTGTGGTCGGCTGAACTTGTGACTTTCACCAGTCTAGTGCAACCAGATAACCGCGAGTGGTGCTATTTGCTTTTAGGCTCTATTTTTACCAAAAAGTTTCAAATTGAATATATCTGGTTCTACTGATTGGATTGTTGTCATTCTGGGGTCATTTTATTTATTAACATTTACTCTTATTTTCTAAATTCACTTGGGATTTTCTTGTGTTGTGCTTTCACGTTGATACTGTTTGTGTGCTGCATAAATACTTTACACATTGCCTCTAAGTTAAGCCTGACACTTTTTTTTGTGCCAGGCTGCCAGAGGGTTAAGCACAGGTTAATTTAGTGACTTTTCTGGTTAAACCTGACAAGGATTATGGTTGTTGACTGAGTAGGGCTTCCATCCCACCTCAACCAATAGGTTAATTTCTTACACAGAGGTTGGTATAAATGTGCACATCTGGGCAATTAATGGGTGATGGAGAGTGAGGAGCAGTTTTTAAGAGGGGGTATTGAGTATTCCACTTTTATTTCTATGATTATTGATATCTTGGTGATGAATTATGAAGCAAAGTCATTAGTAGAAAGATTGGATAGGGTAGTGAAGGTGCAACCAGGAAATAGGAGAAAGTTGATTGGGTAATTTCTGAGGATATGATTGAACAGATTGGATGAGTGTGATGTTGTAAATTGGTGTGGCCATGTCAATCACTATGATCAACATTCAAAGCATCTATCTATAAGATTTAACATTCTCTCTAGTGCAGAATATCTTCAATCTACCTAGCCTCATGTGCATTTTCATTTTATCTGTGATGGCTTGATGTATTCCAGCGATGTAATAGAGAGAAAATTGGTTTCAGGGTTGTACCAGATTGTGAAAGTTACTATTCAACTGTAGTGTGCGGTTGATGAGCTCAAAGCGACTGTGGTTTATTTGTAGAATCAAGGTGCTGTGCATTGAGAGCAAGTATATTGGAATAGATGGAACAGAATACAGAGGTTTTGTCATCTGGAAATCGATTTTACATTTGTTAGAGTGTTCGATGTGGCAGTTGGAGAGGCAGAGGAGTTTGTGGTAAGACAGTAACTGGTATATCTCATAACACTGTGGTGCTGGCTTGCATAACAATATTTTAGGTTTTATACAACATTCACTCCAATTTCAAATTTTGGATTGTCCATGAAGTAGTGAACAGTCTTTTCATATTGGCCATTAGTGAAGTCCAAAACATGTTGGAACAATGCTATAAATTAAAAGCAAAGGCAAACAAAAGTGTTGCAGTGCTTATAATGTATCTTCATAAAAATTGCTTTACTTTTGATGAGAAGTATTGAAAAGCACACTGACAGGTTTGCACATGTGAAAATATTGTTTGCTGCGATGCCCTCATCATTTATTACTTTTGGTCCAAGTGTACAGGAGGGCATATTGGCTTGATGACAGCTGCGGTGAATGGCAGGACTTTAGCCGCCACTTTAAATGATTGATGGACAGAGCCAATGAACAACTATACCTCTTATTTAAAATGACTTACATATATTTTAAATAGAATTCAATACTTAAGTGATCTACAGTGGCACAATGCACAAAGCACTCAGAAGACAATGGTTTGAACTCAATCAGGCTTCAAGTGAGAAAGCCACTTTGGGCTTCTGGAAGATGTGATGTGGGGATTTGGTGAGCACTTCATACCAGAGAAATGAGTGAACCATTTTAAAATAACCTTTCCTAGAGACTACTCAAAAAAAGCACCCCCAAAATAAGTTGACCCTCCACCGGACGAGCAGCTGAGCCACAGACCAGATCACAAATTCAATTTTTCACCTTTCTGCCGGTGAGAAGGTGAACAGTAAAATCAATTACAAAATTATTCTCAACCAAACAAATAACGAGAGAGACACACAACTTCAAAAATGACAATCCAGAGGTCACATTCTCTGCTGGATTTGTGACTTATGCATTCGGTGGATCAGTGGGTAATAGTGCTGCAACCCTGTTTGAGTTTTGAACACCCTCTCTAGAATTTGCAAAGTGATGGCATAATACAATCATCATTCTTTTATGCAAAAGTTGAAAAGGAAAAACCCCATATTTCACAGGCCAATTAAATTGATAGATGCAGATTGGAATCAAAAGAACCATTACACTGGCTTATTCCAATGACCTGGAAACAATTTAAGATGCTCTTAGCAGTTTTTAAACTTAGTAATCACATAGTGCAGGTACATCTATTTTGTTAAACTCAGTAATCACCTACTGCAGGGACAATTGATTCCAAATAAACAATAGTAGATGGTGAAGGGAATGTGAGAGATAGACTCGTAAATATATCTCTACTAAGGACTAACCTGCTTACCCACAGAGGCTGCAGGATTCTGTGCAACTTTACACCAAAAAAGGGGGATAATCAGAGAAGGTCCAGCAATCCATACAGCGATGTGTGCCAGTCAAAGATGCTATGCAATGTGTAAAAGGATACTGTTGGGAAATGGCCCTCTCTGAAGGGTCACCTCAAACTTGTTGCCTTCCTCCTCTTTTTCTGACCTCATTTTTGCTGGCTTTAAGACACTGAGCACTTTACCACTTCTAACCAGTACTAAAGTGCTCTCTAATCTAAACATGATGAGATTGGCTCATACCCAATTGGCATTTTTGATTTACTAATAAGTTCCTAGTAAAGTGCACTAAATGTGCCCAGGGCCTTTAAATTAAATGCAACTAGTATGCCTGCAGCACTGATTATGCCTCCCACTGAAATAGCCTCTTAACCATGTCTCAGGCCTGCCACTGCAGAGCTTGTGTGTGCAGTTTTAAACTGCCATGTCAACCTGGCAAGTTAAACCTCTTGCCAGGCCCAAACCTTTCTTTTTATTAAATATAAGTCATCCCTATGGTAGGCCCTGGACATCCCAAGGGGAGGGTGCAGTGTATTTAAAAAATAGGACATTTACTTGTAACCACCTGTAGTGAGTCTGGAGCCAGGGCAGAAAGGGAGAACCTCTGTGCACTTTAAAGGCAGGCCCTTCTTTGAAGTCTACCCCAGTTCAAAGGCACCACTGGATATAAGAACTGAACATCTGACCCCACCACTTCAGTACACTTTTGGACCTTTGTATACTCTGCCAGGAAGAAGGATTGCTGTGCTGCTGAAGGACTGCCACTCGGCTGGACTGCTGCTCTGGAAGAAATGCTTTCTTGCCATGTTGACCTGCTGCCTACTGCCCTCCTTGCCTGGGTGCGAAGGGCTGGACCCACATCACTTGAAAACACAGAACCAAAGTGACTCCAAGTGCCTGCTGGCTTGCCTCCTGACTGAAGTCTCAGGGACATAAATGACTCCCACCTCACCTACTACAGCACCTGGATTCTGCCATCTGTGAGTCTGCGCTGCCAAGTGGTGCAAACCCAATTCTGGACCCTTGGAAGTGGGTTTAAAGTGCTGCTCCAGAAGAATCCATGCATTGCCGTCGACCTAAAGGACTTGGAATAGACGCACCGCCATTGTTGCTGGGATCGACTTCAACACATTGCTGACTGTGCAGCACATCAACTCCATTCTTGACGCATCCGCACTGTTGTGTGGCTTGGAACCAAAGCATTGCCTATCTTGGTAGATCGAAGACGACCCATTGCCTCCTCTGCACCTCGCATCTCATCTTCGACGATGACGCCTTGCCTACCTGCACCTTGCATCTTGCCTTCGACTTAAACAAGGTACTTTGCAGCAGGCCAAGGCTTGTCTCTGTATTCGACACACGGTCAGCTTGAACTTCTGGAGTTGATCTGGTCTAGTGCGACCTGATAGCCCCGGTTGGCGCTTATGCTTTTAACCACTACATTTCAGTATAGTCTTGAAAAATTCATAACTGTGGTTTTACTTATTAGATTTTTGTCATTTTGGTCTTGTTAAATTAAGCTCTATCTTTTTAACCTGGTGTGGGATCTTTTTTGTGTGGGGTTTTCTGTGTTTTACTGTTTGAAGTGTTGCCCAAATACGTTACACATTGCCTCTTAAATTAAACCTGACTGCTCTGTGCCAGCTACCAGGGGGGAGCACAGGTTAATTTAGGGTGTGTTTGTGACTTACCCTGACTAGGATTGTAGCTCCTGCTTGGACAGGGGGCATACCCCTGCCAACCAGAAACCCAATTTCTAGCAGATACCAAAAGCGCAAGAATGAGTATTGGTGACATAAGCAGTAGCCATGCATCATTTTATTTCCTTAATATGTTTTTAAAAGGCAGGGGCACTGTCTACTACTATCCAGCAATCTCCCATGAAGGAGGCTGGATGTGGAAGAGCAATCAAAGCTTGCATCTTGATCTGGAACAACACAAAATTTAAAATGCCCTGATTCCACCTAGTCCTGCTAGGCAAAAGGTGGCCAACTTTTTATCAGAGGCTCCTAAGCTCCTCTCTGGTTCTGAAAGGTAGGCAAGCTCCAATTGAGTGAGTTCTATTTTGGTGGTAGCGTAGACACAGTGAGAAAGTGCATCTTTTGACATGGTTAGCCCCCACGTTTTGCCTGGTATTGATGTGATTTTGATTGTAGTGCACAGGGTCCCTGCCAACCAGGTCCCCGTGCCAGTGCTTCTTCCCTAAACATAATTCCACAATTGGCCCTTCAGGCCCCCCGAAAGTCCCTAGTTAATGGTACGTGGTTACCTAAGGCAGGGGTCTCCAGCCAGTACCTCGTGAGCTACTGTAGCTCTCCAGCTACCTCCGAGTAGCTCACCTGTGTGCAGCCCAGCTTATTAAATCAGAAAGGTTTTGCTTGGTTGAATTAATATACATATAAGAAAATTGAAATTATACAACACTAATATTAGTAGCTCTCAATGTGTTTCATTGAACATAAGTAGCTCTCCATACATAAAAGGTTGGAGACCCCCGACCTAGGGCATTTGGACTGATTAGTGTCCCCTAAGTGCACCTCACCTAGACCATGCAGACTGCCACTGCAGCATGCATGGCCTGGTGCAAACAAAAACAACAAAAGTCGACATTGCATACTGCCTGTGTGCCATGGCAACTAGCACTGCCTAAAGTATAGGTAAGCCACCCCTATAGCAGGCCTTCCAACCCTAAGGCAGGAAGACTGCCTGTACTGTGATAAAAAAACAGAACTCCAGCAGACAGCAGATCTGTCCCCAAGAAACCTACACAAAGGACTCCGGTGCCCTCCGGATTCACGAGTCCTGCCCACTCTGCACCCGAAGCCTCCGGCCCATGTTAAGGTGGACCACTGACCCAAAACTAGGGGTGGGCGGAATTTGCGTAGTCGCGCTACGCAAAATTCCGCGAAACGGCAAGAAATCTCCGCGAGCATGCCGAATTCCGCGTGCTCGCGGAGATTTCTTGTTGCGCCCGTTGTAATCTTTGCAGGGTCTCAGGGGCAGACGAGGAGAAGGAACTGCCTGGTCACAGGAACTACACAAGGATTGCGCTCGAAAAATCATGATGCAAAGACCTCCATCAAGGATTACAGCTAACTTTTCAGGCTGGAAATGGGAAGAAGTCACATCTGCTTAACCACGCTCACGAATTCTACACGAGGATTGCGCTCGAGAAAATCAAGGATGCAAAGACCTCCATCAAGGATTACAGCTAATTGTTGACGGTAGAAATGGGGAGAAAGCACGACTGCCTAGACTCGACCCTGCTCACGAATTTTTTTGGCCTGATTAACGCGTTACAGAATTTGAGCTTCTACTCGGGCACCTGCTTTATGTATATCTGTAAGTGCTTCCTGTCGAGGTTTAATTTTTGTGACAGGAGCATCGTGCCAGAATGAATCCTGCCCTGCATATTTATCCAAGACGATGCCACCGTTTTGTGCAATTCCTCTACTCAGCTGGAGTACTTTCTACTGGCTAATCAGTAAGTGCTACCTCGTTGGGTAAATGTATAGCGCTTTTCCTACACGACAGCTGCCTAAAGGGCCAGAAGAGTTGTCTCCAGTGACCATGTGTGTCTGTAACTTTGCCACCGCGCCGAAAGGCGAGTCACATCGGCCTTCTCAGGGTCCTGACGTAGGCTGCAGCACGAGGGTTCTCTGGCCGCAATTTCACTCCTGGTTAAATGATGAGGCTGTCAGGGGCCGGCATGAGGGTCCACGCATCACCAATGACGGCATTGATCGAAAACGCACAGACCAAGGAGAGGCAACAGGTGTGTTATCGCCTGTCTGGGCATAGCTCAAAGGGGGGGGTTGTGGGATTTGGAAGAGCTGCAGAGCTGGCTCCATCCACCTGGCTTGTTCCTGTACAGCCAGAGTACCAATCAGAGGGGGAGGAGGGAAGTCTGCTGGCTGTAATGCCCTCCCCGATTCCACTCCTCACCTTCTTGCTCATGCGGTGCTCTCCCTAGGGTCTGCCTGGCCTGCGTCGTGATTAGACTCGACTCAATACAGGGCTGGCTAGCAGAGGATATTGTGCTCCTCCCTCCACAAATATTGTGTACACGAGCATAGTAATGGCGCAAGAATAAACTAGCTCAGCACGGAGGGGGATTAAAAAAGCCTCACCAGTTGGCAAAAACTCGAACCCCTGAGGTTTAATTTTTGTGACAGGAACATCGTGCCAGAATGAATCCTGTACCAATACCTCTACTGTACTCATGGCCACGAATTCCGTTCCGCCGCAGATCGCGGTATTTTCGACATTTCCACGTTCCGCGCAGAACGCCGAAATGCTGAAATTTCGCAAATTCCGTGAGCTCATTTGCCACCCACCCCTACCCAAAACAGGTTCCCTGGTGATCCTAACCTCCAGTATATACTGCAGGGAACTCCTACCCGACCTATACTTATTTGTTAATGGCTCCTACTAGCTCTAAGGGCTGCCCTTATGCACATACAATAATTCAGCAATTTCTTGATTTTATTGAATCCTTTTTTTATATATTTTTTCTTTTTATATTTCAATTCATTTTTAACTGTGTATGCAAATCAACTTGTTGAACAATTCAGAATCACATAATTCGTCAATAGTACAAAAGTCAAAACGAGACATAAGAATTAAATAACATAGCATATAGTATAATCAGTTTACATATTAACATATTTGACTGTTTTCTACATATATGTCATGCGTGAAACAAATCTAAACTGTTACTATATGCATACACATTAAAGCATGTCCCGCTATTATGACCACACTCACATCACAACCTTACATACCAAGCTTCCACATTCATACATCACATGCATACATCACCCAGCTATGGATGGCATGCACTACTGAAATCACGGAGAGAGTCCTTCATAAATGTCCATGATTGTGTTGCCAGCTGGGGTCCAAAACCGTTTGGTCCATTCCATCGTTGGCTGACCCCTCCGGGACTCCACGACGATGCCTGCAGCATCAATTCAGAGGCTCCCCCTGACCGTGACCAGCTCCGGTAAGAAGAATCTGATGTATAAAGGCACCCCTGCACCCAAAGCTCCTGGGCCTTTTTGAGCTGAAGCGACCATGCCCCTACAACCCCCTACTTCTCTACTTATCTCTGCTGTTGCTGGTCTCCCTCCAGCAACTTCCGGTGTGATGCCTGCAGCCTGTTTGTCCGAAGCAAGTTCTCCATTGAAAAGCATTGGGTGTCTGATGCTGTATTTGCTCCCTGCACCTGGACGCCTCTGTGCCGCTGGTGGTGTATGTTTGGTGCTGCTTTGTTCCCCCACCCTGTGCTTACTCTAACCCCCAAAGATCGGCCCCTGCAACCGATTTGCCTACCTGCAATCAGTGTGGCTTCGAGCACCCCCAGTCTTAACTGAAATGCATTGGGCTGCCCCTGTGCTGCTGGTGGTGCAGGTGTGGTACTCACCTGGCCCTTGCCCATTGCTGACCTTTGGTCCTTAAGACTGGAACTGTAAATCGTGTACTTACCTGTATAACTGCATTATTGTTTTCCCCCATAGGATAACATTGAACTGTTTGAAAATTGCAATATGTGCTGACTTTTGACAGTCTTAAGTATTTTTCATGCAAAACATACTTACCTTATTGCGAAGATCTTGGTCTTAAAATTAAGTAAGTATGTTTTTCAGGATAAATACTTAAGCTAGAATGACAGCATGCCTCAGATTTGGTAGTTCAAAATGTGTTCAGTATTAGCCCATTGCTTCTCTGACATGTGTGACTTGCGAAAAACACTTTTCATATATGCCTCCACACATTACCTTTCCTTCCAAACTCCTTTGGTCCAATTCCACTCTATCCCTGCCACATCACCCATTAAGTCTGTTTTCACCTCAAACGAGAGACCTTTGAACTAAAACAATAGTAGCCAAGAGGTGTCATTTCCTGACCTACATCTTCTAATTCAACTTCGCTGAATGCTGGCTCCAGCCAGCAGACTATTGACTAAGTCTACTAGATACTGCACCTTTGGTCTTTTCTGGGAGTGCAGAGCCTTTGCCTGCCTTATTCATTCAAGAACTCTGATCTTGGGCCAGACAGGAATATTGCAGTTAAAATTAAATTAGGTTACCTTACTACTTTAAAGCTATGTCTCAGGATAGAATCTCTGATATTTGAGCACTTGGCAACATCCTACTGACCGTTTGCATTGCATAGATATGACTCACAATCTATCATTATTATATGCATTAGAAGATGCATGTACGCTGAGCCCTTAGAGCACCCCCACCACATTGAGGCTGATCGCAATGTCTCGGGCTAACCTTGCTGAATCCTAGGGAATTGGTCCTGTCCTGCTGACCTTTACCATTGTAAAGAAATGACCCACAATCTGCCTTTATTGGCATTAAAAGATTAAAGTATGCTGAGCCCTGCCAGACAGGAAAATCAACGTATACCCTACCATATTAAGGCTGAGCACAATGTGTATGGCTAGCCTTGCTGAATCCTAGGCAATTGGTCTCATCTTCTTAACTTTTAAATTGCACAATTATGACCCACAGTCTCCCTTGAGAAGCACAGGAAGAAGAAAATATGCTGAGATCAAACTACTAAATCAAAGTACACCCTAAACTTTTAAGGCTGGTCGCAGTGTTTCAAGCTAACTGTGGCTGATTGCTGAACAGTAGGTCACCTTCTCCTGCCCCACAACATTGCAGAGATGTCACCCACACCCTGCCATTATCAACATTTGAATTGAAGGTACATTGAACCCTGCCCACTAGTAACTTTACACACCCCTAACTTTGACCCAAAATATCTTGGTAACATGGTCGCCAGTTTGTATTTGTAGGGACTTTGACGCTCATGTCTGCCAAACATGAGAAGTGCCTCTGCTCACTTGTATTATTGTATAGAATTGTAGGATTTGTGTAGTGCTTACTACCCCTATGCGGGGCACTGAAGTGCTTACCAATATGTATAGAAAACGACATCATGGAAAGTATGTGGTTGGAAGCTTGTTGTTTTTGTTTTTACCTTATATAGGAAGTGTTTTCATGCTGTGCATAATTACCACCAAGGTGCGGTTATCGTATAATGGGACGCAGCACCTGGAGGTGTGACGGGTGAAGCTATGTGAGAGATAGTCCATGCAGGTGGGTCAGTTGTGTTACTGGAGTCTCATTGCCTTTGTGTCCCTCCTTTTTCCCCTGCCACACCCACTTTGGAGGAGGTTTTTACCATTTTGGTCCAATACCCTGTTCATGCCCACATTTAAATCTTGTTGTTAAATATTCCACTGACATGGTGGATAGTTACACCTGTGGAAGTCAAGATAATACTGCCCAAACATTTTCATGGTGTTTTATTATTAACAAATATGTATATGCACAGCATACTATTACACATTGGCACACACAGGTTTGTTATGGGACCCAAGAATTCTGAAGGCAAATCTCTAACCCCTCAACTCTATAATGGCTAGATTTTAAATAAAAAAATAAACAATGACAAGACCCAAAACAAGGCTTCTCTTCATAGGCTCTCAAGCTAAGAAATTACATCCTTCTGCACCAAAGCTTTAATTTCCCTCCTCACAGCGTGAAAGTGAAATATCAAGCCTCCCATCCTCAACATCTTTCTCTCACCCATAATACAATTTCTCATTTTTTCCTCACATTGTATTCTACAAAGCAATTTGTATACATCTACTTGTAATAATTTATTCATGGTTGAATGTGTGTACTATTTTTGTTTTGCTGAGCATCACTCTCCAGCACCCACTACACTAAAACATCTTGCCATTTCTAACATGTTCTTGTTTTTTATGGCACTTAAACTTTGGAATGCTCTTTTCCTTCCATATATTTTTATACATTTTCTATAGTTTTCTTTATATATTTTCTCTTTATCACAGTTGCATTGGCTTTACAATCCTCCAAAGAAGGAATTCAATATCATTTTACATACTCTGACTGATAAATGAAGAGCATAAATTAAAAAAACTTCAATTTCCCAGAACTTCTAATGAACACCCTGATATGGATGACTGCGATTCCTGTATAATAATGCATCTCATTTTCATATTACAATCTAGTTGTGATGTCAATATTTTCCTTTGATAATAAATAACAGTTCGGTTGTGACCATACAGTGCCTTCTCACAGACCTAGTAGACAATGTGAAAAGAGCCTTGTGATCCAAAGTTGTTCACAGGGGCACTTCAAGGTCACAAAAGATCCCTATCATCAGTGGAGTCCCCCAGGGCTCCATACTGTCTCCTGTCATCTTCAACCTATATACAGAGCATCTTGGTGCTTTACTCACAAATAATACATCAAGATTCAACAATACACAGATGATACACAACTCTACTTGAAAGTATCCGCTGCTTCAGACATCCAAAACCTCAAACACAGTTTGCACATCATCCAGACTTGGATGTCCAGTGCCTACTTGAAGTTCATCCCAACCAACAGATAGAATTCCTGTTATTTGCCAAGAACAATAAACACAGTACAAACTTGGCTCAAAGGCATGAACCTTGATGGCTTCGAACCTCAACTTTCACAGAATGACAAACCACTTGAATTTGCCCTGGATACCAACTTCACCCTAAAGTAACAAATTGCCAAACATAATTTGTAGCCTGGTACAAGCTTTCTATTTCTCAAACTGTTTCTTTCAGAAAGAAACTTCAGAACTGCTATTCAAGCCCTGTATTCCTGCATTTGGATAGTCGTAAAGCTCTACTCCATGGCCTCACAGACTCCACACTGGCACCACTTAGGGGCATTGTATCAGCAAGTCTCATCCAGGGCCTGAGGAAATATGATCACGTCAACCCTATCCTGCTGGAACTCCATCGGGTCTACTTGCAGTTCTGCAACATGTTCAACAACAGCTGCTTTATTTACAAAGCTATCATGATCAGCACCCCGCTTATCTTGCAGAACAACCGACCATCTCTGGTGGATTTTGGCACACCCACAGTCAGGACAACATTAGACTGCAGATTAATAAGTGTAACAAGTACTGGTAAATGCATTAGGTTTCGCCTATGTGATTCATAATAGGCTGTTTTTTGTTGTGAGTTGTAGCTTGCTGAGTAGTTGTACAATATAAGTTACAGACAGTCTGTTGAAGTGTTAAAACTTGTTTATATACAAAAATGCAATATATTTTACTGCTACTAGTGGTATAGTGCAGGTAAGTAACAGCAACATTTTGAAAAACCAAACGAAAGAGGAAATTATATCATTAATTGATGTATTACCAATATTATGGGGCCGATTCTGATTAGGGCCGGAAATCTCTCCGACCGAGCCGGACCCGGAGAGATTTCCGACCAAATCGGACCCTAGCAGCCCGACCGAACGAGTACGATGCGCACGTATGCTATCGGACTCGAGTCGGTCGGACTCCCATTCAAGTCAATGGGAGCCGGTCGTACAACGCGTACGCGGGCTCGCATTGACTCAATGGGTGCGAGGCGAACAAGGGCGCCCCTACAGCGGGTACGCCTCGAAGCGACTCGCGGCGTACATGCACAGGTAGGGGGACCCATGGGTCCCCCCTGTGTGCGACTCGTGCGGCTACGCGTACAGGGGGGTCCGACACGGACCCCCAAAGTACGGCTCCGACTGCTTCTTGGAGCTGGACGGCGCGAGTCGTCAGACTGCTCGCGGCGCGCATTGTACTTGCCTGGTCGGGGAACGTCTCCATTGCGCGGCGCGAGGCGCATCCGTGCGAGTCGGTCGGAGCGGTTGGGACCCGCAAACGAGTCGGTCGGCAAATTCGCACGCGCTCGCATCGTACTCGCGCGGCCGGACGCACGTACGAATCGGTCGGGAAAAAGGGCTCCGAATCGGATCCGGTTCAGCCGAATCCGATTCGGTGCCCCACCGGCCGAGATCGGAATTGGCCCCTATGTGTTTTCAGTAGTTCTGGCAACTTTTGGGCCCGGTGCCACTGCACCTGCTGCTCCAATCAAATCATGCCTCTAGCGCCTACATGATAACTGCATTTGTGACTGCCTGTTTAGTAGGCCTGGGCGGTGAATTTCGCTCCGTTCGCGGAGTTTGCAGAGTTTTCTGCACTCCGCACTCCGCGGAGCTCGCGGAGTGCAGAAAACTCCGCTTCGGGATGTGCAGCAGAGTTTTTTCCCGCTCGCGATCGCGAACGGTAAGTTCGCGATCGCGAATAGTAAGTTTGCGAGCGTGAGCTGCCGCTCGGGTAAAATTTCTACCCAAGCGGCAGGAATACCAGCACAAACTGCAGTTCGCACTGCACTCCGCCACTCGCGGAACTTCGCAGAGTTTTTTTGTAACTTTGCGGAGTTCCGCGTGGCAAACCTCCACTTACTACACCCAGGCCTACTGTTTAGTAGTAAAATATAGCAATATTTGGTGTTTAGAGGAGCGATGACAACTTTTGGCCCTGGTGCCACTGCCCCTGCTGCACCATTCAAATCATTACCCTATTGCCTGTAACATAACTGCACTTGTGACTGCCTGTTTAGTAGTAAAATATTGCAATATTTCGTGCTTATAGGGGTTCCTAGAGCTTTGGGCCCCGGTATCACTGCACCTTCTGCACCATTGAAATCATGACCCTAGTGCCCCCAAGGTAACTACACTTGTGCCTACTTATTTAGTGGTTAAATATAGAAATATTTGGTGTTTAGATTAGTTCTGACAACTTTTGCTCCTGTGCCACTGCACCTGCAGCACCATTGAAATCATGGCCCTAGTGCCTGCTAGATAACTGCACTTGTGACAGCCTGTTTAGTATTAAAGTTTTGCAATATTCTGCGTTTAGTGGGGTCCCTAGAGCTTTTGGCTCCGATACACTCCAGCTCCATCAATTCTTCCTCCAATTTCTGTAGTCGGTTTTGGATAGCTCTAAGCACCCCGGCGTGTTTGGAAATTGCGATCCCCAGAATGTAAGCTTTAAAGGCTTCCCAGATGGTGACCATACTGAACACGCTACCCAAATTAATGCAGAAATACTCATCGATCGCCTACACCAGTTCCTCACGGAACATTGTGTCTAAGAGTGAGTACTGTGGAAAGCGCCAGGTGAAAGTCTTTGACTGCATGTCTTCTATTTTCAAAATCATCTTCACTGGTGAGTAATCAGAGTATGTACGTGGCAGGTGCTCACAGTGGTCCACGTAGGACAGAAAACTGTGGGAAACAAGCCAGTAATCAATACTTGTATGGATGTCATGCACAGAGGAGTAATGAGTGTATTCCCTGCCCCGGGGAAAGCTAAATCGCCATGCGTCCACCATTCCGCTAACCTCAGCTATCGCAGTTACAGGATGGGCAGACGCAGCAGGTTTCTTGGGGCCCTCTAGATCTATCTAACTCAGGGGATAGCACGCAATTAAAATCTCCTCCCCAAACCTGCGGTATATGTCCATAGCACGCAATCTTATTGCGTAGCGATTAAAAGAACTGCGGGTCATCAAAGTTAGGTCCATAAACACCTATTGGTAGTGCCTCAAAATGCCCCTTACTACAATGAGCGATCACATATCGTCCCCCTGGGTCCACACAGACCTCCTTCAATCTGACGCCGGTATCACGGCGTGCTCACACCAAGATTCTGCATGCATGCTAAGTGAACCCCACTGCAAGGCACTCACCCCTCATCCTGCGCTGAGAGAGCAACCCGGTTTGAGGGGCCAAATGTGCTTCCTGTAGAATGGCTAAGTCTATTTTGTGGCACTACAGATATAATACCACCTTACGTATCTTTTGGTTGTCGCTCAGCCCTCTGACATTCCATGTTAGAAAGTTCAGTGTGGCCCCATGTGTGGATAATGATGCAGGAGTGTCCTTCTCACCTCCCATCTCCAACGCTGTACATATACAAGTCAAAAATCATACTCAGGATTCCACCACGGATTTTCTCATACCTGTGGTGTAGGAACAATTGAATATAGAACAGCCCCCCTCCCCCTGCCCATGCCATGTACCCTAAAACTTGACACAGCTTACCAATACCCACCCTCATTATCCACTAACCAAAAACAGTATACCCAAATCAAACAGGTGCGGATCACATGTAAGGGCACAGATTACCAGATCACCACTATGTGGTCAAACTGTGCGTCCATGCCGTCAAACAATTGTGTCATTGCCTCTGAAGAGAAACCATGTATACTTAACATTAAATATATTCCTGAGAACCTGGCAAATGCAATCGCCCGTAACACATGGTGCTCCGCACCGCAATTGACACGTCATACACATCATATCACAAATGTAGACATTTATCACCAGCCACATCCCCCTCGCTAGCAGGACCTGGACGAGCAGCACAGCCACAATCCTCCACTGGATATTGTGGCCGGGGAAGCGAGCAAAGGATTGCATTCAGCCACAGGCAGGCAGGTCGTGATCGCGCAGTATGTAGCACCGTCATCGCCGGACGGCCAGGCCGCACATGCCAGTCGTTGTTTCTGCAGGCGTAGGAAGGCTCAGGAGCAGTCATCGGGGTGAAAGTGGCCTCCTTCGGCAGCACCAGGCATGTGTCGCATTATGCAATTCTCCAATATTGCATTTCATCAGTGACGTTGGAGGTTCATGCCGACTATTAATAACAGCACCGGGAGCTCGCCTAAGCTGCAGCCATCTTGAGGTCAGGCAAGCTCCGCCCCCCTTTGTCAATTCCTGATTGACGGCCTTTTCAACAACTTTGTCTGGGAATGGCAGACGGGAGATCGGCCTATAGTTATTGGGATCGCTGGCACCTAAATTGGTTTTTTTTAAAGTGAGAGCACCGAAGCGATCTTCCACTCTCTTGGGAAGTATCCTGAACTGAATAATTTATTGAACATGCCAGTGAGATAGGGTGCTATGAGCTCAAGTGCTAAGTGCCATATGCATCATTCTAGGGAGACGTGGCTCCCAAGGAGATCCAGATTTTACTTGTGTAAGGACCTTTAGTGTCTGATCTACTGTCAAGGCAGAAAAATTGGACAAAATTTGCCCTGGATACCAACTTCACCCTAAAGTAACAAATTGCCAAACATAATTTGTAGCCTGGTACAAGCTTTCTATTTCTCAAACTGTTTCTTTCAGAAAGAAACTTCAGAACTGCTATTCAAGCCCTGTATTCCTCCATTTGGATGGTCATAAAGCTCTACTCCATGGCCTCACAGACTCCACACTGGCACCACTTAGGGGCATTGTATCAGCAAGTCTCATCCAGGGCCTGAGGAAATATGATCACATCAACCCTATCCTGCTGGAACTCCATCGGGTCCACTTGCAGTTCTGCAACATGTTCAACAACAGCTGCTTTATTTACAAAGCTATCATGATCAGCACCCCGCTTATCTTGCAGAACAACCGACCATCTCTGGTGGATTTTGGCACACCCACAGTCAGGACAACATTAGACTGCAGATTAATAAGTGTAACAAGTACTCGTAAATGCATAGGTTTCGCCTATGTGATTCATAATAGGCTGTTTTTTGTTGTGAGTTGTAGCTTGCTGAGTAGTTGTACAATATAAGTTACAGAAAGTCTGTTGAAGTATTAAAACTTGTTTATATACAAAAATGCAATATATTTTACTGCTACTAGTGGTATAGTGCAGGTAAGTAACAGCAACATTTTGAAAAACCAAACGAAAGAGGGAAATTATATCATTAATTGATGTATTACCAATATTATTCGGCCGATTCCGATTCGGGCCGGAAATCTCTCCGACCGAGCCGGACCCGGAGAGATTTCCGACCGAATCGGACCCTAGCAGCCCGACCGAACGAGTACGATGCGCACGTATGCTATCGGACTCGAGTCGGTCGGACTCCCATTGAAGTCAATGGGAGCCGGTCGTACAATGCGTACGCGGGCTCGCATTGACTCAATGGGTGCGAGGCGAACAAGGGCGCCCCCAACAGCGGGTACGCCTCGAAGCGACTCGCGGCGTACATGCACAGGTAGGGGGGACCCATGGGTCCCCCCTGTGTGCGACTCACGCGGCTATGCGTACAGGGGGGTCCGACACGGACCCCCAAAGTACGGCTCCGACTGCTTCTTGGAGCCGGACGGCGCGAGTCGGTCGGACTGCTCGCGGCGTGCATCGTACTTGCCTGGTCGGGGAACGTCTCCATTGCGCGGTGCGAGGCGCATCCGTGCGAGTCGGTTGGAGCGGTTGGGACCCGAGAACGAGTCGGTCGGCGAATTCGCACGCGCTCGCATCGTACTCGCGCGGCCGGACGCATGTACGAATCGGTTGGGAAAAAGGGCTCCGAATCGGATCCGGTTCAGCCGAATCCGATTCGGTGCCCTACCGGCCGAGATCGGAATCGGCCCCTATGTGTTTAGAGTAGTTCTGACAACTTTTGGGCCCGGTGCCACTGCACCTGCTGCTCCAATCAAATCATGCCTCTAGCGCCTACATGATAACTGCATTTGTGACTGCCTGTTTAGTAGGCCTGGGCGGTGAATTTCGCTCCGTTCGCGGAGTTTGCAGAGTTTTCTGCACTCCGCACTCCGCGGAGCTCGCGGAGTGCAGAAAACTCCGCTTCGCGATGTGCAGCAGAGTTTTTTCACGCTCGCGATCGCGAACGGTAAGTTCGCGATCGCGAACGGTAAGTTCGCGAGCGTGAGCTGCCGCGCGGGTAAAATTTCTACGCAAGCGGCAGGAATACCAGCACAAACTGCAGTTCGCACTGCACTCCGCCACTCGCGCAACTTCGCTGAGTTTTTTTGTAACTTTGCGGAGTTCCGCGTGGCAAAACTCCGCTTACTACGCCCAGGCCTACTGTTTAGTAGTAAAATATAGCAATATTTGGTGTTTAGAGGAGTTATAACAACTTTTGGCCCTGGTGCCACTGCCCCTGCTGCACCATTCAAATCATTACCCTATTGCCTATAACATAACTCCACTTGTGACTGCGTGTTTAGTAGTAAAATATTGCAATATTTCGTGCTTATAGGGGTTCCTAGAGCTTTGGGCCCCGGTGTCACTGCACCTTCTGCACCATTGAAATCATGACCCTAGTGCCCCCAAGGTAACTACACTTGTGCCTACTTATTTAATGGTTAAATATAGAAATATTTGGTGTTTAGAGGAGTTCTGACAACTTTTGGTCCCGTGCCACTGCACCTGCAGCACCATTGAAATCATGGCCCTAGTGCCTGCTAGATAACTGCACTTGTGACAGCCTGTTTAGTATTAAAGTTTTGCAATATTCTGCGTTTAGTGGGGTCCCTAGAGCTTTTGGCTCCGGTGCACTCCAGCTCCATCAATTCTTCCTCCAATTTCTGTAGTCGGTTTTGGATAGCTCTAAGCACCCCGGCATGTTTGGAAATTGCGATCCCCAGAATGTAAGCTTTAAAGGCTTCCCAGATGGTGACCATACTGGACACGCTACCCAAATTAATGCAGAAATACTCATCGATCGCCTACACCAGTTCCTCACGGAACATTGTGTCTAAGAGTGAGTACTGTGGAAAGCGCCAGGTGAAAGTCTTTGACTGCATGTCTTCTATTTTCAAAATCATCTTCACTGGTGAGTAATCAGAGTATGTACGTGGCAGGTGCTCACAGTGGTCCACGTAGGACAGAAAACTGCGGGAAACAAGCCAGTAATCAATACTTGTATGGATGTCATGCACAGAGGAGTAATGAGTGTATTCCCTGCCCTGGGGAAAGCTAAATCACCATGCATCCACCATTCCGCTAACCTCAGCTATCGCAGTTACAGGATGGGCAGACTCAGCAGGTTTCTGCGGGGGCCCTCTAGATCTATCTAACTCAGGGGATAGCACGCAATTAAAATCTCCTCCCCAAACCTGCGGTATATGTCCATAGCACGCAATCTTATTGCGTAGCGATTAAAAGAACTGCTGGTCATCAAAGTTAGGTCCATAAACACCTATTGGTAGTGCCTCAAAATGCCCCTTACTACAATGAGCGATCACATATCGTCCCCCTGGGTCCACACAGACCTCCTTCAATCTGACGCCGGTATCACGGCGTGCTCACACCAAGATTCTGCATGCATGCTAAGTGAACCCCACTGCAAGGCACTCACCCCTCATCCTGCGCTGAGAGAGCAACCCGGTTTGAGGGGCCAAATGTGCTTCCTGTAGAATGGCTAAGTCTATTTGGTGGCACTACAGATATAATACCACCTTACGTATCTTTTGGTTGTCGCTCAGCCCTCTGACATTCCATGTTAGAAAGTTCAGTGTGGCCCCATGTGTGGATAATGATGCAGGAGTGTCCTTCTCACCTCCCATCTCCAACGCTGTACATATACAAGTCAAAAATCATACTCAGGATTCCACCACGGATTTTCTCATACCTGTGGTGCAGGAACAATTGAATATAGAACAGCCCCCCTCCCCCTGCCCACGCCATGTACCCTAAAACTTGACACAGCTTACCAATACCCACCCTCATTATCCACTAACCAAAAACAGTATACCCAAATCAAACAGGTGCGGATCACACGTAAGGGCACAGATTACCAGATCACCACTATGTGGTCAAACTGTGCGTCCATGCCGTCAAACAATTGTGTCATTGCCTCTGAAGAGAAACCATGTATACTTAACATTAAATATATCCCTGAGAACCTGGCAAATGCAATCGCCCGTAACACATGGTGCTCCGCACCGCAATTGACTCGTCATACACATCATATCACAAATGTAGACATTTATCACCAGCCACATCCCCCTCGCTAGCAGGACCTGGACGAGCAGCACAGCCACAAGTCTCCACTGGATATTCTGGCCGGGAAGCGAGCAAGGATTGCATTCAGCCACAGGCAGGCAGGTCGCGATCGCGCAGTATGTAGCACCGTCATCGCCGGACGGCCAGGCCGCGCATGCCAGTCATTGTTTCTGCAGGCGTAGGAAGGCTCAGGAGCAGTCATCGGGGTGAAAGTGGCCTCCTTCGGCAGCACCAGGCATGTGTCGCATTATGCAATTCTCAATATTGCATTTCATCAGTGGCGTTGGAGGTTCATGCCGACTATTAATAACAGCACCGGGAGCTCACCTAAGCTGCAGCCATCTTGAGGTCAGGCAAGCTCCGCCCCCCTTTGTCAATTCCTGATTGACGGCCTTTTCAACAACTTTGTCTGGGAATGGCAGACGGGACATCGGCCTATAGTAGTTGGGATCGCTGGCATCTAAATTGGGTTTTTTTAAAGTGAGAGCACCGAAGCGATCTTCCACTCTCTTGGGAAGTATCCTGAACTGAATAATTTATTGAACATGCCAGTGAGATAGGGAGCTATGAGCTCAAGTGCCAAGTGCCATATGCATCATTCTAGGGAGACGTGGCTCCCAAGGAGATCCAGATTTTACTTGTGTAAGGACCTTTAGTGTCTGATCTACTGTCAAGGCAGAAAAATTGGATAAAATGCTAGTATTCATGTTAAGATGGAGGCTTGCCTATCGGCAGCAATAGTCAACTGCTGCTGCCTCAAGATGAAATATCATATCCAGTCCCAGTAGAAGGGTCCGCACTTACCTGGCTATTTAACTGGGTAAGGGATTGGCTTGCTACTAGGAAGGAGTCATACACTGATTTGACTTTTTCTTGGAAAAACAATGCCAGTTTATTACAAAACTGTTGATCAATCATGGGATTTTTTGCTTCTGGGAGCTTAGAAAATGTTTTGACTGTTGCAAACAGTTCCTTTGATGAATTTTTTGCAGAATCTATTTTTGCAGTAAAATAACAAATTTTTTCAGCTTGAATTAGCTTTTTATATATTTGTATAGAGGCTTCACAGATTTCTTTGTCATTCAAGTGGACATATTTTTCTTGATGAATTTCTAGCTGCCTTTTTGCCACCTCCTTCTTATTAGCAGTATGATGGCCTGTCCCTCGAATTCTCCCTGAGCCCATTGTAATTGGGCGAAGTCAAAACTAGAAGCAGAAAATTACAGTTTTATAAAGGTTTGATTAGGGCACACCACCATAGGCTGAATTATGCACAGCAGTGCCACGTAAATTGGTTTACAAAGTTCTCGTTGATAAGGCCAAGAATAGAGTGAAGCAGACTGCACACAGGTTGTGGTCACCCAAGAGGACCAAGCTGCATCAGCCTAGCGCCGGCTGCCACCGTGCCGTCTGAGGGCCTGGAGCCTGTGGACCCTGTAGCCGGACCCTCCCAGCAAGCAGACTCTGACCAGGTGACAACCATGTTGAAGTGTTACTGGGATCGGTGCCCTGGTGATGATGCACAACTTGCTTACTAAGGCAGCAGATGTGGCAGAAATTTTCAACACTTTTACTGTGACTTTTGCTATTGTACTCTTTCAATTGTCAGTTTCAATTAGGCCGTAGGTAAATGTAGTACCGTATACTAGGCACTTAAACGCAAATTAAATGTGTCAATTTGGTGTATGATAATTTTACCATGTTTAAAAGGAAGAGAACTTTACCACTGGTTGGCAGGAGTAAAGTACACAGAGTCCTAGGACCGACAATAATGGGTTCTGTTAAAAAAGGCAAAAATCTGGGTGAATCCTACTTCAGAGATAGTCATGTTCAACAAATATAAATGGGATTAAATACCCGCTACCATACATGATAAGGATATTTCAAGTGATCGAGGAGTCCATGACCATTAAGAGGAATGAGGCCAAAGGCCGCATTCCATTATAAGTTCATGGAATTCTTGGGTGACTTGCAATATCCTTTAAAGTGGTTACTGTATTCCTTATAATATATGGAGACACCATTACCTTTCTCACAAAATGCTTAAATCATTGGTGTGTTGTTCTTTCATGAGAAATATATGATATGTTTGTAAACATGAAGAATAAAATCAGAATCTTCAGTGCTCGATTAAACACACCAAAAAGCAGTTAGATATATGTTGGAAGAAGCTATCAAAATCAGTTTAATACAAGTCCGATTTTAAATCAAACGCTGCAGCTTAGTATGACCTGCCTATAATTACCATAAGTAAAAGGAAAAATAAGCATATTGTCATAAATATTTCCTTTCTGCTTAGCACTGTTTATCTAGAAAAACTGAGCAGAAATGGAAAGGCCACATTTTGTTTTCATTTTTGAAACTGTAGTTTTAATTAAGCTCTGTGACCTTCCCTTCCACTTGGCTCTGGTAGCAGGCAGTGTCATGTCAACTCAGAACTCAACTGTAATAAATTATTACAGTTGAGCCGCTATGTCATTTCTTTACTATAGGTGACTAGGTGCATCACAAGTCACTTGTAATAAGGACATTATAGACAGGCTTTTATACAGGGATTGCAGGCTCCCATCTATTAATGATTATGATTCCATACATATAGATTCTTCTGAGTTGCAGGAATACCAGCGTGTACTTAGACTGGCCCTGAGAAATGGGCAATGACAATGGGAACAGCTGTTGTTACAATAACTCCCTTATGTGATTTTTTCTTTGTGAGCAGGTTCACCCCTCCCGGCACAATTTGCTTTTTTTATCAGGGTAAATGTTCAGGGAGGAAATCATTCGATGTGTGGTATTCTTCCCTTTTAAATCCTGATTCTCCTGAACAGTTTCCTATTGAATCAAGAATTACACTGCACTTCAACTGGGATCTTCTCGCCTAAACTGCTCAAAATATGTTAGAAAGAAATTAGGAACTCGTTATTGGTATGTTAATTTCCACAGTATGAATACCACATTTATTCTACATTGCCTGTAATCAGGAGATTTTTTTCCTCAGATGCTCAAGAAACCAAAGTTTTAAAAACTATTTTGTTTTCACCAAAATGGTCTAACCATGAATTTTAAGTGTTAAAAATACCCACAACCGTACAAGGTAAGAATATTGCAATTGCATCTAAGTGTTTGGTGGCCTTATAAAATAGCTCATTCTTTGTCCTCATTCTAATATTTAGTCGCAAAACCTCTCAGTGAGTTGCAATATCCTCAACGCTCTTAATATGTATGTAATTATATCACATTTCCTCTAGCATCTTGGAAGTGCTTAATTTGTGCAGGTGGCTGCAGGGGGTGAGCAAAGGCACTCATTTTGGAGGGCCAGAACTTAATGCAGGCGTCAAGCTCTTAACAAATCTTTGTACCCCTGCATTATTCAGGTGTCCGTGTAGGGATTACAGAAGAATGTTGATCAATTTTTCATGTGATCATTAATGCATCGAAAGGTTCACAAAGTTAGTACATTAGTTTGTCTCCTTTGCTTGGTTTCTAAATTCGATTTATCTGGGTTCTTTCATGACCTATTCATTTACACATACACATTCCGGAATTGAACTGCTGGGATTTTTACCAGAAGTGTTCTTGTTCATTTTTGTTCCTTTCCCCTAAAGTTTCTTTCATGCACTCTTTTTTGTCACATAGAAACAATGATTAGCATACACTGGCACAGTGTATCATTTTGAAATACAAAAGTGTAGTCTGTTGTAACACAAGATCAGACCCTATGAAAAGATTCTTATCATTTGGGGCCAGACGTACGTAGCACTGGTCGCAAAATACTGGTCGCAATTTGCAACCAGTGTGGTATTTTTCGAACCAGACTATGTACTAATTGGTCATATCACAAAATACCAATTCCGAGTGGGTTGCAATTCGTCCTACCACAACAACATTAATAAGGTAGGTCACACATTGAGAACCACTAGGAATCACAGTCATCACAGTGATGGTGGCCTGCTGTGGTCGGCAGACCACCATGTCTGTGATTGCTTTTAAATAAAGCATTTTTTTCAAATACAGCCCTTTTCCTTAAAGGAAAACAGAATGTGTTTTTAAAAAAAACAATTTTGCTAACATGTTTTAAGAGTTGGCAGTGGTCCATCGGTAACTTGTTACTGAATAGCTATTTGATTTTCATACATAGCGGTCGCAAATCGAGCAATTCAGCAAATTGGCCCATTTGCGAATGCAAAAAGGGTTTACACATCTGGGGCCAGATGTACGACCATTGACAATTGCGAGTTGCAATTTGCGACAAATTGCGAGTCGCAATTTGCGAGTCGCAATTTCCAATGTACAATAGTGTCTGAGACACTGAGCGATTCCCAATGGGGTCTCATGAATATTAATGAGGCTGTCGCAATTTGCAACCCCATTGGGAATGGCGGGCACTCCCAGGGATGGTGGCCTGCTGGGGTCTGCAGACCCCATTGTCTGGGACTGTTTTTAAATAAAGCAGTTTTTTTTGTTTTTTAAATGCAGCCCGTTTTCCTTAAAAAAAAAACGGGCTGCATTTAAAAAAAAAAAAAAAACTTTTCATTTTCATTTTTTAAGGGCAGGCAGTGGTCCCCAGGACCACTGCCTGCCCTTAAAAAATGTTTGAGCATGCATTCCCAAAGAGGAAGGGGTCCCCTGGGGACCCCTTCCCGTTTGCGAGTTCTTTACCACTCTCTTGAAGAGGGTGGTAAACTGCGATTGCGGTCGCAAAACATTCTTACATGGCTTGTGGGGACTCTATTAGGAAGGGAACGACCCTTCCTAATAGTTGGCTGCCAAATTTAAATTGGGCAATACCCGCTCACCTGGACTAGCCAGCAGAACATACCAAACAAGAGTACAAGACACAGTATAGCGAAGTGGAAGTCAGAGGCCCATTCACCTATGCCCACCACATTATTACACAATTTGCGAACATCAAAACCCAAAATACCCTTCGACATTCCCAATGCAAAATAACCTTTTTGCTGCCAGGAATTAGCAATACAATGTATTGCTAAGAAGTGCCAGTTGCTCCTTCAGTGGTTTTGAATCATGTACCACTTAGTTTAATTATAGTGTGTTTTAGAAGCTTTCATGAGCAATTGTTCATCCAACTGGAAAAACGATGCATGTGCTACAAATTGTAAACATGAAGAATGACTCAGTGATTACTTTAGCAATGATTCATATTAAATTACTTGTGCATTCCCTGATATACATAGTGTATGTGGTGTGCGTGTACAGATCTTTTAAATTTTGGAAATTAAAAAAATATTTAATGTACGTGATGTTAGTGTGCAGTACTTTTTTGCCTTAAAGTAAACATAGATATATACCTTAAAGACAAAAACATTGTTAGTTGCTAAGGGTGGTGCTGAATATAATATATGCATAACAGAGTTCAAATTCTTTAGTCTATAGTATACAGTTTAAAATGTAAGGAAAATGTTATAGTGTTTACTACATGTATTGCAGAGTTGAATGTGCAATCTTCTGGTCACTGGTAGAACTCACGGTGAGATGGTTAATTGGGTTAACATACTGACTGCAGAGATGTAAGTGTAACACTTAGAGATCGCAAGTTATATTTCTTTCAGAAATCTAAGTGGGTTAAACCCTAATTACCATTAAAAGATGGGGTTAACATATTGTTTACAAATTCTAATTAATGAAATTGATCAGTCTGTTAATTCCACCACTCGACCCTCAAGTATCTATAGATGTTATCTTTCTCTAAACAAAATCTGAAAGCAGACACTTTGGCACTTTTATAAATAGCACGTCCTTTTTTTAAATGAATTGCAAATTTGGAAAAAAAATGCTACTTTTATTTAGCTGAGAACTGGTGCTGACTCAATCACAAATGTAGCAGATATAGCATCCGCCGTATTCCAAATGCATTGTACCATATAACACTTGTAATACGGTAAATAGGATATTGACTACGTTTTGACAAAGTATACCATCCGCCAAACTCTTAATGGACCCTATGTTTACAAGTGTAATAGGCAGGATCATTCTTTGCTGCCTCTCGTTGTCCTAGTGCGTGGTGAAATCAGTCAATGCCAGACATCATCATAGACAAAGTGACAACAAATTCCCGGCTGATTGCCCATCTATTGAACCCCCCCTCCCCGCCGGAGACAAGAACTAGCCAGGTATGTGAAAGTCCTGCCATAATCGGGGAGTTCTTTTAGCATCTTAAATCCTCTCTCCTCCCTAGCAACACCTTTAGCATATCTGTCAGAGTCTGCAACAGACTTACTGATGGATCGGCCTCTGGAGGTTGAGTTGAGGACGCTGCTGGAGTTTCTGCATCTCTGATAACCACTGTCCCCTCCCTTCTTCAGGGTCTTTCAGGGTTGGGAGAGGACAGGGCAAACAGATATACAGATCTGGTTTGGGAGGAGGCAGGGCAACAAAGTATGCAATTGCATTATGGGTTTTGGAAGGGGCAAGGTATAGCCAACCTAATGGCTCTGTTTAGGGGCTTTAAAGAGGGTCTATGACTATGAGGTATGCAGACGCTTTTGGGGTATAGAAAATGCATTGCCCTATTCGGGAATTGTTCACATCTTTTTCTGCTGAGAACTATGCCAGACTAATAGTTGTGAATAAACAAAGTGCTGCAGAATTGCCAAATGAATGCAATTGTGTGATGGGTAGATTTCTTCTTTTTGTGTCACAAAATGTGCCAATCCATGCATACTATACTAAAGGGTCTGTGGTGCTGCAGAGATTTCAGTGTAACCTGTCGGGCAAAGGTTCTTATCCTATTGACAATGCTCTCGTTTAGCAGTGCACTTTCTAGGTGAGTTCTATAGGAGCCTAAAGTCCTATGGTTAATAAGAATATACTTAAAAAACACACGTTTCACCACGTACATTATTGCAGCTCTGTGCAAAATGGGAGAAAATCGACATTACTGTTTGCTTTGTGGACACTATGCAACACTGCTCTTTACTGCAGTGTTTCAGACGTCACACTCACATTTGTTCATTAGCACATAATTGTAGAGTTTGTTCAACATGCATTTTGTTTGTGAAAATTGGCTTGCATCAAAGAAATTGCACAAATGTGTTCATTACCAATGGTGTGGGGTTCTGGCAGTGCCTCTAATGGTACGTAGCACAGATTACAGGGTTTGGTTTGGAGAGTTAGCGCTGATGTGTTCCGGGATAAATGTTATTTGGTTGTCAGCCTCCCACCCTACAACTGCATTTTTAATGCAAGGCATTGATGTGCTGTTCAAAATGTAGTTTTATAGTTTGCCTCTGCCAGTAATTTCCCAAACAAAATGTTTTAGTTGTGTCTTCTATGTAGCACTGTTTGAATCATATTCATTATTTGAACAATTTTATTGCCTAAGATTGAAATTCAACCATTTACCATACTAGCAGCTAAAAAATTATTTGATACCGATAACATTAACCTCCGCTATCATAAACCTGCCTTTCACTGCCAAGCAGTTTCCACTATTTTCACTGGCCCTATGTATTTGAATATGTATCATTAGTCTTAACATTTCATAACTCATATCCCTGGTTGAGAACCCCAAAATTATCCTGTCATATGCCTCTAAATTGTTTACAGTTGTTTGAGTGACTGACTTTGAACACTTCTAATATGCACAATACCGGTTGATTTCTTGACTGAAACCCTCTTGGTAGTTTATTGCCCATTTACAATCTTACTGATATCTTTTCTGTACCCCTCGACAACTAACATCACCAGAGAACGTGCCTTGGCTCTTACGCCAATAATTACTTTCATTTTAAATAACCCTCTGAGGCATAATTTAGTGTAAAGTTTAAAATAAAAGAAAGTTTTCAGTGCCATATACTATACTGGTGAATGACCAGGAGTGAACCTTGAGAAGAAGCGTTTTCATATGCGGTCGACCTCAAATCTGGGGAACCGGGTTCGAGTCTCGGCAAGGACGCGCAACAACCTGTGATTCTGGGCAAATCACTTAATCTCCCCGTGCCTAACAAAAATGAATGTGTCCTCATGTAACGCAACTGATGCTCCTGTAAAGCGCTCTGATATCTGATACCTTTGGGTCAAGTTTGTGCTATATAGAACTCCATAAAAAAAACAAATGTACCTGGAGGCACATTACACTAGACCCGGGGTTCTGCCCCATGCCCTAAATCTAAACATCATCACTTTCTTTCCGCAAACGTGTAGCCTAATATCTAAAGATCCTTCAAACAATTTTCCCATCTACAATGTTCCTGACATCACCAACCAAAATGAATGGTCTTTATTCAAATTGATGACCATCTTGAGTTGAACAATCATCTAGAACACAACTAATCAAGGGTACGATTGATAAATGGCAAAAATAACCGCCACCTGATATCAGAGAACAAGCATCTTCTGAAATCATTGGGCGTATGGGAGGAGGTGGCAGCCATCATTTTCTTGGAAATGACAGTATCCTCAAACCTAATAGCATATTAGGTCCTCCTGATTCATTACACTTAAAATATCAAAATGCAGTATTTTTTCTCATCAATCAATTTCTTCAAATGAGGAGCAACGTAAAG
The DNA here is from genome assembly GCA_963921515.1 of Calotriton arnoldi. Classification (NCBI taxonomy): domain Eukaryota; kingdom Metazoa; phylum Chordata; class Amphibia; order Caudata; family Salamandridae; genus Calotriton; species Calotriton arnoldi. The sequence continues at coordinate 499,697 of CAWUFW010010649.1, forward strand.
ATCAGTTCTCCCAACCCTGCAGTCTAATATTCTTCTGATGCCTCTTATTGGTGGCATTCGCCTACAAAAAGAACAGCTAGTATGACATTCTTGATCAAAATATTTAGTTTTTTCAAAATCATAGTTCTTTTTCCACAACATAAATGGATACAACACGGATTAACTCTTTGAACAATAGTACCCGTATCTTTCTGTTCTTAGACTCACATTAAGTGACATCTTGGAAGAAGCTGGTATCTTTAAATTAAATTAAAGTAATTAATTAATTAAGTCATAATAAAGAAACTCCGTTAGCAGCAATGGGTTCACAAAGCCACCCTTGCACCTTTTTAATAATAGACTTCCACTTCACCTTGCTCTAATACACCCTGCGTTGAAGATACTCACAAACAACACAAAATCCATCAACCCAAGTTTGTGCTTTAAATTTGGAAAAATGCAAGGAACTCGAAGAATTGACAGAGTTGTGTTATCACCAACGTCTTTCCACAATCATCACCTGAGTCACTTATCTTACTTGGGAAACATGGATTCTTTCCTATTTGAGTACACTCATGAGAGCATAGATTTTTCAGCCATGTGTGTATTTCATTCCATTAACTATATTTGTCATATTTTCAAATGTCTTGCTTTGGAATTTCAACAGTTACTACTTCGCAGGATGTTGGTCAGTCATCGATTGAAGAGCCATATTATCAGAGACAGGGTCCAGTTTTGTGCCAGCTGCTGTCTTTAATTGCCTAATGGTAGAAGTATTATAATATTATTCAAAATCTGGCAAAGCCCTTCTACCATCCATAAGAACTCCACCCTTTCCAGCGAATTGTCAGAAATTAGAATATTGGGATCCTTATAGCACAAACTCAGCTATAATGCAGGAGAGAGGAGAGGATGGGCAAAGAACGCCTTGAATATTCATTGTCTGAACATTCAATAGGAATGAAGAACAGTAGGCTTCCACTGGATGGTGAGCAGGTATCAAGAAATGTACAGCCTAAGGTCCAAAGCAAAGTCTGCTTAAATATATTTAAAATGCCCTAACTTATTATCGCTGAAGGAATGGAAAAATTAAAATGTACATAACTGGGTAACGATATGTCTGAGCATGAAATATTAAGGTGGCTATAGCGACTCAATTAAATACAATTTAATGGACTCAGTGAAAGAGTATAGGAAAAGAAAAAAAGAAAACAATATCTCATAGCTGCTATTACTTGTTTTAGCAAGATCTTAATAAAGGAAGTCTAAGCAGCTATTGGACTGGGTCAATCAAAGGGAGGTGCATGATCCCGTTGAAAAAGTTACATTTTCAATTAGGAGTTGATTTAGTACTGAGAACACAATGCTCATTCTGGGAATATTTCCACAATGTCAGATGAGCTACTTCATAATCTTTGGTGATGAACTTTGTAGTGAGGAAAAGGTTTGGAGCATAGGAAGCGCACCTCTGGTGGAAAGTAAACAAGTAGGATGTGGTGTTGTCAGTTGCTTGTGCAGCAGTCTTTTGTATGGTTTTCATGTTGTGGAGTGTTCAAAACTTAAACCACTTCAGAAGGTGGTGGTCAGAAGTGGAGGATGAGGAGAGCTCTATTGTCATGAGCTGGACTTTTGGGATAGCTTAAAAAGTATCTGCATTATATATATGGTTTGTGATTTACACCTGTTGCCAGCATTATCTGGAAAGAGTGAGAAGTTACTGGGTGAGGTTACCACTTGTCTTATCACAGACTGCAGAGCTAAAACTCAGAACTATTGAAGTTTCACCCTGAACATCAGTAGTAAAATGCAAGAGGGTCTCAATGCCAAATCCACACACCTGATTTTCACATACGACCAGGTCCTCTTTGGAGAACTGAAAGAGATTTTTGAACACTAAGGGGCTGATTAGGGTGGCAGGCGGACTTACATCTGCCTGCCACCCTATCGTAAATTGGGAACGCCCTACTTGCTGTCAGTGGTCCCATCAATGAAATTACAATGCGAACGCCTCCAAGGCGGTCGCAATGTCTATGTTTTGTATTGCGGCGGGTGATGCGTGTTGCAGCACATGCCGCAGTACAAAAAAAAGACATAACACATATCCCTGCACCACGTCTTAGGCACCATGCGGTGCCTGCCACATGGTGCAGGAATATGTAGGGGGGCACCATAGGTGCACCCAACACCCAAAACTAAAGGCCTGGGTGAAAGGGGGGCCCGCTATGGGCCCCCAATGTCCTTTCCGCCAGCCTTTTCATGGCAGGTAAACCGCCATGAAACGGCTGGCGGGGATAGACATCATTATCCCTACGGCGGTGCCTGGCAGGCACCGCCAGCATTGTAGGGATTATGGCTGCCTCCGACACACTGATGGGCTCCTTGAGCCCATTGGATGCGTGATGGTCGGGCTTTCCGACTGCCATCCATCCACCCACCATTGTAATATGGCGGGCGGTAAACATGCTAACGATGGTGGTGAGACCGCTACTGACAGGCTGTCGGAGGCGGTCTCACCGTCATTGTAATCGGCCCCATAGCTTTTAAAAGCTTCCTCTACTCTTCCCAATGTATCATTCTTTATTTCAGAACTCTACATGCCACCAATACAGCATTCAAACATCTGCCCTCTTGAGCAGTGTAGCATGCAATGTACCTCATTGTGTCTGGAACACCTCAGAGAACTGACTTCACCAGCATATTTTGCCAGGTCATGAAATTTGGGACGATAAGTGCATCTCTTCTGCTTTAATAAGTATTGTGGTCCCTTTATGGCATTTTAATATTTAAAATCACTAGTTTCATTCATGCATATTTTAACCCTGGCATAAACTGTTCTAGTTCCTTACTAACATGGTATGTATTACCTTTCTGTCCATGTATCATTAGTATGAAAGATCACTCTTACTTGTTTAATTATTTTGTTTTTGGGCATTTCACAAAACCCACATTCACCTAAAGTGCTTCTTAGCACTGAAGAAGAAGTCATTCTAGCACTTTCACTGATAAGATAGAAAGGTGAAATAGTCACTGTGAGTTCATGTCTATTGTAGTACTGTGCTACTGACTTGATTTGGGTCCTTGTGTGAGCAAAGACCCTTACCATCCGGTGTAATTAAAAACTTAGGGGAATATTCACAATATTTCAGCATGGGGCAGCTCCGCAAGCCCTCTGTCTGCGCTGCCCTATGCCAAATGAACAAGGCAGGAATGCGCCGTATCTACAAGATACCGCACATTCCTGTCCTTTCTGCCAATGCCAAAGCACAAACTACAGCCATCCGCCAACGTATGCACTCTTGCACCATGGTGCAAGGGTGTCTGTGTTGTTGGCATGATTAGTTTTGTGCAGGAAGGGACACCTTCCTGCACAAACACAATCAAAGGAGGCATTTTCCTCGTTCTATGTGTGCTGCAGAATGCAGCACACATGGAAAGAGGAAAAACTGATATGGCGCTGCCTCAGATTTATGCTATCTTGCAAATCTGGGGCAGTGTAAAAACCATGGATGTTGCGTGGGAACACCCAGAGCAACATCCATGGAATGCCCCTTACACACAGAGTAAGGCATTGCCTTACTCCCTATTTACAAGGAAATGAAAATGGCCTTGTAAATATAGGCCGGCACACTGCTCCTCCGGAGCATCACAAAAGTGAATCTCCGGCAGTGTAGAAGTGCCGCAGGGGCATTGCAAATATGCCCCTTAATGTTCCCATCCTCAGATTGTCCTGCTGGATGTTTCTCAGGAGTTTACTTTCGCATTTGAATATCCTTACTGTTCCAGCAAAGAAATGTGTGTTAGTTTTGGTTGAAAAACAGTTTTTAACCTGCTTAGTTAAACTTTTTAAAGTTAAGGTGAGGGGTGGTGGAAGCCTTGCTCAGGCAACAACCACAATCCTTGTCAAGGTGAACCAAAAACATTCCCTAACTTAACCTGTGCTTAGTGCCAGCCTTTGATGTGGGGAGGATTCCCTATACAACCCTGACATCTAGTTCTGGAAAGTTCTTCCCTTCCCCTGTCGAAGCTTCCAGAAGTCTGGGGTGACAAAAGGCTAGTGTCAGGTTCCTTTAGGTTTTCTGGAGGCATGATCTTTGAAGTGTAAGTGAGGAACAGCTCCAACCTAAGCCATCCTGGCAGTATGGCGCATCCTGCCCACACCTAGTTCCCATTTGTGTCACTGTCTGCGAGGAATACACCAAGCTTAACAACAGAATATTTACAGTCATGTGACTCAGGATAAAAACACTGAAGAAGAAATTCTGTGATGAATCCTAACTGACCAATGGCATCTGAACCTAGGTTGGACTTTACTGTTTCCCTCTGTCTCACAATCAGAGAGTCTCTCAGTATTCACCCTGGGGTCCTGGAGGACTTGGACGAGCAATCCTGTAATTGTTTGGGCACCAATGGAAGTTTGGGAACTTTTTCAAACTTTTCTCAGAACTTCAGGAGGACCGACCACAAAAGGTTTCCAACCTGCAGTTCCATGGTGTGCAGTTTGTCCCGCATAGGGAAGAGTTTTTTCCCTCAGAAAAGGCCCTTCTTAGATTAGAACTTGGAAACTTTTTCTGAGCTTCCCTACTTCAAGGCCCTACCAGGGCCAATCTACTTGTTGTATCTGACCAGGGGCACATCGTGGTTGGCCTCAAATTGCACCTAGGTCCCGGTCTGTCACGACCATTGATCACAATTGTCACTTTGTGCTTCTTGGCGCTATTTTTTATTAAATTGTTTTAAAAAATCATATGTCTGGTTCCCCTTATTGGAATTTTATTGTTTTGTGTCATTTTATTCAATATATTTTGCTTTATGTTTATCATTGGAGTGGAATTTTTATTGTGTAGTGCTTTTGATTTTTTAATTGTTTTTGAATTGCTTTACACTTTTCCTTTAAGCTATAGCTACTAGGGGTTGACCTCAGGTTCAAATATTGAAACCTTTGACTCGACCTAACAGGCTAATGACTTCATTACTGGTGGTAGACACCAATCCACTCCTTTTAATATTTCACTTTCTCACAAACATGTACTTAATGCCTAAAACCAATGCAAGAAAGTTGTGGGAGAGGTGTGGCGCAGCGGCCAGGGCGGCGGACTCGGGAGCGCAGGGCTCACAGTTCAATTCCCAGCAACAGGTCAGCTCAGCACCATGTGGCTCTGGGCCATAGCTCACTTAATCTCCCCGACACCACCAGGGCCTTGAGACCCTTAGAAGTGAGAAGTTTGCGCTTTACAAATACCAGATTTGATTTATGCAGGGTATGTACCATGTTTTTTTAACATGTCATCATAATACTTTTTAAACAGAGCACTGGCTCCAACTGACCTCAATCACTATTAGGAATGGTGGAGTGAAAAGTGTTTTAATGGATTGAGTCCAACATGTTTGTATTTGGCAATGTTACCCCAAGCTAGTGCCTGTACAAATCCCCACAATCAATGTCGACCCAGCTGTTCCATAAACCAAAGTAAAAATCCTTCTCCCACCTTCTACTCTACACTCTAGTACACCCCTCAAGGGATTTCTTTTGCAAGTGGTATTTTGCGCCCACTACACAGACACAACAAAGTACCATTTATTTTGAGATTCACACAATGTTGAACTAGTTTATGCCTGGGTGTTTTTATGCTTGAACTATCGGTACAGCATGCATATAGGCCTCTCAAAGAAGACTCATTCATAACTGATGTGCAGCTGAATGAGCCTTTAGCATGAAGCAATTCAAGCATAGCACACCTTTGCAGCAATCCCTTCACTGGCTGTCAATTGTAAAAATGGTTACCTTCAAGCTCCTTTGCACAGCCAAAAAAGCTAACAGGTGTGGCAGCCCAAGTACTAGGGAAAGCTTATCAGTCACTACAAACTAATATGCAACCTGAGATCAGCTGCAGGCCACAATATTGCTCGACTATCTTTCAAGAAAGAAACCTTTAAGAGGTCATACTCTGGCAGAATGAGGATGAAATTCATTGCAAAAGTTAATCCAACAGTCGGGCACAAAATAATCAATATCTGTTAATGAAAACCAAGGTCTTCCAGAAGGCCATGTAAAAAATGAACTAGACCGCAACTAATGGAACTAATAGAGAACGGTACCATCATCAATAAAATCACTTTGGTCACCCGACAGAAGGATAATCACTCTTCTCTGCAGACCTGTCAAACTAGAACAGGGCTAACATAACAGAAAATCCTTGTCTCCATTTTCAATCTACATTGAATTAAATCCCCCTTAATGTATTGCTCCTCATTTTTTGGTAGTGGCACTCTGAAGACATCTGGGAGGCACAGAAATGTTTTAATCCTCTCCTTTTCCTCTTCCCAACAGAACTGGTTTGACACAGAACAAAGTCAAAGACACAAGAAAATTCACTTTTTTCTGGCTATGGCTAATGTGGTAGAACCAGCACAACTGACATTGTGAAAGCAAGGTGTTCTCAATGTACCCATAGCTTGGCATAAGATTGCTTCAGCTGTTAGTAGTTAATTTGCATAATTGAGGTAGAGAACTTGTGTTAGACCTGTCATCCTTAGGGTGGCCTTTATCTCAACCTTTTGCCTTTTGCCTCCCATTTTTGCTGATTCTTTTAGTAGGCCTTAGGACTCTGAGCACGTTACCATTGCTAACCAGTGCTAAAGTGCATGTCCTTATTCCCTAAACATAATAACATTTGGTGTATACCTGATTGCCATATTTGTTGTACTGGTAAGTCCCTTGTAAAGTGGTATACCATATACCCAGGGCCTGCACTTCAAATACTACTAGTGGGCTGCAGCACTGATTGTGTCACCTACAGAAGTAGCCTTTCAAACTTGTCTCAGGCCTGCCACTGCAGTGCCTGTGTGCAGTTTACAGCCAGTTCGACTTGCCATTTAAAACTACTTGTCAAGCCTTAAACTCCCCTTTCATTACATATAAGTCACCCCTAATGTAGGTCCTAAGTAACCCAAAGGGCAGGGTGCAATGTAAGTAAATGGAATGACATGTACCTTTATGTATCACATGTCCTGATAGTGACAAACAGCCTATTTAATTTTTCATTACTGTGAGGCCTACCCCTCTCATAGGCCAGCATTAGGAATTCCTTAATATACTTTTAAGTTGTAATTCCTGCTCAGAGAGGAGTAGCTTTTTCATGTTTGATATTTTTGGAATGGTAATGATAAATCCTCCTTACTGGTGAAGTTGGATTTAACATTACTGTGTAAGAAAGGCCACTTTTAGAGAGTAGACCTTTTTCTCTACTTACTGCTCATTGTGCCTGCCAGCCTGTCTCCAATACACGTTTGGGTTGTGTGACAACTACACTTTGTGCATTCCCTCTAGACAGCCACGAACACAGGAAGGTGAGGCTCATCTGCATTCTAAGCACTCATCTGCATTCATCTGCATTCTGATGAGTCTTCCTGGGCATGAGCCTGGGAGACAGGACTGGGTTGAAAGGGATCCTTGTGCACTTCAAAGAATTCCTTTGAAGTCACCCCCTATATCAAAGGCACTTTTGGGTATAAGTACTGGGTCTTTGACCCTCCTAAATTCAGACACTTCTGGATCTTGAACTGAACATCTGTCAAAAGGACTGCTGCGCTGCTTAGAGGTCTCAACTGGCCTGCTTTTCTGGAAGGACTGCTTTTCTGCTTGTTGCCCTGCTGCTCCCAGACTCTACTGGAAGGACTCTGCCTTCCCTCTAAGTGATCTACAGGGACTTGCTGGCTTCCTTCCTGTTTTCTGAAGTCTCAGGGACACATGAGACTTCCTACAATTCTGCTGGTGTTGCTGGTCTCTGCCTTCTGTGAGTCCTACCCTTACCTAAGGTACCCTCTGGGCCTCAGAAGTTGGTTTTGCACCTGTTTTTCACAAAAAGAAGAGAAATTCGGCTCCATTGCCCTTTGACGCAGATGCTGTCCAACAACATTGGTTCCACAGCCTGCACAGCTCGATGACTATGCTCTGCGATGCTCGACGATGACGCATTGCATTCACTTCAACCGAGCTCAACGACAATGCGGGACCCCTTTTGCGTGGCTCGAAATCAACGCTGTAGATTCTCGCCGTCGACAAAAGCTCCAGCAAAGGTATTTCATCAGTGGGACCTGTCTGGGGCCTGTAGCCTGCCTGCTGTTGATCACGCATGGCCTGAACTTTGGATTTGCACTGGTCCCCCACGACCTCAAGTAACCTTTTGACTGCTAGTGAGTTCTATGCACTATTTTTGCATTTGATCTTTAAAAATTCATATCTCGACTTCTACTAATTGGATTTTTGTCATTTTGGTCTTATTTTGCTTAGATAATTATTCTCTATTTTTCTAAACCTATGAGGAGTCGCTTTGTGGTGCATTCATTGTGTTACTGTGTATGTGTGTGTGTGTGATGTGTGTGTTTGTGTGGATGTGAGTATGTAACATAAATACTTTACACATTGCTTCTTTAGATAAGCCTGACTGCTCTGTGCTAAGCTACCAGAGGGTGAGCACGGGCTATCTTTTTGTGTGTATCTAGCTTACCCTGGCTAGAGTGGTGGTTCCTGCCTGGCGGGGTGCAAACCTCAGCCAATCAGGAATCCCATTTCTAACACCTTAATAAATATTTTAAATACTGGTTTTGATACTGAAAAATATGACCACTATTTCAAGTCTCTTTGCCTTAAACATGTGGGCGAGACTTTAATTTCCACAAATTCAAATATACGGGTCCATTTCTTAAAATTGAGTTACTACTAAAAATAATATGTTCTGTAAATGTACTACCAGAAATTCAGTATTGTAAGTGTTGGGGGCTCGCACTCAAAAAAACTGATGTGCACTTAGTCTCATCAACGTAAAATTAAGTGAGGAACTCCCCTTGGATCTCTGATTGAGTTGTGGGAGTGTCACACAAACCTGTCCGAAGTCAAAGTGAAAAAGGTGAACTTTCCCTACCTGGTCTCTCAGCTCCTACACAGCCCAAATATTTACAGAGAGGAAATTCGGGCGGGGTTGGGGAGAGGGTTGAGCTTAAATCAAACTTCGACTCCTCCTTACAATGTTAAAGACAGGAAAAAAAGACTAGGGGGCATATTCTCAAGGAGCTATCGCAGAGTTATCGGCACTTTAACGCATCCAAAGTCGCGCTAAATTTATTGCTCCATTCACAAGCTGGTGCTAACAGCCGATAACACCAGTTTACCTGCGAAAGCATCCTCAAAAAACATCGCCACAGATGACCCCGGCAGCTATCGCTAATGAGATGCAGAGTAGGCGTTCCCATGCAAAAAGCCGAGACAACACCACTCCTCAACATTCACAACGACCAGCCAGATCCGCGATAAGATCACAAAACATGCGATAAGGTGCGTTAGCAGCAGGAAACTAACACCTGCTTCGACCTGGTGCAAAGTCAGACGACAGCCTGCACCGCAAAAGAGAGCCCAGCCCAGAGCCACACCTGAAGAACAACAGATAACATGGAGCCACTGAACATGCGTGCCGGACACCCAAGAGGGCCACAACACCCACCGCCACCACCCCAAGACCACCCCCCCCGGCCCCACCCTGGGCACCCCCCAACTCCCCGGGACCAAGACACAGCACATCAACTGCACGGAAACATGAACACAAGTACCCGCCTGATGTCGCACAATTGCAACAATCAACATACATGTGAGCACTGAAATCCTGATTCATACATACACCATTGAAAGACCAAACAAAATGTCACATTCTAATTTGTCACCAAACAACTATTCTGAGGAGTCATGGCGGGGCATCCCTGGACAATCTGTGACTCACAGCCTGCAAGACAATATCCAAGATAAGAAGGTGTGTTAGGCACCCATCAAAGGACAGGGAGAGAGAGAAAGAGAGGGACTGAACAAGGAACGCAAGGCCAATCGGGCCCTTGGCTCATGCAAACATGCCAACAGCTGCATGTGTCTCGAAACTGCGCACCTCAAATCACAGGCCTGGCATCAAAGTCAGCGCGAAGTCCACATCACAATTAAGACATGCAAGCAGAAGTCAGACGAAAATCAGGCATGAAAGCTCCTTTGTCTCAACACACAAGGCTGAAGTCCAACCAAACCCCCGACCTTGGTCCTGAATGCGGCTGGCACACCCTGCATGAGATACCATACCAGCCTCTGACGACTCCTACACCACGAACTGCGCTAATGAAACACCAATGTGCCCACACCCCACACACACTTGTCCCTGCACGACCTACACCTGCAAGGGATGCCCTTGACACATTGGTCAAAAACTACCCATACGTCCAAATGTTGCACACACATACGACTCATTGCCCAGAGCTGTGGCATATCGTCCACCGAACATCCGCCGGTCAGAGGAGTGCCGGTGCCACGAGACCAACAAACGCAATGGCAGGCATTCCTGGGCACATGCACAACCCCTGTCACGTGGAACTGTACCGTGCACGAATGCTGCATCTGTTGAGATCCCTGCCAATGGCAGTGTTGCGAATCAGTTTCCGTCTGAGTTTCCGTCTTGCCTACGTCACCTGCGTCCAGCCCTGGTTCCACTGTCGATCATGCACATTCGAGTGGCCCATGGAGGTCTGCCTATCCAACGCAACGGTAGCTGAATTGGATTATGACCTGACAGTGCGCCCCCTGTTGGCCCATGAACAGGAGTGTCACCTGGATAGCCGTGCATGGGATGCACTGATCCTTGGCGTATGTGCTGGCAGTTGCGCATGGGAGATTGCACAACTCCTCGTCTGCAGTGACCACATCGAGGCGCTCCTCAATTGGGCTGTGTTGCGGATTGGGGAAACGGCGTGGACTGAGCACATCTGCCCAGACCAGTTAATGGATTGGCTCACCCTGGTGTTCCTTGAACCTGACAACGATGTACTTTTGGAACACATTGCACATGAAGCTGCGCTGGCATTCATGGACGAGTAACTACATCCCTGCAGCCACATCGGATTGTCACCCACAGCACTGGTCCCAACACCTTGTAGCATTGTGGGGAATGCTCACATATCCCACCACAACAGAGGACATGTCTGCCTTCGTCTGGACTCTGAATGCATGTGCGTGGAACTACGCGTGTGTACACACATCTGTGCAAGGTGATGCAGTTCCATGGTCGGATTGGCAACGTTACCAAGTTGGATACACTGCTGGGGGGAGAGTACACACATGGCAATGTAGCACGACATGTGAACTTGTCGGACCCTTTCACCTGATCACTGTCAGCAGAGCAGACAGTCTGCTCAGTCGGGCGGCAGAGCACTATGCAGAACCCATGGGCTGTGAGTCGTGCCCCCTCACATGGGGCAATGGGCAGACGCCAAACAACACATGACTCGTCCAGCAAGGCAAGGTGGGCTGAGACCGTTGCCATCCGTGATGATTGGTGTTCATTTTTGCCTCCCCATTCCCTGCACCTCGACATGTTCCCATGCTGCGTGTAAGTGTCTTAAGCATGTCCCTGCCTGTTGTGGCCATTGCCTTGTCCGTACGGACACGCACATGCCAATAAAGTCTACGCAACACCACTGGTGTCTAACTGTGATGAGTGTTGTTTAGATTGACCACTCGTGTGCCACAATGAGCATCGTCCCTACACAGGGAGGAACTGACTAACGCATGTACAATGGGGGTGGGTCCCTTTTGACAGCTCCACCTCTGTGAGCCAGACATTGTTTTGGGATAGTTGCTGGTAGACCTGTGCTCGTACGTGTCTTCAGCAATGTGAGTATGGTGTCCAACCTCTGACCATGTTGAGCAATGTTATGAATCATTGCAGAATGTGTCCACACAGATGTGTGTGAGTAGGTATGCGACGTGAAGTTCTGTTGTCACATGTGATGTAGGACACCACTTCTGGCCTGCTACTGATTTGGTCATTCCTACACACAGCCCTATTCAATACATGGACTTATGCCTGCGTTGGGGGGTTGTGAGACTGTTGCTAATGTGCAATGGGGACACAGCTAGTACCCACCTTCACAGCCATCCAATTGGCCATGTGTCTCGGGGATGAACATGCGCATTGATGTCATTTACCAGGGTGTACCTTCTTGTGCAATCATTGTCCCTACATCCAGCCATACTTCCATACATGAGTGAACATAGTCATGACACATCTGCATGATTCGAATGTTTTATTCACATTCTGGTGAATGAAGGAGAGGGAGCTGTACATGGCCATCCAAGCCCACATAACATGGAAGCCCAGTGGTGGGACAACCAGAGTCCTTTGGGGATTGAAAAGTGATTTGGAAGAGGGGGAGTGCAGTCCGCAGCAGGATTGCTGTGTAATTGTGAAGCAGTGGAGATATGGCAGTCCGTGTCGGGGTCTGGGTGAATGTCGCAGAGTGTTCCGGGGGTCAGTGGAAGGTGTTGTCCCAGTGCATGATGCATAGGGCAGAGCCAGGCAGGGCAAGCCATATGGAGGTGATGGATGCTACTGCCTCCTTCCTCACACAGTAATTACCATCCACATCTTACTCCTCTGATACTTCTTCTGTGTCGGGTGTGTACGGTGTGTGTGGCGGTGTAATGGCTGCATCACTGTGTGCCACTGACACTTCAGGGTGCGAAGGTGATGGGGCTGCATCACTGTGTGCCACTGACACATCAGGGGTCGGAGATGTGTGTGTCGAGGTTCCTGCAGCAGTCATCTGGAACAGGCTCAGTGGCAGCAATGGCAGGCTGAGGATCTGCAAGGCAGGGTAGATCGCAGCTACATCTCGCTGGTGTTCAGCAGTGGCAGCCATACTACCAGCCTGCATCGGCTCCATGGTCTCCATTGTCCTCCGCATCTGTGCCAACTCTGTGCTGTCATCGCTGGAGCCTGTCTGACTAGACAGTTCTTGTATCCGAGTAATGGACCCAGCGATGTCAGCCAAGGATTGTTGGTGGGCATGGTGCGGACAGTGGGTATCCATTAGGGACTGTAGGTGCTCCCTGATGGGGCTCAGGCACCCACGTATGGCATCAAGTTTGGCTGCCATGAGCTCGAAACCCAGCCGCAGCTGATCTGCCATCTTCTCCTGGCACCCTAACACACGGCGTTTGTAATCCATGTGTTGGTCGTGGGGGTCCTGGGAGGCAGCCGTGGTGGTGTGTGCTTCCTGCTGTGTGGTCGGTGCAGGGTGTGGGCTCACCGCGATGCAGCTGGGCTGCCCTGCTCCTGGAGGTGGGGTGCGGAGGCTGTCCACGAGCCGTTGGAGTGTGTCTGGGCAAATGGGCAGGGTGTCCTCTTCATCATCACTGAAGAGATGTGTGGTCTGCTCTGCAGGAGGTGTTGATTGTCCCTCTGCAATGTAAAGGGGAGATACAGGTTAACAGTGTGTTCCATGTATGTTGACGCATTGTAGATGTTTACATTCAGACTGCATGACGATGTACATTGTGACTGTTTTGGTGAAGCTGGCTATTTGATGGGAGTCAGTGGGCATTTCGACTACATGACGGAAGTGTGGTTGTACTCGTACATTATCATCTCACAGTGTCATGCATTGCCAGATGTGATTGGCCAGTTTCTACGCACGAGAGGCACCAGTTGTGTCCTCTGTCCTGTGGTGTAGGGGTTGCACTCTGTCCCACATTGTCGTCAATGTTGATGTACTGTGATTGCTATGTGTGTACGCTGCATTGTTGGCGATTCGCCCCTGAAGCTCTGCATTGGCGGACCCTTATCCCTTTGAGTCGGTGTGCATTTGACTTGTGTGCTTTTCGGGTGCTGGGATGTTTGCAACTTGGGTCATTTGTGATACTGGAGATATTTGGTTCTCTGGTGCATTGTTTGTCTGCAGATGTGTTCTTGACGCCATGGGTCGTAGGTGCACGTGGATGTGTCAGAGTGTGACCGGCTCCTTTACGGATGTGGTCCACACTCAGCCACCTCAGTGTCGTCTCGTGCACCATGTCATGTATTGTGACTTCAGCCATGCTATCTGTCATGCAGTGTCACTTGCATTGTCAGTGTGGCTCACAGAGCCGCTGCTTTTCTGGATTCAGCACATGTCCATGGGTAGGTTGTGGCATTGGTGATATGGAGGGGGGCCCATTTGTGCACATTGTGGATGGGGGCCTACTTGGTGTTTCTATGTGTGCTGCACAGGGTATCAGGTGCAAAAGAAACAATTGATGGACGGAATGCTGGACAGTGCAAACATTCACCCCCAGTCACAAGGATCTGGGTTAAATCCATCATTCTTTTGCTCACCACACCACCCCAGTTTGGACCCAGCCATATGCAAATCAGTCTTGACCCTGTTCCTTGTGGGAACAGTCCAGCCCGAACTGCCAAGCCAGGTCCTCCCTGGACCGGAAACAAGCATCCTGGGACCGGTTTCAGGGCATCACCCTTCTTCAGCCAGGCTAGCTTGACTCCAGTGGTGTAGTGAGCACGGGACCCATGTCTGGGCATACCCTTCCCACTTAGGGCGACAAATGCAAAAGAAACAATTGATGGACGGAATGCTGGACAATGCAAACATTCACCCCCAGTCACAAGGATCTGGGTTAAATCCATCATTCTTTTGCTCACCACACCACCCCAGTTTGGACCCAGCCATATGCAAATCAGTCTTGACCCTGTTCCTTGTGGGAACAGTCCAGCCCGAACTGCCAAGCCAGGTCCTCCCTGGACCGGAAACAAGCATCCTGGGACCGGTTTCAGGGCATCACCCTTCTTCAGCCAGGCTAGCTTGAATCCAGTGGTGTAGTGAGCACGGGACCCACGTCTGGGCATACCCTTCCCACTTAGGGCGACAAATGCAAAAGAAACAATTGATGGACGGAATGCTGGACAATGCAAACATTCACCCCCAGTCACAAGGATCTGGGTTAAATCCATCATTCTTTTGCTCACCACACCACCCCAGTTTGGACCCAGCCATATGCAAATCAGTCTTGACCCTGTTCCTTGTGGGAACAGTCCAGCCCGAACTGCCAAGCCATGTCCTCCCTGGACCGGAAACAAGCATCCTGGGACCGGTTTCAGGGCATCACCCTTCTTCAGCCAGGCTAGCTTGAATCCAGTGGTGTAGTGAGCACGGGACCCACGTCTGGGCATACCCTTCCCACTTAGGGCGACAAATGCAAAAGAAACAATTGATGGACGGAATGCTGGACAATGCAAACATTCACCCCCAGTCACAAGGATCTGGGTTAAATCCATCATTCTTTTGCTCACCACACCACCCCAGTTTGGACCCAGCCATATGCAAATCAGTCTTGACCCTGTTCCTTGTGGGAACAGTCCAGCCCGAACTGCCAAGCCAGGTCCTCCCTGGACCGGAAACAAGCATCCTGGGACCGGTTTCAGGGCATCACCCTTCTTCAGCCAGGCTAGCTTGAATCCAGTGGTGTAGTGAGCACGGGACCCACGTCTGGGCATACCCTTCCCACTTAGGGCGACAAATGCAAAAGAAACAATTGATGGACGGAATGCTGGACAATGCAAACATTCACCCCCAGTCACAAGGATCTGGGTTAAATCCATCATTCTTTTGCTCACCACACCACCCCAGTTTGGACCCAGCCATATGCAAATCAGTCTTGACCCTGTTCCTTGTGGGAACAGTCCAGCCCGAACTGCCAAGCCAGGTCCTCCCTGGACCGGAAACAAGCATCCTGGGACCGGTTTCAGGGCATCACCCTTCTTCAGCCAGGCTAGCTTGAATCCAGTGGTGTAGTGAGCACGGGACCCACGTCTGGGCATACCCTTCCCACTTAGGGCGACAAATGCAAAAGAAACAATTGATGGACGGAATGCTGGACAATGCAAACATTCACCCCCAGTCACAGGGATCTGGGTTAAATCCATCATTCTTTTGCTCACCACACCACCCCAGTTTGGACCCAGCCATATGCAAATCAGTCTTGACCCTGTTCCTTGTGGGAACAGTCCAGCCCGAACTGCCAAGCCATGTCCTCCCTGGACCGGAAACAAGCATCCTGGGACCGGTTTCAGGGCATCACCCTTCTTCAGCCAGGCTAGCTTGAATCCAGTGGTGTAGTGAGCACGGGACCCACGTCTGGGCATACCCTTCCCACTTAGGGCGACAAATGCAAAAGAAACAATTGATGGACGGAATGCTGGACAATGCAAACATTCACCCCCAGTCACAAGGATCTGGGTTAAATCCATCATTCTTTTGCTCACCACACCACCCCAGTTTGGACCCAGCCATATGCAAATCAGTCTTGACCCTGTTCCTTGTGGGAACAGTCCAGCCCGAACTGCCAAGCCAGGTCCTCCCTGGACCGGAAGCAAGCATCCTGGGACCGGTTTCAGGGCATCACCCTTCTTCAGCCAGGCTAGCTTGAATCCAGTGGTGTAGTGAGCACGGGACCCACGTCTGGGCATACCCTTCCCACTTAGGGCGACAAATGCAAAAGAAACAATTGATGGACGGAATGCTGGACAATGCAAACATTCACCCCCAGTCACAAGGATCTGGGTTAAATCCATCATTCTTTTGCTCACCACACCACCCCAGTTTGGACCCAGCCATATGCAAATCAGTCTTGACCCTGTTCCTTGTGGGAACAGTCCAGCCCGAACTGCCAAGCCATGTCCTCCCTGTACCGGAAACAAGCATCCTGGGACCGGTTTCAGGGCATCACCCTTCTTCAGCCAGGCTAGCTTGAATCCAGTGGTGTAGTGAGCACGGGACCCATGTCTGGGCATACCCTTCCCACTTAGGGCGACAAATGCAAAAGAAACAATTGATGGACGGAATGCTGGACAATGCAAACATTCACCCCCAGTCACAAGGATCTGGGTTAAATCCATCATTCTTTTGCTCACCACACCACCCCAGTTTGGACCCAGCCATTTGCAAATCAGTCTTGACCCTGTTCCTTGTGGGAACAGTCCAGCCCGAACTGCCAAGCCAGGTCCTCCCTGGACCGGAAACAAGCATCCTGGGACCGGTTTCAGGGCATCACCCTTCTTCAGCCAGGCTAGCTTGAATCCAGTGGTGTAGTGAGCACGGGACCCACGTATGGGCATACCCTTCCCACTTAGGGCGACAAATGCAAAAGAAACAATTGATGGACGGAATGCTGGACAATGCAAACATTCACCCCCAGTCACAAGGATCTGGGTTAAATCCATCATTCTTTTGCTCACCACACCACCCCAGTTTGGACCCAGCCCTATGCAAATCAGTCTTGACCCTGTTCCTTGTGGGAACAGTCCAGCCCGAACTGCCAAGCCAGGTCCTCCCTGGACCGGAAACAAGCATCCTGGGACAGGTTTCAGGGCATCACCCTTCTTCAGCCAGGCTAGCTTGAATCCAGTGGTGTAGTGAGCACGGGACCCACGTCTGGGCATACCCTTCCCACTTAGGGCGACAAATGCAAAAGAAACAATTGATGGACGGAATGCTGGACAATGCAAACATTCACCCCCAGTCACAAGGATCTGGGTTAAATCCATCATTCTTTTGCTCACCACACCACCCCAGTTTGGACCCAGCCATATGCAAATCAGTCTTGACCCTGTTCCTTGTGGGAACAGTCCAGCCCGAACTGCCAAGCCAGGTCCCCCTGGACCGGAAACAAGCATCCTGGGACCGGTTTCAGGGCATCACCCTTCTTCAGCCAGGCTAGCTTGAATCCAGTGGTGTAGTGAGCATGGGACCCACGTCTGGGCATACCCGTCCCACTTAGGGCGACAAATGCAAAAGAAACAATTGATGGACGGAATGCTGGACAATGCAAACATTCACCCCCAGTCACAAGGATCTGGGTTAAATCCATCATTCTTTTGCTCACCACACCACCCCAGTTTGGACCCAGCCATATGCAAATCAGTCTTGACCCTGTTCCTTGTGGGAACAGTCCAGCCCGAACTGCCAAGCAAGGTCCTCCCTGGACCGGAAACAAGCATCCTGGGACCGGTTTCAGGGCATCACCCTTCTTCAGCCAGGCTAGCTTGAATCCAGTGGTGTAGTGAGCACGGGACCCACGTCTGGGCATACCCTTCCCACTTAGGGCGACAAATGCAAAAGAAACAATTGATGGACGGAATGCTGGACAATGCAAACATTCACCCCCAGTCACAAGGATCTGGGTTAAATCCATCATTCTTTTGCTCACCACACCACCCCAGTTTGGACCCAGCCATATGCAAATCAGTCTTGACCCTGTTCCTTGTGGGAACAGTCCAGCCCGAACTGCCAAGCCAGGTCCTCCCTGGACCGGAAACAAGCATCCTGGGACCGGTTTCAGGGCATCACCCTTCTTCAGCCAGGCTAGCTTGAATCCAGTGGTGTAGTGAGCACGGGACCCACGTCTGGGCATACCCTTCCCACTTAGGCGACAAATGCAAAAGAAACAATTGATGGACGGAATGCTGGACAATGCAAACATTCACCCCCAGTCACAAGGATCTGGGTTAAATCCATCATTCTTTTGCTCACCACACCACCCCAGTTTGGACCCAGCCATATGCAAATCAGTCTTGACCCTGTTCCTTGTGGGAACAGTCCAGCCCGAACTGCCAAGCCAGGTCCTCCCTGGACCGGAAACAAGCATCCTGGGACCGGTTTCAGGGCATCACCCTTCTTCAGCCAGGCTAGCTTGAATCCAGTGGTGTAGTGAGCACGGGACCCACGTCTGGGCATACCCTTCCCACTTAGGGCGACAAATGCAAAAGAAACAATTGATGTACGGAATGCTGGACAATGCAAACATTCACCCCCAGTCACAAGGATCTGGGTTAAATCCATCATTCTTTTGCTCACCACACCACCCCCAGTTTGGACCCAGCCATATGCAAATCAGTCTTGACCCTGTTCCTTGTGGGAACAGTCCAGCCCGAACTGCCAAGCCAGGTCCTCCCTGGACCGGAAACAAGCATCCTGGGACAGGTTTCAGGGCATCACCCTTCTTCAGCCAGGCTAGCTTGAATCCAGTGGTGTAGTGAGCACGGGACCCACGTCTGGGCATACCCTTCCCACTTAGGGCGACAAATGCAAAAGAAACAATTGATGGACGGAATGCTGGACAATGCAAACATTCACCCCCAGTCACAGGGATCTGGGTTAAATCCATCATTCTTTTGCTCACCACACCACCCCAGTTTGGACCCACCCATATGCAAATCAGTCTTGACCCTGTTCCTTGTGGGAACAGTCCAGCCCGAACTGCCAAGCCAGGTCCTCCCTGGACCGGAAACAAGCATCCTGGGACCGGTTTCAGGGCATCACCCTTCTTCAGCCAGGCTAGCTTGAATCCAGTGGTGTTTTGAGCACGGGACCCACGTCTGGGCATACCCTTCCCACTTAGGGCGACAAATGCAAAAGAAACAATTGATGGACGGAATGCTGGACAATGCAAACATTCACCCCCAGTCACAAGGATCTGGGTTAAATCCATCATTCTTTGCTCACCACACCACCCCAGTTTGGACCCAGCCATATGCAAATCAGTCTTGACCCTGTTCCTTGTGGGAACAGTCCAGCCCGAACTGCCAAGCCAGGTCCTCCCTGGACCGGAAACAAGCATCCTGGGACCGGTTTCAGGGCATCACCCTTCTTCAGCCAGGCTAGCTTGAATCCAGTGGTGTAGTGAGCACGGGACCCACGTCTGGGCATACCCTTCCCACTTAGGGCGACAAATGCAAAAGAAACAATTGATGGACGGAATGCTGGACAATGCAAACATTCACCCCCAGTCACAAGGATCTGGGTTAAATCCATCATTCTTTGCTCACCACACCACCCCAGTTTGGACCCAGCCATATGCAAATCAGTCTTGACCCTGTTCCTTGTGGGAACAGTCCAGCCCGAACTGCCAAGCCATGTCCTCCCTGGACCGGAAACAAGCATCCTGGGACCGGTTTCAGGGCATCACCCTTCTTCAGCCAGGCTAGCTTGAATCCAGTGGTGTAGTGAGCACGGGACCCACGTCTGGGCATACCCTTCCCACTTAGGGCGACAAATGCAAAAGAAACAATTGATGGACGGAATGCTGGACAATGCAAACATTCACCCCCAGTCACAAGGATCTGGGTTAAATCCATCATTCTTTTGCTCACCACACCACCCCAGTTTGGACCCAGCCATTTGCAAATCAGTCTTGACCCTGTTCCTTGTGGGAACAGTCCAGCCCGAACTGCCAAGCCAGGTCCTCCCTGGACCGGAAACAAGCATCCTGGGACCGGTTTCAGGGCATCACCCTTCTTCAGCCAGGCTAGCTTGAATCCAGTGGTGTAGTGAGCACGGGACCCACGTATGGGCATACCCTTCCCACTTAGGGCGACAAATGCAAAAGAAACAATTGATGGACGGAATGCTGGACAATGCAAACATTCACCCCCAGTCACAAGGATCTGGGTTAAATCCATCATTCTTTTGCTCACCACACCACCCCAGTTTGGACCCAGCCCTATGCAAATCAGTCTTGACCCTGTTCCTTGTGGGAACAGTCCAGCCCGAACTGCCAAGCCAGGTCCTCCCTGGACCGGAAACAAGCATCCTGGGACAGGTTTCAGGGCATCACCCTTCTTCAGCCAGGCTAGCTTGAATCCAGTGGTGTAGTGAGCACGGGACCCACGTCTGGGCATACCCTTCCCACTTAGGGCGACAAATGCAAAAGAAACAATTGATGGACGGAATGCTGGACAATGCAAACATTCACCCCCAGTCACAAGGATCTGGGTTAAATCCATCATTCTTTTGCTCACCACACCACCCCAGTTTGGACCCAGCCATATGCAAATCAGTCTTGACCCTGTTCCTTGTGGGAACAGTCCAGCCCGAACTGCCAAGCCAGGTCCCCCTGGACCGGAAACAAGCATCCTGGGACCGGTTTCAGGGCATCACCCTTCTTCAGCCAGGCTAGCTTGAATCCAGTGGTGTAGTGAGCACGGGACCCACGTCTGGGCATACCCGTCCCACTTAGGGCGACAAATGCAAAAGAAACAATTGATGGACGGAATGCTGGACAATGCAAACATTCACCCCCAGTCACAAGGATCTGGGTTTAATCCATCATTCTTTTGCTCACCACACCACCCAGGTTTGGACCCAGCCATATGCAAATCAGTCTTGACCCTGTTCCTTGTGGGAACAGTCCAGCCCGAACTGCCAAGCCAGGTCCTCCCTGGACCGGAAACAAGCATCCTAGGACCGGTTTCAGGGCATCACCCTTCTTCAGCCAGGCTAGCTTGAATCCAGTGGTGTAGTGAGCACGGGACCCACGTCTGGGCATACCCTTCCCACTTAGGGCGACAAATGCAAAAGAAACAATTGATGGACGGAATGCTGGACAATGCAAACATTCACCCCCAGTCACAAGGATCTGGGTTAAATCCATCATTCTTTTGCTCACCACACCACCCCAGTTTGGACCCAGCCATATGCAAATCAGTCTTGACCCTGTTCCTTGTGGGAACAGTCCAGCCCGAACTGAAAGCCAGGTCCTCCCTGGACCGGAAACAAGCATCCTGGGACCGGTTTCAGGGCATCACCCTTCTTCAGCCAGGCTAGCTTGAATCCAGTGGTGTAGTGAGCACAGGACCCACGTCTGGGCATACCCTTCCCACTTAGGGCGACAAATGCAAAAGAAACAATTGATGGACGGAATGCTGGACAATGCAAACATTCACCCCCAGTCACAAGGATCTGGGTTAAATCCATCATTCTTTTGCTCACCACACCACCCCAGTTTGGACCCAGCCATATGCAAATCAGTCTTGACCCTGTTCCTTGTGGGAACAGTTCAGCCCGAACTGCCAAGCCAGGTCCTCCCTGGACCGGAAACAAGCATCCTGGGACCAGTTTCAGGGCATCACCCTTCTTCAGCCAGGCTAGCTTGAATCCAGTGGTGTAGTGAGCACGGGACCCACGTATGGGCATACCCTTCCCACTTAGGGCGACAAATGCAAAAGAAACAATTGATGGACGGAATGCTGGACAATGCAAACATTCACCCCCAGTCACAAGGATCTGGGTTAAATCCATCATTCTTTTGCTCACCACACCACCCCAGTTTGGACCCAGCCCTATGCAAATCAGTCTTGACCCTGTTCCTTGTGGGAACAGTCCAGCCCGAACTGCCAAGCCAGGTCCTCCCTGGACCGGAAACAAGCATCCTGGGACAGGTTTCAGGGCATCACCCTTCTTCAGCCAGGCTAGCTTGAATCCAGTGGTGTAGTGAGCACGGGACCCACGTCTGGGCATACCCTTCCCACTTAGGCGACAAATGCAAAAGAAACAATTGATGGACGGAATGCTGGACAATGCAAACATTCACCCCCAGTCACAAGGATCTGGGTTAAATCCATCATTCTTTTGCTCACCACACCACCCCAGTGTGGACCCAGCCATATGCAAATCAGTCTTGACCCTGTTCCTTGTGGGAACAGTCCAGCCCGAACTGCCAAGCCAGGTCCCCCCTGGACCGGAAACAAGCATCCTGGGACCGGTTTCAGAGCATCACCCTTCTTCAGCCAGGCTAGCTTGAATCCAGTGGTGTAGTGAGCACGGGACCCACGTCTGGGCATACCCTTCCCACTTAGGGCGACAAATGCAAAAGAAACAATTGATGGACGGAATGCTGGACAATGCAAACATTCACCCCCAGTCACAAGGATCTGGGTTAAATCCATCATTCTTTTGCTCACCACACCACCCCAGTTTGGACCCAGCCATATGCAAATCAGTCTTGACCCTGTTCCTTCTGGGAACAGTCCAGCCCGAACTGCCAAGCCAGGTCCTCCCTGGACCGGAAACAAGCATCCTGGGACCGGTTTCAGGGCATCACCCTTCTTCAGCCAGGCTAGCTTGAATCCAGTGGTGTAGTGAGCACGGGACCCACGTCTGGGCATACCCTTCCCACTTAGGGCGACAAATGCAAAAGAAACAATTGATGGACGGAATGCTGGACAATGCAAACATTCACCCCCAGTCACAAGGATCTGCGTTAAATCCATCATTCTTTTGCTCACCACACCACCCCAGTTTGGACCCAGCCATATGCAAATCAGTCTTGACCCTGTTCCTTGTGGGAACAGTCCAGCCCGAACTGAAAGCCAGGTCCTCCCTGTACCGGAAACAAGCATCCTGGGACCGGTTTCAGAATGGTCCATATGTAGGTTGTGGCATTGGTGATATGGAGGGGGGCCCATTTGTGCACATTGTGGATGGGGGCCTACTTGGTGTTTCTATGTGTGCTGCACAGGTTATCAGGGACATGTTCCACACTCATTGCGGGTGTGCAGTGTGCTGCACATGATTGTGCATGTGTGCCATTGTGCCCGTCTGCCCCCGTCCCCCCAGTCCCTGGTCGTTACTCACCCTGTTGCTGTTGGGTCAGGTCATTTCGGGCTGTGTCCAGACCCCCAACTCCTTGCACCTTCTCCACACTGATGACTGTGGCCACCATTTCCTCCAGCTCATCCAGCTCCTCCTGTGGCGCAGGACTCCCACCTCCAGTCGCCTTGGCTGCCTTCATGTTGGCAGCAAGTTTCTGTTTGGTTTGGCTGTGCACTTCATGCCAGCGCCTCTTGACCTCCTCCATTGACCTCCTCGACACTCCGACTGCATTCACTTTGGTGACGATGGACTGCCATATTTCTGTTTGTGTTGCCAATGACGCAGTGGAGGTGACGAACAGTTGTTGGTAGTGTTCTATCACCTCCGTGACGGTGATCCGGTCTTCCTGCGGACTGAACCCCGTCTTCCTCTTCCTCTTTTCCTTGCTCTCCCCCGGACAAGGGGTTCCATGCTGGTCCTCCGTGGGGCTTGTGGAGTTGGGCTTGTCCTCTGCACTCAGTCCGGGTGCATCCATGGTGCTACGCAGTTTGGATTGTTTTTTTTTTTGCTTTTATAGTGCATTTTCACGCATGACGCGTGGGTATTGCAGGCCTGTCGCTGGTTTTCACTGATTTTGGTATCGCGCTTTGTGGCATCGCAACTTTTTGGGCGATCGTGTTTCGCATTTTTTGTTTATCGCATTGGTTTTTACGCGGTCATTTGGCAGGTTATCATGCTGCTATCGCATGGTGCCGAGGGGCTGGGAATTGGACGTTAAGATGGTGTTATTTTCTCACGATGGACTGCGATATGCAAAGTTGCGTTAAGCTAAATTTGCGATGATTATCACACGTTCTTGAGAATATGCCCCCAGGTTGGGCACAATATTAATATTAATGATAGTAATAAATCTGCTTTTTGACTTTGCACACGCACGCATTTTTTTCGAATGACAGTCACCCACATTAGTTAGAAGAAAAGCAAGTTTTTATTTCGTTCTAAGGGGTACTTCCGATGGAGTATAACTTATATTGTTCACGATGTATAGAGGGGTCGTATCAAAAATAATTTTTTGCTGTTTTTCGAACAGCTGCTTTGAGTAATTTGATAATGAGAGGTCAAAGTTTCTCCCAATATTTTAACTAGTTGACAATTTAATAATGGATGCATTTCACTGATTAGCTTTTTCTCTTGTAGGATGAAGTGCGAATGTGTCTTATCAAAAGAACATCGGCGCTTGGAACCCGTTGAAATAGTCAAAATATTGCACTGAACTTGTGAACCTCTCCGGCAGCAGTAGGTTACCGCTTTACTTCTGAACATTATGAATTCAAGACACTTCCCGTTCTGAAGCCAAGTGGACAGCTACAATGCAAACTTCCAAAGTGCTGTCATACGTGATACCCTCCAACCTCTAGGCCTTGTAATCTGGGGTTTAGAACCGCGAATAGCAATAAAATCATTGAGTCGCCCTCTGTCGGGGGCACGCTGCAAAGCAAAGACAGAAGATGGCAACCTTTTTCAAAAGAGCGTCTATTTGAATATAAAAAGGTTCGTAGCGATCGGCTTGTAAAAATGCCTCAGTTCTCTCCTTTGTTAAAAGAACGGCGTTTTAGGAATATCCAGATTACCTTATTTTGACCTGGTAACACCGAATACGACCTCTGTTCGTCAAGCAAGTGGTGATGTTTTTAAAAAACGGATAGTGAAAAGCAAGGCTGCGTTTAAATAAAAGGAGAGATCGGAAAATGAGTCGAACGTTAGCGGAGCGGGGATCTTTCCAAAGGAGAATCGAGTACAAACGGCAGCTTTGCTGTGTTGAGACCACCATGATGTTTTTTTTTTTATACAAACAATGCACTGACAGTTCACGTTTATACGACAGATGTCAATCACAGGAAGGACCTCATAAAAAAATAGAATTTCAACTTTAAAAAAAACATAATTGGAGTATAAGCAGGTTGCAGGCCATTGTGGAACTCATCATGGCGAATTTAATTTCTTCCGTAGGATTCTTGATGGTGAAAGACCTCTTCCATGCTGTTATTGAGTTCCTGTTCTTAGTTAAGGATTGATCCACTTCAATCTTTCAGCGGAGAGTCGATTTCCAGTGTGGCGCAGCATGCCTCCCAATCAATACCTTTAATAGATGTGGTGGCCCGGGTCAGAGGTCAGGTCCCTGGCCTTTTTGGTGCAAATGAAGGCCTGGTCTGGCGACGAGGAGTCAAATTCATAATAGTGCTTTGATTACCGATCGGATGTAGTCAGTCACTGGTAGTAAAAGTGCACATGCCTCATTAATCTGAATTCTCTGTTCAAGAACCCTTTGAATAAGCTTGTTTGTTTCCAAAATGTTGTTCTATTTCTGATTCCAAGAAAATACCAACGTTTTCATATAAAGAGGCATCACAGCCTGGTTCTATAAGTGTTTAAAATGGGTACAGTGATTTTTAATGCAATGTCTTGCTATAACCAACAAAGAAACGACGAAACATTGATATATATGTGAAAATCAAAGATTAGAGAGGTGTTATAATCAGGAAATAGAATTTTAAAAACTTAAAAATTCACTAAAAAAACAAAGGTTACAGAGACGTTATAGTTAGGCTCAAATTCTACATGCACAAAACCATTGAAATTCAGAAGTTATAGTTACCTGAGCTTACCATAACTTACGCCCCCAATGCACTGCTTATGGCCTAACATATTACGGTATTCAGACAGAATATAGAGTTTGAAATGTCGACTTACACAAATCTCCAGTTGGAAATATTGTGACACAGAAATATCGACAGCAAGAATATCGTGGTCAAGAATAACGAATTTAAGGTAAGGAATATCGTTTTTAAAAATATAGAAGTCATTAATATAGTTTGCAAAAATATAGTTGTTTAAAATATCGATTTTTTTATTAGTGTTATGTGTTTTAGTTTATACTCTAAAGATATGTGATGTATGTTTTTTTGTATAAGTATTGTTTATGTTTTTTAATATATGTGTTACATTTTTAGTAGTTATCAATTTTATTTTAATTACATTTTGCGTTTTTCAGTTCCTTAGCAGGTTGTGGGTTTATAGGGGAATAGGGTGGGAAGTAATTCAATTATAATAAATTAATGATTATTTTTTATTGATTAATATTTATTAAATTGAGATTCTATAGTGTTAATTGTGGGAAGTAATTTATTTGTAATTAATTATTAATTGGTTGTTAATTAATATTAATTAATTGATAATTAATTATGGTAATTGTGTAATTTTTTTTAGGTGTGGATTGTGGGGTTTATAGGGGTAAAGGGTGGGAAGTAATTTATTTATGATTTATTAATAATTAGCTGTTAATTTATAATAATTAATTGATTGAAAATTAATTATAGAAATTGTCTAATTAATTTCATGTGGGGGTTGTAGGGGTTCATAGGGGTAAAGGGTGGGAAGTAATTTATGTTTAATTAATTAATAATTAGTTCTTAATTAATATTGAATAATTAATTGAAAATTAAATATGGAAATTGTGTAATTAATTTTAGGTGTGGGTTGTGGGGTTTATAGGGGTAAAGAGTGGGAAGTAATTTATGTTTCAATAATTAATAATTAATTCATCATTAATATTAATTAATTGATATTTTATTAGGGTAATTGTTTATATTTTTTGTGTGTGGGTTTTACTTTAATAGGGGTAAAGGGTGGGGAGTTAATTAATTTACTTACTTTATAATTAGTTGTTAAATACTATTAGTTTTTTAATAGAAAATAAGTTTTAATTGTGTAATTAATTTTTTTACAGTTTTATTTTAGCTGTGGTTTGTGGGGATTATAGGGGTAAAGTGTGGGAAGTTTATTAATTTTTATGAGTTTCAATTTGTTATTTAATTAATAATATTAATTAGGTAAGTACATTTGTTTTTCAAATTTAGATGTGGGTTGTGAATTGTGTGGTGTTATAGGGTAGGAAATAAAAAAGTAAATTTATGTAATAATTAATGTTTTTGTTTCTAAATAATTTCTAATTAAAAATATTTATTTGTTTGAAAATTATTTTTTATTTTATTTAATATAATGTTTGTAGGTATTTGTCATATGCATTTAACATTATAATATAGCTTTTTTAAATTTGTATAATAAATATATTTGTATTTTCATTTTTAACAAATTTATATATTGTTTTATTTATTTTGGTTTTTAAATATTTTTGTTGTTAATATTTTGTTTGTTTTTAATATTGAACTGGCTGGAGTGAGAATATTAATTGTTTCCCCTCCGCAATCCAACACTTTGTCTACTGTTGCACTGATTGGAGTGGGAATAGTAAATTTTATCCCGCCACTATCCAACACTTTCCCTACTGTTGCACTCACTGGAGTGGGAATAGTAATTTTTACCCCTCCGCTTTCCAACACTTTCTCCACTGTTGCACTCATTGGAGTGTGAATAGTAATTTTTACCCCTCCGCTATCTAACACTTTCCCTACTGTTGCACTGACTGGAGTGGGAATAGTAAATTTTATCCCTCCGCTATCCAACACTTTCCCTACTGTTACACTTATTTGAGTGGGAGTAGTAGTTTTTACCCCTCCGCTATCAAACACTTTTCCTATTGTTGCACTCACTAGAGTGGGAATAGTAATTTTTACCCCTCCGCTATCTAACACGTTCCCTACTGTTGCATTGACTGGAGTGGGAATAGCAAATTTTACCCCTCTGCTATCTAACACTTTGCCTACTGTTGCACTGACTGAAGTGGGAATAGTACATTTTATCCCTCCGCTATCCAACACTTTCCCTACTGTTGCACTGACTGGAGTGGGAAAAGTAAGTTTTACCCCTTCGCTATCTAAGACTTTCCCTACTGTTGCACTGACTGAAGTGGGAATAGTACATTTTATCCCTCCGCTATCCAACACATTCCCTACTGTTGCACTGACTGGAGTGGGAAAAGTAAGTTTTACCCCTCCGCTATCCAACACTTTCCCTAGTGTTGCACTCATTGGAGTGGGAATAGTACTTTTTATCCGTCTGCTATCCAACACTTTCCCTACTGTTACATTCACTGGAGTGGGAATAGTAATTTTTACCCCTCCGCTATCCAGCACTTTCCATATTGTTGCACTCACTGGCGTGGGAATAGTAATTTTTACCCCTCCGCTATCCAGCACTTTCCCTATTGTTGCACTCACTGGCGTGGGCATAGTAATTTTTACCCCTCCGCTATCCAACGCTTTCCCTACTGTTGCACTGACTTGGAGTGGTAAATTTAGGTATAAAGATTTTTAAATAGTTTAATGTTTTAATTTATAATACAATGTTTTTTTAATAGATTTTATGGTATTGGTTTATATATACATATATATATATATATATATTTGAAAAATTTATATAATTTTAAAATTAGAAAATAAATTAAAATTAATAGTTTAAGAAACAATCCTGGGCACATTGATGATTGTCTTCTACTCTGGTCAGGGACAGCAGAAAAACTTGAGGCCTTTTGCACATACCTAAATACCAACAACATGGATATGAGATTTACATGCAACTCTAGCGCATCAAGGGTCACATTCCTGGATGTGGAACTATATGTGAAAGAGAACACGATACATAGTCGACTACACCGGAAAGAAACCGCATGCAACGCCATCCTACATGCTGACAGCTCCCATCCTATGCATCAGATAGAGGCCATTCCTTTTGGGGAATTTATCAGAGCCAGGAGGAACTGCAGTGAAGATGCTGAATTCCAGAAATGCATACATGACATGAAAAATAGATTCTTTAGTAGGGGTTACAAACAACACATTCTACATAAAGCCACACTGAGAATTGAAAAGACGGAGAGAGACACCACACTTCGGCTGAAGACCCAGAACAAATCGCAAAAACAACAAGCGAGATTGATTACAGATTACAACGACATTAGTGTTGTTGTCAGAAAGAGTCTCAATAAACATTGGAATATTCTACTCACTGACAAAGCACTTAGTGAAACAATTACATCCAGGCCCCAGATCACCTACAGACGTGGTAGAACCCTGAGGAACAGATTGAGTCCCACGGTTCCACATAGTACCACAACCTCGTCCTGGCTCACACCACATGTGAAGGGTTTCTTCAAATGTGGTTGTTGTGGTGTTTGTAAATGGGCCCACAATAAAATCAAAGAATTCTCCAGTCATAACAAACGAAAATTTCAAATCAATCAGAACATCAACTGCACTACAAAATACGTGGTGTACATTCTGGAATGTACATGTAAGAGTCAATATGTTGGAAGTACCATCAGGACCCTGAAGGAACGTATAAGTGAACATGCCAGAGCAATACACCAACAGGATGCGAGATATCCCATGGCTCTTCACATAGCTTCTTGCCCTACACAGAGTTCACACAAGAAATTTTCTTTCTATGGAATAGATGTCACCCAACCCAACATAAGAGGTGGAAATCGTGAACTCAGACTGAGACGTCTAGAAGCAACTTGGATCATGCGTCTCCATACTGTGAGACATGGTCAAAACACCGACCATGAATTACAATATTTTCTGGGCACATGATGCTTAACTATATACATTGGACTGTTCCAAGTTCTACATGTCTATCACCAATCTCTGTGAGACACCCAATTAAACAACTCAATAGGTTTCCCCTGGAACTTAAATATTGTGTTTCATCGCTTCACTTAGAACATACATAGCTGTCTCCTGGTGTCCCCCTTTTTAACAATTGTCTGAATATTTGAGTAGAATTTTAATTGAATATTTTTTTCTATACATTTGGTTTTGTTCATCATGACTGCCAATTTATGCAATATTAGATGATCCTAATTTTCTGTGCATCGGCGATAACAATCAATGATCAATATGTTGTCTACAAATAACATTACAATATGTAAAATATCTTTTAAAGGATCGAATGTCACGCTTAACGGTAATGTTCTGCGACAATTATTCATTTCTATGATGAGGCTTGTGTTTTTTCAACTCGTGCCAACCTGATCATAGGTTTTTCTCGTGCTAAAAATGTGATGCACCTTCAGTGCATCTGTAATAATGAACAATGATTAATATGTTGTTAACTAATTACATTATATCATGTTAAGTATCCATTGACATAATACTCATGTCAATAACTTTTTGATTGTCATGCTTAACGTTAATGTTCTGCGACAGCCATTCATGTGCATGATTTGGCTGGTGTAGTTATAACTGGTGCTCCCCTTTTAATAGGTTTTTCTTGTGCTAAAAACGATACAATTTTTGATTCTGTTAGTCATTGTACATATAACGACTATCACTTTATCAGATTTGTTCGGCATCACTATTTGGCCTGATTCTGTTTTTCTGTCTTCATCGTTCTTGTCTATCTTCACTTTCTAATTTTACCATCCTCGGAATACACCGGAACACTCACTTCCGGTAGCCCACGCAAATTTGAAACGTTATGTTTCAGCTATTCCCACTACAAATAGACCACTTCCGCTTGGATTCCGCTCCTTCCGCATTCGGAAAGAGATACGGATCCGGTCACACCTCCGGCTTTACTCAGGTAGGATTACATCTCTAGTGCCCTTGTTATTTAGATGTCATCCAGACTCCATGTTCCTCCGTTTTGTGTAACTTGGCCTGTTTGTTATCCCCTTACCCTAACAACAGGACCCTTTGAACACGGACGTACCCGCCCGGTTTTCACTGCTCTTGGAATCACCACCGATGGGGTCCTGGTTCTGGTCACCGAACCGACCTTACTACCCTCGCAGCCGAATTACCCTGTTACTCTAATACGCACCCTTAGGACCGGGTTGGAACTATCACCGGTCCAGCGGTGAGTTCACCCCTTACCAGTTTCTTATTTTTTTCTCTTCTTTTAGTTTATATACTTACACTAGCTTTATATTATTGACTTACTCTTTTTCTTTTCTCTGCCCCCTCAATTAGATTTTGCTCAGACTTTTTGTCTACAGTCAGGTATTTCCACCTTTCTTTTGTTTTACTTTCCTTTAGTTGTTGCACGGTCAGTTTCATTATTTTGTAGCTTACTTCACGACTATAAAAAAATCCCCCATAGATTTCCTACCACAAGCAGCCTAGCTCTTGCTTTCTATCTTGTGTACTCCGGTTTCACCATCTCTTCTCTCACCCACACGTCTTCATTATTGATACTCAGGTTCTTATCTTTCATTAAACTATACGCTCGAGGCGCACTTCCTCTTGCATTTTTATAAATACTATTACACACTCTCTTACGAGGCACCACTTTGTATTTTGTTGCGAAGTCACATCATTTATGTTCTCCTTTTTTTCACAGGTTTTTTTCACATGTGTTTTCATATGCATTTTTCTAGGGTTTTCACTTTTAGAATTTTGATTGCCATTCGTCACTTCACTTCACTTCACTCATGTCACCATTACATGTATGGATTATTTTTCCATTTTACTGTACAATACATCTTGTATCCTTCCCAGCCCTGAAGAGTCACGGGTTACTACCCAGGTGACGAAACACGTGTCGGCTGGTATTCATATCTGGACACACTACAAGACCTGTATAAACATTTTCTACCAAAACATTCATTGGTGTCGACCTTTGTGATTGTAACTTTGAATATTACAGTTTGTATACTGATATTCAGATGTATTATTTTCAGCGTGTGCCCAGGATTGTTTCTTAAATTGTAAGTGTGGGTCCGAATCCACACAACTGCAGGGGTTGTCCGGGCTTTCCCCTGACCTGGTAGCACCGTAACCATACTATATTCCTTTTATACCATACCGTTAATTAGCTTGTGCGCCATTCTTCCTGCTTACCAAAACCCATCGTAGAACCTATTAAAATTAATAGTTTATTAATTGTTTTAAAAATAAATATTTATATATATTAATCATTATGTATGTGTTTAACTTTTTTAAATTAAGTTCATTTGTTATATTTGTTAAAATGTCTATTACATCTACTTTATTTTTTTAATTAATTTTATTATTTAATATATTTAATATTTATTATTCTATTTTATATATATATATATATAAAATCGATATTGTGTACAGCTATATTTTAACCGATATTATTTTTCCAATATTTTTGTACTTACCTGTTTATGTATAGGGAGTCGATATTTTTGCATTCTATATTTTTTCATCTATATTTTTTACATCTATATTTATTACATCAATATTCTGTCAGTGAACCACATATTACATCACTCATGATATGGTCAGTGACAGCACTGATGATATCTCAAATGACATCACTAATGACATCACCCACAGAACCACTCACTCATACACCCACTCACACACTCACTCACACACTCACACAGCCACACAACCAGTCACAGACCCATACACCCATTCACATACCCACTCACACCCACAAAACCACTCACTCACTCACTCACTCAGACACCCATCCAACC
Organism: Calotriton arnoldi; assembly: GCA_963921515.1. NCBI lineage: Eukaryota > Metazoa > Chordata > Amphibia > Caudata > Salamandridae > Calotriton > Calotriton arnoldi. The sequence goes on from CAWUFW010010649.1 coordinate 532,314, forward strand.
ACACACACACCCACTTATACACACATACAGGCAGTCAAACATCCAGTTACAAACCCACAAAACCACTCACAAACCCATATCACACACCCACTCTCCCATACAGCCACTCGCACACCCATTTAGACACTCACACACACAGAGATCCAGAAGCCACTCACACATTTCTAAGGTATTTTTTTTAATTCTATTTCGTAACTATAATGTTCCTGTAACCTTTGTTTTTTAGGGGAATTTTTAAGGTTTTTTAAATTTTATTTCCTAACTATAACATCCCTGTAACAGGCCAACATCTGCACACAAGCATTCAAGAAGGGCTTTGTAATAACCCGATGTCCAGCAATGTTCATCAATAAAATGAAATGCTTAAACGTTTGATGTGAAACAGGCAGAGTAGACTTGTACAACACAAAACATGTGTATTCTTAGGGGACCAGACACTGCCACTACAAAAGGCATTTCTAAAAGAACTATTTGTATGAAGCATTTGTTTGATCAGTAAAATTCAAGTCTGAAACAAAAAAGATATGGAACAGAGGCAGAAGAAAGCATGTGTCTAACATGATCCTGGTGCACACTGATGCCAGCATGTTCAAGGGTTATACTCTAAAATGTCTGTGAAGTTGGAACTATAAGCAGGAAATGGTGTTCACAAAAAAAGATATGTGTGAGAAAAATAAGACAGAATCTGCATCATTAGAAACTAAAAGGCAACACAAAAAAATTTCAGAGCATAATGATGTCCCTAAATGAAGGGGGAAATGTTGCACTTCTCATTTTAATAATTACTGTCACTTTGAGCCGCCTGAGGCTGAACTCCAGTGCAGCTATGTTGTGGAATTGGGCAGAGGACAGGACTCACCTCTTACCTTCTCTCTCTTGCTCTACCTGGATGGGGCTGGCTGCTCAGAAGTGCCTCCATTATCCCCTGATGGGAGTGACTATTTATTTGCTTATAAACCTGTTACAATAAATTATTCCTCCAGCGACATCACCCGCACCTTAATGAGCACCTACACTTTTTGATGAATGACAACCAGGCCGGGAAGGATGTATGGGTCACTGTGACCAGTCATCTCCCTGCCTTGGCAGCCACTGCTCCTATGCCTCACTCAGAGGGAGAGCACATTATTGAGAGTCCCTCTCCGCAATGAATGCGAATCAGCTCCTGCTTCGGATCGTCATTTGGGCTGCACCAGCCCTGCAAATTTCACTGTTTTAGTTTTCCACTGAAGGCGGGATGATGGAGAGAATCAAAAAGGAGATGGTCCTGATAGAGCAGGGGCTGCAGAGTCCCACCACTGTCAAGAGGCTCTCTGGGCTGTCGGACTCCACTGGAAACACTGTGCTGGAGACCCTGGAAAATGCCCACCACGGATTCTGGCTCAGCCTGAGACTCACTTCCGCCTCCATGCACAGTGCCCTGGGAGACATCCAAGGAAAGGGGAAGTTCGAGATAGACTTGCTCTTCGGCCTCTCCACCAGAATGGAGACAGTCCAGCTGGCTCGGACATGGGCTCAACGGACCCCCGCAAGAAGCACAGCCACTACTCTAAGGTGGTACAAAAGAGAATGGTCACAGTGGCAATCAATTGTACTCAAAAATAGAAATGGCAGATTTAAACATTCAAAAAAGTTGAGACAATTAGACATCACCATGAAAGATCCATATGAATGTAATTTTATTTCATCACATGATTGATATGTATATATGACAAATTTAAATCCAACAAACAAGGCATTTCATGTCCTAACTTTACATAAAATTGGTGCTCAGGAAGGAAGTGGGAAGTGTTTAGGAAAAATTGTGTAGTGGTGAGGAAGAAGGGAAAGGTAACTTGCACTATATAATCCAAGGATTGTTAAACCTATCCAGCCAAATACTGGCAAAAAAGTATATGGCAAATCCTAACACAGTATGGGCTCAGATACAAACTCTCTGTCGCCTATGCTTGATAAATGATAACACAAATGTCGACGTTTCGACCCCTATAATCATAAAGGTTGTTTCCGCCTTATTGGGGGGTCTTCATCAGGACCAAAGGGACTTGTGGGGGGGACAAGCACCTAAGAACAATCAAATGTCAAGCATTAGTCCGGTGATGTGAGAATAAAAGTGTGTGAATATATGAAAGAACCGAAGAGTAATTACCAAAGTACAACAGCACGACAAGTCTGGCTGCAGAGTATTAGTGGATGGGCCCGTAAGCTCCTGGGTCAGAGACGAAAGAAAAAAAGAAAAAAGGCCATAATTAACCTCCAGGTAATATTACTGAAAAGGGTCAGGGCGCTACATCTAAGCGATGAAAGGGACACTTACTATGAGGAAATGAATTGCTCCAAGTTCCGTAAGTAAAGGTAATCAGTGTCATATCGCTCGTGTTAGTCGAGCAGAGGTTGGTGAGTAACCTATTGTGGAGACCAAACAGGAAATGGGTTTAGGTATGAGCCCTAAGTGTGTGGCACATGTGATGACAATCATTGCATTATAAAGGTGAGTGTACCACAACCCAGGGTGTGACCAATCATGAAAAACAGGCAAACTATCAAGGGACTGTGCCTGGTAGGTCGAAATGCTACTCCGAAAAAGCATGGGTTATATCCGCTAAATTAAGTCGGAAAAAGGAAACATAAGATGATGGCCTGATTCTTAAACTAGTGAAAATACCATAAAATATAGGCGGGAGCTTGGTAAAAAACTTGTGGTTAAAGGTCGAAATCCCAAGTCAAGTGAAGGAAGGGGCCGCGAGGGGCTCCCAAAACGGACCTAACGGTTGTGAATGAAGATAGGGGCACAAAACGCAGCACATACCTGGCAGCGGCTCCGATCGAATCCGAGTGGCAGCCGGCCTCGGTGACGTGGCCCTCTTGTAAACGAGTAAGGAAACGTGCACGTTGGGCATGTAGTGGGGAAAGGCGCTGAATGCTAACAGCTTGTGCAACAATTCTACGGAGGAACACCGTAACCATGATTACTATCTTCCTGTCCTGTCGGGTTGGTCAGCACATAGTGATGGAACTGAGTGGCTGTCCGGCAGCATGCCGGCGCACATTCTACATACATGATAAAGTTGTTAACCCGTATATTATTGCGTAGTAGGGGCGAGGAAGTGTACATACAGATCAATTTGTTTAAAACGGGACATGTAATTGATTATTTAATACAAGACAGTGGTCCTGGGTGCAAGGCCCATGCATGAAAAGGGCCTGATTAACTATTGTGGTGCAACAAATGGGTTGCCACATAAACAGTTGACATAAAATGCATTTGACATAAAGTGTGTAAATCCATTACAGATGAAAGTATCACAATACGATATGGTGGCGAATAAGAATACACATTTAAGAGTTGAGTGTAATAATGGGACCATGTCTTAAAAGCGTGACAATCAGTTTATGATCCGGCCCCAGAGATTGAACATAGGTGGTTTGGACAACGTCATAAGTGTATACATTATAAGACATTAAAATCCCCTGATGGTGGGCATGGTCTATGTTAAAAAACACACAGGCGAGATACTCTAATTTACGCTAATATAATGCATAGGGTTGACATGAATTGCATATAGTATATAGTGTAAACATATCACAGACTGTTGTGAAAGCAGATACAGTGTGTCATGAATATACCGCCCAATGTTGAGATCAATGGGAACGTGTCTATGGTGTGTAATAATCAGTCACTGCTTAAACAAGAAAGTTGTGCATAGGTGGCATCAAGTTCATTTAGGCCATTTTTGACAGTGTCCAAGGAGTCCAATTATTTACATTCCCGTGTGTTGAGGGTAGAATTCAGATCACTGCTTCAGACACCCAGTGTGATCTTTTCAAGAACCACCCATCTAATGGATTCTGGTTGATGGCCCAATGCCTCGAAGTGTTCTACCAAGGGTGCCCCTGTAGTGCCACATCTGACCCTACTGCAATGTTGCAGTATCCGTGCCTTAACCTTCTGTCTTGTTTGGCCAATGTAGATCTTTTCGCAAGGGCAAAGAATTGCGTAAATCAAGTGTGACGTGTTGCAGTTCGTATGTGCTTTTAAGTCAATCCTGTGCTGTTGAAAACACAACTGTTTAGTTTCAATGGTCAATTTGCAGGCTTTGCATTTGCCACATTTATAGTGACCAATATTCTCCGGTAACTGCCACATAGTTTGGATGGTGGGTTGTGGTGGTGTTTCAAGGAGTAACCTTACTACATAGTTTCTTACATTCTTGCCTTTTTGAAAGAGTGCATGGGAGAATTGGGTATCTCCAAATCGTCGGCAACAAGTTTCCAATGTCTGTTGAAAATGTGTTTTATCTCGTTGCTCCGCGTATTGAAGGTTGTGATGCAAATCATCCTATCCAGGGTATTCGTTGAGTGTTGTTTGGGTGTCAGTAGTGAATCCCTCGGGTTGAACCACGCTCCCTTCCTTGCTCGTTTCACCATCCTTCTGGGGTAGCCACGTTCCACCAGTCGATTGATGAGGTCATCAGATTCATCAAAAAAATCATCCTTATGTGAACAGATCCGTCTGATCCTGAGAAACTGGCCGAAGGGCAGGTTGTCTCGTAGGCCCCTCGGGTGATGGCTCCCATATCTCGGCAATGTATTCCTCTCCGTCGGTTTTCTGTACAATGTGGTGTATAGATGTTGGTTGTCGACTTTGATGGATATGTCAAGGAAGTCGATTGCATATTTATCCCAGTGGATCGTGAACTTGATATCGTTGGATCTACCATTGATCCAATCAAAGAATGTTTGAAGTTCCATCGGGCTGCCTGTCCAGATTAGCAGCACATCGTCTATATACCGTTTCCAGTGTGTCACCTGATTCCTGAATGGATTCTGTTCATTGTAGATGAACTCGTCCTCAAAGTTGTCCATGAACAGGGTTGCCAGATCTGGGGCAAAGCTGGCACCCATTGTCACTCCCTTGGTCTGCAAATGGTATTCACCTTGAAAAAAGAAGAAATTCTTCATCATAGCTATTTCTAGCAGTTGGAGGATGAATTCAGTAGGAATTAGTGATGGATGAGGTCTCCCGTCCAGTGAATTCCTGATCACATCAAGGGCAGGACGCTGGGTAATGCTAGTGTATAATGACACGATGTCCATAGTTACCAAAAGTTGGGATTCCGGATCAAAAGGCATCTCATCCACCAAATTAATCACTTCCATTGTCTCACAGAGGTAAGACCTAGTATTTTCGGCTAGGGGTTTGAGGAAAAAATCCACAAATTTGCAGAGGGCTTCAAGTACGGAGCCACAACCGGATACAATGGGTCGTCCCGGTGGGTGTTCCAAGTTTTTGTGTACCTTGGGTAAGGTGTAAATAGTGGGGAGACGGGGCTGCTTCTGGTTGAGATAGTTGAATTCCAAATCGGATAGGAAACCAAGTTCCTTACCTGACTTTGTAACCTGTGAAATCAGTTTACTGTGGTCCTTGGTAGGGTCCGCATTAAGCCATGTGTACCTGACCCCGTCCCTCAGTTGGGAGTAGATCTCCTACTTGTAGTCATTGGTGTCTTGCACCTCGATGGCTCCGCCTTTGTCGGCCAGCTTAATCACAATCAACTTGTTGTTCTTGAGGGAGTTGAGTGCCTCTCGTTCTGCTGCAGTTGACGTTATGTTTGACATATTGTTTAGTGGTACATATCTTCAAAGCATCCTTAAGTACCATGCTTTCATATGTCATAATCTTGTAAGACATCATATGGGTTGCTGGCATGAATGTCGAAGGAACCCTGAGGCCCGTATGGGATGTCGAGGGCATGGATGGTGAATGCCTGAAGTAATACCTCAGCCTGACTTTCCGGAAGAAGCGATGTAGCTCAGCTTTGATGTTGAATTGATTGGGATATGTGGTAGGTACAAAAGATAGGCCCTTACTCAAGATCTTAGTTTCGCCACTAGTAAGCTCATGGGACGACAGGTTGATAATTGGGTTTTTCTGTGTGATTACCACTTGTAGACCCGATGTCGCGTCTGAATCTCCCCGTGGCTCTCCTGGGGGGACCGCATCTGGTTCTGGCCTCATTGTCTCCCGCCATCCCAATTCTGGCCTTGTTGAGGAAGGCCCCGCGTTTGACCCCTGTTCCAATTGTAGTTTCTCCCTCTGGGTGGTCTCCATTGGGCATCTTCTAAAAAAGACGGTCCTGATTGTGGTTGGTACCAGCTGTCCTGGTATTGGTACCCTGAACTTGGGCCCGGTTGGTCGCTCTCACTCCCCACACTGTTGGATCCAGAAGATTCTGAAAAGGTCGTGAAACGTCTGTTGCCTCTGTAGCCACGTCTGCCTCTGTTGGAAAAACGACCTTTTAAATCTTGTTTAAAATAGTCTTCTTGGAGATACGGATATGCTCGTTTTTTATCATAAAAACTAATATCCTTGGATAGCTTGTCCAGTTTCTTGGCCTGTGTGTTAGTGTCAAACTCCTTGACAGTTTTCTCTAGACATTCTAGAGCTTCCTTTGCGTTAGTTAAGGCAGTGTCTTCAGAGATTTCCCGCTTGAGGTCGGTAATTTCTTTTTGTAGTTTCTCAACTTGCTCCAACGCAATTTCTATACCCAGCACCATCCAATGGCGAGAGCAGTTGTTCGCCACATAACTGAAGCCTTCTTTGAACTTTGGTATATCGACAAAGATTGCTGGCTCGTTCTTGACTTGGAGTCCCATCGGTATAATATTCGCCTGTAGGTATTTCGTGAGAAGGTGGCCATGTAGTCTTGTCCTGACTAATTTCTTTTCCAACCTCTCTAATTTGCTGATTTTCTCATTTAACGAGAAATCTATGTTGGGTGAAAGAAAAATGGTATTAGATTGACCCTGAATCAGCCTATTAATGTAATCCTCGGTGTAGGAAAGGGTTTCGTTCTCTGACATACTGAACCATTAAAAGCGTGAAAGATACCCTCGCAGGTGCAACCTGCACAGAAGAGAGTTATATATCAATGTGGTGACCCGAAAGACCACTGGACCTGGGTAGTATATGGTACAAAAGAGAATGGTCACAGTGGCAATCAATTGTACTCAAAAATAGAAATGGCAGATTTAAACATACCAAAATGTTGAGACAATTAGACATCACCATGAAAGATCCATATGAATGTGATTTTATTTCATCACATGATTGATATGTATATCACAAGATTAAATCAAACAAACAAGGCATTTCATGTCCTAACTTTACATAAAATTGGTGAGGGCGAGAGACCTAGCACCACATTAGCGGCCCGACCAAGAAAAGTGCAAATGAAGTGCTCAGTGTGCAAGGTAACAGCGGAGAACCTATTAGCGGAGCGCAGCGGGTCGTAGACAGATTCTGTAAGTACTACTCCGATCTTTATACATCTTGCCCCACTATGACAGAAGAAGATATAATTGACTACTTAACTCATATAAAAATGGGGTGGCTCACAAATGATGATAGAGAGAGGCTGATAGCCCCTTTTCATCGTTCGGAAATAACTGTGGTGCTCAAAGAGATGCCTAACAAAAAGGCCCCTTGTACTGACGGACTCACGGTGGCCTTTTACAAGACCTTTCAAGATAAACTACTCCCCCACCTAGTAAATCTTTAAAAGGAAATGTCCCGAGAGGGAACAATGCCTGACACAATGAGAGAGGTGCTTTTGATAGCAATAAGAAAACCAGGGAAACCAGAGGAGCATTGCTCTTCCTATCGCCCCTCATCGTTCTTAAACACTGACACGAAACTGTTTGCCAAAATCCTAGCCAACAGACTAGCCCCCCTACTACCGTGCATTTTAGGACCCGAGCAATCTGGGTTCGTCCCCGGATGAACCTTGACCAGCAACCTGAGAACACTATTTGGTACCATTACCCTAATAGATCCAGCGATCCAAGCAGCGGCGGTGTTCTAGACGCTGAAAAAGCTTTTGATTCCATAGAATGACCATTCATGTTGGCAGTGCTGCGGCGAGTGGGTGTGGGGAAGGTTTACATCAAACTAATACAAGTCTTATATGCAAGCCTCACAGCACGCATATTTATGAACGGGATTCACTCTGCTCCTATAATGATCATGAGCAGCACTCAAAAGGGCTGCCCACTTTCCCCCCTCTTGTATGCGCTGGTTGCAGAACCCCTGGCATGCGCTTTACGCGAATATCATTCACACCGTGGCTTACGATTCCCGAACTACAAATTAATTATTTCAGCGCATGCTGGCGATACTCTGCTGTACGTCAGGAATCCTGAGCAAAATTTAGCACCAGTGCTGCGGGAAGTAGTGCGATTCGGCGGCCTCTCTGGACTAAAAATCAACTGGGGGAAATCTTTGATATTTCCGCTCACAAGAGCTACGACCCCAGTCTCTACTGAATTCCCCCTAGTATGGACTAACGAATCAGTGAGATATCTTGGAATCCAAGTACACTCGGACCCAGATGTAACAGTAAAGGAAAACTATGGAAGGGCAGTGCAGCGCTTAACGGAAGTAATAGATTGTTGGATACAATTGCCACTCTCGCTGTTAGGCCACATAGCGCTCATGAAGATGATAGTCCTCCCCAGATTCCTTTTCTTATTTGCTAACATACCAATTCTGTTACCAAACTCAGTATTTCGCACACTGCATGCGCTTATGACACGACTTGCTTGGGCAGGGAAACAACCGCGGGTGAGGTGGAACACGCTAACTCTCCCCTATACATTGGGTGACCTAGATGTCCCTGATTTAGAAAAATACTATAGAGCTGCACAGATCATGCATATGTATCATTGGCTTCACTGCCACAGGATCTCCCTCACTCACACTTGGAACGGGTGGCAGCCGCCCGATAACTCTACAGTGTTCCCCACTCACCGCTGTGTGCCGCAATTACCATACTATAGATCTTATAGGCGCTACATGTTACCTACTTCAAAAAACGGCCACTGAACAACAAACCCCCTATTGTACTCATCAATGTTCCCCATACAATGGTGTCCTTGGCTATCGCTTAGTGCCAATGGCGCAGTTGTCCATGCATTAAAACAAGCAGGTATCAATAATATGGGGGATTTCTTTTAAGATGGATTCCTGAAACCTTGGAGTGAGGTTATAAAATCAGTACCTGAGAATCAATTAAGCATTACATATAATTGTCACAGAGCATACCAATTGCTATGCACACACCTCAGCGCGGATAGAGCAGAACCTCCCGAAGTGGTCCCCTTGACATCACTGCTGCAGGAAACCTCCCCAGCCCAAGGGATCTCTGCAGTGTATAAGGTGATTAGACATAGAGACGGTAGAGCTAACAGAAGGGCTCAACTGGAATGGCAAGCAGACTTAGGAGTCACAATCACAGATAAACAATGGCCGTATTGCTGTTCCAACACTAAGACCATATCGCAGAATGGCAGGCACCGGCTGTTGCATTTCAAATACCTCAACAGAGTATACTACATCCCTGTTCGCTTACAGAGGTATGGCCTATGGGAAGACAGTAGATGTTTGAGATGTGGTGCAGCGGACACTGGGTTTGGTCATTTAGCCTGCTTTTGTCCTGAGATACACAAATATTGGTTAAAGGTGCTGGCAGAGCTCCAAAGTATGATCGGACAGCCAATGCCAGAGTCTTGAATTCTTGCCCTGTTAGGGCTGGATAGGGAGGTCCCAAAACAGGATAGGAAGCTAGTGGCAATGGGCCTGTTATTGGCCAAAAGACGCATTGCGATGCTCTGGATGAAGGGCCCAGTCCTGACGATTGCGGAATGGTGCGCGGATATGACCTACTGCAATACAAACGCAGACACATATAACGCACTGATGCCAATCCCCAGCAGACCTCGCGACATATGGGGCCCATTTAAAACGTACCTACTTAGTAAGGCAGGAGCTGATACTGACAGAGAAAGCCAACACTCTGGGTACTGTGTACACGGAGAAGGTGACACGAGAGAGGAGGGGACTGAGCTTGAACCAGTGTAAAATCACAGATCTCTAGAAGCCATAAGACGTATTGACCATACACAATGCTTCTTAGATGCAGCTAGCCACTTCTGGGAGGAAAATGCGCGTCTGACTATAAGTGCGAGAGGTGATGCTGGAAATGCAGTCGCATAGCTCACACTGTATAAAAGACCGCACAGGGTAATATTCTAGTACGGATTCCCCAATGTTGCAAATAATAAATAAAGTTAAAAAAAACATGCATGCATCCACTCACAGACCTACCCTGACACTCCTGCACCCACTCACAGACCAGCTCAGACACTTATGCACTGACTAACAGACCCACTCAGGGACTTATACACCCACCCACAGACCCTCTCAAACTTAGATGCACCCACTCAAACATGCATGCATCCACTCACAGACCCACTCAGACACTCCTGCACCTACTCACAGACCAGCTCAGACACTCATGCACTGACTCACAGACCCACTCAGGCACTTATACACCCACCCACAGACCCACTCAAACACTGATGCACCCACTCAGACATCTACTCGGGCACTCATGCATCCACTCACAGACCCACTCAGACACTTCTACACCTACTCACAGACCCACCTAGACATACATACAGACCAACTCTGAGACTCTCATACCTATTCACAGACCTACTCAAGCACTCATGCACCCACTCAAAGATCCACTCAGACACTCATGCACCCATTCACAGGCCCACTCAGAGAATCATGCACTCACTCACAGACTCACTCAGACACTCATGCACTCACTAACAAGCCTACTCTGACACTCACGCACACACTCACAGACCCACTGAGACAGTCATCCACCCAATCACAGTCCCACTCAGACACTCACACACTGACTCACAGACCCACAAAGACACTCATGTACCCACTCACAGACCCCCTGAGTTACTCATACACCTACTCTCAAAGCAACTCAGACTCTTATGCAGTCAGTCATAGACATACTCACTCTTGCACCCACTTATAGACACACTCAGAGACTCATGCATATACTCACAGACCCTCTGAGATACTCATGCACCCACTCACAACCCCACTAAGACACTGATGCACCCACTCAGGCACCTACTCAGACACTCATGCATCTACTCACAGACCAACTCAGACTCTCCTGTACCCACTCACAGACCCAGTTACGACACTCATGTACCCACTCACAGAACTACTCAGACACTCATGCACCCACTCACAAACTCAGTCAGACACTCATACTCTCCCATACACCCAGTCAGACACTGATGCACCAACTCATAGACCCACTCAGACACTCATGCACCCACTCACAAACCCACTCAGGGACTTACACACCCACTCACAGACTCTCTCAGAGACTCATGCACTGACTCATAGACCCACTCAGACACTCATGCACCCACTCACAGACCCACTTAAAGACTCACTCAGAGACCTCCTCAGGCACTCAAGCAGTCATTCACAGACCCACTCGCAGACTCTTGCACTCAGTGACAGATCTACTCAGAGACTCACACATCCACTTACAGCCCCACTGAGACACTCATGCACCCCCTCACAGACCTACTCAGACACTCATGCACCCACTCACAGACCCACTCAGAGACTCACACACTCACTTACAGATGCACTCAGAGACTCCTACACCCACTCACAGGCCTACTCAGAGACTCATATATGCACATATAGAGTTATTTAGATAGTGATGTACCCAGTGTGATGCACAGAATCACTTATATAGTTATACATTTTGAATGCGCTGTGTCTACTGAATGTCTGCTTTTGTTTTGTGTATCACAACGTATTCGCGAATTTTGAAAAAAATATATTTTTAAAGTAAATAGACAACATTTTGAGAAATAGGGTGGCTCTGAGAAGAGCCTCTGACTTGATTGTGTGTATATGGCAGCTGCACATAAGAAAGGATGCATAGTTTCAAGTTGCTTAGAAACACCCTGTTGCCTTTATCTGTGAAGTGTACTCCATCACTTCTATGTATTCCGTGCATGTCAAAACGCAAGTTGTTGATGTGGACAGAGCCCACGTTGTGCTCTCTGAGGTATGCAGAAACAGTTTTATTAACATGTTTTCTGGCTTTGTCATTCTGTGGACAGAATTGATTGGACCACTTCCATTTCTGTCTTTGGCATGTGTTGGAATACACCAAGGTAGTGTGAGGGAAAATAGTCATTAATTGTGCAAAGGTATCCTTCATTGGCTTTCCAGTCCTACCCCAGCCAGTGTGCCTAGGTCATTGCCATGTCAGTGCACACTCATGAGGTCAGGGGGTGGCAATCCACAATAATTTCAAATAAAGGCAGCATTTGATGCCACTTTAACCCTCACTGGCCAACCCAAGTAATGTCCACATTAGCCAAGCCCAAGTCTGTGTCAATTTCACACTTTCTAGAAGCCTCTCTAGCCCAAAACACATACCTGTGGCCCAAAATACTCACTTTAACCATTTTTAAGTGAAGCAGCTGTCGCAGACAGGAGAAGGCTGGAGCTGAGTGAGACAGTTTTCCAAATGAAAGGCAGTTAGAATGGAGGTAACGTCCTGGTTAAAAAAAGAATTGAATGGTTGCTGTTAATATGCAGGTGAATAAATGTAGGTAGTGTCCTCAAAGGATAATTAGGTAGATCTGTGATTGGCTCTGGTAAAAAGAAAAATGTCATGCAAACTTGTATATGGTTTTAAATTTGTATAGACAACCACACCTGCTGCAGTATGGTCCTTATAGAATGTGCTGCGAACTTGGGAATTACTGTTTCTACTGAGTTGCTATGGAGACTCTGCTGAGAGAGTGTAGGGGGAATGGTGTTAAAGAGAAAGTTGTTTAAAAAAAATAGAGATGTTTAGACTCTGTGAAGAATTTGGGTTTGTTTTCCTAACGAGGGCTTTCTTAAAATGTGTAGTGTCATTTTAGAGTAATAAAATAAGCTAGCTAAATATGGTTTTGGACTCATGTCTATATATGCAAATTTATGGAGATGGTCGCAAATATTTTGGGAATATGCCAAATAGTTTGGGCTTCTTAATGAAAAGGCATGAAAGTACACTCACTTGCCAGGCCCAAAGCTTCCCTTTTCGGACATGTAAGGCACCCCTAAAGTAAGCCCAAGGTAGCCCCATGGGCAGGGAGCAGTGTATTTAAAAGGTAGGACATGTGCTGTTGTGTTTTAAATGTCCTGATAGTGAAATAGAACTAATTTCATTTTCAAGAACTTTCTCATAGGGTAACATGGGGATTGCCTTAAAATATATTTCAAGTGTAATTTTCCATTGGGAACAGATAGAAATTTGGAGTTTGAGGTCTCTGAACTCACAGTTTAATAAAACATATTTTCTTTAAGTTGGTTTTAAACTGCATGTTTGAAAATGCCACTTTTAGAAAGTGGGCACTTTCTTGCTTTACCATTCTGTGCCTCTGTCTGTCTGTAGAATCTAAATCTGGGCTGGCTGACAGTTGGGTTCTTTTGCATTCTCTCTAGACAGTCACACAAAGGGAGCTGAGGTGTGCCTTGCATATCCTGATGGACAATCACAGGCTGATGCGCCTTCCTGAGCTAGAGTGGTGGGAGGAGTTTTTACTGACATCTGAATAGGGCAGTGCCTATCATCACACACAGCTGTCTCCACCCCCTGTAGTGTGTCTGGAGCCAGGTCATGGAAAATCAGGGTCTAGTGCACCACAAAGACTTTCCTGTGAAGTTTACCAACTTCAAAGGTGGAAAGGAGTATAAGTATTGGATCTCTGACACCCCAAAATCATTAAACTTCTGGACTGATGACAGACTGCTAGGAAGAAGAGCTGGATACTGTAGGAAGGACTGCCACTCTGCTTGTTGCTTTTTTGTGCTGGGCTGCTGCTTCTGTTCTGGGAATGAAAGCACTGCATTTTACTTTTTACATCCTGCTTCCAAGGTTCTCCAAGGGATTGTGCATGCTTGTCTCCTGTTAAGTCTTAGGGCCATGAAAGACAGCACCTACCAGTGCCTGGGCTCTTCTGCTGAGAGTCCTCCTGACTTGCCAAGTGGGGCCAAATCCAGTTCCTGGGCCCTTGGAAGTAGAATCTGGTGATCTAAGGAGAAAATCCACTCATTGATTCCTAGCACCTGTTTTCTTGATGCATTGCTGCACAAGTTTGATGCATTTCCGCTGCCTGCACTAAAGCATGGTTTCCGATTGGTGCATTGACCACGGCTTTCACCGCAGGTCCCAGCTCGCCATCACAGTGTATCAGAAAAATCAACACATCGTGAGTCCTGAGCACCCTGTCACCGACGTACGTGATCACCGCTCTGACTCCGATGCAGCACCTGGTTGGCGGCTGTATAATCGATGCAACACCGGCTTTGCAGCTGGAAAACCACCGCAGTGCCTGCTTCACCGCTGTTCCAATGACACAGCACATCGGGGGGGATATTCTCAAGAACGTGTGTTAACTATTGCCAAATTCGCTTAATGCAACTTCTCACATCGCAGTCTATCTCGGGAAAATAACACTGTGTAAACGTAGTATTCTCAACCCGGCGGCACCATGCGATAGTCTCACGATAACGCGACAAATGCCCACGTTAAAATCAACGCGACGCTGAAAAAATGCGAAACACTAACGCGAAAAAAGTTGCAACGTCCCAAATCGCGAAACAAAAATCAGCGATAACCAGTGACAGGCCTGCGATTCCCACGCAACATGGGGGAAAATGCACTATAAAAGCAAAGAAAAAAAAAGATTAAAAAATTTAACTGCGTAGCACCATGGACGCACCCGGACCGAGTGCAGAGGACAACGCAAACCCCACAAGCCCCACAGACGACCAGCCAGGAACCCCAGGGCCGGGGAAGGGCAAGGAGAAGAGGAAGAGGAAGACGGGGTTCAGTCCGCAGGAAAACCGGATCATCGTCACGGAGGTTACAGAACACTACCAACAACTGTTCATCACCTCCATTGTGTCATCGGCAACACAAACGGAAATATGGCAGTCCATCGTGAACAACGTGAATGCAGTCGGAGTGTTGAGGAGGTCAATGGAGGGGGTCAAGAGGCGCTGGCATGATGTGAAAAGCCAAACCAAGCAGAAACTTGCTGCCAACCGGAAGGCAGCAACGGCGACTGGAAGTGGAAGTCCTGCACCACAGGAGGAGCTGCATGAGCTGGAGGAAATGGTGGCCACAGTCATCAGTGCGGAGACGGTGCAAGGAGTTGGGGGTCCGGACACTGCTCGATATGACCTGACCCAACAGCAACAGGGTGAGTAGCGACCAGGGACTGGGGGGACGGGGGGAGATGGGCACAATGGCACACATGCACAATTATGTGTAGCACACTGCACACCCACAATGACTGTAGAACATGTCCCTGATGGCCTTGGCACACTGCAGCACACATAGAAACACCAAGTAGGCCCCCGTCCACCATGTGCACAAATGCCCCCCCCATCACCAATCTCACAACCTACCCATGCACATGTGCTGAACCCAGCAAAGCAGCGGCTCTGTGAGCCACACTGATAATGCAAGTGACACTGCATGACCAATAGCATGGCTGCAGTCAAAATACATGACATGGTGCACGCCACGACACTGAGGTGGCCCAGTGTGGATAACATCCTCAAAGGAGCAGGTCACACTCTGACACATCCACGTGCACATACAACCCCTGACATCAACAACACATCTGCAGACAAACAATGCACAAGAGTCCAAAATCCATCCAAGAGCACAAATGACCCAAGTCGTCAACATCTCAGCACCGTAAAAGCACACAAGTCAAAGGCACACTGCCTCAAAGGGATAAGGGGCCGCTAAATCAGAGCTGCAGGGGTGACTCTCCCACAATGCAGCACACACACATAGCAATCACAGCACATCAACATTGACGACAATGTGGTACAAAGTGCCACACTTACACCACAGAACAGAGGACACAACTGGTGCCGCATGTGCGTAGAAACTGGCCAATCACATCAGGCATAGCAGGAAACTGTCAGATGATAATGTACGAGTACAACCTCACGTCTGTCATGTAGTCGCAATGTCCACTGTCTCCCATCAAATACCCAGCTCCTCCAGAACAGTCACAATGTACATTGTCATGCAGTCTGTATGTAAACATGTACAATGCGTGCACATACATGGAACACACTGTTAACCTGCATCTCCCCTTCACATTGCAGAGGGACAATCAACACCTCCTGCAGAGCAGACCAGACATCTCTTCAGTGATGATGAGGAGGACCCCCTGGCCATCTGCTCTGACACCCTCCAACGGCTCATGTACAACCTCCGCACCCCAGCTCCAGGAGCAGAGCAGCCCAGCTGCATCGAGGAGACCCCACCCCCTGCACAGACCACACAGCAGGAAGCACCCACCACCATGGCTGGCTCCCAGCACCTCACTGAAGAACACATGGCATTCCAACGCCGTGTGTCAGACTGCCAGAGGGGGCTGGCTGAACAGGTGCGGGTGGGTTTCGACCTCATGGCAGCCAAACTAGAAGCCATACGTGGGTGTCTTAGTCCCATCAGGGACCACTTACAGTCCCTAACGGACACCCACAGTCCGCTCCATGCCCTACAACAATCCTTGGCTGACCTCGCTGGAGCCATTACTCGGATACAAGAACTGTCTAGTCAGACAGGCTCCATCGACGACAGCACAGAGTTGGCACAGATGCGGAGGACAATGGAGAACATGGAGCGGATGCAGGCAGGAAGGATGGCTGCCACGGCTGAACACCAACGAGATGTAGCTGGGATCTTCCATGCCCTGCAGATCCTCTTCTTGCCATTGCTGCCACAGAGCCTGTCCCAGATGACTGCTGCAGGAACTTCGACACACACATCTCCGCCCCCTGATGTGTCAGTGGCACACAGTGATGCAGCCATACCACCTCCGCACCCTGATGTGTCAGTGGCACACAGTGATGCAGCCATAACACCACCACACACACCTGGCACACCTGACACAGAAGACATATAAGAGGGCGAAGATGTGGATGGTAATGACTCTGTGTCAAAAAGGAGGTTTTAGCATTCATCCCCGCCATATGGCCTGTTTCTGCTTGGTACAGCCCTCTGCATCATGCCCTAGTACAACACCTTCCACTGTCCCCCAACACACTCTGCGACATTCACCTGGACCCCGACATGGACTGCCATATCTGCTCTGGTTACCAATGACACAGCAAACAGGCTGTGGACTCAACTCTTCCTCTACCGATTAACTTGTCATTCCCTAAAGGACCCTGTTTGGACCTCCACTGGGCAACCATGTAATGTGGGGTGTGCATGGCCATGTACTGCTCCAGCTCCGACACTCCACAGGATGTGAATAAAACATTCCTAATCACACAGATGTGTCATGTCTATGTTCAATCAAGTATAACAGTATGGATGACTGTAGGGACATTGATTGCACAAAAAGGTACACCCTGGGAAATGACATCAATGCGCATGTTTGACCATGACACACATGGCCAATTAGATGACTGTGAAGGTGTGAACCAGCTGTGGCCTCATTGATCATGAACAACAATCTCGCAACCCCCCAACGTAGCCCCACGTCCACGTATTAAATAGGGCTGTGTGTAAAAATGTCAAAATCGGTATGAGGCCTAAAGTAGTGACCCACATCACATGTGACAACAGAACATCTCTTTGCATACTTACACACACTCAACTGTGTGGACACAGCCTGGTTTGATGGAACACATTGATCCACATGGCAAGAAGTTGGACACCATACTCACATTGCTGAAGACACGTAAGCGCACAGGTCTACCAGCAACTCTCCCACCACAATGTCTGGCTCACAGAGGTGGAGCTGGCAATAGGGACTCACCCCTAAGTGAAATGCGTCAGTCAGTCCCTCCCTGTGTACGGACAATGCTCATTGAGGCACACGATTTGGCATGCTAATCAACACACATCACAGTTGAACACTAGTGAAGTTGCGTACACTTTATTAGCATGTGCGTGTCAGTACGGGCAAGACAAGGGCCACAACATGCAGACCAATGCATCATGCACTAACAGGCAGCAAAGGAACATGTAGAGGTGCAAGACATGGGGAGGCACAAATGAACACCAATCAATACGGATGCCAACAGTCTCAGCCCACCTTGCCTTGCTGGACGAGTCATGTGGTGTTTGGCGAATGCTCATTGCACCGTGTCAGGGGACACCACTCACAGCCCATGGGATCTGCATAGTCCTGTACCACCGGACTGCGCTGACTGTCTGCTCTGCTGACAGTGAGCAGCTGAAGTAGTCGAACAAGGTCACATGTAGTACTACATTGCCATGTGTGTACTCTCCCTCCAGCGGTGTGTCAGGTTGAGGAACGTTGCCAGGCGCCGCTGTCCACTCACCTTGCACAGGTGTGTGCCAAGCCGCAGTCTTGCACGCATATGCATTCTGAGTCCAGGCGAATGCAGCCATGTCCACTGTTATGGTGGGATATGTGTCCATTTCTCCAAGATGCAAAAGGGTGTTGGGACCTGTGCTATGGGTTACAATCTTTTGTGGCTGCAGGAACGTAGTTACTCATCCATGAAAGCGAGCGCAGCTTCATGGGCAATCAGTTCCAAGAGTATGTTGTTGTCGACTTCAACGAACACGGGGGTGAGCCAATCCATTAGCTGGTCCGGACAGATGTGCTCCGTCCAAGCCGTTTCACCAATCTGCAATACAGCCCAATAGGGGAGCGCTTCGATGTGGTGACTGCACACGAGGAATTGTGCAATCTCACATGCCCAACTGCCAGCACATACGCCAAATATCAAGGCATCCCATGAACGGGTATCACGGTTACACTCCTGGTCCAACAGGGGGCGCACACACATGTCATAATCCAGTTCAGCTACCATTGTGTTAGATAGGCAGACATCCATGGGCCACTCGAATATGCATGATCGACAGTGGAACCAGGGCTGGATGCAGGTGACGTACGCAAGACGGAAGCTCAGACGGTAACTGATGCGCAACACTGCCAGTGGCAGTGCCCTCAACAAATGCAGCATTCGGTCACGGTACAGTTCCACGTGACAGGGGTTGTGCATGTGCCCGTGATGGTCTGACATTGCGTTGTTCGCTCTCGTAGAACCGGCACTCTTCTGACCTGTGGCTGTTATGTGGATGATATGCCACAGCTCGGAGCAATGAGTCTTATGAGTGTGCAAAGTTTGGACGTATGGGTTGTCCTGTACCTAAGTGTCAAGGCCATTCCATGCAGGAGTACCTCGAGCAAGAACTTCTGTGTGTGGGGTGTGGATACGTTGATCTTTCATTAGCGCTGTGTGTAGTGTGGGAGTCGTCATCATCTGCCATGGTATCTCTCTCAGGGGGTGCCTGCCGCATGCAATTCCAAGGTCGGAGGTGCAGCTGTCCTTCCGCCTTCTGTATTGAGACAAAGGGGCTTTCATCCCTAATGTTAGTCAGACTACTGCTTGTATCCTGGGAATGTGATGTGGCTTTCGCGCTGCAATTGAGGCTAGGCCTTGGGCTTATGGTGCACCAAAAGCGATGAACACACACAACAGTTGGCATGTATGAGCCAAGACCCCGAGCGGCCTTGCGCTCCTTGTACAATCCCTTCGTGCGCGGACGCCCTCTGGCTGCATGCAACATTGCAACATTGTCGATTGCGGGCCGTGTGGCGCAGACACAGCAACAGAGACACACGCATCAGTTGGTTTCCTGTGCAGCCCTGATATGAACCACGCCCAGAGGCCAGGGATAATTGTTCACACCCCTACGCTGGCCTGGTGTACGCCGAGCCAGCCCACTCGGCTTATGTATAAAGGGGGGGACGACGACGCTACGTGTCCCAGTTCTTCCCCACTGCCTGAGGTGACATGGCTGCGTCCTCCTGGCATATGACGAGACTCAATCATATAGGGTCCATGACTTGCGTTGCACGGAGTCAGTGGCACCGGGTACACTGCGGCCGGCACGGGCCTACCGCCACGGGACAGTGACTTTCTGTGCACTGAGGTAGGGGCACCTAAAGTGCTGAGCGGGTGTGCAGCCTGCGATGATGCCGTGTGCACTGATATAGTCTCTGCCATTGTAATATCAAGACCCAGAATCAAGTGTGTGACCTGGTGGACCGCAGTGTGGGGCTGCATGATGTGGAGGCTGCCAAGGTCGCGGGCCCCGGGCTTGGAGCTTGCACCGGCACGTGGTGGGCCCTCTTGGAGACACGCCAGTGGCGGAAGGTGAGCAGTGAGGCCTGGGTGCGCAGGGGCGGGCAGTACCCGCTGGGCAGCGGGAGGGGCTGGAGTGCAGCAGCCTGTGTGTGCAGGGGCGGCCAAGCGATGTTGCCGTGTGCAATGATATGTACTCTGCCATCATTTGCTGTGGACTCTGTTTCAGATGAGGGACCTGGTAGACTGCAGTGTATACCGGCACGTGGTTGGAGACACACCGGTGGCAGCAGGTGAGCTTTGAGGCCTAGGTGCGCAGTGTCGGCACTGTCTCTCCCTGTCCCTCTCTTCCTTTCACTGTCTCTCTCTCCCTCTGTTGCTCTCTCTCTCCTTCTCCCTCTCTCCCCCTTTCTCTCTCTTTCTCTCTCTCCCTCTCTTTCACTCTCTCTCTCCATTTATTTCTCTCTTTTTCTCTCTCTCTCTGTCCTTTGTTGAGCGCATGACACACCTTCTTATCTTCAATTTTGTCTTGCAGGCTGTGACTTACAGATTGTCCAGAGAAGACCCGCCATGACTCTTCCACTTATTAGTGTTGAGTTAAATTTGAATAAAATAATTATTTTTGAAATTCTAAGATGTATGAATGTTTTTCCCTTTTTCTGACCACACATAAATGTTAATTGTTGTACTTGTGCGACATCAGGCGAATTGTTGTGTTCCTGAATTTGTAAGGTAGATGTGAAATATCTTTGTCCGGGGGGGCTGCCCGGGGTAGGGCCCGGGGGGGGTCCTGGGGGTGGTGGCGGTGGGTGTTGTGGCCCTCTTGGGGCTCCGAGCTGCATGATCAGTAGCTCCATGGCATCTGTTGTTCTTCAGGTGTGGCTCTGGGCTGGGCTCCCTTTCATGGTGCAGGTTGTCTTCCGACTTAACACCAGGTAGGAGCAGGTGTTAAATCCCTGCTGCTAACGCGCCTTATCGCATGGTTTTGATTCTTATCGCCGATCTGGCTGGTCGTTGAGAATGTTGCGAAGTGGTGTTTCCGCGGCTTTTTGCACGGTAACGCCTACTCTGCATATGATTAGCGTTAGTTGCCGGTGTCATCCGTGGCGAGGTTTTTTGCGGCTGCTATCGCAGGAAAACTGGTGATATCAGCTGTTAGCACCAGCTTGTGAATGGTGCGATGAATTTATCACCACTTTGCCTGCGATAAAGTGCCGCTAAATCGGTGATAATTCTTTGAGAATATGCCCCCTGGATTTTTGACGCATCGTCCCTCAACACTGATAATTGATCGAGCCCCACCACAGTAAGGAACCAAGGTCACATGTCCAGAGATCGACGCATCACCTCCCCTGCCAGTAAGGAACCAACGCATCACCTCCCGTGGCAATAAGGAACCGACGCACCACCTCCCCTGTGGAATAAGGAACCAATGCATCTCTTTACGTTTCCAGCACCTCACCTCATCAGTGACGGTTTTGTCTTTGATTTTTGTGGGTATCCGAGGTACTTTGCGCTAAAAGAAACGTCTCAATAGATTTCTATGTACTGGACTTGCTTTATCTATGAAAAGTGATATCTTGACTTGTGTATGTTGGATTTTTGTTGTTTTGGTCTTATTTATGCAGACAAATCTCTGCTATTTGTCTAAACTTGTGTGGACTCCTTTTGCAGTGTTTTCACTGTGTTACCCTGTGTGTGTGTGTGTGTGTACAAATGCTTTACACATTGCCTCTGAGATAAGCCTGACTGCTCATGCCAAACAACCAAGGGGTTGAGCAGTGCCTATTTTAGCTGTATGGCTCCCTTACCCTGACTAGAATGAGGGTCCCTACTTGGATAGGGTGCATACACTGACAAGTATAGACCACATTTCTAACACTGGTGCTCAGCGGTGAGGATAGGACTTGTGTTTGTACTTTGCATACAGCGATTGGTGTGCACTACTTCCATATCGCAGACCATTACGTATCAGCATACTGTTTTTGACTTGTCTCTTTTTTCTTACATCTCTTGAATTGGATTCAAATCAGGTCTCCAGTCTGGTGAGCCATTAGCAGTACCTGCAGAGTTAGTGTTTGAGCAGGAGAGATTGGTGTCTCAGCTCAAAAAGTTCTACAGGGATTCCAATTGTTCTTTTAAAAGCCTCACTAGAGAGGAGGAGCTGCAAAAGGCACGGGGGCCCGTCCGACAGCCAGGGAGGCTGATGATCACTCAGAGGAGGAAGTTGTGAAGGAGGAGAAACAAAGTCTGCATGGGGATGGCTGGAGGAACCAGCATTGCCCGTGGGGCAGGGGTCTTCCTGAACAGTGGAAGAGCTCCCTCCAGAGCTGGCTCAGTGTTTCCTCTCCAGGTCTGTCTCTAGAGGAGCTGGAGAACAGGCAGAGAAACAGGAAGTTCAAATTGGAGCTTGAAAAGCTCAGGTTGAAGCAGGAAAGAGAGAAAACTTTGGAGATGGAGAGAAAGAAATGGGAGATGGGAAATTATTTTAGCTCATGAGTTGGTCATGAGAGAGCTGGAGCTGGAAGTCAGTAGGGCTGAGTCCAGCTCAGATGTGGAAGTGAAAATGTAATCCCCATTACTGAAAAAGAGGTTTACATAGCCAGAGACTTGGTTTCTAATTTCAAGGAGAGGGGTGAAATACACCAGTGGGCCCAAGCATATGAGGTAGCTCCAGCGGTACCCAGGGTCCCTGAGGAGGATTGTGGAACTGGCATAGTTAATCATATTGCTGGTGGTGGGAAAAGCACTCTACTGGGTCTGGAAGGGAGTAACAGGGAGGGGTATACCCCTGGAGAAAGCACTGGTTGGGAAGTATGGAGTCACCAGCGAGGAGGTTAGGTTGAGATGGGGAGCAGTCATACACTGACTTGGCGGATGGCAGACGATGAGAGGTACTTCTTCAAGGCACTGGATGGATGGGTGCATGGTAGAATAGTGAACACACAGGAGGGGCTGTACAATTTGAGTGCCGGAGAGCATATGTTCAGTCACAGTTTTCCAGAGCTATGCCAACACCCAGTAGAGTGTTTGTTCGACCACTGGGAGTTGGCACTGGAGGCAGACCTTTTTGTGGATGCCAGATGGTCTGAAGAGGGATTTGGAAGTGATCCTGAAGGGCGTGGCTCTGGTTTTCCACATCGGGGGGAAGTGGAGGGGTTCGCGGTAGCCCATACAGGTCCAAGTGTAGTGGGATAGGTAGAGAGTCCCATGTCCCTTCTCAGGGTAGGAAAAGAGGTGGGATGGCAGAGTCCCAGGTTGCCCAAAAAACAGTCCCAGAGTTTGGATGGTTCTCAGAGGGAGCACCAGGAGGGAGTCTAGCCTGCACCGGGAGGCCATGTGCTGAGGGGGACACCATAGTGTAACAAGTGTCCCACCATTTCTGGGATCTGGCAGCACTGCTCCGGACAGGAGGGTGCATATGTCCAGATGGAGGGGCGAGAGGGGGAGACAGTCTCCAGTGGGAGGACCAGTGGGCTACGGGTTGCCCGTTCTTAGATCTGAGCACCCCGGCAATGGCCCTGGTGATGCCATTTTTGGCTTGAGAGGGCTTTATGCAGTGTTAGATAGACAGGGGTTGGGAGACCTGCACTAAGCAGACTCTCACACAACACATGAAGAATGTGTTTCCCTTGGGGGGATAGGGGTACTCCCTCGGAAGTCCTAGCTTGCCAGGCACATGTCAGACTAAGGATACAGATCCTTGGCTGGAGGACCAGTCTCAGGATATCACCACTGAACTGTTGCGAGGGAGGCTGGACAAAGGGTGCCAGTCACCTGAGGCCACTGCCCCCACTCTGAAAAACCACAGAGGTTAGAGAGCCCTGGAGCAGCCTGAGGCCTGGCTCTTGTCACTGAAAGCTGTCAGTAGCCACTGTGAGTTGCTGTCCTTGTGGACAGAGTTGCCATTGGGTTGGGGGCAGGAGTCACACCCTGGGGATGGAATGTGCCCCACCACTGTATTGGCCAGCGTGGTACTGTCTGCCTACTGGGATACATCTGTGAGCAAAGTAAGGTTAGACGCTGCACAGATGGGATCCTCAGGTGAAGAGAAGGATTGCCTATAGGTTAGCGCAGTAGGCCCTGAGAGTATGGACAGAGGGATCCAACTGGGTTCCGAGAGGTTAGAACTGGAATATGCCCCTGCTGTTGTGGGCCAGGGTCCATGTTCGTTTACCCTAAGCAGGGAAGTCCATCAAGGTATTGATTACTCAAACTGCTGTTGTTGGACGAGCGCTGCTTTCCACGATGGACTGCACATTTGGCGGTAGTGGCGCACGTACCATATGGCTAAGAAGCCGGGACAGATGTGGTGAAATCCATATACCCAGAGTGGTGAATCACGCATCCTAGTGTATAAATACATTATTCTAATATGAGGGGACGCACTGTTTAGCGCAAGTTTTGCTGCTTACTGCCTGGGGCTGCTGCCGGTTGCCGCTTGTCCTCGTGGAGGGATTCCTGCCGCTCTTCCAGGTGCCAGAGCGAGCCTAGCATTCCTGCCTGCCTGCTCCATCCCAGGTCTTGCCATCAACCACCTCGCATGCGGACTTCTGGGCCCAGGGTGCACAGCGCTACAACCGCCTGCCGCTAACGAGGGGGAAGCGCTTTAGGCCATCTTGCGCATAAAGCGCTGCCCCTCCCCCCGCGACGCGGGATGCGCTGTTTAGCGCACGTTTTGCTGCTTACTGCCTGGGGCTGCTGCCGGTTTCTGCTTGTCCTCGTGGAGGGATTCCTGCCACTCTTCCAGGTGCCAGAGCGAGCCTGACATTGCAGCCTGCCTGCTCCATCCCAGGTCTTGCCATCAACCACCTCGCATGCGGACTTCAGGGCCCAGGGTGCACAGCGCTACTACCGCCTGCCGCTAACGAGGGGGAGGCGTTTTAGGTTATCTTGCGCATAAAGCGCTGCCCCTCCCCCCGCGACGCGGGACGCGCTGTTTAGCGCACGTTTTGCTGCTTACTGCCTGGGGCTGCTGCCGGTTGCTGCTTGTCCTCGTGGAGGGATTCCTGCCGCTCTTCCGGTGCCAGAGCGAGCCTGACATTCCTGCCTGCCTGCTCCATCCCAGGTCTTGCCATCAACCACCTCGCATGCAGACTTCTGGGCCCAGGGTGCACAGCGCTACTACCGCCTGCTGCTAACGAGGGGGAGGCGCTTTAGGTCATCTTGCGCATAAAACGCTGCTCCTCCCCGTGACGCGGGATGCACGCGGGCCACACCCGGGCGAAGCCCGAGCCAAGGGCGGGCACGTCCTTGCCCGTCATCGCCAGGAAGAGGCAGGGCAGGGTCACCCCTCTTTCATTTTATTTTGGGACAAACAACGTGGAGCCATTTGTAACTGGATAAGGTACTGTGCCGACTTTTGGCAATTTTTTTTATTTATTTATTTCTTTTTTTCTCCCTCCGCTTCCTTGGAAAATTCCCCTGCAGACTAAAGACACTTTACTAACTCTACACCTGTAAATCCTTGTATTCGTTTTGTTCATCATAAGATTTTTCTCTTAGGGAACTAGCTTCAGGCAGGCCTTTAGAAAGTATTGACCTTAAGCATCTATTGCAGGCCTAATAATGAGCAAAAGGAAAACTATGGAAGGAACAGGGGGGGCAAATGGTCCTATTGGCAGGGTGGGCAAGGGGAAAAAGGCAAGAAAAGCCCTCAAGAACGCTACTAACAATTGTGTGATGGACAGAATTGATACCCTCATCACAGAATGCGAAGGGATATTAGGAGCAGAGTTGCCAGCCCCTATTGATAACATTAATCCTTTGCTTGAAAAGATTACTATCCCCTTCCGCCCAACTATTGTATCCCCAATGTTTCAGAAACCCCCACGTAAAAATGCCCCAGGTTGTAGTGAGGCCACCCAACTAGGTCCCAAGTCGGGGCAGCTGGAAGACATTCCTCCTCAGCCCCTTAATTCTTCAGTTCATGATGTTGCAGGCCATCTTGAGCCTTCTATTATTTGTCTCAAATAGATTTGCAGCACTGGCTGATGCGCCCGATTGTTCTGGGGAAGCAATGCCCCAACCTGTAATTCCGAGTCCTATTGAGAGACCCACTGAGTTAGCTGAAACCTGTGCTTCATCGCCCCAGGCTCTTTTTCAGATTGTTAATTCACTCAGGGTGGAGATAGGTACAATGAAGTTGATGATTGAGGAGCTTGTGGCCACTGTTAACCCCTTCGATGCTTATGACGAGCTGGACTCGTCATGGCACACAGTGGTCGTGTGCTCATGACGAGTCCAGCTCGTCATAAGACCCACCCACGGGGGAAGCGCTGGCGCTCCCCGTGGGGATCCGATCGTTGGGTTTTTTTCAGGGAAGGCAGGGGAAGGGCTTCCCCTGCCTCCCCCCGCCCCCCCTCAATGACGTCAGCGTGCGAGGCGCGCTGACGTCATTGGGGGTTTCCCTTTGTTCCCCGACGCGCTGGAAGCCATTTGCTTCCAGCGCGTCGGGGAATAAGGTGAGTTTTGGCTCCGGGGAGGGGGGGTTTGAAAGAAAAGAGGCATCGAGGGAAAGGAAAACCCTTTCCTTTCCCTCGATGCCTCTTTGTGCATTCCTGCTGCACGATCATGCGATCGTGCAGCAGGAATGCCCACTAGACACCAGGGAATTTCTTTTTTTGGTTAAAAACGTGTAAATACTGTTTCGGGAGCGGCCCCTTGGGCAAGGGTCGCTCCCTTTTGGGGGCCATATGTATTTGGTGCTCTGCCCCCTGGGGGCAGTTTTTTTAAATAAATCGGGAGAATGGGGCCTTGAATCGGGTTACCCATGGCAGTGCATACACCACCCCCGTGTGAAACAAAAGAGGCATCGAGGGAAAGGAAAGGGTTTTCCTTTCCCCGATGCCTTTTGTGCATTCCTGCTGCACGATCATGCGATCGTGCAGCAGGAATGCCCACTAGACACCAGGGAATTTCTTTTTTTTTTGTTAAAAACGTCTAAATACTGTTTTGGGGAGCGGCCCCTTGGGCAAGGGTCGCTCCCCTTTGGGGGCCATATGTTTTTGGTGCTCTGCCCCCCCTGGGCAGTTTTTTATTTAATAAATCGGGAGAATGGGGCCTTGAATCGGGCAAGTGTTGTGCACTGGCCTGGCAGGTTGCTGGCAGTGCATACACCACCCCCCCCCGTGTGTGGCAGCCCGGGCTGAAACAGCTTCCGGGCACACACACATGTGCATGATATAGAGGTATACTGCAATAAGTGGCACTCAGAACACAATGAAGAGCGAACTAGAGGGGGCTGAGAGTGAAAGTATAGTGTCTTTGGAAGAGAAGAGATTTGAGGTCAGCTTTGAAGATCCGGGTAGAGGAGGTGGCACGGAGCAATGGGGGAAGCGATTCTCACCGGATTGCGCCATCGATCTTTCCCTTTTGAAGACGGGGGGGGTGCGCAAGCAGAAGCTTTTCCGCATTGCGAGCCACCGGACAATTTCAATTTATTCGCCAGGTAACGAGGGGAGGACGTGTGTAAGGCTTTGTGTGTGATGCAGGCAGTTTTGTAAATAGATCTTGCCTCGATCGGAAGCCATCGAAGAGAGGACAGGATAGGAGTGACGTGGTCGCTTCATTTAGACCCTGAAATGAAGCGAGCTGCTGAATGGAGGATGGATTTGAGAGGGGAGAGGTGGGATTTGGGTAGGCCCGTCAGAAGAGAATTGCAATAATCCAGTCTTGAGAGAACCAGAGATTGTACTAAGGTTTTTAAGTCTTTCTCCGGGAAGAACCGACGGATCCCCCATAGAAGGCGCAACTGGTAACGTGCGTTCTTAGCAATAGAGTTGATGTGGGAGATTAGGTTGAGTCTTTTGTCAAGAATGACACCTAGGTATTTAGCGCTGTCGACAATGATGGGTTTGTTGTTGAGTAGGTTCAGCTGATCCATCCAAGATTGAACAGGAGGAGGTGAGAGAGAGGTAGAGAGGAGGAGGAATTCAGTTTTGGCGGGATTCAGAATGAGTTGGTGAGCTAACATCCAGTTGTGAATAGAGTTGAGAGTAGAGTTGAGTAGTGAGAGATCGTGTGCGGAAGATAAAGGTATCTTCCCACTAGTCCACCAGGCATTTATTTGTGGAGAGTGACCCCTTGGGTGGCAGAATAGCAGTATGTTTTTAGGCCCATCTGCCCCCAAGGAGGGCAGAAGCCACTAGACACCAGTGTTTTTTTAATTTTTGTGTTGGTGAGTGGCCAAAAGGGCAAGGGTTGCTCCCTTTTACGGGGGTGAATATTTTATTTATACTCTTTGGCCCACCTACCCCTTAGCTTGGCTGGTGGATTGTGTGTGGACTGGTGCATTATTTGCATATGTGATTGTAATGTTTTTTTTCTCCTTTTTATTCTAGTGTAAAGCTTTTGATTCCTGTTTGCGGTTTCGGCAGTGGTTGTTCTGCAGTTTTGCGTAATTGCATTTATTTGGTAAGAAAAATATTTTTGTTGTGTGTACTCCAAATGAGTATTATTGTCATGCATGAATGAATTTTTTTGTAAGTGGTGTCATAATGGCAGCATATTTGTTAGTGTTCAGAGCATGAAATTCTTTGCGATGTTTTGCATTGTCTTATGTGTAATTTTTTTCTTCTTCTTTTTAGTGGGATATTGTTGATCCTTACTGTGTCTGTGCAGAGTAGGTGGTGGTGAGTCTAGCTGCTTCTGTCACGTGAGTGGTATAGTGTTGGAGTATATAGGTCTTTGTGATAAAGCTACATTTTGTTTATTTCTTTTTTTTACAAAGGGTTTGTTGTTGTTGACTTGTTTGACAAGTAACCTTTATTAGTAAGCATTATGGCTAGCCTTAGAATTACTGCTCAGCAGGTGGTTGGTTTGCTTCTTGAATCTTCCTCTGAGCAGGATTATGAGACTGACAGTGCGTCTGAGGGAGAGGAGGGAGGGGAAGATTCAGGCAGTGAGTTTTCTCTCCACATGGAATCATCGGATGATGAAGGTACTCTCAGTGCAGATGAAGTGCCTGATTTAGAGGAGGATACTACTGTGCCGATGGTGCAAGAGGCATCTGGATTGCAGCCTGGGGCTGCTAGGCTTCCTACTGGAAGTGCTGGACTCTGGGTTGATCCAAACATGGTGCAGCCGGTGTTGCCTGCCTTTAGTGGTTATGCAGGGTGTAGAGTGGATTGTGAACATTATTTGCCTATACAGTATTTTCAGTTGTTTATGGATGATGTATTTTTGGGTGAGATTGTTGAGCAGACTAATTTGTATGCTGAACAGTTTTTGAGGGACAACAGTGCCAGACTTAGGCCCCATTCTAGAGCTACCCGGTGGAGTCCCACAAATCTGGAAGAGATGAAAAAGTTTTTGGGTTTGACTTTTTTGATGGGTTTGATAAGGAAGCCGTCCATGGGTTCATATTGGTCTACCAGTCCCTTGATGGCAACGGCCATATTTCCTGCAGTTATGACTCGTGATCGGTATTTACTTTTGCTTCGGATGCTGCATTTTGTTGATAATGGTTTGGCGTTGCCACGAGATCACCCTGAATGTGACCGTCTTTTTAAGATTCGGCCTGTTCTTGATCACTTTGTAGATCGATTTTCAGAGATCTATACTCCAGGGAAAGAAATATCTATTGATGAGTCTTTGGTCCTGTTCAAGGGCCGTTTGGTTTTTAGGCAGTACATTCCTAGCAAGAGGGCATGCTATGGAATTAAGCTGTATATGTTGTCTGAGAGTAGGACAGGATATGTTTTTAATTTGCATGTGTACACTGGTAGGGATTCCACTATTGACCCCCTGGTTGTCCGTCCACTTTTGGAGTTTCAGAGAAAATTGTGTGGGATCTTGCTAGAGGACTGTTTAACAGAGGCCACCATTTGTACCTTGATAACTTCTACACTGCTGTGCAATTGTTTAAGGAATTGTTCAAAGTGGACACTTTTGCTTGTGGCACAATCCGCTCTAACCGTAAAGGTTATCCAAAAGAGCTTGTTTGCAAAAAACTTCAGAGGGGACAGTGCAGTGCCTTGCGTAGTGAGGAACTGCTAGCTGTGAAATTTGTGGACAGGAGGGATGTGTACATGCTGACTACCATCCATGATGAGAGTACTTCACCTGTGGCTGTTTGGGGTCAGATTGCTGAAGTGCGCAAACCTGTGTGCATTTTAGACTACAATAAGCACATGGGTGGTGTTGATAGAGTAGATCAGAGGTTGGAACCTTACACTGCTATTCGTAAGTCTTACATTTGGTATAAGAAGTTGGCCATCCATCTCTTCAATTTAGCAACTTTCAATGCTTTTGTTGTGTTTATGGAGTGTTCTCCTGCGTCAAAGTTGACTTTTGTTCAGTTTCAGCAGTCTGTCATAGGCAGCCTTGTTGTTGTGGAACAGGCAAGTGTTCCTAGAGTTGGAGTGGTGGAGGATGTGGCTTGATTGAAAGATCGCCACTTTCCTGATCACATTCCTCCTACACCCTCAAAAGACTTTCCCACTAGGAGATGTAGAGTCTGTTGGCGAAGAGGTACGCGGAAGGAGACTCGTATGTACTGCCCTGAGTGTCCTTCTAACCCTGGGCTGTGTGTGCCTGCTTGTTATAGAGCGTACCACAAGCAAAAGAATTATTGGGAGCAACCATGAGTGGTAAAGTGAACTGCCTGGTCTGTAATGTTTAAGAATTGTTGTTCTGTTTCAAGGTTGGCATTAGTGCAATGTATTTAGTTTCTGATTTTGTGTTAGTAGATTTGTATCTATTTGCAATTTGTTTGTGTTTTCTTTTTTGTATAAAAAAATCCTAAATGTGATGGTGGTGTGTGTAGGCTGGTGCTTGGCTGGCGGTGTGCGTGGAGTGGCGCTTGGCTGGCGGTGTGCGTGGAGTGGCTCTTGGCTGGCGGTGTGCGTGGAGTGGCGCTTGGCTGGCGGTGTGCGTGGAGTGGCGCTAGGCTGGCGGTGTGCGTGGAGTGGCGCTTGGCTGGCGGTGTGCATGGAGTGGCGCTTGGCTGGCGGTGTGCGTGGACTGGCGCTTGGCTGGCAGTGTGTGAGTAGTGACTTGCTGCTGGTCACTACACACACTGCTAGCCGAGCGACACTCCACGCAATCCATCAGCTTGTGTGGTTGCTGTGTTAGGAATGTGGGCGTGTGAAAGTGATGGGCCCTTGAATGGCGCTGTCTGCTGGTGTGAGTGTTGTAATGTGATGGGCCCGCGGCTGGTGGTGTGAATGGTTTTGTATTTGTCACACGTATGAAAGGTGTATGAATGGCCTGTAAAGAGGTTGGTGCCTTGTCGTGGCTTTACAGCTCACGAGCTGTGAGTCAATGGTTCAGTTTCTCGTCCTTTCAATTATTAACAGTGCATTTCATTTTTGTGAAATCACTTGTTAATACAATTGTATATACTGAACCATCACTCACCCTCGTGCCAAATCCAACCAGTATGTGTGTGTGTGCTTGAGGATTAGATGGCTGTGCAGTAATATTTTTTTTTGTCTTTCTCAAGCAGGGTGTACCTTGTCCCTTTTTGTGAATGTTGTAATGTGTTTGTTTCGTGCCTGGTGGTGTGAATGGTCTTGTGTGTATCACGTATGAAAGGTGTGTGAATGGCCTGTAAAGCGGTTGGGGCCTTGACGTGGCTTTACAGCTCACGAGCTGCGAGTCACTGGTTCCGTTTTTGTCCTTTCAATTATTGACAGTGCATTTCATTTTTGTGAAATCTCTTGTTAATAAAATTGTATATACTGAACCATCACTTGCCCTCGTGCCAAATCCAACCAGTATGTGTGTGTGCTTGAGGAATAGATGGCTGTGCAGTAATCTTTGTCTTTTTAGTCTGTCTGCCAAGGTGTACATTCCGTCTAAGAATAACCTACCAACTGTAGATATTGTCGTAAACGAAAAACCCATGGGAGTACATGGTGATATCTCTCTTGTGGATCCCAACAAGTTATGGTACCCACAATGTCCTGCAAACCTCAAAATGTCTGTCACATTTTCCTTGCAATATTGTGCCAAAAGTTTCACGCTGCAGAAATAAACAACACATTATCTCAAAATGACCTGGTTTTGCAAGGGGGGTCACCTGGGTTTTTGGCCCGGGGCTCGGCGGCCACATAGGGAAACCTACCAAACCCACACATTTCTGAAAAGTAGACACCCGGGGGCTTCCAGGAAGGTATGGCTTGCGTGGATCCCCCAACGTTTCCTTACCCAGAATCCCCTGCAAACCTCAATTTTAGCTGAAAAAATCACTTTTTTCAGACATTTTTGTGTGGGAAAGTGTGGCATCACATGGCTCACACAAATTTCCTACCACCCAGCGTTCCCCCAGGTCTCCCGATAAAAATGGTGCCTCACTTGTGTGGGAGGCCCAAGTACCCGCGACAGGCAAGGGCCCATAACGTATTGAGGCGACCTCAAAATGGCCTATTACAAAACGACCTGGTTTTGCAAGGGGGGTCCCATGACGTTTTGGCCCGGGGCTCAACGGCCACCTAGGGAACGCTACCAAACCCACACATTTCTGAAAAGTAGACACCCGGGGGCTTCCAGGAAGGTATGGCTTGCGTGGATCCCCCAACGTTTCCTTACCCAGAATCCCCTGCAAACCTCAATTTTAGCTGAAAAAAATCACTTTTTTCACACATTTTTGTGTGGGAAAGTGTGGCATCACCGGCCTCACACAAATTTCCTACCACCCAGCGTTCCCCCAGGTCTCCCGATAAAAATGGTGCCTCACTTGTGTGGGAGGCCCAAGTACCCGCAACAGGCAAGGGCCCACAACGTATTGAGGCGACCTCAAAATGGCCTTTCACAAAACGACCTGGTTTTGCAAGGGGGGTCACCTGGGTTTTTGGCCCTGTGCTCGGCGGCCATCTAGGGAAACCTACCAAACCCACACATTTCTGAAAAGTAGACACGCGGGGGCTTCCAGGGAGGTATGGCTTGCATGGATCACCCAACGTTTCCTTACCCAGAATCCCCTGCAAACCTCAATTGTAGCTGAAAAAATCACTTTTTTCACACATTTTTGTGTGGGAAAGTGTGGCATCACTGGCCTCACACAAATTTCCTACCACCCAGCGTTCCCCCACGTCTCCCGATAAAAATGGTGCCTCACTTGTGTGAGAGGCCCAAGTACCCGCGACAGGCAAGGGCCCACAACGTATTGAGGCGACCTCAAAATGGCCTTTCACAAAACGACCTGGTTTTGCAAGGGGGGTCACCTGGGTTTTTGGCCCTGTGCTCGGCGGCCATCTAGGGAAACCTACCAAACCCACACATTTCTGAAAAGTAGACACCCGGGGGCTTCCAGGGAGGTATGGCTTGCGTGGATCCCCCAACGTTTCCTTACCCAGAATCCCCTGCAAACCTCAATTTTAGCTGAACAAATCACTTTTTTCACACATTTTTGTGTGGGAAAGTGTGGCATCACTGGCCTCACACAAATTTCCTACCACCCAGCGTTCTCCCAGGTCTCCCGATAAAAATGGTGCCTCACTTGTGTGGGAGGCCCAAGTACCCGCGACAGGCAAGGGCCCAAAACGTAGTGAGGCGACATCAAAATTGCCTATCTCAAAACCACCTGGTTTTGCAAGGGGGGTCACCTGGGTTTTTGGCCCCGTGCTCGGCGGCCATCTAGGGAAACCTACCAAACCCACACATTTCTGAAAAGTAGACACCCGGGGGCTTCCAGGGAGGTATGGCTTGCATGGATCCCCCAACGTTTCCTTACCCAGAATCCCCTGCAAACCTCAATTGTAGCTGAAAAAATCACTTTTTTCACACATTTTTGTGTGGGAAAGTGTGGCATCACTGGCCTCACACAAATTCCCTACCACCCAGTGTTCCCCCAGGTCTCCCGATAAAAATGGTGCCTCACTTGTGTGGGAGGCCCAAGTACCCGCGACAGGCAAGGGCCCACAACGTATTGAGGTGACCTCAAAATGGCCTTTCACAAAACGACCTGGTTTTGCAAGGGGGGTCACCTGGGTTTTTGGCCCTGTGCTCGGCGGCCATCTAGGGAAACCTACCAAACCCACACATTTCTGAAAAGTAGACATCCGGGGGCTTCCAGGGAGGTATGGCTTGCGTGGATCCCCCAACGTTTCCTTACCCAGAATCCCCTGCAAACCTCAATTTTAGCTGAAAAAATCACTTTTTTCACACATTTTTGTGTGGGAAAGTGTGGCATCACTGGCCTCACACAAATTTCCTACCACCCAGCGTTCCCCCAGGTCTCCCTATAAAAATGGTGCCTCACTTGTGTGGGAGGCCCAAGTACCCGCGACAGGCAAGGGCCCAAAACGTAGTGAGGCGACATCAAAATTGCCTATCTCAAAACCACCTGGTTTTGCAAGGGGGGTCACCTGGGTTTTTGGCCCCGTGCTCGGCGGCCATCTAGGGAAACCTACCAAACCCACACATTTCTGAAAAGTAGACAGCCGGGGGCTTCCAGGGAGGTATGGCTTGCATATATCCCCCAACGTTTCCTTACCCAGAATCCCCTGCAAACCTCAATTGTAGCTGAAAAAATCACTTTTTTCACACATTTTTGTGTGGGAAAGTGTGGCATCACTGGCCTCACACAAATTTCCTACCACCCAGCGTTCCCCCAGGTCTCCCGATAAAAATGGTGCCTCACTTGTGTGGGAGGCCCAAGTACCCGCGACAGGCAAGGGCCCACAACGTATTGAGGCGACCTCAAAATGGCCTTTCACAAAACGACCTGGTTTTGCAAGGGGGTCACCTGGGTTTTTGGCCCTGTGCTCGGCGGCCATCTAGGGAATCCTACCAAACCCACACATTTCTGAAAAGTAGACACCCGGGGGCTTCCAGGGAGGTATGGCTTGCGTGGATCCCCCAACGTTTCCTTACCCAGAATCCCCTGCAAACCTCAATTTTAGCTGAAAAAATCACTTTTTCACACATTTTTGTGTGGGAAAGTGTGGCATCACTGGCCTCACACAAATTTCCTACCACCCAGCGTTCCCCCAGGTCTCCCGATAAAAATGGTGCCTCACTTGTGTGGGAGGCCCAAGTACCCGCGACAGGCAAGGGCCCAAAAAGTAGTGAGGCGACATCAAAATTGCCTATCTCAAAACCACCTGGTTTTGCAAGGGGGGTCACCTGGGTTTTTGGCCCCGTGCTCGGCAGCCATCTAGGGAAACCTACCAAACCCACGCGTGTTGACCTTATCTCCACCTTCTCTTAATTGACTAGATTCTAATTGCTCACACACCAGTCCTGATGATGATCTTTTAAACATTAAGATCGAAACGCTCGTCGACCTTACAACCAAAACTCCTTCATTGTAATTGAATAGATTGGAGTTTTTAGCTTGTTGTCAATGCGATGTAATGTTTTTAAATGTCACTAAGCACTT
The DNA here is from genome assembly GCA_963921515.1 of Calotriton arnoldi. Lineage (NCBI taxonomy): Eukaryota > Metazoa > Chordata > Amphibia > Caudata > Salamandridae > Calotriton > Calotriton arnoldi. Next base: position 567,701 of record CAWUFW010010649.1, read on the forward strand.
TCACTTCACGCACTTGCACTTTTTCGTGTGAGCAACAGAACTATTAACGTTGAATATTGAATGATACTCCATTTATGGTGTTAATAAATGTGATGTCATTCTGCACCCTGTGTCCTGGCATATATTACTTAATGAGTCCTGCTCGGACTACTTTTGAAAGTATTCGTTTAGATTAACACTGCATTCATTAATAGTAGCCCAGGCTACACGAGGACCCTTGAAGCCTCCCTGAGACCACTGTTCTCCCACACAAGTGAGGCACCATTTTTATCGGGAGACCTGGGGGAACGCTGGGTGGTAGGAAATTTGTGTGAGGCCAATGATGCCACACTTTCCCACACAAAAATGTGTGAAAAAAGTGATTTTTTTCAGCTAAAATTGAGGTTTGCAGGGGATTCGGGGTAAGGAAACGTTGGGGGATCCACACAAGCCATACCTCCCTGGAAGCCCCCGGGTGTCTACTTTTCAGAAATGTGTGTGTTTGGTAGGTTTCCCTAGGTGCCGGCAGAGCTAGGGTTCACAAACTACAGCTAGGCACTGTGCCAAAAAAGGGTCATTTTTCACTGCGAAATTGAGGTGTGACCACGTTGCGTTTTGCACCGTTTCCTGTTGCAGGCACTAGGCCGACCCACACAAGTGAGGTACCATTTTTCTCGTAAGACTTTGGGGAACGCGGGGTGGGTGGAAATTTGTGGATCCACGCAGATTCCAGAACTTTCCACTACAGAAATGTGGGGAAAATGTGGTTTTTTTGACAATTGTTTATGTTTGCAAGGGATTCTGGGTAACAGAACCTGGTGAGAGCCAGACAAGTCACCCCATCCTGGATTCCCCTGGGTGTCTAGTTTTAAAAAATGTATAGGTTTGCTAGGTTTCCCTAGGTGCCATCAGAGTTAGGGTTCAAAATCTACAGCTAGGCACTTTGCAAAAAAAGGGTCAGTTTTCCCATGCAAGCCATACCTTGCTAGACTCCCCTGGGTGTCTAGTTTTCAGAAATGTGTGGGTTTGGTAGGTTTCCCTAGATGGCCGCCGACCCCGGGGCCAAAAACTCATGGGACCCCCCTTGCAAAACCAGGTTGTTTTGTGATAGGTAATTTTGATGTCGCCTCAATAGGTTTTGGGCGCTTGCCTGTCGCGGGTACTTGACCCACCCACACAAGTGAGGTACCATTTTTCTCGGAAGACTTTGGGGAATGGGGGTGGGTGGAATTTTGTGGATCCACTCAGATTCCAGAACTTTCCACCACAGAAATGTGAGGAAAATGTGTTTGTTTTGACAAATTTTTAGGTTTGCAAGGGATTCTGGGTAACAGAACCTGGTGAGAGCCAGACAAGTCACCCCATCCTGGATTCCCCTGAGTGTCTAGTTTTAAAAAATGTATAGGTTTGCTAGGTTTCCCTAGGTGCCATCAGAGTTAGGGTTCAAAATCTACAGCTAGGCACTTTGCAAAAAAAGGGTCAGTTTTCACTGTGAAAATGTGGTGTCCACGTTGAGTTGTGGGCCGTTTCCTGTCACGGGCACTAGGCCTACCCACACAAGTGAGGTACCATTTTTCTCGGAAGCCTTTGGGGAACGCGGGGTGGGTTGAATTTTGTGGATCCACGCAGATTCCAGAACTTTCCACCACATAAATGTGAGGGAAATGTGGTTTTTTTGGACACATTTTTTGGTTTGCAAGGGATTCTGGGTACCAGAACCTGGTGAGAGCCAGTCAAGTCACCTCATCCTTGATTCCCCTGGTTTCTAGTTTTCAAAAATGTATAGGTTTGCTAGGTTTCCCTAGGTGCCGGCAGAGCTAGGGTTCAAAAACTCCAGCTAGGCACTTTGCCAAAAAAGGGTCATTTTTCACTGTGAAATTGTGGTGTGTCCACGTTGCGTTTTGCGCCGTTTCCTGTTGTGGGCTCTAGGCCTACCCACACAAGTGAGGTACCATTTTTCTCTGAAGACTTTGGGGAATGCGGGGTGGGTGGAAATTTGTGGATCCACACAGATTCCAGAACTTTCCACCACAGAAATCTGAGGAAAATGTGCTTTTTTGGACAATTTTTTAGGTTTGCAAGGGATTTTGGGTAACAGAACCTGGTGAGAGGCAGTCAAGTCACCCCATCCTGGATTCCCCTCGGTGTCTAGTTTTCAAAAATGTATAGGTTTACTAGGTTTCCCTAGGTGCCGGCAGAGCTAGGGTTAAAAAACTACAGCTAGGCACTTTGCCAAAAAAGGGTCATTTTTCACTGCGAAATTGAGGTGTGACCACGTTGCGTTTTGCGCCGTTTCCTGTTGCAGGCACTAGGCCGACCCACACAAGTGAGGTACCATTTTTCTCAGAAGACTTTGGGGAACGCGGGGTGGGTGGAAATTTGTGGATCCACGCAGATTCCAGAACTTTCCACCACAGAAATGTGGGGAAAATGTGTTTTTTTTGACAATTTTTTAGGTTTGCAAGGGATTCTGGGTAACAGAACCTGGTCGGAGGCAGTCCAGTCACCCCATCCTGGATTCCCCTGGGTGTCTAGTTCTCAAAAATATATAGGTTTGTTAGGTTTCCCTAGGTGCCGGCAGAGCTAGGGTTAAAAAACTACAGCTAGGCACTTTGCCAAAAAAGGGTCATTTTTCACTGCGAAATTGAGGTGTGACCCCGTTGCGTTTTGCGCCGTTTCCTGTCGCAGGCACTAGGCCGACCCACACAAGTGAGGTACCATTTTTCTCGTAAGACTTTGTGGAACGCGGGGAGGGTGGAAATTTGTGGATCCACGCAGATTCCAGAACTTTCCACCACAGAAATGTGGGGAAAATGTGGTTTTTTTGACAATTTTTTATGTTTGCAAGGGATTCTGGGTAACAGAACCTAGTGGGAGGCAGTCAAGTCACCCCATCCTGGATTCCCCTGGGTGTCTAGTTTTCAAAAATGTATAGGTTTGCTAGGTTTCCCTAGATGCCGGCAGAGCTAGGGTTCAAAAACTACAGCTAGGCACTTTGCCAAAAAAGGGTCATTTTTCACTGCGAAATTGAGGTGTGACCACGTTGCGTTTTGCGCCGTGTCCTGTCGCGGGCACTATGCCGACCCACACAAGTGAGGTACCATTTCTCTCAGAAGACATTGGGGAACGCGGGGTGGGTGGAAATTTGTGGATCCACGCAGATTCCAGAACTTTCCACCACAGAAATGTGGGGAAAATGTGGTTTTTTTGACAATTTTTTAGGTTTGCAAGGGATTCTGGGTAACAGAACCTGGTGGGAGGCAGTCCAGTCACCCCATCCTGGATTCCCCTGGGTGTCTAGTTTTCAAAAATGTATAGGTTTGCTAGGTTTCCTAGGTTCCGGCAGAGCTAGGGTTCAAAAACTACAGCTAGGCACTTTGCCAAAAAGGGTCATTTTTCACTGCGAAATTGAGGTGTGACCACGTTGCGTTTTGCGCCGTTTCCTGTCGCAGGCACTAGGCCGACCCACACAAGTGAGGTACCATTTTTCTCGTAAGACTTTGGGGAACGCGGGGTGCATGGAAATTTGTGGATCCACGCAGATTCCAGAACTTTCCACCACAGAAATGTGGGGAAAATGTGTTTTTTTGACAATTTTTTATGTTTGCAAGGGATTCTGGGTAACAGAACCTGGTGGGAGGCAGTCAAGTCACCCCATCCTGGATTCCCCTGGGTGTCTAGTTTTAAAAATGTATAGGTTTGCTAGGTTTCCCTAGGTGCCGGCAGAGCTAGGGTTCAAAAACTACAGCTAGGCACTTTGCCAAAAAAGGGTCATTTTTCACTGCGAAATTGAGGTGTGACCACGTTGCGTTGTGCGCCGTTTCCTGTCGCAGGCACTAGGCCGACCCATACAAGTGAGGTACCATTTTTCTCGTAAGACTTTGGGGAACGCGGGGTGGGTGGAAATTTGTGGATCCACGCAGATTCCAGAACTTTCCACCACAGAAATGTGGGGAAAATGTGTTTTTTTGGACAATTTTTTAGGTTTGCAAGGGATTCTGGGTAACAGAACCTGGTGGGAGGCAGTCAAGTCACCCCATCATGGATTCCCCTAGGTGTCTAGTTTTCAAAAATGTATAGGTTTGCTAGGTTTCCCTAGGTGCCGGCAGAGGTAGGGTTCAAAAACTACAGCTAGGCACTTTGCCAAAAAAGGGTCATTTTTCACTGCGAAATTGAGGTGTGACCACGTTGCGTTTTGCGCCGTTTCCTGTCGCAGGCACTAGGCCGACCCACACAAGTGAGGTACCATTTTTCTCGTAAGACTTTGGGGAACGCGGGGTGGGTGGAAATTTGTGGATCCACGCAGATTCCAGAACTTTCCACCACAGAAATGTGGGGAAAATGTGTTTTTTTTGACAATTATTTAGGTTTGCAAGGGATTCTGGGTAACAGAACCTGGTGGGAGGCAGTCAAGTCACCCCATCCTGGATTCCCCTGGGTGTCTAGTTTTCAAATATGTATAGGTTTGCTAGGTTTCCCTAGTTGCCGGCAGAGCTAGGGTTCAAAAACTACACCTAGGCACTTTGCAAAAAAGGGTAATTTTTCATTGTGAAAATGTGGTACGTCCACGTTGCATTTTGAGCCATTTCCTGTTGTGGGCACAAGGGCTACCCACACAAGTGAGGTACCATTTTTATCGGGAGACTTAGGGTAACACAGAATTGTAGAGCAACTGTTATTACCTATTGACTTTCGATGCATTTCTGCCTTCCAAATGAAAGACAATGTGTAAAAAATAAGTCATTTTGAAAAATGACCTATAATTCTCATGCTAGTATGGGTACTCCCAATTTCGGAAATGTGCAAATATCTACTGTTTCTAAAATCTACATTTTGTTCCCATTTCAGAAATACATAGGTGTCTTTCATAACAATTTTTCCATGTATACATTTTCCCAAAATAATTGCTATATACCCGGTACATAATAAAAAACCATTGCAAGATGCTGCTCAGTTATTGGCTCTGGGTTCATCGGGTTCTTGGTGAACCTACAAGTCCTATATATCCCCACAACCAGAAAGGTCCAGCGGATATAACGGTATATTGCTTTCAAATAGCTGTCATAATTAGAAGAAGTTACAGGTGAAAACGTTGACACAAATGGCTGTTTTTTTCAACTAATTTTCAATTTTTCCTTCATTTAACTGTTAGTTTCTATAAGGAAAACTTTAAGGATCTACACAAATGACCCCTTGCTGAATTCAAAATGTTGTCTACTTTTCAGAAATGTATGGCTTTTCAGGATCCATTATTGGTTTCATACCCATTTCTACCATTAACTGGAAGGAGGTTGAAAGCACAAAAAATAGCAAAAATAGGCTATGTCCCAGAAAAATGCCAAAACTGTGTAAAAAAGTTGGTTTTCTGACAAAAGTCTGCTTGTCCCTGAAAGCTGGGAAGATGGTGATTTCAGCACCACAACCCCTTTTTTGATGCCATTTGCAGGGGAAAAACAAGACGCTTTCATCTGTAGCCCTTTTTTTGCATTTTTCCCAAAAAAAACAAAATTTTGCTGTATTTTGGCTAATTTCTGGGTCCCCTCCAGGGGAATCCACAAACCCTGGGTACCTTTACAATCCCCATGATGTTAGAAAAAAAGGACGCAAATTTGGCGTGGATACCTTATGTGGTCAAAAAGTTACAGGGGCCTAAGCCCGCACTACCCCAAATAGCCAAAAAAAGGCTTAGCACAGGGGGGGAAAAGGCCTAGCAGCGAAGGGGTTAACTTGTTAGCCTCGAAAAATACAACATACATTTCAGCAGCTTGTTTGCCGCCCAATTCCAATCCTCATCGGACACTTACAACTGCCCACAAAAAAGGAGACCCAACAAGCAATGGTCCGTCTCCCCTTCCTATAGCCTTACCCCGACATGCCCCCACGGTTCCCATCGCCAGACAGGTAGGCCCCCCTCAAGCTAATACGCCTAATATTCAGCAAAAGCAACTTTCTTCCCAAGCTACTACAAACCACAGAAGATCTAACAACACACTAGCAACTACACGCTTGTGTACTAAAGATCACTTCCAATTGAGTGAACAATCCATTTTTCACCCTGTACAAGCGCGGACAGTCTTCATGGTCAATGTCCCTAAGTTTGATTTATTAGGTGGCTACGAAAATGAAGACTCTCTGAGAAACAAGTCCATACATTGGATACGCCATGTCAGGGGATGTCGCTCATTGATAAGGGAAGACATAGTCAGGGCACGGAGATGCACGTCCTATAATCAATCTTTGGACTGCATCGAACTTACCCTGATTAAGCCCGATCTGGCTGAAAATCTTTTGGCATTAGAGTACCGGACTTGTCCTCCGGACTCTTCAGCCATTCAGTTTAGGCGCTTTCCAACAATTGCTGCTGCTAGGGCACAGGTTAGTGTGTCAATGTTGCCCACAGGAGGGGGGACCTCATTGGAAGCTATTGATTGACTACGATATGATTCCAAATTACATCAGGAATCACAATCTATCCCTCTAGCTAATAATCAAAGTGTTACTAAAACTTGCAATCATGCAGTGACCGTGAACAATCATCATCTAGTTTGGGATCTATTGACCGTAGTAGCCATTCTGTTTGTAATTTGAGGGGTCGCAATATTCACTGATACTTTTGCTTTATCCTCTGCCCCAATGCCTTTGATTCATCAAACACTTTTATGCGATATAGCTTCCATTCGGGCCCCCCCCTCCCAGCTTAAGATCATTTCCTGGAATGTTGCAGGGCTCCATAGTAAATTGTTATTGCCTGTCTGGAATGATCTGATTGAGGGACATGACATCTGTATTTTCCAGGAAACATGGAGCCTAGTCCCACTCCATAAGTCGGGTTACACTTGTTTTTTTATACCAGCTACTACTATGGGGAGAGGGCGGCCTTCGGGAGGCCTTATTATTTCGGTGAATATTGCCATGGGCTGTAGAATTATCGAACATCGATGTGCGAGCCCAGATATAATGAGGCTTACCATTAAGGGAAGTAGAGGAGGCGAAACTCTCGAGTTGTTCAATGTCTATTCAATTCCTGTTGCAGCCACTATGCCTACCCACACAAGTGAGGTACCATTTTTATCGGGAAACCTGGGGGAACACTGGGTGGTAGGAAATTTGTGTCAGCCCGGTGATCCTACAACTTTCCCACACAGAAATGTGAGAAAAATTGATTTTTTTCATCAAAATGTGAGGTTTACAGGGGATTCTGAGTAGGGAAATGTAGGGGGACCCACGCAAGCCATACCTCACTGGACTCCCCCGTGTGTCTAGTTTTCAGAAATGTGTAGTTTTGGTAGGTTTCCCTAGATGGCCGCCGAGCACGGGGCCAAAAACTCATGGGACCCACCTTGCAAAACCAGGTTGGTTTGTGATAGGTTATTTTGATGTCGCCTCAATAGGTTTTGGGCCCTTGCCTGTCGCGGGTACTTGACCCACCCACGCGAGTGAGGTATCATTTTTATCGGGAGACCTGGTGGAACGCTGGGTGGTAGGAAATTTGTGGATCCACGCAGATTCCAGAACTTTCCCACACAGAAATTTGAGAAAAAAGTGATTTTTTTAGCTAAATTTGAGGTTTGCAGGCTATTCTGGGTAGGGAAATGTTGGGGGACCCATGCAAGCCATACCTTGCTAGACTCCCCTGGGTGTCTAGTTTTCAGAAATGTGTGGGTTTGGTAGGTTTCCCTAGATGGCCGCCGACCCCGGTCAGATTTACTTGGTCACTATGAATGTAACGAAGACTCATTCCATGCTGTAAAAGATAGCATTGAGTGTTCAGTCTTTCCAACCTACTTGAAAATGTTGAAAGATGAGATTAAACAAGAAGAAATCATTGTTGCTGAGATAGCCAAGGAGAGTTCACAAAGCAGTCAATGTTCTGGGACACTAACTCAAGATCCTCTTGGAGAACCACTAATTCAAAATGAAGCAGCTATAGCCATGAATGAGGTTGAGGGTGCAATGCAGCACGAAAGAGAGGAAACTGTTGATTTCGAACAGTTAGTGGGACAACTAAACAATGAACAGAAAGAAATTTACATTGAAGCTAAAGATAATCTAGAGCATGGATTTCTCCACTAGAAGAAACAATGTGAATGTCCTTCCTTTGAACCAATTCTACTATACATCAGTGGTCAAGCTGGTACTGAAAAAGCTTCCTAATTAATTAATTAAAGTTCTTACTGGGTATCTACTGAAGACTACAGATTCAAATGTATCATGTGTAGTAACAGACCAACAGGATTAGCTGCACATAACATTAAAGGAATTATTTACATCAACTCCTTATGCTACTTGTTGAACATGACAATAAACTGGAATACTAGAAATTATCTGGTGATGCTTGCCATGAGGTAGTAAGAGTATTGAAGAAACTGACGCTTTTAATTATTGATGAGGTGATCATGGTATTGAAATTAATGCTTGCCTTCATACACTTAAGAATGCAGAAGATTTTAAGAACTAACTATGATGAACTCTTTTGGAGGAAAGCATTTGATTGAATTTGGTGGCCTACTGCAACTTACCCCCATAAAAGGACAACCAGTTTTGAAAACACTTGTTCAAAATCAAACAAGAAATTCCTTGGGGAGTATTGTCAATGTATATATTTGGTTACACTTTGAATACAAGGAAGTAGTGAAAAATATGTGTTAAGCATCAGATGTGGCTTATGGAAATATTCTTAAGGACATTACAATAGGAGTTCTAACAAACAATGGAAAACATGCTTTAGAAAGTCGGCTTATCAAGTAAATATTTCCATCTAACATTAAAGCAGCAGAACTAATGTAACTTTTATTGAAGAACAGAATTCCATAGTCTGTTTAATGCCTACACTTCAAGAGTGCTCCAACTTCAACGAACAAGTACTAAAACTGGAGAAAGAAGATATTTTGAAAATTACAGCTATCGATAAAATGGAACATCAGGGAGTGACAATACTGTTCACAGAAAAACTACAAGCAAAATTAGGGGGCATATTAGCAAGACCGGCGGTAAAATTATCGCCGTTTTAGCGGCAGGAAACTGCCGCTAAAACGGCGATAATGGGCTTGCTAATATGCGTTATAGAATTCCAATAGAAGCCCAGGTTAGATGTGCAGGACATCTAACCTGGGCTTCTATTGGAAATCCATAAGGCATATTAGCAAGCTCTTTATCGCCGTTTTAGCGGCAGTTTCCTGCCGCTAAAACGGCGATAATTTTAACGAGGTTCTTGCTAATATGCCCCTAGATTCTTTTGAGAAGTCTGTATCCAGGACTGCTGGATTAGAAAAGCATTTACGTGTGTGCTAAAACAGTCAAGTAATTTTGTGGCATTTATTTTCCCAATAGAGATGAGGTTGAAAATTTGGCCATAACATTTGATCAGAGTGATGGCATCAAACAAATTGGCCAATGTGTTGCCCCTTTTTTTGCTTGTGAAACACTTATATGTGCGGCACCAGCAGTTCCCACTCTCTCTTGTGTATGCTGTAACTTTCCATACATCACAAGATTTAAGTGTAGGGTTTGTTAATATTGGTAGTGCTGTCTTTAAAGAAGGAATGTCATATGTAGCATTGTTGTGAGTTAGAACATTGATGGGTTTGTTTTTTATTGATTTTGATGGTAAGAAAGTTAGTGCCGATGCAGGTTGTGTCAGGGAGTACACTTGGTTAAGAAATCTATATATTCCTCATTTAGAACAGTATACTATTTATGAGAAAGGAATAATCTGTCCTAAGCGAAGCCTACCAAAGAGTCGATAAATGTTTAGGAAAAGAAAAGAAACAAGGACACGCTAGAAGGCGTTAAGAAGAAAAAAGTGGAAAATGAGGGAGATATGGTAGGATACCAGTTGGAAAACAGTTCAGGTGTCAACTGCTATCAAATGTTGTTCTGAGTGCACTGTTTTATTTACCACATCTTGTAAACAAAACTCAACAAAAACCAGATAAGAGATTGTGTTATGCATTGTATCATTTGCTCCAACATTTACTCGCTGACAGAACTGTAATACATTCTGCTTTAGGCATTCAAGACATACTCAAGATATATGTAGTGCATCATTAATATTTACTCTGAACATTCAACAAAATGCACAAGAAGTTGCTATGGTCATCCTTGGAGTTTTAGAACAAGAAGAAATAAATATTGATGAGTTATTTGGACTGAGTTAAAAATGGAACCATGACTGTGAAAATTGTTGTTTCACATTCACCACTGAAACACATTCTGAGCAATTTGTGTACTCACTACCAGATTGCAAAACTGTGCCTTTTGACAGATTGGTTGAAATTGCAAACCAAAATATGGCCTGCCCAAATTGTAGATCAGATCTAATCTCTACATTGCATCTATGAAGAACTAGAAAATAACTTATATTAATGTTACAACAATGCAGAGCAGATGGATCTAAATTAGAAACTCAAATTACAAACTTCAAGGCTGCACAAATATCAATTTCTGGAAAAACGTGTACTACTTTGGCTATTATCTTTCACGAAGGACTCAATATTTCATCTGGACAATACACTGTGGGGTATATTCACAAGAACATGTGATAACTACCGCAAGAGTAGCGTAACACAACTTTCAATATCGCAGCCTATCGCGGGAAAATAACCCTGTGTCAACGTGGAACTCACAACAAGGCGGTAGCATTCGATAGTCTGCCGAACCCCGGACAATGTCCGCGATACAACCACCACGATTGAGATAAAAACACAAACCACAGCACCAAAAAACACGCGATGGGCCAAAGTGCGATGAGGAAACAGCAACAAGCAGCGCCAGGCCTGCAACACACACCTGGCAGGCATCAAAAATCTCCATAAAAGTAGAAAAAACACCCACACACAAACTGACCAACACACAAGCACCGTGGAGGCAGCCGGAGCAGGCGCAGAGGACGAATGCAACCGCACAAGCACCCCGGACGACCAGCCGGGGACCTCGGGGACAGGGAAGGGCAAGGACAAGAAGACCAGGAAGACCAAGTTCAGTCCGCAGGCTAACAGGATCATAGTCACGGAGGTGATGGAACACCATAACAACTCTTTGTCACCTCCAACGTGTCATTGGGCACCAAAACTGGAATATGGCGGGACATCGTCGACAAGGTGAATGCCGTCGGAGAGCACAAGCGAACAATGGACGAGGTCAAGAGGCGATGGAATGACATCAAGCGGAAGACCAAGGAGAAACTCACCGCCAACCAGAAGGCAGCAACGCAGACCGGAGGTGGGGGCCCAGCGCCACAGCTGGAGCTGGATGACATGGAGGAGCTGGTGTCGACACTCATCAGTGTGGAGACTGTGGACGGAGTCGGGGGACTGGACACTGCTCGACAGGACACAACATAACCGCAACAGGGTGAGTGACCACCAGGTACTGGGGGGACAGGGGGAGATGGCCACAATGGCATACATGCACAAGCAAGCAGGGCACAGTGCACACCCACAATCACTCTGGGTCCTCGCCCAGACCCACAGACTGTCACAATGTACAATGCCATGCTGTCTGAATGTCAACCTGTACCATGCGGCTACATACATGTGGACACATTGCAATACACCATCTCCCCTTCACATCGCAGGGGCATCGTCAACACCTCCTGCAGAGCAGTCACAGCCACTCTTCACTGATGACGAGGAGGAGGACAACACCAGCATCGACACCCAAACCATCCAAGACCTCATTGACCTCATCCGCAACTCACCTCCAGGATCAGGGCAGCCCAGCTACATCCATGAGACCCCACCCACCACCGAAACCACCCAACAGGAGGCACCCACAGCCCCGGCACCCTCCCAAGTCCCCCAGGAACAACAAATGGCCTTCCAACGTCGTGTGCTGGAGGGCCAGAGGGAGACGGCCAAGCAGGTGCGGGTGGGGTTAGAGCTCATGGCTACCAAACTGGACGCCATCCTTGGGTGTCTATGTCCGCCCCATGGACTCCAGCGAGCCCTGACTGACATCTCTGGAGTCATGACGCAGAGGGAAGAATACCTGTCCGCTCAGAGTGGCCCCAGCGATGCCAGCCGTGAGCTGGCACACATGCGGAGGCTCATGGAGGACATGGTGCGGATGGACGCGGAAAGGATGGCAGCCGCCGCTGCACATCAGCGAAATGTAGCTGGGATCTACCGTGCCCTGCATGTCCTCATCATGGCATTGCTGCCACAAGGCGTGGCGATGATGAATGCTGCTGCCCCCACACCATCCACATCTCCGCCCCCTGGTGTGTCAGTGCCTCCCAGTGTGGCAGGCGTATCCACACTGGCACCTGATGTGTCACTGCCACACAGTGCGGCCGACAATCCTACTCCGGCCCCTGATGTGACAGTGGCACACAGTGCCGCAGCCTGTACTGCAACACCCACAGGTGGGGCAGGGCACACACCCGGGGATGAGGACGTGGATGGGACTGTGGTCAGGAGGGCCAGGCACTAGCATCCATTTCTGCCACCTTGCCTGTTTCTGCTTGGTGCCTCACATGGCCTCAAGACCTAACACTGACCCCCGATACACTCTGATGCACTCACCTTGGACAGCGACATGGACTGCCACATCCTGTTTGACGACCAATGACACAGCAGACAGACTGCGGACTGTACCCTTCCTCTTCCGCAGTACAGGTCATCTCCGGATGGACACTGGCTGGCCCTTCACGGGCCCATATTGTGTAGTGTGCTCGGCATCGCCCTGTACCGCTCCAGCTGCATGACTGCACTGGATGTGCAAATAAACATCCAGTGACGCACTGCTGTGTAATGTCTTACGTCATTCATGTATGGATGTGTGGATGAATGTGGGGACAGTGCCTTCCCTTGCGTCAATGATGTTCAACCTGTGGGATGCCAGTCAGAGGGTGCGACATTGCATCTTGTGTCCCTGGTTCTGTGAACACTGCAACAGGGACACACGCATCAGTCACTTCCTTGTCCGGACATGGACTGGACCACGCCCAGAGACCACAAGGCATTGTTGCAAGCCCTGTGCTGGTCGGGCGTACGGCAGGCCAGACCACTCAGCTAACGCCCCGAGGGGGGCCCTCATTGCTACCCGTCACAGCCGTACTCGCTGGTGGTGTGCAGGTCACTGGTCTAGTTGTCAGCATGTCACAGCCACTCCCTGAGGGCAGGTTTTCACACACACCACACCCATTCAGCACAGGCGTCACAGGCCATGTGACTCCGCCAACATAAGGGGCCGACGACGTCACATTCCCCTCTTCCGGTGGTGACTGGATGACGTCCGCTCCACGGTTCTCACTCATGTAGGGCCCATGAGTTGTTGCGCACAGGGTTAGTGGCACACGAGGCCTTGCAGACAGCACAGGCACCTTGCCACGGGACGCTGACTTGGGGTGCACTGTGTCAGTGGCACCTTGAGTTGCTGAGCGGGTGTGCAGCCTGCGATGATGCCGGGTGCACTGGTATGTCCTCTGCCATGGAGTAATCAAGACCCAGCACCAAACGTGAGACCTGGTGGCCTGCGGAGCGGGGCTGCATGATGTGGAGGGTGCCATGTCTGCGGGCCCCGGGCTTGTGGCTTTCGGCGGCACGTAGTGGGACCTCCTGTCTACGCGCCGGTGGCGGAAGGTGAGCATTGAGGCCTGAGTGTGCATGGGCGGGCATGCTCCGATGGGCGGCGGGAGAGGTTGGGGTGCCTCTGCCTGGGTGTGCATGTGCGGGCAGGCGATGTTGTCTTGAGCAAGTGTGTGAACTGTGCCAGTCATGTATCTGGGCTCTGTTTCAGCTGACGGCTCTGAATCAGATGTGTGACCTGGTGAACTGCCCGACATACTGGCATGTGGTTGGAGACACACCGGTGGCAGCAGGTGAGCAGTGTGGCCTGGGTGCGAAGGGGCGGCACTCTCTCTCTCTCTCTCCCTCTCTTCCTCTCTCTCTCCTCTTCTCTCTCTCTCTCCCTCCCTCTCTTCCTCTCTCTCTCCTCTTCTCTCTCTCTCTCCCTCCCTCTCTTCCTCTCTCTCTCCTCTTCTCTCTCTCTCTCCCTCCCACTCTTCCTCTCTCTCTCCTTCGCTCTCTCTCTGTCCTCTGATGTGCGCAGGACACACCTTCTCATCATGTTTTTTGTCTTACAGGCTGTGACCTACGTATTGTAGGGGAGCGGCCATGTGTCTTCATTTCATTTCGTTGTTCATTTTAATAAAGTTTCATTTGTTGCTTCGAAAGTGAATGTGTGCTGGTCATTTCTGTAACGACACATGCATGTCACCAGTTGTGATTGTGCGGCATCAAGCGGAATAATTTGTACATGTTTAGGTGTGGCTGATGTGGCATGTCTTTGGTCGGGGGGTGCCAGGGAGGGGTGGTCCTGGGGGTGGTGGCGGTGGGTGTTGTGGCCCTCTTGGGTGTCCGGGCCGCATGATGGGTGGCTCCATGGCATCTGTTGCCCTTCGGATGTAGCCCTGGGCTGTGCTCCCTTTTGTGGTGCTGGCTGCCGTCCGACTTTACACCAGGTCAGAGCAGGTGTAGATTTCCTGGTGCTAACGCGCCTTATCGCCTGTTTTGTGTTTTTATCGCGGATGTGGCTGGTCGTTGTGAATGTTGAGGTGTGCTGTTGTCTCGGCTTTTGTCACAGGTACGCCTACTCTGCATCTCATTAGCGATATTTGCGGGGGTCCTCTGTGGCGATGTTTTTTGCGGCTGCTATCGCGGGTAAATGGGGAGGTAAATTTATCACGACTTTGTCTGCGATAAAGTGCCGCTAACTCGGCGATAGCTCCTTGTGAATATGCCCCTGTGTATTTAAAGAGTGATAATGGATGGACAGAATACAATGATATCAACATTAAATTCAAACCAAAACTTCCTTTCAAGCTACCAAACTCTCATCTTTTGTTTCTTCAACATAAGTTCTAAGGAGGATTTCTGGGGGGAACAAAAGTGCTGTACAGTGTTACAGTGTTTCTTCTACATGGATCATTAGTGTTTTAGACATCATTCGGCCAATAGGGGGTGATGCCTTTTAAAAGTTTTACAAAATTGGAGAGTCCTTTTATCTTCCGAATAGGAGTTAACATAACATCTGGATATTATACTGTCCAATTAAAGAGTGAAACTGGATGGACACAATTCAATCACATTAATCTTAAATACAAACCAACATTTTCTTTCAAACTACAAAATTGTCACCTTTTGTTTCTTCAATTAAACCTCTATGTACTATCGGTGGAAAAAAAGTAATGTATGGGATTTTGTGCACACGGATCATCAGTGTTTTAGATATAATTTGACATACTAGGGATGATGTTTTCAAAACCATCCCCAAAATTCAAGTATGGGTTATGTTTTTTAGTAATACTGTACCAGGTATAATATTAAAATAAATATTTGTAAGATATAGTTGTTTAGGTTAATGTAGTAACTAAAGGTAAACAACTGAATAATGGTTTGTAGTGAGTGCAAATCATAGTGTTCCTTATTTAATGTGAAATACTGTGGAATTTTGGGTGTTTTTTCTACAATCCATATGATTGTTTTTTCGCCACTGTTCGAAGGGTGAAACTTCATATTGTACATTGTTTATGGTGTAAATGTATGAAAGCTGAAAACAGTCAAAAAGGGAAAATTTTATGTTTTACAATATTGTGGTATACCGTTACAGCATAGCCAATATGTAGTGTTATGTTTCTGTAAATTTGAAAATGAAATACTAATATATTTTTATATTAATTTTCTTTTCCAATAGTGTCCGGAGAAGTACGTCTTCAGATGTCTCTAAATAGTTGTTGTACCACCAAAATATTTCTTACACATACCTCAAGAGACGGTTTTTATACATGAAGAGCAGTTGGCATACCTTGCAATCATTTTGTTTTGCCAATGTCCTAATTATTAATTTTTGTTTACTTCAGCAAATTTAGAATGTAAAACTTTACACCAAGGTAGAGTCTTATACAGCCTCTGACACTTTCACAGACACACCGATTCCACAACTGATGCAGCCAGTTACTCATTCATTTAATCAATCACTCATTCACTAACTCACTGAAACAGTTTATAACATTCCATCTCACTTATGAATACATCTACTACTACATGATCTTACTTATCCATACAGATATTCACACACTTAATTCCTAATACAGCTACTAAGACATGCACTCAGTCACCTAAACAGTACCTTATACAAGTACTCACTAATACACCCATTCACTCACTTATACTCACATTCACCTACCCAATCATTACCTCATACAGGCACTAACACACTCAGTCTCTCACCTAATCAGCCACTCACACAATCACTCATTCAGACAGGCACCAACACAGCCATTCACTTAGTCATATAGCCAGTCATGCACCCGGTCACTCGACTTAAAGGTACTAGCATACCCAGTCTCTCAACTACACAGCCACCCACACACCCAGGCAAACACCCAGTCACTCATCCATATGGTCACTTACACACCCAGTCACTCACTCATACAGCCATTCTGTCATCCATGTAGACACTCACATGTCTAGTCACTCACTCATACAGTCATTGAAACACCCAGTCACTCACCCATGCAAACACTCACACTCACACACTCACTCACCCATTTAGGCACTAACACACCCAGTCACTCATCTATACAACCACTCACAAACCCACTCACTCAATTGCAAAAGCACTAACACACTCACACATATATATACTGATACACCCAGTCACTCACTTATTCAGGCAGTCATACATCCAATCCCTCACCCCTATCCCACTCACACAGCTAGTCAGTCACTCATACAACCACTACAATCCCCACTATTTCACTCTTACAACGGGTCACACCCCCACTCTTTGACTCTAACAGTGACTCACAGAGACAGTCACTCACTCATACAGCCACTCACACATGCAGTCACTCAATGCATTATGTGATTGGCTAATGACTACCATTTCAAAAGCTAAACGCAACAATGTTGTTTTAAGTAAACTTTGTCTGCATTCTGCGTTACACCCTTAGATGAAGGTAAATATTAGGTTTCATAATTTTTCCCGACCTATTACAAATTTATAAACATGGTAATAGGTAGGGAAAAGTATTTATAAATTTCTATATATATTTGAAAAAGTACAGCATAATTCAGTACTTCGTAAGAAGTACCGCAGTACTTAAAATAATTAAAAATAAATAAATATGCAAAAATATTTAAAATATGATGTTTCTCCAATTTCTTTTGCATATTTCTTTACAAAAAAGTCTACGGAGTACCGAAGTAATTCCTAATTATTTTTTGTTTGTGCGGTTCTCCATAGAATGTTGTAAAGATATATAGAAAAATATAAATACATTTCTCTACCTATTACCACCTTAATTAAGTTGTAGTAAGTAGGGAACAACAATAAAACCTACTGGTTACCTATATTTAAGGCCTTAAACCAGAACGCAGAGAAAGTGTCCTAAAAACGACACGACTGCCTTTTATGTTTTGGAAGGACAGCCATTAGCCAATCACGTACTGCCTCCTTATTGGCCAGACCCTGTGGCCAACCTCCCTGCACGCAGTGAAACTCCCACTGTGGACACTCTACCCTTTTATTGTATATTTCCCCCAGTGGAGGGGGTCCCTGGGGCATTAGGCTCCAAGAGGGGGCTGTGCACCTTCCTCCCTTCATTTATTTACTTGTCCCCAGGGATGGAGTCCTCAGTGCATTTTTAGGCTCCTGCAATGGGGTCATGTGGCCCCTATGTTCTTTTTTTACACAGCCCTGGGGTATGGGGTCAGGGAGGGGGCGATGCACCCCTTTGACAAAACAAACACCAACTTTCACCCCCTGGGACATAGCCCACAGTAGGGGGATTTAAAAGGAAGAGTGGGAGCCTGTGCATTTAAAAACATTATTTGCCTCAGATTTGTAGGTCTTCTGCGAATTCATAAATAAAATAAAAAACTTTTGGGCCCCAGTTAGGGTCTCTTTGGGACCCTAGCACCCCACCTACGGGGTCAGGGTATCCCTACCCTGCCATTATGACTTCTTTTTGGTTGATGTGGTGGCAGCCAATCAGATCTCAGCAGGAGATTTCTTGGATCCACAGAGTTTCTGTGGCATGAAATATGCAAAGTTTTTGAGCATTAATTGCTCAAAAACTACTGAAAGGATTTTCACCAATTAACAAAAAAGCACTCTTTCTGGACTAAGATATAGCTTTATGCTATATTTATATATTACCTACCAACGGTCGCCAGTAGGTAGTTATAGTTAGGACCTAGTTTCCATAGGAAAAATGTTTTTTCACTTGCCTATACCTTTGCTGTCAGTTGACAAATCTTCACAAAATTTTCCCAAAAAGTTGGCCCAGTGTGTCTTATTGTGCATGATAAGTTTCGAGTTGATCCATCAAGCAGGGGCTGAGTAAAAGAGAGGGGGTCAAAAAAAGTGCATTTCCCATGTTAATTCCCATAGGGATTTTAGACACGACTACAGCCTGAACCACTGAACGGAATTGCAATAAATTTGGCAAAAAGCTAGCTCTTGGTCCAGAAAGAGTACTTTTTGTGATTTGGTATAAATCCATTCATGTCATGACCGTGGCCGGGGTGAGACATAGGGGGACACATAGGCACATACTCGCCTCCTCAGTCTACTATGGAATGACTGGGAAACGAGATATCAAAAGAAAACCAAATTTGTATACAAAAAGGCGCGAACCCTCTGCAAATCTTACCGATCTCATGCAGAGATCTGACTGGCTGCCAACGCTTCAACTAGGAAGTGTTGTCAGCCATTTTGGGACTCAAAAAAACATAAATATAAAGAAAAGGGGGCAGGGTAGGGTAGGAATACCCAGACCCCCTAGCCCTGGTGCTGTCGCCCCCCAGGAACCCTGCCTGGGCAAAAAGCATTTTATTTTCAAAAAAGTTGCTGCAAAATCGTGAGTATTTGCAAATTTGAAGTCAAAGGGCCAGCTCCAGGGGCTTCTTTATATATATAAAATGGGGATGGGCATACGCAGCCACAATACCCATGGCCAATCTTTGCCTTTGGTACTGCCACCTCCCCGGGGCAGGCTGATGTCGTCTTAAGTGGAGGGGGCAGTGCAGCACTCCTCCTGAGGCTTTTAAGAGCCCCAAGGTCAACCAACCCCCCGGGATTTAAAAAAGAAAATTGAATGGGGCCACGCAGACCCCCCTCCTTTTGCCCTTAAGGGCCCTGGGGAGCACCACCTTCCCAGGGCCATAAAATACATTTAAAGGGGTGACGGTCCACGCGACCCCCCTCCTGGCACATGTACAGCCGCGGGGACCACCACCTCCCCGGGGCTTTCTCAATTGTTAAGAAGGAGGGGGGTCACGCGGCCCCCAGACCATTCTCAGCTGCAGGGACCACCACCTCCCTAGGGCAGGCCCCGCAAGAACAAAGGAGGGGTGCACCTCCTTGAGCCATTAATGGTCCTGGGGACTGCCACCCGTAGGACCGGCTCCCTATGTCTCAGGGTGCCCACCCCTGGGACATAGCTGTTTGCTTTCACCTGGCAGTAGCTTTGACAGCTCCCCCTAAGCAAGAGCGAACAGTAAGTCTGCTTCCAGCAGGCAGGAGCAGGAAAGATTCTCCCCCTCAGTGGGAGCTGACTTTTAATTTATTTTCTTGCCCGCTGTCCAGCAGGCAGGAACACAGATATAAGAATTACTCCTGCATGCAGGGAGCATCATTCTTTGCTTCTCCCTATGTGCAGGAGCAATGCTGGCTCCCGCTGGAGGCGGGGAGCTGACAGGGACTGCAGAGGCATTGGGGCTCCCCCGCGGTCCCCAACGTAGCACACTGGGTGCCCTGGGTAGGCTCCAGGGCACCAAGGAGAAAGAGGCCAGGTCCCGGGGATGGGGTCTCCTGAGCCTAAATTGACCAAGGGAGGGGGACTGCATGGCCCCCCTCCCCTTCAAATAATTAGCTAGGCCAAGGGGAATGGGATCACTGGGGGCAAAATTGGGCCAGGGTGGGGGCTGCTCGGCACCCCTCCCGCATTAATTCTTGGCCGAGGATGGGGTCCCGGTGCCAAAATCGCCCTGGGGAGGGGGCCACAACTATAAACAACTTCCTGGGCTTGGTGAAGGCAAAGCAAAGGCTTTCTCTCTGCAATTCTACATTGAAAGACAATCTGAAATGCTTCGTGGAGGTGAATGCACCGTTGATCTATTGGAGCGCAATCTGTAGTGACTGTGACCAGTGGGTTTTTTCTTGTCCTTACCTGGTGAGAGCAGAGAATATGGTTCTAACTTTAAATTATTACAAGTATTTAAATGTGCAAATCACTTGGAAACTTCACCTGTTTGCAACCTCCCACCTTAATAGTCTGGAAAGGTCTTCCCACCTTTTGCCAGGATGATGGACAGATTAACAAGATGCCACCCAACGCATTTCCCCCTGATTTTGGTGAGGCGTTCTTAATGCTGAGGAATATGAGGACATCTCCACTAAACAAAAAAGCACTTACTTCAAATAGTTAAGAAGAAGGACCCTTGTTTGGCAGAGATTTGCCTCTTTGTAGTCTTGTTGTCTTCTCTATAGGAGGATTGTTATCACAAATTTCTGGTTAAAGACGCAAAGAAAACAATCACATTGCCAACTCACAACCAAGGTCACTAGTGACATTTCCTTGTGCTCCATTACGCAACTGTAGTGTAGAATACGTACTGGACATTTCCCCACGGAGATAACACTTGGGTAGATATTTTATGAAACACTGTGGACTCTTGTTGGGTAAAGGGGCAGGTACAGTTCCATTGTAGCCCAATTACTCACATAGCTACTGACATACTGTTGGTTAGACCTTAATTGAAGTAGAAAAACAAGCAAGAGTAAGTGTTAAAGTATAAAGGTTTCATTTTACAGCAGCTGTGAGAGTGTGGAACCCAGGTAAGATTGCCGCCCAACTCTCAAATTGGCTGCAGCGGGTAGCCCTTTATATAGTGTATTTTTGCTGAATCATACATACTAATCATGTGACCAACAATGGCCAAATTTGAGTAACATTACACAACTAAAGCCAAGCCTCTCACCCTCCTTCATTCATTGGTAAAATCACTCCCACCCTCCTGACTGTGTGTTCTAAGTGCTATCTGTCTACGTGTTATTTGGTTTGGGTAAACTACATGTCCTATAACTCAGCTCAAGCAGAACGCGTGATCTGACTGCATGTTATTGGATTTGGGCAATCTGACTATGTCTATCTGACTATGTGTCTATTTCTACAACCTCAGCATAAAGAGAGCACGTGATCTTGCTCTAGTTGCAATGTAATTTGATTATCCCTGTGTCTTAACCTTACCTATTAAATTTACTCTCAAAGCTGATTGGTTTACTTGCATCACTCCCCTGGTACCACCACATCGCACGATAGTTCTCTGAAGGAACTGTCAATACTGGTTTGTTTGATGTACCAGGGACTTCTTGATTTGTTTGTTTTATTGACTTCTAGCTACCATCAGTATGTATCAAAGGTTGCAGCTGTTCTCTCTCTTAGCACGTCCACTGTAATTTATTAACTTGAAGCCTTGGGCACATACTGCTGTTTAATCACATATAATCCTGTACTACTAAAGGTGAGGCTTTTTAGTGACATTTTCTCTGGGTCCTCAATGTCTGTACTAAAACTTTCTATGATAACATTCCCCCCTTTAGTTGATTCTTCAACTATCTCAGAGTTTGTCCTGTCTTCACTCCTCTTGGACGTAAGGCTTGCAAACTGTCTGTTAACATACATTCCCTTTCCCAATTTTGTCTCTGCGCTTTTACAGCAATGTAATATTAATTGGAAGATACAACACATAACAAGCAGCACCACTATTATTGGAAGTAAAGATTTAAATAGTCTGGATACCCAATTCGTGGGCCAACTAAACCTGTTCGAGAACCATTCATCTGGGGCACCTCCTTCTTCATGCCTAGTCTGTTGCAAGTTATGTAAAGTCTGCATGGCTTTAGTTAGAGAGCTATTTTCAGCATCATTTCCTGGTATAAATGTACAACATGCAGCTCCTGTTTTTGCACAAACTCCACCGTCGATAGCTGTGAGTAAATCCAACACATATCTGTTTTGTGTTACCATCATTCTCATGGCTCTTAGTTCTTTTTCTTAAATGAATTTAAACTGTCTTCTGTATCGTTCATCATTTTTTAAATGTTCCCACCTTGTGATCTGCAACCACCTCGCATTTGCTTTTATTTGCAAGGTGAAGAAGGTTATGGACCCTAGTGCATTCACTTGGCTTTCACTGAGAAGTCGGAAGTCTTGTGGATATTTTTGTATATTTTCCATCCAAAATACTCTGTTTCTCTTCTTGTTATTTTCTGGTCAAGAAGGGTAATCTTTTTGTTCATTGTGGCCAGATGTATGACCCTTATTTGCAGTCGCAAAGGGGTTTTAGGCCCGTTTGCGACCACAAAAAACATGTGGCCCATGTACCAACCCTATTTTGAGAGTCGCAAACAATTTGCGACTCGCAAAATAGGGTTTAGCGACTCGCAATTAGGAAGGGGTGCTCCCTTCCTAATTGTGACTTCCAAAGCTAGGTAAGAATGTTTTGCGACCGCAATTGCAGTCGCAAAACACTCGCAGTTTACCACCCTTCTCAGAGGTTGGTAAGGGCACTCACAAACAGGAAGGGGTCCCCAGGGGACCCCTTCCCCTTCGGGAATGCATGTGCAAACATTTTTTAAGGGCAGGCAGTGGTCCCATGGACCATTGCCTGCCCTTAAAAAATGAAAATGAAAAGGTACATATGAATTTTTTAAATGCATCCCGTTTTCCTTTAAGGAAAACGGGCTGCATTAAAAAAACTGCTTTATTTAAAAGCAGTCCCAGACATGAAGGTCTGCTGACCCCAGCAGGCCACCATCCCTGGGAGTGCCAGCCATTCCCAATGGGGTCGCAAATTGTACATTGGATTTTGCGACTCGCAATTTGCGACTCGCAATTTATCGCAAATTGCGAGTTGCAAAATCCAATGGTCGTACATCTGGCCCTGTGTGTTTGTGCAATGATGAAATATCCTCCACTGGGATTATTAGCATTGGGTAATGCAGATTTACCAGGGAACAGACTCTGTGCCAGTAGTAATCCATTAGTCCGGAGGTACCTTGTTGTAAACATCCTAGATTTTTAGTGGTGCTGCAGTTATGGTTGATCCCCACTGGAACTGTACCATTGCCTTTAAAACATAAAGAAAAATGTGTTACTTTAATCACTTTTATATTTTTAGGAGTAGGGCTAATAGTGACATAACTAGAGGTATTAGTATTCCAAATGGGCTTACACCCTTTTGTATGTGTACCGTTTAGCCCCTCCTCCCACAGAGACCTCCCTTGGCAAGAAATTATGAGATTGTGACTCCAACCCTGCTGTGAGTAAATTGATCCATTAGCATTGTTGGCCTTATTTCACACCCATCTTGGGGAGTCTCATGAATGTCTGTGTAATTATTACATCTAAGATTGGGATAGTATACTGCTAGCTTTCCCAGCTATATCATATATTCTTTCAGGAATTCACGTCTTTTATAACTTCCTAAAACCTGTCCTCTTCTTCCCATATCTTCTAGTACTTCATGTATCATGGATCTGTCTGTTATGATTTTGGTTAAACTGTTACTTGATTCATAGGCAGAGGCATTTGTGAATCTGTTTGTTGCTTGGAATAAATAGGGATGTATCTGACCTCTTACTCTACAGGCAAGCAAATTTATCAAGCAGAGGGTGATGTTTGAGTCTACCTCTTTTGCTAAGTATAAAATAGGGGCGGACGTTGAGTGAGGTATTAATGAACAGGCCTGGGCATAATTTGCGGAGTTTCGCCAACTGCCATTCGTGCTGGTCTTCCTGCCGCTCGGGTAGAAATTCTACCCAAGCGGCAGCTCGTGCTCGCGCTCGTGCTCCACTGCACATCGCGGAGCTCGTGCTCCACTGCACATCGCGGAGCGGAGTTTTCTGCACTCCTCGAGCTCCGCGGAGCGCGGAGTGCAGAAAACTCTGCAAACTCCACGAACGGAGCGGAGTTCACCGCCCAGGCCTATTAATGAACACACGTAACATGATATATTTGTGGTCTGTTCTCCAATGTTTTTCATATGTGCATACCATGTGCTACCCTTTAATCATGTATGAATCTTACCATCCTTAGTGTAAGTGTTTGAGTGTACACTATTTGTTTCTCTTATTTCCCTACGTATATGCTTGTTTATTCTTTCATTGTCACTATTGCTATTATTACTTCTATCATTGTTGCTCATTAACTCTTTAGGTGAATTAATATGATATATATACATACATAACTCAGCGGTGCATAACAGAAAAATTGACAAAATACATATCTCATAATTCTTTGTGGTGAAACAAAGTCCAAATGCCACTTTGGAGGGGGGATGTCTCTTGTTGCTTCTCCTTTCTTCAGCCTCCCCCCTTTTATTTCTTTCACATCTCCTGGTATTAAGCTTTGTTTGTCCATTGTATATGGCTTAGGTGAATCCATGGTGTTCTGTTTTTCACTTTCAGGGCTATATCCATTGTGACTGTGTAAGGTCCTTCAAACTTAGGGTCTTTCCACTTCCTGATGACCTTCTTGATGTACACTGTGTCTCCTGGTTGTGGGACCGGGTCTGCCTCTGCAGGATCGTTGGAGCTCTTTTGTTGATAAAGTAAAACCTGTTTAGAAAACCATTCTGCTGCCTTTGTTAGTTGAGACAAATAGTCATACATTTCTTTTCTAGTACCTCACTACTTGTTTCAGCATCTGTTTTTCTTCTGGATGAAGGATGCCTTACTTTAATAGTCCTCCCTGTCACTATCTGATGGGGTGTGAGGTGATGATCAGTACTTGGTGTGTTTCGTAGTGAGAATAATGCAATGGGAAGGCAATGTAACCATTTTTTGTTTAAAGTTGCTGATATTTTTCTAATTTTGTTTTTTAGAAGGCAATTGAGGCGTTCTGCAATTCCATTACTTTGTGGGTGATAAGCTGAAGTTAGGTTATGCTTTATTCCTAACAGTTCTGTGATATGCTTGAAGATATCTTTTGAGAAATGAGTTCTGTTATCTGATTTTATTGCTTCTGGGACTCCCCATCTCAGTATAACCTCGCTTACTAGGAGGTTAGCAGCTGATTTTGCATCACAATGTACACATGGGCCTGCCTCAATCCATCTTGAAAATGGACAGACTACAAATCATAGATACCTGTAGTTGCTGCATTTAACTAACGTATCTACAAAGTCAATGTGCAAAGCTCCGAAAGGGCCCTGTGGGCATGGTATTGTTGATGTGATCACTTTTAATTATGGTTTTGGGGAATATTTACGACAGGTTTGGCACTCACTTAAATTCATCATTCACTATCTCATGTAAATTTGGTATGAACCATTCCGATTGCAACTCATTGCATATAGGAGTAATGGCGGTGTGTTCAGGGTGATGTATTTGATCTAAAGCAATGATCACCAGCTGTTGGAGCATCACTGGTTTGCCTGTAGTGCTTTGTCTTTATATCCAGTAGGTACTAGATTGTTGACATCCTCTCTGTTTCCAGAGATCTTTCTCAAAATTAGGCGCTGCCTCTTACAGTTCTCTGAGATGTAGCTGGGAAGTCGCAACATATGGTGTTGTTCTGGATATGTTTATCTAATCTGTCTTATTCTCTTCATTCTCCTCTTTTTGTCTTGCAGAGAAAATTTGGTGTATTGGTTGTGTGCCTCTAGCTGGTTCTTTTGCTGCTTGATCTGCTAACTCATTTCCTCTGGACACAAAGTCCTGTGCTCCTGTGTGTGCTGAACATTTCACTACCACCACTCTAGTTGGTAATTCTAGTGCTTCAATGATGAGTTCTAAAATATCTCTATGTGCTACTGGAGTAAGACCTCTGACCTCGGTCCGAGGCCCGCACTCTCCCCTGCAGCTCCGCTGTGCTCTGCTCCGCCGCTGATCATCAGAGCCCCACCCGTGTAGGGTTCGAGACCACGCGGCGCCTCGCGCTCAACGGGCTGGTACTGGTAATTGTGCTGCCCCCCTGTGGTGATCTCCTTATTTGTAGCACTGTAGCATTGTTGCACTCGTCATCCCACCCTTGCTGGAATTGCGTTTTGTAGCACCGTAGCACTGTTGTTCTCGTCAACCCCCCCTGTTGTAATTGCGTGATTGTAGCACTGTTGTTTCTTATTCCCCACTTGTTATATTCATTTTTGTAGCACTGTGTTTTTTTGTCCTCATTCTGCCAACTCTCTTGCTGGTAGTACTCTTATCCCAAATACCGAAGCATGGAGAAGAGCCTTTCCACCCAAGAATAATGCTGTTTCCGCTTCCATCCCTTCACCAGTGTGCCCGTAGCAGAGGGAGCCAGGACCAACAGCACTTTTGGCTTAATCATCGGACCTCCTGGAGCGCTGGCTCCACTCGACCAACAGTGCCCAGACTTTCTCCCGGCTTCTAGAGTAGCAGGCCATGTGAAACTGACTTATGGAAATTATATTTTTAACACAGTCAGAAAAGCAAGGAGGACTTCCGGACTTCCAAAGCCTACAGATCTCCGTTTCGCCAGGAGGATCGCGTAAAAAATAAATCTGGAGGTAACAGTGTTTATTCGAGCTGGACCGTCCTAATAAAGCCCAAAAATATAAGATTAGGCCTTACCTTGACTTGTTGACCGGTTACTTCCACCAAAAACTTACATATCTCAGTCCAGTAACAGGTGATATTCGAGCACTTCATAAACATATGGATATCATCCGATGAAGGGTGCATACATCTTGGGCATACATACGGGTTTCCTGTAACTGTTGACAGCTTGGCTGGAGACCAATAGACTCTGTGAGTAGTAAAAAGATGGTTACGCTTAAGGGAAGCAGGTTTCACGACCGCTCGTAGAATAGCAAAAGAATCGAGCCAGACCTCTTTAGAGTTTCCACCCGTTAATTCTTCAGCCCAAAGCTTTGAAATATCCATGTCAAGGTCATCATCCACCTCTACCAAGGCCTGATACCACAGGGAAACTTCCTTTTTCAGAGGGCCTATTCTCATCGCCTGATCCAGCCAGGAATCTTCTTCCTCCTCTACCCAAACCTGCCTAGCCCACCAGGAGGAGATTTGGTAATATTTAAATCTGGTTAATTTACCCCTGATGCAATTACTCAGTACTTCCCAGCTGGCCAGAGATGAAGCGGTTTTGAGATCACCCCAATAAAGTAGCCCTGCAGATTTTAATGGTAGACTGAGCTGGTCTCTCAAACATTCAGCGGTTCCAGGAAAGTCCCAAATCGGGGCCAGGGAGAAGTAATAGGGAATTACCAGTTTATTCCGGAAATACACCCAGGTTCTTAAGGCCCCTTTCAAGATCTTCAACCTCACCTTCTTGAAGTACTTCGGGTCCCCATATTTAAAGAGAAAATGACTCTGCCCATAGCTCAGTTCGCTTAGCATTGCCCCAAAGAGTAATCCAAAGGGAGACCGGTCAACATTATTTGTCAGCATACGAAAGTTCTTAAAATGGAATGCGTGACAGTATGCCAAGAGATCCGGAAGCGCCAGCCCCCCCTTCTCCAGCCTCCACCTCAACTTTTTCCAGGATATCCTAGGTCCTTTAGAGGACCAAATAAAACTGCCAAGCTTCCCCTGAAGTTTAGCTATATCTTCTTTATCAAAAGTTAAGGGGATAGAATTAAAAGGAAAGTAATTTTAGGGAGGACAAACATTTTAATGAGATTAACCCGACCATATATATTTAGGGGTAAATTCGCCCACCTAACCAAAAGACTCCCAATCTCTTGACTTACTTTTTTCCAGTTAACTCTAGAAACATCATCCAACTTCTGCGTAATTATAATACCCAAATAGCGCATTTGGGCCTTAGCCCCCAAGCTTTGCCTAGGCTGATTCCACTCCATGATTTCGGTTTTCCCGCTATTCACCTTATAACTCGAGATCCTACCAAAGGTTTCCGCCTTGGCCATTAAATTGGGGATTGCCACCTCTGGATTAATGGTATAGAGTATAAGATCGTCCACATACAGAGCCAGCTTTGCCACCAGGCCAGCAAATTTAAACGGAAAGATGGTAGAATCCGCTCTGATCAAGGAGGCAAACGGCTCTATGTAAAGGTTAAACAAAAGCGGGGACAAGGGACACCCCTGCCTCGTACCCAAAGGTCTTTAACGCATCCCAAAGGTAAGGCCAGTGTACTTGGTCAAACGCCTTTGCAGCGTCTACAGCTACTGCCGTTACAGGTAAATTCTGGGTTTTCGCCAGGGATAAAACCTCTTTGGTCCTGATGGATAACCCCCTTGATGACCTGGGCGACCCTAGAGGCCACTATCCCTGAAAAGACCTTATAGTCGGAATTGAAAAGAGATATCGGCCTATAGGAATCCACTTCCAGTGGGTCCTTGTTTAATTTCAAAATTAAAGTAACGGTGGCCTCGGCCCATGACCGCGGGACTATTTCACCTTCAATATATATAGCGTTAAATAGGCATTTCAGCACTGGTACAATAATGTCGAGGAGTTGAGAATAAGTCTCAACTGGGAGGCCATCCGGCCCAGCAGCCTTCCCCCCTGCCATCTTCCTAATCTGTGCCCGGGCCTCGTCCTCCGTGATCTCGGCCTCTAAGAGTCTCTTTTGGTCGATATTTAAACTTGGAAGCTCAATCTTCTCTAACCAGGCCTCTATGCTCTCCTTCCCGGGCGATATATATCATCACTGTATAGACTACACATATATCTACGGGCCTCGGCACATAATTCCAGATTGGTATCCAATAGAGCTCCCGTTTCCGCATCCCTCAGGTTTTGAATTACATTTCTAGACTTATCTGTTTTTGCTTTCCAGGCAAGAAGCAAACTGCACGTCTCTCCATATGAGAAATATTGCAGCTTACTTACTCTCCACCTGTCCAGTAATCTTTTATCAAGTTGCCTCTGATATTCCGCCTGGAGATGTTCTAGTTCTTTGCTAAGAAGAGAAACTCTACTGGAACCCTCCAATGATGCCTTTTGGAGATCACATTCCTTACCCTTGATCTCATTGATTTGCTCCTCGTCTTGCTGCTTCAGGGCCCGCCTCTTTCCCACCATTATGGAGCTAACTATTGCCCTTAATAATGCTTTGAAAGCATCCCAGATGATTTGAAATTTAGCTGTGCCAATATTAGCCTGAAAAAAACCAGTAGCCTCATCCCTTATACTTGATACCACCCTCTTGTCTAACAAAATAGGCCTGTCTAAGGTCCACCTTTTCATACCAGGTTTATAATGATGACTAAGGGACAAGAAAACTGCTGAATGATCTGAGAGAATGGCGGGCAGATGTTTAGCCTCTTCGACCTCGGCTAATAGATCCTGGTCTATCAAGAAGTAGTCGATGCGGGAGTGGTGGCCATATTTTTTACTATAGAAAGTGAAGTCCCTTGCCCCCCCCCCCATCTTGCTTCGCCAAATATCAACCAAATTAAACTTGCGGATCATGTTTTTCAAGATTGCCGAAGTTCTAGGGGGACTGACATATTTAACTTTAGAAGTTCTATCTAGAACCTTATTTTGAACTATATTAAAATCTGCTCCAAGTATTACCGGAGCAGTAGCCTGCAGGAGGCACAGTTAGAGCTTCATTAAAGCTTCTGGAGAATCATTATTAGGACCATAATAATTGGCACACACTAGTGGCATCCCCTGTATCATCAAGTTAGCTGCCAACCATCTGCTGGAAAAGTCTGATTCGTATTTTACCAACTTTATGCCCGAGTTGTTTCTAATAATTAAGGCCACACCTCTTGTGCAGCCTCTCTGATCCGAACAGACTGCTTCCTGGACCCAGCCCAATTTATTGAAAAAAGGCCTGCACTCCTCCCGTTCCAAATGAGTCTCCTGAAGCAAAATAACAGGATTTTTGTAGCACTGTTATTCGTTTTCCCCACTTCTTGTTTTGTTTTTCCTTGCGTTCTCCTTCTCCTTCCTGCCATTCCCGCCGCCGCCTCTGACCCGTGACCCCTCCCCCTGACCGCCCCGCTCCCGCCTCCCAGCTGCACGTCCCTCCCCTACTTAATGGCGGCTGCTGCGGGAGAGCGTGAGTAAGACCTCTGACCTCGGTCCGAGGCTCGCACTCTCCCCTGCAGCTCCGCTGTGCTCTGCTCCGCCGCTGATCATCAGAGCCCCACCCGTGTAGGGTTCGAGACCACGCGGCGCCTCACGCCCACCGGGCTGGTACTGGTAATTGCGCTCCCCCCTGTGGTGATCTCCTTATTTGTAGCACTGTAGCATTGTTGTACTCGTCATCCCCCCCTTGTTGGAATTGCGTTTTGTAGCACCGTAGCACTGTTGTTCTCGTCATCCCCCCTATTGTAATTGCGTGATTGTAGCACTGTAGCACTGTTGTTTCTTATTCCCCACTTGTTGTATTCATTTTTGTAGCACTGTTATTCGTATTCCCCACTTGTTGTTTTGTTTTTCCTTGCGTTCTCCTTCTCCTTCCTGCCGTTCCCGCCGCCACCTCTGACCCGTGACCCCTCCCCTGACCACCCCGCTCCCACCTCCCAGCTGCACGTCCCTCCCCCCTCCCCTACTTATTGGCGGCCGCTGCGCAGTCGTGCGCAGTGGGCGCTCCGCTGGCGCGCCTAAGGCAAGCCCGTCAGCGCCTTCCGCGACCCGACCGCGACCAGCGCCAGAAACCCTGGATCTCCGAGACCCCGCCGATACGACTCCGCCGCCCTCTACGCACTCAACCCCGGAAGTCACACCGACTGCCAAAGATCCACACCGAACACCACCCATGGACAGTTCTCCTGCAAACACTGCAGACGATCCTTCACCACCAACAACGCCCCCTCGACCGCCGAAGGTCCACTGGACGACCGCACCACCAGAGCCCTCACATGCATCTTCCTCAACGTACGCTCCCTACACAGACACGCCGTAGAGATCTGGGACCTGATCGACACCCTCTCGCCCGACGTCGCCTTCTTCACGGAAACCTGGACCAACGCTACCTCCGGCCCCGACATTGCCACTGCCATCCCTGACGGATACAAGATCCAGAGAAAGGACCGCTCCCACCGCCCAGGAGGAGGACTTGCCATCACACACAAGGGATCCCTCCAACTCTCCACCTCCAGCACGAACGACCCCCACTCCAACATGGAACACCTCCACTTCCAGATCCAGACCAGCCCCAGGACCACGCTACGCGGCACCCTCGCCTACACACCGCCCGGACCTCGCACCCAGTCCGCAACCACCATTGCCGAACTTGATGCACACCACGCCATCACCTCAACAGACTGCATCCTACTAGGAGACCTGAACTTCCACCTCGACAACTGCAGCGATCCCGACTCCAACACCCTCCTTGACAACCTCTCCAACCTCGGACTGAAGCTGCTCTTCACCACCCCCACTCACAGAATAGGACACACCCTCGACCCCATCTTCGCAGGAGGGACAAACATCCACTTCAGCCACACCACGCAGCCCCTCTGGATGGACCACCACTGCGTACATTTCACCTTCAACACCACCACCGCACCCAAACCCGCCCCGCGCCCGCCACAAAGGAACTGGAGCAATATCACAGAGGAACATCTCAACACCACCCTCCATCTAGACCCCCCTGCGCCACGACCGACGCCAACTCCGCAGCCAAAGAACTTCACCGCTGGATCTCCAGCTGTGCCGACAAGCTAGCACCCCTCCAGACAACGCCCCCTGAAGGCCGCCTGGTTCACCACCGAACTCCAAGAAGCCAGGCGTTCCTGCAGACGCCTCAAGAAAGCCTGGCAAAACCGGAAAACCACGGAAGACCTCAACAACCACAGGAGTGCCCTGAAGGAATACCACCAGCGCATAAGAGACACCAAGCGGACCTTCATCAAGAACAGAATCCACACCAACGCAACCAATGCTAAAGAACTTTTCAACGTCATACAGCAATTCACCAAACACCCCAGCGAAGCCACGGACGTCACACTATCCCAGGAGCTCTGCAACAAACTCAGCTCCTACTTCCATCTGAAAATCAAGGCTCTACGACAACTTCAGCGAACAGACGCAGGACAACACCACCCTCCCCACCGCCGACAACAAGATGACCATCACAACCTGGGATCCTGCCACCGTTGAACAAACCACCGTGACCATGAAGAACACTCACTCAGGAGACCCCACGGACCCCTGCCCACCACCCATCTACAACAAGGCCACTGCCGCCATCGCCCCCGAACTAGGACGGACCATCAACACCTCCTTCAAAGCCGGCATCTTCCCAGAGAACTGGAAGCAGGCCGAGGTCAAACCCCTCCTCAAGAAACCCACGGCCGACCCGATGGACCTGAAAAACTACTGGGCCATCTCCCTCCTCCCCTTCGCGGCAAAAGTCACTGAGAGACTCGTAAACGCTCAGCTGACCACCTTCATCGAAGAGAACGCCATCCTAGACTCCTCCCAGTCCGGATTCCGCAGCAACCACAGCACCGAGACCGCCCTCCTCGCTGCCACTGATGACATTCGCATGCTACTCGACCAGGGTCACACTGCGGCCCTCATCCTTCTAGACCTCTCCGCAGCCTTCGACACCATCTCACATTGCACTCTCGCAGCCAGACTCCACGACGCCGGGATTCGAGGAACCGCCCTCAACTGGATCCAATCCTTTCTCTCCGATAGAACCCAGAGGATCAGACACCCTCCCTTCGTCTCTGAACCCACAGAGATCAACTGCGGAGCACCCCATGGATCGTCACTCAGCCCCACGCTCTTCAACATCTTCCATGGCCCCCCTCACTGCCATCGTCAAACAGCATGGGCTCAGCATAGTGTCATACGCCGACGACACCCAGCTCATCCTCTACCTCATGAAGAGCCCCGAAGACACCAGACTCTGCTTCCAGGAAGGAATAAAGGACGTCGCAGCCTGGATGAAAAATAGCTGCCTGAAGCTCAACTCGGAGAAGACTGAGGTCCTCGTCCTCGAACCCTCCACCTCTGCCTGGGACAACACCTGGTGGCCCTCCGCCCTCGGGAGTCCACCCACCCCCACAGACCACGCACGGAACCTTGGCATAATCCTTGAATCCTCCCTCACCATGACCCACCAGATCAACTCCGTCGCCTCCACCAGTTTCAACTGCATTCGCATCCTCCGCAAGACCTTCAAATGGATACCCCTGAATGCAGAAAGACCGTCACCCACGCACTCATAACCAGCAGACTGGACTACGGCAACGCCCTATATCAACAGAACCCTTCTGCGCAAGCTCCAAACCATCCAGAACACCGCAGCCAGACTCGTCCTCGGGACCCCACAGCATGAACACATGACCCAACACCTTCGAGACCTCCACTGGCTCCCCGTCGAGAAGAGAGTAACATTCAAACTGCTCACCCACGCCTACAAATCCCTCCACAACATCGGACCCAAATACCTCAACGAGAGAGTCTCCTTCCACGTACCCAAAAGGAACCTCTGCTCCACCAACCTTGCCCTAGCAGAAACCCCACGCATCCTCAGAAGCAGAGCAGGCGGAAGAGCCTTCTCCTACGTCGCAGCCAAGGCCTGGAACAAGCTCCCAGTCTACATCAGACGCTCCCCCACCCTGCACACCTTCAGGAAGAATCTCAAGACCTGGCATTTCGACTGAGCTGGAGCTGCACTTCCGCCCCCCCCCCAGCGCCTTGAGACCCTCACAGGTGACTAGCCCGCTTTATAAAACCCTGATTGATTGACTGGTGTGCCATCACTTTTGAGGAATCCCCTTCTTTTCCACATAGAGATACTAGAGTGCACTGTGGTGGTGACATAAGCTGAATGTGAATACACTGTAATATTAGCTCCTTTCCCCATGTTCCAGAGCAGCCAGCAGTGCTATGAGTTCTGCTGCCTGTGCCGAATAATGGGAGGGTAGTGTTATTTGCTCTTTTTTCAAGAACATATCCCTGTGTATTTTACCTTCCACTACTGCAGCATTGGTATGTTGTATTCCTGTTTTTTGGTCACTTGTGGATGAGCCAGTCAGTCAGTCAGTCAGAATAACTTTATTTCGCCAACACAATGTAGGCATAAAAAGTATACTACATATAAGAGAAAAGAAAACATTTCACAGCATTACAACACAGTTAAAATATTAACAATATTAAAAAGCTATTACATTTAAAAGACAAATTCATATTTATTTACACAATAATAGGTTCATTTCATTTGTAGATATAGAATTTTAGCCGGTTATAGATCTCTTTTTTTGTGCCAATAATAAAAAAGACGCTAGAGAAAAACAAATAAAAGGATCAGGTAGTAGCTGGAGATAGTACAGGGCTACACGACACTGGTTAAAATTCATTTTACGCATAATAGGGATAATAAAACGCTTCCTTTCATCATGATAAAATTTACAGAAAAACAAAAAATGTATATCATCCTGTGCAGATCGATTATCACAGGTACAAAGTGGGAGTTCAGAAACAGCATAAACATTACGGGGAGAACCCAACATTAGCGGGATGTAATTTAGTCGAATATACCTATGTCACAGATTAGTAACAAAGGATAGATATGTTAAATTTGGGTTCATTAGGTTTATACTAGGGCCATTCAAGTAGGATTTAACTGTTGACAGAGTAATGTTTTTAGTCTCCCTTCTTATCTGTCGATTAGAAAGTAGTCGGGTTTTTAAGTCAGTTTTTGATATAGAACTACAAGTGGTAGGATCCAAAAAAAGATAACGTAGCCCAGCCGCCTTCAGTGTTGATTCAACATAAGTTAGCCAAATGATGTTACCCGCTCCATCTAGTTTCAAAACATCTTTGATAATGTCTCTTGTCAGAGCAAGGGTCTTCTTTCGCCATATTGAGTGCCACATTAGAATCGGGGCCATTGCAATTATATCAGTAATATAAGGAGTCCTCAGTTCCATGTGACACTTATAATTGGCACATGACTTTGGTAGCGAGAGGACCCTTTTCAAGAAATTATCTTCAATAATCTGCAATTTTGTACAGTCTTTCATGCCCCAGACAGCTGCCCCATAAGTGGCGGTAGATACAGTCTTGGCTTGATACACTGTTTTTATTAAGTCTATTGGTTTTAAACCAGTTTTTTTTATAAACTTACTTAAGACCCCAATGTTTTTTTCCATCTGAATTCCTCTGTTAACAATCATTGTTTGCCACTTTGATTGAGAGTCAAACGTAATCCCTAAATAGTTAAAAGAATCCACAACCCCCAATTTTCCCCCTTCAGTAGCGATTTGCTGATAATTTCGATGTTTTGAACCTGCTACTAAAATAAAATAAATGACTTTGAGTAATTAGCTTTCATGCCTAGATTGCACATAAATTGAGTATAATCCTGGACTAGGCAACGCAGTGCATTACTGGTACGAGCTAAAAGAACAGCGTCGTCCGCATATAATAAAATTGGGACCTGCACTGAATTAATATACGGGACATCTGGTGTAGAGCCCAACAGTGCAGATTCCACACCATTCGTGTAGAGTGCGAACAGGAAGGGAGCAAGAACGCACCCCTGCCTCACACCTCTTACAATTTTAAAAGACCTGGTGCACTCACCATTCCTCCCATAGCGAACGCAGGCTGAGGCATCTGTATATAGATCACGAATGATATTAATAATCTTCAGGTCGATACCCATTGCCTCCATGATCTGCCATAGCCTAGGCTGTGCCATGCAGTCGAAGGCTGCGGATAGATCCATGAAGGCTAAATGGAGATGACCTTTTTTTGCAGCCGTGTATTTAGCTATGATTAGACTCAGGTTCAGACACTGATCTACAGTGCCTTTCCCTTTTCTAAAGCCAAACTGGCATGGGATAATAATCTTCTTCTCTAGTGCCCAATCCTCTAGTCTGTTTAAAATCAATCTCCCCATTAGCTTTACAGTAGAGTCAATTAAGGAGATAGGTCTATAGTTTTCGGAATCGACCTATCCCCTTTTTATATATGGGGATGATTACAGTTGTTTTCCATGATGGCGGTGCATTTGTTTGAGCAACTTTATTAAAGACATTTGTTGAAAGTGGAGCCCATAGATCTTGGTTATCTAGGAATAAATCTATAGGGACTCCATCTGGACCTGGAGCCTTGGCTCGTTTGCATTGATTTAAAGCATATTTTGTTTCAGCGAGTGTAAATCTCAAGACCTGGCATTTCGACTGAGCTGGAGCTGCACTCCCCCCCCCCCACCACAGCGCCTTGAGACCCTCACGGGTGACTAGCCCACTTTATAAAACCCTGATTGATTGACTGGTGTGCCATCACTTTTGAGGAATCCCCTTCTTTTCCACATAGAGATACTAGAGTGCACTGTGGTGGTGACATAAGCTGAATGTGAATACACTGTAATATTAGCTCCTTTCCCCATGTTCCAGAGCAGCCAGCAGTGCTATGAGTTCTGCTGCCTGTGCCGAATAATGGGAGGGTAGTGTTATTTGCTCTTTTTCAAGAACATATCCCTGTGTATTTTACCTTCCACTACTGCAGCATTGGTATGTTGTATTCCTGTTTTTTGGTCTCTTGTGGATGAGCCATCAACAAAGTATATTGTACTGTTGGGTATTCGCTCTTCTTCTGCCTTTATAGCCTCATCTGGGGTAAATATGGAGCAGTCATGTACCTCCTCTCCTTCCTGTACTGGGTGTGCTATGAATGTGGCGGGATTTACAGTGTAACATCTCCCTATTTTCAATGAAGGTAAAGATAATATTTCATAACCTGAAACTCGTTGTGTGGTTAATGTGCCTTTTGCTTTCTGTATTATGGCAAACACTGCATGTTCCACATACATAGTGAGAGAAGAGCCCATCACAATAGGTATGCTTTTTTCAACACCAAAAGCAGTGGTTGCAAGTGCTTGTTTGCATGGAAAGTGTCCTTTCATTTTTGCATCTAATAATGCACAATAGTAGGCAGTTGGTTTATGGCCTAAAGGATATTTTTGTGTTAGTACTGCTGTCATGGTTGTACCATTACTATGGCAGAACAGGTAGAATTCCTTACTGTAATCTGGTGTAAAAAAACAGGGGTGATACTTATCTCTTCTTTTAGTTTCTTGAACATTTCTGTCATTTTCTCTGTCCAGGGTATTTTTTTCTTTTGTTTGTTTTTCTTCTTTCATTCCCTGCAATAATGGTTCTATCAGTGAGCTGTAATCAAACACCCGCTGTCTGACATAATTACAGAGGCCTAAGAATTGTTGCATCTCTTTCACTGTTTTAGGCTCTGTCTTTTTCTTGATACACTCTGCTCTTTCTGGTGTAACTCTTCATCCTGAGGTGGATATTATTTAGCCGAAGTAATGCACTTCATGAACTGCGTATTGCACTTTATCTTTTTTATCTCTGTACTCTCTTTGTGCTAAAACGGTAAACAAATTGGTGCTATCATTTCTGCACTGCTCTTCTGACCTGCTTATTAGGATGTCATCCACATATAGCAGCAGCACACTGTCACACTGGAAGTTTGAAAGTTCATTTGTGACTACCGTGTTAAATGTACAAGGGACTCACAGTACCCCTGTGGCAGATGAGTATACAAATACTGGGTTCCTCTATAGGTAAATGCTGTTAGGTATTGACTCTTGGGGTGCAGGGTGACACTACAGAAAATATTTTTCAAATCAATCACTGAAAAATGTGTTGCATCAGCTGGGATGTTTGTCAATATTATTGACAGATCCGAGACCACTAGGAACTCGGGTACCACTATATTATTGAGTGGGCGAAAATCCTGAACCATCTTCCATGTACCCCCCTTTGATTTCTTTACAGGGTATATAGGAGTATTACAGGGTGAAACTGCTGGATGTAGTACTCCCTGCTGCACCAATGCTGCAATAGTAGGTGCTATCCCTTCATCTGCTTCTTTTGACAAAGGATACTACTTAACCCTAGGTAAATGTGCTCCTGCCTTCATGGTAATTTTTACTGATGTTGCTTTCTGTATCAAACCTACATCATATGGTCCTGTTGTCCACAACTGTGGTGGTACTTTTACTAAAGGTTGGTCTTTCATAGAGTTGGGACTTGGCTTGGGTGTGGATGTTCCGATCTCTAATTCTACCAGAATCATAACTGTATTTTCAAACATCACTGTGGAAGTTGTTGGCTTACTGTCTCCAAACAGTTGTACGTAGGTCTCATAATCTTAGTCTAGGGTTCATGAATATTACACATGCCCATGTTGTTTGCTGCTTGTCAGTGGCCAATAGTATACAATGTTTGGGAGTTATTTTCAATTTCATCTATGGTTATCAAGAGTGGTGTGTCCTGCAACTGCTGTGATTGGGGTGTTCCTTGGCATCTGAACAGGAATTCTTTGGTATTTCTACTAATCTTCCCTTCAGTTGGGGTGCATTTGCTATTATAGCATATACTGCCCTTAGAATCCCTTTTTCATCAGTGGGCCTGGCTTGGTATTGTTCATTGATCTCTGCTCTAATAAGTAACATAATTGCTCTTTTTTCTGAAACCCCTGGAGTTGTACAAACCAGTGTGCCATCTGAGCCAAAATGTATTGTCATATTTAGTTTGGACATCAAATCCCTTCCTAAA
This sequence comes from Calotriton arnoldi, assembly GCA_963921515.1. Taxonomy (NCBI): domain Eukaryota; kingdom Metazoa; phylum Chordata; class Amphibia; order Caudata; family Salamandridae; genus Calotriton; species Calotriton arnoldi. The sequence continues at coordinate 606,199 of CAWUFW010010649.1, forward strand.
AGATTAGCTGGAGATGATGGTGAGTATAACAGTTTTCCATCTACTAAAGCTCCTCCTATTTCCATCTCAACTGTTTGTTTAAATAGAACCCTATTTTCTGCCCCAGAGAATCCTTGTGTGCCCATAGCTGTATTTGATAATGGGATCTTTCCTTCTTTGATGCATGATTTTGTTGCCCCTGTATCTAATAGGAAGGTATATGGAATTTTGCTTATGGCAACTGTCACAGTGGGCTCCTCATCCGATCTGTGCGTCACCAATAATACTGAACACATTTGAATGCTCTGTGGGCCCCTTCATTGTATGTATTGTTGTTACTGACCATTGTCTCCTGTATTCCCATAAAATGGATTTGTTCCTGCCATCACTACAATTCCTCCTTGTCTTTGCTGTCTTAAGGGGTTGCTTTGCTGCTGCTGAATTTGTGTGTTCTGATTCTGATAACCTTGGAAGTTATTTTGCTGGGGTGGACTCAGAATATGTTGTCCTTGTATCAAGTTATTCTGCAGGGGTGTGTTCTGCATCTGTTGTCCATGCCCCTGTATCTGCACTGCTTGTGCCTGTATGTCTGCTTTCTTGATTCTGCACTCTCTTGTCATGTGGCCTATTTTTTGACAGTAGAAGCATTCTATCGCCTTTCAGTTGCCCATATTTCTTCTAAAACTTCCTCTTCCCCTTCCACTACTTGACTGGTCCCCTCTGTAATATTGCTGCTATGGTTGTGACACTATATTTTGAGGTGCTGTGGCAGCCAATACTGCTCCTTCTGTTGCTATCTTTCTTAATTTATGATGTACTAGTCTAGCAGCTACTCTTTCATTTTCTGTTTGTTTTTCTTTCTCCTTTCCTACTATCTTTTTGTAAAAGTGTACAATATGCGCCAGGATTTCCATCCAGGGCTTTGTCTCCAACCCCACTATATTCTATAAATTGGCCTGTACACCTCCAGCTATCTATCTTTTTATTAGGTTATAGAAGAATATATTGTTACTTCCTTCATTCTCCCAAGCTTTTCCTGTCTCTTGACTCCGCTTTTCTTTGATTCTATTTAAATAATCAGATACATTTTCATCTGGTCTCATTGTCTCTGCCATCATGTCTCCTAAATCTGGTTTAGTGGATAGTTTTTCCTTAGTGCTTCCCTTATTTCTGTTCTGTAATTGTTAATTTGAGATCCATCAAACTTATTCTTTGTAAGTGTTACTCCTGGAATTCTATCTGTTTTGAAAATGTTGTCAGTTTGGCTCCCAATTAACCCACTCAATAGACTTTTTATATCTCCTATAGCTAAGGTCAACCCTGCATTATGTCTCTCAAAGCTACTGATCCACTTATCTGCCCCATCTGACAGGGGTGCTTACTTGTTTTTTTATTGGGTCATCATTTAACTGATCTGCTCCTTTCTGAATTAGTGTTAATTGTATTATTCTTTTATTTATTGCATAGATGTCCATGTGATTACATCCTTCCCTGCCACAAATTCCTTGTTGAATTTGGCTTCTAGATTATCGTATTGAATCCCAAACTGTTAGACATTTTTCATATAATCATAATCCCAGTCAGGGTCTCCCTCCCCCGATGCATCTTTTTGCTATTGCCATATCATCTGGGTCAAATGATCCTTCCTTGGGCCATGGTCTCCTCTGTGGGGCCTGTCCTTCTGTCCATCCAGCTAAATAATCACAGAAGGGGTTCACATATATATCTCCTTCTTTTTCAGATATTATCTGTTTTGGTGTGAGATCTCTACATCTTACTCCATTATTATTTCTCACAACCAATGCAGCATTGGTAGCTGAGCTCATACTTCTAGTAGTCATTCCTGGTCTGCTTACTTGCTTTCCTAAATGTGCCCATAACCTGTCTGCTATTCTATTGAAGTTTGGGGTTCTCATCCTTGGTGCTGCATTGTCTCTGTTTTCTCCTACTGCTGTATCTGCATATGACATTTGTGTTGGTGGGGGTGGTGGCATATTATTGTGATTATGTATATTCCCTGACATGAGTGGGTGTGGGGATGCGGGCATTGAGGAATAGTGTGACTGTGCTTGTGCAGATGTTTCTATTAGGTCTCCTGGTTCTTCCTCTTCTTCCTCTGTGTCCTATTCTCCTTCTGAGGCACCATTTGTTTGCTCCTCATACTGGATGCAATTATGTGCTGCATCTTTTAATTTGTCATGTCCTTTTTCATTTATTCTAAATAAAAGGTGCCCCGTTCTCCACCTTCCAATTTTAGGTCTTGTCGCCACATTTCTTAGAGCTAGCTCTGTTACTTGTGTCTAGACCCCTTTTGGGGTATTCGTTTAATAGTTGTAGGATTTTGTACTTCTAATTGATTTTCATATCCTGCTGCTGGGGACAAAAGATGTGGGTATATTCCTACATGTGCAAGGGGTGTGGGGGATGTCGTGGGCTCTGCCTCCGTGTCTTTATTCTTATCTTCAAGGGGGCTTTTAATTGGCAACTCCTCTTTATTTTCAGAGCTGTTTTTAAATATAGACCATAAGCTAAGAATGAACTCTCTTTTGTTTAATTTCTTTCCTTTATATTTACCCCTGATAAATGTTAATGTGTGTGCTACAAGATCTTTGTCAAATAAACCATCTTTTGCCATGAGTGTGAATTTTTTGTGGTTCCCCTGTGCCTTTTGTGGTTATATTTGTATATTCTTTTTTTGTCACTTGGAAATGTCTTTAGAATGTGTTCTAGGGTAGACCCCATTTTAACCTCTGAATGTACATCTTTTTTAGTAGAATTGCAGGAATCATTAATTTTCCTATTCATCTTGCATGCCTATAATATTTGTCGCATTCTATCTGCAGAGTGTCTAAGCTTTTTATCTAGAATTTGGTAGATGACTGTCCTTCTATCTTTTTGGACTATTTTAGTTCTCTTTAGAGCCTTTATTTATGTTTTTCAATATATTTGCTTATTTATTCTAAGCTACATCTGATATGAACCATATCTGCAGAGTAGTATAATGAGTTTTCCGGTCCTAAATCAACTCACTCTTTTAGATTTACGTTCTCTTTAGATCTTCCAGACCTGGTCTGGGGTTGACTCTCTAACCTTAGAATGAGGTTTTGGTCTACACCTTTTAGACCTATTTCTTCTCTCATATCTGCTTTCCTTACCGGCCTGCGGTGTGGAGCTCACTTATGCATACCGTAGATGCCTTGTGCACGTTTATCATAACAATTTCTTTTTTTTACTTTATCACAATCTTACTTCAATTGTTATAATTCAAGAGGTCAGCATTGGCATCACCTTATGACAGCCGTCACCTCAGGGGGATAACTGTCCTTGAGAAGAGACAGACTTTTGATTGAAACAGGCGTCTGCTTACCTTCTTAGAGAAATGCGCAGTTCTACTCCCAATGGGCAGTCTCCTGTCTGTCGGTTGCCATCGGCAATGACCCCAGTAACCTCTGGCTGGCTCGCCAGAATGTTGGTTAGACCTTAATTGAAGTAGAAACTGGACATTTCCCCATGGAGATAACACTTGGGTAGATATTTTATGAAACACTGTGGACTCTTGTTGGGTAAAGGGGCAGGTACAGTTCCATTGTAGCCCAATTACTCACATAGCTACTGACATACTGTTGGTTAGACCTTAATTGAAGTAGAAAAACAAGCAAGAATAAGTGATAAAGTATAAAGGTTTTATTTTACAGCAGCTGGGAGAGTGATGAACCCAGGTAGGATTGCCACCCAACTCTCAAATCGGCTACAGCAGGTAGCCCTTCATATAGTGTATTTTTGCTGAATCATACACACTAATCATATGACCGACAATGGCCATATTTGAGCAACATTACGCAACTAAAGCCAAGCCTCTCACCCTCCTTCATTCATTAGTGCAATCACTCCTCCCACCCTCCTGACTAGGTGTTCAAAGTGCTATCTGCCTACCTGTTATTTGGTTTGTGTAATGTACGTGTCGTAAAACTCAGCTCAAGCAGAACGTGTGATCTGATGGCATGTTATTTGATTTGTGCAATCCGACTATGTCTATCTGACTACGTGTCTATTTCTACAACCTCAGCATAAAGAGAGCACGTGATCTTGCTCTTGTTGCAATGTATTTTGATCATCCCTGTGTCTTATCTTTCCCTACTAAATTGACCTCAAAGCTGATTGGTTTACTTGCATCACTCCCCTGGTACCACCTCCTCACACGATCATTCTCTGCAGGAACTATCAGTACTGGTTTGTTTGGTGTACCAGGGACTTCTTGATTTGTTTGTTTAATTGATTTCTAGCTACCATCAGTATGTATCAAAGATAGCAGCTGTTCTCTCTCTGAGCTCTTCCACTGTAATTTATTAACTTGAAGCATTGGGCACTTACTGCTGTCTAATCACGTATAATACTGTACTGCTAAAGGTGAGGCTTTTTAGTGACATTTTCTCTGGGTCCTCAATGTCTGTACTAAAACTTTTAATATTAACAATACCCACACAGACACTTAGATACCCACTTATACACTCTGACACTCACACATCCTCTGACAGATCCATTCAGACACTGATTCACCCATTCACATACCCACTCAGAGACCTGCTCAGACACCCACTCATAGACCCACTCAGACACTCATGCACTCACCCACAGATGTATTTAAATACTCTCACACCCACTCACAAACCCACTCAGGCACTCATACACCCACTGACAAAACCCCTCAGATATTCTCACAGTTCCTAACAGACCCATTCAGACACTCATGCGCCCACTCACAGACCCACTCAGACACTCATGAACCCACTTATAGAAGCACTCATACTTTCTCACACCCACTCACAGACCTACTCAGAGACTCACACACCCACTCACAGACCCAATCAGAGACTCATGCACCCACTCACAGGCTCATTCTGACACTCATGCACTCACTCACAGAGTGACTCATAAACTCGTGGAGGCACTCGTAAACCTGCTCAGACACTCTCATACCCACTAACAGACACACTCAGACTCTCACTCAGACACTCATGCCCCCACTCAGACATCCACTCAGACAGTTACGCACCCACTCTCAGGCTGACTCAGACACTCACACACACACACTGACAGACCCACTCAGACACTCATGCACACAGTCACACAGCCAGTGAAACATTTATGCACTCACTTACACACTCACTCTCAAAGGTTACAGTTTACAGTTAAGAAATAAAATATAAAAAAATAGAAATTCACTAAAAAACAAAGGTTACAGGGATGTTACAGTTTGTAAATAACATTAAAAAACCATAAAAATTCACAAAAAACCCAAAGGTTATAGGCATCTGAAATGACATCACTGATGACATCATCCACAGAACCACTCTCATACCCACTCACCCCCTCAAAAAAAACTCTCATCCATGTACTGACACACCCATGCAACCTCTCACATACCCACTTATTCATCAACAGAGTCACTCATGCACCTACTCACTCAAATACATAGCCATTCACTTACTGACACACCTACTCACACAGCCACTCCCTCGACCCATACAGTCACTCACACAGCCACTCACCCCTCATACAGCCACTGACACACCCACTCACTCACCAATATAGCTACTTACACACCCAGGCACTTACCAATACAGCCTCTCATCAGAGCCACACATACCCACACAACCACTTACATACCCATTCATGCAACCATACAAGAACTTACACATTTACTCACTCACTCACCCATACAGTCACTCATACAGTCATTATCCAACACAGCTACTCTCACACTCACTCAGTTAACCAAACAACCACTCAGCCTACTCTGGTTTTGTACGAGTGAAATGTCCAACTAACTATAACATCCCTGAAACCTGTGGTTTTTTCAGTGAATTTCTAAGGTTTTTTAAATGCTAATTCCTAACTATAACGTCCCTGAAACCTGTGGTTTTTTCAGTGAATATATATATATATATTCACTGAAAAAACCACAGGTTTCAGGGACGTTATAGTTAGTTGGACATTTCACTCGTACAAAACCAGAGAAATTCGCCATTATAGTTAGTTCAGCTAACTATAACTCGCGCCCCCGCAATGCACTGCTGATGACATCACATATTAAATCATTCATGACATAGCCAGTGACATCACTGATGACATCACTGATGACATCTCAAATGACATCACTGATTACATCATCCACGTGATAATCTGATGCACCTCCTCATACCCTAATATAACCTTTGATACACCCACTCTAAAATACAGACTACCATTTTCGAATCCATAGACACACCAATACCAGTTACCACATACCCACTCACTGATTCCTAGGTCTACACATACATCCACTCATTCACCCATACAGTCACTCATACATGCAGTCACTGAGCAATACAGCACTATCATATGCACTCATACACCTATACAGACACTCACACACCGCCACTCATCCATAGAGTTACTCACACACCTAGCCAGTCATGCAAAGAATCAATCACACTCCCATTTACTCACCTATACAGTTATACACACACCACCTCACTTATTCATACAGATACTAACACATACTTACTCTCTTATACAATCACTGATACAAGCACACACTCATCCATACAGCCACTCTCTCAATCACTCACTCTCACATGTAGTCATTTATATACTCCAACACTCAGATATTCTGCCTTTCAAATATGTAGTTACTCGCACATGTACCACTGAGACATCCATTCACTCGCCAACACACCTATACACACACTCACCCATCCATACAGCCCTTCACAGATGCACTCTTGAACCCATGTACCCAGTGAATCACTCACTCACACATCTATGCACAGAGTCACACACCCCCCACCAACACAGACACTCAGGCACCCATACAGATACGCAGACAATCAATCAATAACCCATATAGACACTCATGTAGCTACTCATCAACCCATGCAGCCGCTTACACACCAACTGACAGACTGATACAGACATTCACACAGTTTAGTCACTAACCCATGCATTCAGTAAGACACATTTAATCACTCACTTATACAGTCAGTCATGCACCTACTAAATCATCTATTCAGAAACTTATACACACACTCATTCTTCAATACACCTTGGCATATATATATATATATATATAAAACACATTTAAACTTTACAGAAACACACAGTCACTGGATGATGTCATCAGTGATGTCATTTGAGATGTCATCAGTGATGTCATCAATGATGTCATCAGTGATGTCACTGGCCATGTCATGAACGATGCAATATGTGACGTCATCAGCAGTGCATTGCGGGGCGCGAGTTATAGTTAGCTGAACTAACTATAACGGCCGAATTTCTCTGGTTTTGTACGAGTGAAATGTCCAGCTAACTATAACATCCCTGAAACCTGTGGTTTTTTTCAGTGAATTTCTAAGGTTTTTTAAATGCTAATTTCTAACTATAACGTCCCTGAAACCTATGATTTTTCAGTTAAATTCAAAGGTTTTTTAAATGCTAATTTCTAACTATGCCTACAGAGGTAGGACATGTGCAGAAAGAGGAAGAAAGGCGCAGAAAGAAGCAAGAGAAATGCAGAAAGAGGCAACAGGTCCTCAGGACACAAGAGGACCTCATCGCCCCACCAGCGGTGCGCCAAGAGGCGCGTTTGCAGAGTGGTGTAAAAAGGGGCATGGCCTCGGACCACCTCTCTGCAATCCAGCTGTGTGGCGCTTACTGGAGGTACCTGGTGGGCTAGTTGGCCCCCAGGGACCCTCAGTATTAAAGGGGACTTAATTCCCCAACTTAGAACGCGCCAGGGGGCGCGTTTGCAGAGTCATGCAGGGAGGGGGCGGGACTTCCGGCAAGTTGCCGGTTTCTTGTTTCCTACATTTTTTATTTTATGGGAGGGGTCCGCGTGGCCCCCCCTTCCCTGGGCCACTTTTGGCCCCGCGGACCCCATCCCCCGGGGCCCGGCCAGCCTTCCTTTTTAATGGTTTTTTTTGGAGGAGGGCTGCGTGGCCCCCCTCCTCAGGCCAATTATGGCCCCGGGGACCCCATTACCCGGGGCCGGCCTTTCCGTTTTTTTTTTCTTTTCTATTTTTAATTACAGTGGAGGGGGGCCGCGTGGCTGCCCTCCTGGGCCACTTCTGGCCCTGGGGGTAACATCCCCCAGGGCCTGGCCTCACCGTTGGGGACCGTGGGGGGAGCCCCAATCCCCCCACGGTCCCGCCGGCTCCCCGCCTCCTGCGGGAGCCGGCATTGCTTTTTCACAAGGGAAGCTGATGACATGCAGCTCCCCTTGTGCAAAAGCAATGTGCTTTGGTTTTTGGAAGGGAGAGCAGGTTTCCTGCTCTCGCGTCCAAAAACCAAAGCAGAGCTTGCTATGACTGGGCGGGAGCCGTGCTCCCGTCCTGCCATAGCAAACAGCAATGTCCCGGGGTGGGCACCCTGGGACATTGCAGGAGCCGGCCCTGGGGGGTGGCGGTCCCCAGGGCCATCAAGGGCTCCTGGAGGGGGGGCCGTGCAGTCCCCCTCCCATCATTTGTAAAACCCCGGGGAGGTGGTGGTCCCCGGGGACGGGGGTCTGTAACGGACCCCCGCATTTTAATATTTAGTGCAGCGGGGAAGTGGTGGTCCCCGGGGCAGTGTGGGGGGGCTCAAGCCCCCCCACACTAATTATTAGTTATAGCCCCGGGGAGGTGGCGGTCACCGGGGCTTGGGGGGGCCTGCGAGGACCCCCACCAAATTTTAACAAAGCCCTGGGGAGGTGGTGGTCCCCTGGGCTTGGGGGGGCCCACGAGGCCCCCCGCCCTTATTTAATTAAAGCCCCAGGGAGGTGGCGGTTCCCGGGACTGCGGGGGCCATATGCCCCTGCGCATAAATTATAAAGCCCCGGGGAGGTGGCGGTCTCCGGGGCTGTGGGGGCCCCCACGGGCCACCACACCTTAATTTAGAATTGCCCCCGGGACCTGGCCCACCCGGGGGCTTTTTAACAGGCATAGCGGAGGAGACCGTGCTTCGTTTTTTTAATAATTTCAGCCGGATTCGCTCACCCAGCGCGAATTCAGCCAAAATTATAAACAAAATGCTTTTTTTGGGCCTGAGGGTCCTTGTGGGACCCCTTGAGCAGGCCTAGGGGGTGAGGGTGTTTCTACCCTGCCCCCTTTTCTTGTTTTTTACCTTTTTTTTTACCTTTTTCTTGTGACTCGGTTACCGAGTCACAAGATGGCTGCCAACATATTCTGGTTTGGAGTGTTGGCAGCCAATCAGAATTGAGCTCGTGCTCAGGAGGGTTCGCGAATCCTCCTCGGTGCTCAGATATCGATATTTTTATTTTTTGAATTTCTCAGCAACTACTGAACGGATTTACACCATTTAAAAAAAAGAGTGCTTTCTGAACCAAGAGCTACCTTTTTGCCAAATTTGTTGTAATTCCGTTCAGCAGTTCGGGCTGTAGACGTGTCTAAAGTTCCTATGGAAATTAACATGGGGAAAACGCGTTTTGGGACCCCCCTTTTTTCTCGGCCCCTGCTTGACGAATCACCCCGAAACTTTCAGGACAGGAGCTGACCTGAGTGAACCATTAGTTTTAAAAATTTTGCGAAGATTCGTCAACCGGCGCCAAGGATATTGGCAAAAGAATAAACGCTTTTTGAATAGAAACAAGGTCCTAACTATAACTACCTACTGGCGACCGCCAGTAGGTAATATATATATATATATATATATATATATATATATATATATATGTTCATCCATCTTTGCTCCTTCCTGGAAGGTTTTGTGGTTTTGGGGTCATTCGTCAAGTGGGGGCTGAAAAAAAAGGATTCCCACAACATAGAATCTCCATCTGTTTTCTATAGCCTTCTTTGAGACAGGTTATAGCAAAAACTGCCGAATGGAATTACACCAATACTTATCAGGAAGCTAGATCATGCTCAATATATTGTGCTTTTTGTGATTTGGTGTAAATCCATTCAGCAGTTTTTGAAATATTAAGGGTCAAAGATAATTGTAAATGTTGGCAGTTGGGGTCATGAGAGTGCCACAGGCATCCCGCAGGAGCGCAAAATCAAAAATGGAGCCATGTTTTTGGTCCAGAGAGAACTTTTCCCCATGAACTTTCATGCTCTTGTGAGAGCGAGAGGCTCCTGTGAGTCTCGCACGAGATCTGATTGGCTGGGTGTTGGAATGTTAGGAATGAAATTACTGCCATTACTGTTTACTGTAAAACATTGGAGGTGTTGTGGAAATGAAGTAAAAAGCTACATAAGGGGCAGCAGAAAGGCATGCTGTCTAAGGGATAACTACTGTGAAGAAAATAAATGTATACTGTTTTCAACCAATTTTTATGATCTTGCAGGACTCTCGCAGGATCGTAAATAGTAAAGAGGAGTAGATGAGTTCTCAATACACTCCATTAATAGGAATGCATATTGTGGTCCTTGTATTTGAAAGGCAGTGTGTAAGAGATAAGTACTGTGATGTTTAGAAGGTCAATTCTTTTTTTTTTTTAAATGTTATGCTCTTGTGAGATTCTCATGGGATTAAGAAAAGTAGAAGTAGGTGATGTTTGACTACACTGCTATGCACACTTGTTACTGTATGAAGTAGTCTTAATGGAGATGGCGATTATAAGACTCTACTATTTATGATCACTGGTTTGAGAAGGCTTGTGAGTAGAGTTAAGGCTCATCCACACACCCTACTACGCATACCCATCATCTGAGAGAGAGGTCTAAAAGGAGAGGCAGTCCCTCCCAATACCCTACTATGCACACCCATCATTTGAGAGAGAGATCTGAAAGGAGAACTCAGTCCCTCCACATGCTCTACTATGCATACCTATCATTACAGAGAGAGGTCTCAGCAGAGAGGTTAGTCCTTCCACACACCTACTATGCACAGCTATTGTCTGAGAGAGAGATCTGTTAAGAGAGAGTGGTCCCTCCCCAAACCCTACTATGCACACCCGTCATTTGAGAGAGAGGTCTGACAGGAGAAGGCGGTCCCTCATCACATCCTGCTACTAACACCCATCATTACAGAGAGAGGTCTCAACAGAGAGGCTGTCTCTCTACACACCCTCTAACACGCAGCTGTCATCTGAGAGAGAGGTCTGAAAGGAGAGGTTAGGCCCTCACCACACACTACTACACAACCCTGTCATCTGAGAGAGAGGTAAGAAAGGAGAGACCAGTCTCTCCCCACACCCTACTATGCATACCCATCATCTAGGAGAGGTCTGAAAGGAGATGTCAGTCCCTCTCCATACTCTACTACTCACACCCATCATTACAGAGAGAGGTCTCAGCAGACAGTCCAGTCCTTCCCCACACGTGCCATCTGAGAGAGAGGGCTTAAAGGAGAGCCTGTCCTTCCCCACACCCTAGTGTGAACACCCGTGATCTAAGAGAGAGGTCTTGAAGGAGAGACGAGTCCATCCACGCACTCTACTATGCATATCTGCCATCTTAGAGAGAAGTTTAAAAGAAGACTACCAAAATGTCATAATTTTCCATTGTCCTCATCACCATAACCAGTATCCCGAGCACACATTCAGCATCACCCACAAACCACGCGTGTCACTACCTCATCCCCCTTCCTGCAGGCTAAACCACCACATCATAACACCCCTTTTTTAGTTCACATTTCAATTATCAATTACACAACCCCACCATGCCTTGCAAAAACCTGCATTCAGCACACAGGAGCTCACTATCATGGTGGATGAAATCATTTGAGTCAAACTTCAGATTTTCAGTACCCAAGTCCTGACTACTCCTCACACACGTAAACTGGAGATGCGGACCAGGATAGTCAACAAAGTGAATGGTGTCAGAAACACCCTCCACACATAAGGAGATATCCGGAAGAGGTGGAACAACCACAGGTCCCGCATGAAGAACAAGTATACCAACTATTACAAGGAGGACCAGAGAACTGGCGGTGGCCCTCCCAGTGCACCACTACAACTACAGCCCTGGGAGGAGAAGGTTTTGGAAATATTACAAACTGAGGGCATGACTGGAATCCCTGGGGAATCGACACTGGTAAGTGACCACAATACAAATGTCCCCACTACACATGAATGTATCTGTTAACAAGACTGCCTTGCCTATACACTCCTCTATCGACCCTTACAATACGCAGTACTGAAACTATTGTATACAAATGGCTCTTTTGTGGCTGTGCAAATCAGGTGAAATGACTCACCATACGCACATATTTAATGCCCATCCAGACATAAAAATGGAGTCTGCAAGTGGAGTACCATCTCAACCTTTTGTACAGCAGTCACTTCAAGAATTACCAACTATTACAAATGGATTACAACAACAATATTCACAACTGTACATAAATTAAGTGTAACAGTATGGATAAGGGAATGTAACCTAACTTCCATAAGGGCATTTTAATTTCACATGAAATTAGGGTTGTTGCTGGGAAACTGCACATTGACATATTGAGGCTCAGAACAATAAAAAATCACACCAGTAGCAGTACCACAGGTGGATATCCTGTGGTTCCAAATATGTATATGTTCCTGAAGAGTATCCTTGCAACAGCCCTAATCTCATATGGGAGCGAAATGGCCTCCTGCTAGTTCTAGTCATGCCAGAGATATCGTGCTTGAGATGTGCCGGTCACGATTATGAAAGCCATGCTATCCCACATGTCCATGAACATCCCCTGAAGAGGCTGTCAATCGGCACACACCAACACTACTCCCTCAATGCACCTTGAGACATAGTCATGAATACACACACTTTGAATGTTTGCAGCACACCTCACACCAAAAATGTGTCAAATGTGATGGTATTCAAACACAGTGTTTGTGGCATTCAAACATATAAAGGATAAATGCTAAGACGTCTACATTTCTACCAAAGCGATACAAAATCAGTCTGTCAGTGTATCATACAGATGATCCTTCCACCAACCCACCCTTACAGAAGCAAAGCATGCATGGAAATGAAGAGGTACAGATATCCAGAGTCACTTACGGACCATGTATTCTCGGCATGCATAGACGCAACTCAAACATCACACACGTGTCGGAATGTCTGTCATCTATACTTTTTTCACAAAGGAATGAGAGTTAAATACAATGGGGCAGATTTATGATGACTGGCGCATCCCTGCAAATCAGCAGGGATGCACCAGGTAAGATGCGTCACGCAAGTTTACCCTTGCGCCACCACAGATGCGCCGCATTTACAATGCGGCGCATCGTGGCGCAAGGATAAACAGTTGCGTGACGCAGCTCCCGTCCGAAGGGTGGTGCATTGCTGGAGTCGTGTCGCAAGCGCGATGCAACTCCAGCAATGCTCGTGGCCTGCCCATACATAACGTGGTGCGTCATGCCTTACGCCTGCTTCAAGCAGGCGTAAGGTTTTGACGCAGCGGCGTCGGAAAAGTGACTGAGTGGAATCTTGTAGATTTCACTCAGGCACTTTTCCGAGGCTTTACTGCACTGGAATGCCCCCCCCTGCACCGGAACGCCCACATGAAACCTGATGCAGGTTTAATGTGGCACAGGGCTTTACAACGTGACGCATCTCCCTAGATGCGTCACGTTGTAAATAGGGCGCAACGTGGTGCATGGTTTACGCCGCTGCTGCGTCACGGAAGTGACGCAACGGCGGCGCAAAAGTGGCGCAAGGGGCTCGTAAATCTGCCCCAATATTGGCAATTGTAACATCCAATCTCTGTGGATGGGCAAAACACTCTTGAATCAGAGACAATGAAAGGTGGTAGTGCCTTAGCAATATGTCTAACATGGAACAATGTTGTTTGACATCTCAGAACGTGCACATCAATTGCCTGGTGAATCACGAAAGGACTAGACAACTAGGAACTCCATTGACTTGACAGTCAATAAGCATCACAAAATAATGTAGATCAAAGTGTACAACACAACAAATAACTGCAGACAGAGAGGTATACAAATCAGTTAAGTTAACATTGATTAAGGAACGTAGATTGAGAAGAGTAACCTCCCCCCTTTGACAAATTGTCCAGTGAAAAGGAATTGTCAGAGAAAATGTCAGTCAATGTACTTGCATCAAATGATTCTCCACATACTTCTGCAACCATTTTGAATTTTGAAGTAAATCAGTGCCAAGTATATCTTGCAATCCTAGACTTCATTAAAAATCCATTGATCCATTAGCGACTTGAAGTGATAAACACTGCAAACCTGAATCAGTTTCTGATGCCATATGAAATTCCACAGCCCATTGTATGAACTCCAAATTACAGACATGATCCTAATCTTCACACAATCCAGTGCTAGGTGACAACTGGTCTTCAAACATGTCAGTCGACCACCCAATCAGTCTGTGGTGTGTCGATACAGGTTCTTCAGGTGAAACCAGTGCCTCCAACCTCACATGATGGAGCAATTGCAGGCCAGATTGACAAACTAGATAATGGGTCAGTAATGGACTCATCAGCAGCACAAAGTCCTGGGCCACCGAGGTATGTGAACATAAGCAAAGATCCAGTGCCCACTGCAAAGGACACCATATACAGTGGAAAACTGATTGTATGCATCCAAGCCCGGCAGGTCTAAATGTAAGGGACCAATGATGCTCCAGTTCTCTCATAACCATGATGCCGAAAATCTGCAGCATCTTGTCAGGACACAATTGAAGCACCTGTTCCTCAAGCTGGACCATAGAGGGTGCATTCCTTGTTGAACAGTCAAAATGTGAACAGCCCTGCCTTATTTAGGAACAGCCACAATGTGGATAGACCAAACACAGTCAACTCTCAAAAGAATGAAACTCAGAACCAACAAAAACACAGTACATAAGTATCAGTCATAGCGGGGATGATAACATATGTCTAATAAGTAGATTCCTTAGGCCTATGAGGTATGACCACTCATGTTACATATCTACAAACTTCACAAAGGATGACTGTGTACAACAATGATTGTGTTTCCCTACACATTCATAACACCTGCCTCACGAAGGTCAAGCAACTAGATCTGAGAGCTACATCTTGTTTACGCTATCAGGCACTCAAGCCTCTTAGCTGAATGGAAGCATCCTTTCAAAGTAGGAATGGAAGGTTATGACAAACTCACTATCCCCGTGCAGAGGAGGCAATGAGA
Organism: Calotriton arnoldi; assembly: GCA_963921515.1. Taxonomy (NCBI): domain Eukaryota; kingdom Metazoa; phylum Chordata; class Amphibia; order Caudata; family Salamandridae; genus Calotriton; species Calotriton arnoldi. The sequence goes on from CAWUFW010010649.1 coordinate 621,260, forward strand.
CACTGCTTGAATACCATACGAGCCGTGTCAGCATCAAGACTGGGGCCATTCCCAATCACATACCAAACATATCTGTGGAATACAAAGCAGTCCGACCTCAGCCATTGGAAGAGCATGAAACAGATGATAAAGTAGCGTATTGCAGCAACATTTGATCAGTAAATGCGAAACAAGGTGAAAAACAATTGCTAGCCTGTGAACTCCGGACATATCAACAAACAGATGACATTTGCACAATTAATAGACAAATACAACAGTGTCCAAAGAATACATCAGTTCATTCCCCCTTTGCCCTATATAACAGGTAGGGCGAAGGGGGAAATACTGTGTTAGACAACCTAGGATCAACACAAGGATACAGATTAACTGGTCCATGTGTCATGCATAATAGAAAAAAAAATAACTGGATCATGTCTTACAAAAGACACTGTATGGCAACTAAACAGCAAACTGACTGTCAGCTAGATGCACTTCAAAGTGCCCCCCCGTCACAACACGGAGCATGGGAAATGTATATGTTGCATGCCAATGAATGGGATGATGTATGCTATTACAAAAAACACTACTGTAGATATCAGTCTGACCCAAAGATGTATGACATTGAGTCAGTGACTTGTCAGCAGGGTTACCTAAACAAAAATCATTTGGCACATATTCAGATACATGTCAATGAAAATTATTGATTTTCAATAGGATGCAAACAGCATCTGACAGTCTTCTACACCATATAACAACATTCGCCTGCCTAATATGTGTGAAAACAGATGCCAGGCAAATAACCACATTTAAATTTGCGTTGTGCATCCCAATAATGTGAAAAACTCACTTAGTATGTGTTTGAGTTCAGGCTACACAAAATCACTGTTATACAGACATACCTCAAAAAATCTGTTCATGGTTGGATGCATCATAAGTCAACTCATTGAAAACAAGGGATTTCGTGTTAGCATGTGTTCCACATTCTCCCCAACTTTTGGGTAAACGCTAGAAATTACAAGTACACACTCTGCAATATGAACGATGTCCAAGGTATATTAGACAAGATGTAGTGCAGTATACCACATATGTCATACACCACAGTGTGACCTCACATATGAACTAAATTACATGTTACTATGCACAAGCATGTCACGTTAGCATTGCTCAACAATTGCTAATGGTAAACATCAACATGCTGACTGTATATTGAATCATCAATGTTTCGATTTGATCATATGAAGAGTGAGGAATGTCAACATGCAAATGTGTGACCTATGTGTGTCCTTGATCCATGAACCTGTAAACTCATAAAAGTTGAAATGCATAACATGACATACCAACAGGACAATAATCTGGACACACATGACCATAGTGTAAAACCATATAACTAGTCCCACATTGATCCTGTACCAAAAACCTCTAACAGTACCTCGTCAAGGATTTCCGAAAGGACATCACACTCAATGAACAGTAATTTTCCAAGGAAACTAACTGATAATCACATCTGTTGACAAAAGAATGTGTTCAGTCTCTCAATTTGTCTCTCAATTTGTCAGCCTATGACATGTCACAGGGTAAGAATTTGACCCATAGTGTGCCTGAATGATGTTCAACACATCAGAAATTACTCCAATGACATTATGTTCTAAGTTAGCACTATTACGTCACTACAACAATACCTCTCAAAGGATAAATGACACAGATCATGACATTAGTTTGTTGCCCAATAAATGAGAGACCAGTTGTTCAATAAATAACTCAAAATCAAAACAATATGTACTTAGCTAAAAAAATATTGCATGTGTGTAATAAACATTGAGTCAAGTTTGACTGGAGTCAAACTCAGTAAGTGGGTCCCATCATTTCATGCAGTGGCCTGCCATTTCATAGTGAAAATCGATTTTTACATAACTCACTAAAGGCAATGTAATGAGCACTGACACTGTTGTATAAGTCACACAAATGTTTTGGAAATTTGCTGTGTCAGTGAGCTCTTGTACATTCACACATCACAGTTGTAAGTTAGAATATGTCCACACTCAGATACCAATTACATTTAGAACTAACAGTTGTGTTATCTTTCACAGATGAGCCTACCCCTGATGCACGTCAGAGTCAGGCCAGGGAGCAGAGTCAAACCACTGAAGCTGAAGATTCCCAAGAAGCCCTCAGTGATGACATTGACTTCGTAGACGTGGACGATGACAACACTCCTGGCACTTCTGGGCAGCTCAGTCAGACAGACTCAGTTGTTCTCATTGAGCACACACCTCCAACCACCACAGCTGGTACAACAACATCCACAACCAGTGCCCATAGCACAGGCAGACCCATACGTATCTTGCCGGTACCGCCTGCTCAGGTGGGTAATATCAACACAGGCACTGAGGAGGCGGGACCGAGTGGCAGCAGCTAGTCCTGTGCAAGGGCAACGGCCAGTGTAGCCAGATGTGCTGGAAGGAGAATTGTACCCAAACCATTTGACGTCACTGAGGAGACTGACACCCAATCTGTGGAGCAGACAGACTCAGTTGGTGTCAATGAGCCCACACCTCCAACCCCTACAGCTGTGCATCACAAACCACGACCAGTGCCCCTAGTACAGGTGGGCCAATACCTCGCCGACCTGTTCAGCATCTTTAAGTGGCGAACACCATCACAGACACAGAGGAGGCTGGACCGAGTGGCAGTAGGCAGGCTCATGCTTGGGCAACTGCCAGTGGTCCCAGACATGGTGGAAGGAGACATTTGGTGCTTCCAGCTGAGCCCACTGAGGATCTGAATGTGGAGGCTGCCCTCACTCAAGTCATGGGTTTTTACCAAGACTGCCATGGTGCGTTGGGCCAGGAAGTGTTTGTCCTGAGGGAAATGACGGAGCTCCGCCAGTTTAGTGACCAGAGGCTGGAGGTCATTCAGCAAGATCACTCTGGGTTGCACACAGAGGTGGCCTCTCTAGTCAGTGTCCTGCGGGACATCAATAACAACCTCAGCTGACCTTTCACACCCTAATCAACCACACCCTCTGGTCCAAGCACATCACAGCCATCAATATCAGCAGCAGACAGAGGATGTGATGTTCCGTCTGAGGAGGACAGTCATGCAGACACACAAGATTCAGCAGCTCAGTATACCAGCCAAGTCAGGAAGAGGGGATGTCCTCCTAAAAACCGAGGAGGGAAGATTTCCAAAACCTCAAGGCCCACCAGTGGTCGACCTTGACCATGATGTCAGTCTGTGTGCTTACAACACCACCACTTTGTTGAATGTTCTTGTACACCACTCCTGGCACTGATGTGAGGAGTAAGTAAGACGTTGCTATTGGAAAATTGACGTATGCAAAAGAAACAATTGATGTACGGAATGCTGGACAATGCAAACATTCACCCCCAGTCACAAGGATCTGGGTTTAATCCATCATTCTTTTCCTCACCACACCACCCCAGTTTGGACCCAGCCATATGCAAATCAGTCTTGACCCTGTTCCTTGTGGGAACAGTCCAGCCCGAACTGCCAAGCCAGGTCCTCCCTGGACCGGAAACAAGCATCCTGGGACCGGTTTCAGGGCATCAACCTTCATCAGCCAGGCTAGCTTGAATCCAGTGGTGTAGTGAGCACGGGACCCACGTCTGGGCATACACTTTCCACTTAGGGCGACATATGCAAAAGAAACAATTGATGGACGGAATGCTGGACAATGCAAACATTCACCCCCAGTCACAAGGATCTGGGTTTAATCCATCATTCTTTTGCTCACCACACTACCCCAGTTTGAACCCAGCCATATGCAAATCAGTCTTGACCCTGTTCCTTGTGGGAACAGTCCAGCCCGAACTGCCAAGCCAGGTCCTCCCTGGTCCGGAAACAAGCATCCTGGGACCGGTTTCAGGGCATCACCCTTCATCAGCCAGGCTAGCTTGAATCCAGTGGTGTAGTGAGCACGGGATCCACGTCTGGGACTACCCTTCCCACTTAGGGCAACATATGCAAAAGAAAGAATTGATGGACGGAATGCTGGACAATGCAAACATTCACCCCCAGTCACAAGGATCTGGGTTTAATCCATCATTCTTTTGCTCACCACACCACTCTAGTTTGGACCCAGCCATATGCAAATCAGTCTTGACCCTGTTCCTTGTGGGAACAGTCCAGCCCGAACTGCCAAGCCAGGTCCTCCCTGGACCGGAAACAAGCATCCTGGGACCGGTTTCAGGGCATCACCCGTTATCAGCCAGGCTAGCTTGAATCCAGTGGTGTAGTGAGCACGGGACCCACGTCTGGGCATACCCTTCCCGCTTAGGGTGACATATGCAAAAGAAACAATTGATGGACGGAATGCTGGACAATGCAAACATTCACCCCCAGTCACAAGGATCAGGGTTTAATCCATCATTCTTTTGCTCACCACACCACCCCAGTTTGGACCCAGCCATATGCAAATCAGTCTTGGCCCTGTTCCTTGTGGGAACAGTCCAGCCCGAACTGCCAAGCCAGGTCCTCCCTGGACCGGAAACAAGCATCCTGGGAACCGTTTGACTGCACTCCAATAATTTCATTCACCATGAAAGTTGTCTTCAGCACTTTTTAGTTGGTTCACATGTACCACAATTTACTCTGGGATACTGTTCACGATACCTATTCCACTGTTTCTTGCATAATATAAATATCCATCAGTTCAAAATGTTGTCAATCCATATTTTACAACAGCTCATGTGGGTGTTGTATGATGTGTACATGTCATAATTAAAAAACAATGCCACCCGAAACATGCCAAGGTAATCGAGATAAAGTGTTGCATGATGCATACTAAACTATGTTAAGTAATGATATACACTAGGGTGACTAGCCTCGTACAAATGTAAGAACAACAGTGAATTTAGAATCAGAGATTGTGTGAGAAGTCATAAGAAAAAACAAGCTTTACTCAGTCTGGCAGTGTTGCAGAAACAGAGCTTGATGTCGCTAGGAAACAGATGTTAGAAATCAACACATCTCCTACATCCTTCACTCCACAGCTTCAAATCAACCGAAATTGTACAGCATTAGGTGTAGGGTGCCAAAGTCAGTTCTGTGACATCACACAATCACCCCAAATGCCATATCTCAACAAGACAGTTACTACAGACAGGTACCAAAGCCTGTGGTGGCACACATCAGAGTAGTAGAACACCTTGCTTTGGTCACAATCCCCACAATGGTGATGTCACATATCATACACATTAGCTTCTGCAACCAACGCATCATAAAAGAATGTACCTTAGAAGTCAGGAACAAACCTCCATTGGGTTTGTAAAGTACCTTCCTCGTGGGTCTGTACAGGCCACCCCCAATACAAAGTTCCTACAGGAATCCCCAATGTACACTTTGTACATCAGAACTGCAGCACATACACACTGAAGTCATGACTCAGAAATGACCTAGTGAAGAAGACGTTGTGTAGACACATGTAACACAACACAGATGCTATTAACCTACATACAGATTTTGAACAAAACACAAATTGAAACTTCCCGGCTGCACATTGGTCACTACAGGAGTGTCACACACATGCGTCGCAATCAATCATCCTATTCAGCCCATATCACCTGTCCCAGGCCACACATTGTCGAAAACATTGGACACTTGACATTAACATCCTTATCTGAACCCCACGGCTACAATGTCTACATCCATACTCTTTAACACATACCTGTTATTGTGAGAAGTAGTTTTGTAGAAGGTGCTGTCTAACATCTTCTCCTACATCTTCCTCACTGACATTGTCTTCACTAAGCGTTTTGCGTGCCTCACCCGGTGGGTTCACTTGCCCTGCTCCATCATCATCATCATCATCAATGAGAGGTACTCGCGTCTTAGGTCAATGCTGTGTAGGATACAGCCGGCCACGGTGATCTGACATACCTTCCCGGGTGAGTATCGGAGGGCCCCACCACTCTTATTCAGGCATCAGAACCTGGCTTTCAGGAGCCCAACAGCCCGCTACATTGGCTGATGTGTCCTGCCATGGGCCTCTTGGAAGCAGACTTCACCTGGTGTGATGGGATTCCTCAGCGGCGTCAATAGCTATGGCATGCTTGGATATGCTGAATCACCTACAGGTGACAATGATAGTAGTGCACAATGTGTCAACAGGGTAATTTAACACAGTACAAGAGATGTCACAATGAAGAGGAAACATACTTTACACCTATTCAGAAGCCAGGCCCTCTCTGGTCTGAATCGTGACATCAGATGTGGAATGCTGCTGTTGAGTAGTATGAAGGCATCATGTGATGTACAAATCTGCAAGACAAACAACTTGCACATTGATGGAATGCTAGTGTTTCCTGTTCCTATACACCTGCTCACGATCGTGTGGTGGAACCAAGCCCATATGTGTGCCATCTATGGATCCGATTACGTTGGGGATGTGACTAAGTGCAAAGAATTCTCCCTTCACATATGTCAAATCGTCATGGTGTGGAAACTGTATGTATGTCCCAACGTGCTTCAATAGAGCTTGAAGGACTTCTGTAAGCACCATGTAGAACTTGGGTTGTGACATCCCACCTGATTTTGCAATTGTGAATTGAAATGTGGCAAAGAATTGTAACGTCGCCAACACATTGACAAGTGGCGTGATGTTGTGAGGATTATTCAGTCCTGCTGAAATGTCTGGCTTCTGGTGCTCTGTAAGATCCAAAATAGTTTGTCGATCTAAACAGTACTTCTGGATCACAAGTCGAACTTGCATGGTGAGAAGATCAGGGAAAGGTCTATAAACCGGAGGCAAGCATCTCCTCCTCCTCGGATACCTAGGTGAGAGACAGAAGCCACATGTGCAAATGAGGCATGAAAATGATGTACAAATGTGTCACATGGATGCTGATTTTAAAAATAACACAAATGAAACAACATTAATTAAAACAACATATGCTTCATACCATTCACCCAATTTGGAAACTAGTCACTTGGCTACTTCACATATGTTCCACAGAGACAAGTCATACCCTGTCACCATATCAATCAAAATGTCTGCAGGACGAATGACTCATTGAAATGACTTAAGTGTGTGCAACATTTTCTAACAAGGAATAGCAGACAATGTCTGACAGTCATGGACATTAATACTGTACACTACATCCTGCTAGCGATGGGCAACATTTGTGAGCAATGATTACACAACTCGTAGGTGCGTGGTCACAAGGCATAGCAGTGGTACAGGTAGTCAATTTGCCAGAAGAAGTCACTGATTAAAATATGACAACAAAAGGTTTGAGAATGACAGGCCTGCAAAGATGGCACATGCCCTACATAGGAAGATTGTCTCAGGGAGGCCCTTAACGTCGGCGTCAGAGACCGCAAGTGCGACGGAAACTCCCACGCGGTCTCGCCCATAGGCTAACGTTGGGGAATGTGACCTCGGAAAGCCAATCAATGTGCGCGTATACCTGCATGACCGCATATATTGCGTACAGTTAGGCATAGTTGTTAAAACATTTACTATTGCTTGCTGAGACTGCAGCCATATACAACTCATCTATATCAGCTGCTGTGTATCTCCACTGTGAACAACAATGCCAGGCCAGACCGGTGTGAGGGCCTCTGCCTTCACTACAGAGGAACTTAGAATTGTAGTGGATGAGGTGCTTCCCCTGTATGTCAAACTTTATGGCTCTTCAGAGGAGCAGGTGAGATTTCATGGATGTTTGATGCTCAATAATCTTGCAGACTATACATGTTTGGTGATTTAAAAGTGTCATGTAATGTGCTATGATCAACACATATCCACATGTCATATCTTGCCATCTCTGGCAAGGTGAGGAATGTGATGGATGAGAATTGAATGTGCTGCTTTGATTCACTTCAGACTACAATGTGTCTGACTCCAAAGAAATTCTGACTCAGGACCATGCATGATCTTCAGTATTTCTTTGTCACAGTGCACAAAGTTGTCACACATGAGGCTAACTAGTGGCCAATCATCCAGTTAATCAAAATTGTGTTGCGTCATTGTCAAAAGAGAACTCTATGTGTTTGTGTATGCACCTAACCAATATCATTTGATATCATTATTCACAACAGTTTCTCAGGGACAGGTCTAAACACTGCCTACACATGTATGAGACATTGTCATACGAAGTTGGGGCAGACCACTCATTGTCTCCCTCTGTTGTATCAATGCAGCTCAACACCCATTCCAAGCAACATCGCTGGAAAGCCATTGCCTGGAAAGTGCGGTCCTTGGGAGCCCATCCCCGTCGCAGCATCCATTATAGGAAAAGGTGGGAGGACCTACGACGGAGTTGTTACTACATCGCCCAGTTCCAGCTTGGACGGTCCTTCCCATGTTGTAGGGGTGTGCGCGGGACCATGAATCCCAGGATGGACCGTATCCTGGCGGTGGCCTATCAAGAGCTACATGTGCTGTTGAGAGCTCAACAGCATGAAGGAGGGGGTGAGTAATGTACTTCAAAGACAACATACAATATGACACCTTAGTGACATTACAGGTGATGTCATTCACAAGCAGCATGAGTGAGGATGCTTAACAAGGGTTTGTTTGCTTGGGTAATGAGACTACTAAATATATGTCTGTCAGCATGGCCACAAGTGTCTCTGAGCATTTTCATGTTTGTATCTTCACCTCATTTACCAATTCAGAATCATTGAACCGGAGGGCAGTGTGTAAAGCACAAGGGTGTATAATGTAGATTAACATGGTAGGCCACATCCAATCTCAGGGTGTACTCTACAGTAAAGTTTAACATACACAAAGGAAGACACTGTATTAAATACAATTCTAATGATGATGATGTTGAGCAGGAGATATACATGGTCAGAGGTATGACAGTACATCCTCAAATGTAATGTACCATGCTGGTCATATGCCATGACCCATGTATAAGACATGAGAACAACAATACATGTGAACAGTGTTGACACAACACCTGAAATCCTCTGATGAACATTGTGTCCATGTTGCATCAATTATGTGCACACATGTGAAGGACTACACAAGCATTGTACTGAGGTGTCAGTTGATCTGTGTCATGAGGTGTCCATTAGTGTTCTGACACCACTCAGTAATTAACCCAACATTGCAGGAGCGAAGAATGTCCCAATCCCCTACCCGTACCTTAACCACAATTGCCTATACATATAACGGCAACTGTAGAAAAAGGCACTGGGAGAAGGTGGGGAAAACAAGGGAAGAAATAAATGAAGAAAACAGGGTGGTCTGTTCGTCTATGCTTTCCCTCTTAGGTGGTAGAAGGAACCCCGGAAAAGGACAGGTAACCTTTTGAGAAAGAGAGATAGAAAAACAATAAGCAGTGTGTACTGAGAAATCACCTTTCAATAATAAACAATATAAATCCAGAAGCAAGAATAAATGTCTCTCTTACCACTTTCTATTATGTTCATAGTCCAAGGGGATATCCAAAAACAACCTCCGTTCCACTCTGTTCCAATGAAAAGGAATCTTCGCAGGCAATCAGGAAAAAATTAAACAAAAGGCTGTGCAGAACAAGTAGCACCAAAGGCCACCTTCTTAGAACGGGAGAAAAAAATACCAAAAGAGGCAAACAAACCTGTTTCATAAACTCACTATCCTAAAGGGATCCCTTAGCTTCTCAGTTTCACGGAGCTTCATAGAAGCGTCCAAGAAACACACAACGAGAGCGATAGGCGAGAAAAGAAAACAAAAGAAAGAAAGGAGAAACGGGGAAGTACAACCCGTAACTCACCATATACGTGTCCCAAACAGAGAATCCAATAAACACAACACCAGCAGGGAATCCAAGGGAAAATAGTCCAGCGATACAATGTCCCAGGTTCAGAAGACACAAAAATCCAATACGGAGCAAAATCCACAGAAAGTAGCGTGGATCCAGAAACGCTGCAGGCAAAGCTCTTCCGGAGGCAAAAAGCGGAAGTGAAACCAAGCAAGGAAGTGAAGGCAAGCGGCGTTTAAATACTCGCCTCCTGCACACAGCCATCCTCGCAACTGAATACCAAAAAGGCAAAACTCAGTACACACAAAGGACGAAGGTAAGAACAGGGAGAGTACGAAGAAAACCCCAAACCCAGCGGGACCTGTACTAAGCACGGGACCCAATAGTACCCCCTCCCAAACGACCCCCCACAGGACGAGGCTTAAACGGATGACGTGCATGAAATAAATGCACCAATCGGGGGGCATGCAAAAAACTGGCAGGCGCCCAAGTACGATCATCAGGAGTATACCCTTTCCAGTCCACTAAGTAAAACAGTCTACCACGCCTCCTCCTGGAATCCAATATTGCTTTAACCTCAAATTCCCCATGCTCATCGATCACTACAGGAGGAGGAGGAGGCAAGGCCTGAGAGGTCCTGGTATAAGGTTTCAGGAGAGACGTGTGAAAAGCAGGGTGTATCCGATAATCATCAGGTAATTCCAATTTCATGGCGACTGGGTTCACTACCTGAGTTATCGTAAAGAGATATACATAACGAGGCTGTATCTTCCTAGAGCCCCCAGTCTCATGTTCTTAGTGGCTAACCAAACCAGATCCCCGGAAGCATAGGTAGGGTCTGGGCAATGACGTCTATCTGCCTGTTTCTTCATGCTGATCTTGGCTGCCACTTAATGTTCTTGTGCCCTTCTCCATATCTCCGCCAAAGCAGAACTCAATGTGGTATCAGCTGGTACATGTCTCAAAGGTTGAATAGGTATAACTTTGGGATGAAACCCCATATAACAAAAAAAAGGGGTCATCCCCAAGGCTGAATGAACACTGTTATTATATGCAAACTCAGCTATAGGAAGTGCTGTTACCCAACTGCCTGTTAGAGAAGACAATAAACAACGTATGTACTGCTCCATAGTCTGATTAGTATGCTCCGTTTGTCCATCCGTCTGTGGATGATATGCAGAAGACAATCGAAGCTCCATTTTCAACGAGGAACACAACTCTCTCCAAATATGGAAAATGAACTGCGCCTCCCTATCAGACACAATGGCCGTGGGTACACCATGCAAACATAACACCTGAGGGATAAAAACTTCAGCCAGTTCCCTAGCTGTAGGTAATTTCGGCAATGAGATGAAATGAGCTGTCTTTGTGAACAAATCTACGACCACTAATATGGCAGTGCATCCAACATCCAAGGGAAGATAGGTGACAAAATACATACTAATTGTATGCCATGGAGAAGGGGGTACTGGTAGTGGGTGCAACAAACCTACAGCAGGGTATGTGACGCCTTACTGACAGCACAAACAGGACATGATGCCACAAACACCTGTACATCATGCCCTACCGTGTCCCACCAAAACTAATGTAGACATACCTCCTTTGTTTTAGTCATCCCAGGATGTCCAATTAGGGAGGAGGAATGACACAAGGTAAGCACTTGTATTCTCAATTCTGGCAGTATAAACTACTGATCTCCATGATACAACAGTCCGTCCTTTAACTTAAACAGTGGATTGTTTAACAACGGAGTCATGTCAATGTTTCCCAACTCTTTTTTGACTGACACAAGGAATTCATCAATAGAGGTAGACCCCACAATCTTATCCCTGGAGATCAGAGGTCTGTGTTCAGGAACCAAAACATCATCAAAGGGAGCCACATGTATGCGTGATAAAGCATCAGATTTAGTTTGTTGCACGGCAGGTCGATACCTGATCGTAAAATCGTATTCGTTAAAAAACAACACCCATCTCATGTGTCTTGGAGTTAGAGCCCGTGCAGATCGAAAAAACTCCAGATTTTTGTGGTCTGTGTAAATTGTGATGGGATGTCTGGCTCACCATAGATGATGTCGCCATTCCTGAAAAGACATCTTAATAGCCAACAACTCTCTTTCGGCCACAGTGTAATTCTGTTCAGCTGGTAACAACTTTTTAGAAAAGAAAGCAATGGGATGCATAAGGCCTGAATCCACATCTCGTTGAGTCAATACCCCCCCACAGTATATTGTGAAGCATCTGCTTCAACAAAAAAAGGAAGGGCAGGATCAGGATGTTTAAGAATAGGCGCAGAAGTAAACCGCTCCACCAATGTCTCCAGAGCCAATTGGGCTACAGTAGACCAAATAAAGGGCACCCCTTTTCTCAAAAGGGTCGTGATAGGTGTAATGATGTCCAAAAAATGTGAGATGAAACGTCTGTAAAAGTTAGCGAACCCCAAGAGCACCTGCACATCCTTTACACAAGTAGGAGTAGGCCAAGTAGTAATTGCCTCCGTTTTCTTAGGATCCATCTTAATGCCATCAGAGGAAATGATAAACCCCAAAAACTTCACACAAAACACACTAAACTTGCATTTGTCCAGTTTCACAAACAAATGATTCTCCTGTAACCTCTTCAATACCTGTTTCACATGTAACCCATGTTCCTCTGGAGTTTTGGAAAAGATCAAAATATCATCAATGTACATGATTACACTCACATCCAGATACTCCTGCAACACTTAATTAATGAAAAACTGAAATGCAGCAGGAGCATTACATAAACCAAAAGGTATAACGCAATACTCAAATACACCAAACTTAGTGCGAAAGGCGGTTTTCCATTCATCCCCTCACAGAAACGAATGAGATGATTAGCTCCCCGCAAATCTAGTTTCGTAAACACCTTTGCATGCCGTAACTGGTCCAATAGCACCGGTATCAATGGAAGTGGATATTTATTTTTGATTGCTACTTTATTGAGAGCTCTATAATCGATACAGGCACGGAGATCGTCTTCTTTCTTTGGTATGAAGAAGATTGGAGATGATACTGGAGAGGAGGATGGTCTAATACACCCAGATGCCAACATCTCATCCAAATAAGTCCGCAAATGACAATCCTCTGGCTCAGATAGAGCATAAATGCGAATACAAGGCAGAGTAGCCCCTGGAATCAAATCAATACGGCAATCAAAGTTCCCATGTGGGGGTAACCCACTAGCTTGAGCTTTATAAAACACATCAACAAATTCCACATTAGGGGGAGGGACACAACTGTCCTCTACACTACTACCCACTGCACACGTTAAGGGTGAAACCCAATCCGTAGCCTCCTGATAACAATGCTGCAAACAATATGGAGAATCCAGTGTAACTGTACGCCTTGCCCAGTCTATCTTTGGGTTGTGCAGCTGCAACCAAGGTACTCCCAGTATCACCCCAAATGAAGGAGCATCAATAAGATCAAAACTGACCTTTTCAGAATGCCCATTATCACATAACACAAGGAGAGGCTCTGTTTGCTTGGTAATCAATCCAGATGACAAATCAGTGCCATCAATAGCTCTTACTGGTGCGGGATGTTCTTTAACCACCCAAGGAACTTCCAGTCTATCTGCCAATAGTATGTCCATAAAGTTTCTGGTAGCACCGGAATCAAGCAAAACTGGTATGGTAGTTCTCCTGCTGTTCGTGAGAACCAGGCTAACTGAGTTAGTGAAGTGACGGGGTACCCGCTGAACTGACCCAGTGATATCATATGGATTATAGTGAACGCCTCCTTCGGTACATGTTGGAATAACCTCTTGTTTCACAAAAGCCACAGATTTTTGAGGTATACCACTGGAAGGTTTCACGGGACATTCGCGGGCAAAATGCCCACTCTTCCCACAATACAAACACAAATTGTGTACCCGCCGTCTTTCCTTTTCCTCCTCTGACAACGGACCACGCGCCCCACCAATCTGTATAGGTTCAGGCATGGTTTGGACCCAATGTCCTCTTTCTGTTCCCCTCATACAACTAGCACATGGGATGCCTGAAAACTATTCTTTTCCCCTTTTCTCTCAGTCAACCGATGGTTCAATTTAACCACCAAATCAATAAACTCCACACAATCCTCTGGAGGGTTGACAACTTGAGATACAATATCTTTTAACTCTTCACAGAGACCCTGATAAAATAAAGAGGTCCGTTTCTCAAGGGGCCAATGCGTTTCAGACACAAGACGGTTAAAGGAAGAGATGTAGATTAACAAATCCTGTTTCCCTTGTCGTAATTGAAGGAATTCTGCATCACTGGCCTGCATAAACGCATGTTTTGCAAACAAACGGCGCATTTGATCTTTGAAGGCTGAAAAATTATACAATATAGGGTTGTCGCTGTCCACCAAAGGGACAGCCCACATAGCTGCTGTATCCGCTAAATAGGAAATAACAAACGCGACCTTTGCTGAATCATCAGGAAATGCTGTGGGTCTACACATAAAGTGCAAATGGCACTGGTTCATAAATATGCCAAACTTATTGCTATCTCCTGAAAATCTTTCTGGAACTGCCAAAGGTACCGGAACAGGAGTAGTAACAGTAATTGCTAAAGGAGAACCCCCCACTAGCCCTAGTACAAGGATTCTGATCAAACTGAAAAGTGGCGGGCTGTACTACCGGCCCTTGGGTCTTGGGCTGAGGACCAGTACCTCTTCCCCAGGAAGATTCTCTACTTTTGAATGCATTCAATTCCTGGTGCAACCCATGGTTCTCTTGCCTCAACCTCCGTACTTCTGTCTGAAGATTAGAGAGAGCTAACATCAACTCCTGCATAGAAGGACCCACCTCAACACCCCCACTAACCAAGGTCATCTGGTTCAAATTGTCCTGGTCCATCTTCGCTCAGGCAGTGTGCCTTTCGTGGGCTTGGTTTTCTGTTCTGACACCACTCAGTAATTAACCCAACACTGCAGGAGCGAAGAATGTCTCAATCCCCTACCCGTACCTTAACCACAATTGCCTATACATATCACGGCAACCGTAGTAAAAGGCACTGGGAGAAGGTGGGGAAAAACAAGGGAAGAAATAAATGAAGAAAACAGGGTGGTCTGTTCGTCTATGCTTTCCCTCTTAGGTGGTAGAAGGAACCCCGGAAAAGGACAGGTAACCTTTTGAGAAAGAGAGATAGAAAAACAATAAGCAGTGTGTACTGAGAAATCACCTTTCAATAATAAACAATATAAATCCAGAAGCAAGAATAAATATCTCTCTTACCCCTTTCTATTATGTTCATAGTCCAAGGGGATATCCAAAAACAACCTCCGTTCCACTCTGTTCCAATGAAAAGGAATCTTCGCAGGCAATCAGGAAAAAATTAAACAAAAGGCTGTGCAGAACAAGTAGCACCAAAGGCCACCTTCTTAGAACAGGATGAAAAAATACCAAAAGAGGCAAAAAAAACTGTTTCATAAACTCGCTATCCTAAAGGGATCCCTTAGCTTCTCAGTTTCAAGGAACTTCATGGAAGCATCCAAGAAACACACAACGAGAGCGATAGGTGAGAAAAGAAAACAAAAGAAAGAAAGGTGAAACGGGGAAGTACAACCCGTAACTCACCATATACGTGTCCCAAACAGAGAATCCAATAAACACAATACCAGCAGGGAATCCAAGGGAAAATAGTCCAGCGATACAATGTCCCAGGTTCAGAAGAGCCGAAAATCCAATACGGAGCAAAATCCACAGAAAGCAGTGTGCATCCAGAAACGCTTCAGGCAAAGCTCTTCTGGAGGCAAAAAGCGGAAGCGAAACCAAGCGAGGAAGCGGAGGCAAGCGGCGTTTAAATACCCACCTCCTGCACACAGCCATCCTCACAACTGAATACCAAAAAGGCAAAACTCAGTACACACAAAGGACGAAGGTAAGAACAGGGAGAGTACAAAGAAAACCCCAAACCCAGCGGGACCTGTACTAAGCACGGGACCCAATAGTACCCCCTCCCAAATGACCCCCCACAGGACGAGGCTTAAACGGATGACGTGCATTAAATAAACGCACCAATCGGGGGGCATGCAAAAAACTAGCAGGTTCCCAAGTACGATCATCAGGAGTAAACCCTTTCCAGTCCACTAAGTAAAAAAGTCTACCACGCCTCCTCCTGGAATTCAATATTGATTTAACCTCAAATTCCCCATCCTCATCGATCACTACAGGAGGAGGAGGAGGCAAGGCCTGGGAGGTCCTGGTATAAGGTTTCAGGAGAGACGTGTGAAAAACAGGGTGTATCTGATAATCCTCAGGTAATTCCAATTTCATGGCGACTGGGTTCACTACCTGAGTTATCGCAAAGGGACCTACATAATGAGGCTGTAACTTCCTAGAGCCCCCCAGTCTCAGGTTCTTAGTGGCTAACCAAACCAGATCCCTGGAAGCATAGGTAGGGGCTGGGCAACAACGTCTATCTGCCTACTTCTTCATGCTGATCTTGGCTGCCACTTAATGTTCTTGTGCACTTTTCCATATCTCCGCCAAAGCAGAACTCAATGTGGTATCAGCTGGTACATGTCTCAAAGGTTGAATAGGTATAACTTTGGGATGAAACCCCATAGAACAAAAAAAGGGGTCATCCCCAAGGCTGAATGAACACTGTTTTTATATGTAAACTCAGCTATAGGAAGTGCTGTTACCCAACTGCCTGTTAGAGAAGACAATAAACAACGTATGTACTGCTCCATAGTCTGATTAGTACGCTCCGTTTGTCCATCTGTCTGTGGATGATATGCAGAAGACAATCAAAGCTCCATTTTCAATCAGGAACACAAACTCTCTCCAAAAATGGGAAATGAACTGCGCCTCCCTATCAGACACAATGGCCGTGGGTACACCATGCAAACATAACACCTGAGAGATAAAAACTTCAGCCAGTTCCCTAGCTGTAGGTACTTTCGGCAATGATATGAAATGAGCTGTCTTTGTGAACAGATCTACGACCACTAATATGCAGTGCATCCAACATCCAAGGGAAGATAAGTGACAAAATACATACTAATTGTATGCCATGGAGAAGGGAGTACTGGTAGTTGGTGCATCAAAACTACAGGAGGGGTATGTGACGCCTTACTGACAGCACAAACAGGACATGATGTCACAAACACCTGTACATCATGCCCTACCGTGTCCCACCAAAACTAACGTAGACATAACTCCTTTGTTTTAGTCATCCCAGGATGTCCAACTAGGGAGGAGGAATGACACAAGGTAAGCACTTGTATTCTCAATTCTGGCGGTATAAACAACTGGTCTCCATGATACAACAGACCGTCCTTTAACTTAAACAGTGGATTGTTTAACCACGGAGTCATGTCAATGTTTCCCAACTCTTTTTTGATTGACAGAAGGAATTCATCAATAGAGGTAGACCCCACAATCTTATCCCTGGAGATCAAAGGTCTGTGTTCAGGAACCAAAACATCATCAAAGGGGGCCACATGTATGTATGCGTGATAAAGCATCAGATTTAGCTTGTTGCACGGCAGGTCGATACGTGATCGTAAAATCGTATTCATTAAAAAACAACACCCATCTCATGTGTCTTGGAGTTAGAGCCCGTGCAGATCGAAAAAACTCCAAATTTTTGTGGTCTGTGTAAATTGTGATGGGATGCCTGGCTCCCCATAGATGATGTCGCCATTCCTGAAAAGACATCTTAATAGCCAACAACTCTCTTTCGGCCACAGTGTAATTCTGTTCAGCTGGTAACAACTTTTTAGAAAAGAAAGCAATGGGATGCATAAGGCCTGAATCCACATCTCGTTGAGACAATACCCCCCCACAGTATATTGTGAAGCATCTGCTTCAACAAAAAAAGGAAGGGCAGGATCAGGATGTTTAAGAATAGGCGCAGAAGTAAACCGCTCCACCAATGTCTCCAGAGCCGATTGGGCTGCTGTAGACCAAATAAAGGGCACCCCTTTTCTCAAAAGGGTCGTGATAGGTGTAATGATGTCTGAAAAATGTGAGATGAAACGTCTGTAAAAGTTAGCGAACCCCAATAGCACCTGCACATCCTTTACACAAGTAGGAGTAGGCCAAGTAGTAATTGCCTCCATTTTCTTAGGATCCATCTTAATGCCATCAGAGGAAATGATAAACCACAAAAACTCCACACAAAACACACTAAACTTGCATTTGTTCAGTTTCACAAACAAATGATTCTCCTGTAACCTCTTCAATACCTGTTTCACATGTAACCCATGTTCCTCTGGAGTTTTTGAAAAGATCAAAATATCATCAATGTACACGATTACACTCACATCCAGATACTCCTGCAACACTTAATTAATGAAAAACTGAAATGCAGCAGAAGCATTACATAAACCAAAAGGTATAACGCAATACTCAAATAAACCAAACTTAGTGCGAAAGGCGGTTTTCCATTCATCCCCCTCACAGGCACGAATGAGAAGATAAGCTCCCCGCAAATCGAGTTTCGTAAACACCTTTGCATGCCGTAACTGGTCCAATAGCACCGGTATCAATGGAAGTAGATATTTATTTTTGATTGCTACTTTATTGAGAGCTCTATAATCGATACAGGCGCGGAGATCGTCTTCTTTCTTTGGTATGAAGAAGATTGGAGATGATATTGGAGAGGAGGATGGTCTAATACACCCAGATGCCAACATCTCATCCAAATAACTCCGCAAATGACAATCCTCTGGCTCAGATAGAGCATAAATGCGACTACAAGGCAGAGTAGCCCCTGGAATCAAATCAATACGGCAATCAAAGTTCCTATGTGGGGGTAACCCACTATCTTGAGCTTTATCAAACACATTAACAAATTCCACATAAGGGAGAGGGACACAACTGTCCTCTACACTACTACCCACTGCACATGTTAAGGGTGAAACCCAATCCGTAGCCTCCTGATAACAATGCTGCAAACAATATGGAGAATCCAGTGTAACTGTACGCCTTGCCCAGTCTATCTTTGGGTTGTGCAGCTGCAACCAAGGTATTCCCAGTATCACCCCAAATGAAGGAGCATCAATAAGATCAAAACTGACCTTTTCAGAATGCCCATTATCACATAACACAAGGAGAGGCTCTGTTTGCTTGGTAATCAATCCAGATGACAAATCAGTGCCATCAATAGCTCTTACTGGTTCGGGTTGCTGTTTAAACACCCAAGAAACTTCCAGTCTATCTGCCAATAGTATGTCCATAAAGTTTCCGGTAGCACCGGAATCAAGCAAAACTGGAATGGTAGTTCTCCTGTTGTTCGTGAGAACCAGGCTAACTGAGTTAGTGAAATGACGGGGTACCCGCTGAACTGACCCAGCAATATCATATGGATTATAGTGAACGCCTTCTTCAGTACATGTTGGAATAACCTCTTGTTTCACAAAAGTCACAGATTTCGAGGTATACCACTGGAAGGTTTCACAGGACATTCGCGGGCAAAATGCCCACTCTTCCCACAATACAAACACAAATTGTGTACCCGCCGTCTTTCCTTTTCCTCCTTTGACAACGGACCACACGCCCCACCAATCTGCATAGGTTCAGGCATGGTTTTGGACCCAATGTCCGCTTTCTGTTCCCCTCATACAACTAGCACATGGGATGCCTGAAAACAATTCTTTTCAACTTTTCTCTCAGTCAACCGATGGTTCAATTTAACCACCAAATCAATAAACTCCACACAATCCTCTGGAGGATTGACAACTTGAGATACAATATCTTTTAACTCTTCACAGAGACCCTGATAAAATAAAGAGGTCCGTTTCTCAAGGGGCCAATGCGTTTCAGACACAAGACGGTTAAAGGAAGAGATGTAAATTAACAAATCCTGTTTCCCTTGTCGTAATTTTGGAATTCTGCATCACTGGCCAGCATAAACCCATGTTTTGCAAACAAACGACTCATTTGTTCTTTGAAGGCTGAAAAATTATACAATATAGGGTCGTCGCTGTCCACCAACGGGACAGCCCACATAGCTTCTGTACCCGCTAAATAGGAAATAACAAACGCAACCTTTGCTGAATCATCAGGAAATGCTGTGGGTCTACACATAAAGTGCAAATGGAACTGGTTCATAAATATGCCAAACTTAGTGCTATCTCCTGAAAATCTTTCAGGAACTGCCAAAGGTACCAGAACAGGAGTAGTAACAGTAATTGCTAAAGGAGAACCCCCCACTAGCCCCAGTACTATGATTCTGATCAAACTAAAAAGCGGCGGGCTGTACTACTGGCCCTTGGGTCTTGGGCTGAGGACCAGTACCTCTTCCCCAGGGAGATTCTCTACTTTTGAATGCATTCAATTCCTGGTGCAACCCATGGTTCTCTTGCCTCAACTCCTGTACTTTTGTCTGAAGATTAGAGAGAGCTAACATCAACTCCTGCATAGAAGGACCCACCCCTACACCCCCACTATCCAAGGACATCTTGTTCAAATTGTCCTGGTCCATATTTTCTCTCAGGCAGTGTGACTTTCGTGGGCTTGGTTTTCTGTTCTGACACCACTCAGTAATTAACCCAACACTGCAGGAGCGAAGAATGTCCCAATCCCCTACCCGTACCTTAACCACAATTGCCTATACATATAACGGCAATCGTAGAAAAAGGCACTGGGAGAAGGTGGGGGAAAACAAGGGAAGAAATAAATGAAGAAAACAGGGTGGTCTGTTCGTCTATGCTTTCCCTCTTAGGTGGTAGAAGGAACCCCGGAAAAGGACAGGTAACCTTTTGAGAAAGAGAGATAGAAAAACAATAAGCAGTGTGTACTGAGAAATCACCTTTCAATAATAAACTATATAAATCCAGAAGCAAAAATAAATGTCTCTCTTACCCCTTTCTATTATGTTCATAGTCCAAGGGGATATCCAAAAACAACCTCCGTTCCACTCTGTTCCAATGAAAAGGAATCTTTGCAGGCAATCAGGAAAAAAATGAACCAAAAGGCTGTGCAGAACAAGTAGCACCAAAGGCCACCTTCTTAGAACGGGAGAAAAAAATACCAAAAGAGGCAAAAAAACCCGTTTCATAAACTCGCTATCCTAAAGGATCCCTTAGCTTCTCGGTTTCACGGAGCTTCATAGAAGCGTCCAAGAAACACACAACGAGAGCGATAGGCGAGGAAAGAAAACAAAAGGAAGAAAGGTGAAACGGGGAAGTACCACCCGTAACTCACCATATACGTGTCCCAAACTGAAAATCCAATAAACACAACACCAGCAGGGAATCCAAGGGAAAATAGTCCAGCGATACAATGTCCCAGGTTCAGAAGAGCCAAAAATCCAATACGGAGCAAAATCCACAGAAAGCAGCGTGGATCCAGAAACGCTGCAGGCAAAGCTCTTCCGGGGGCAAAAAGCGGAAGTGAAACCAAGCGAGGAAGTGAAGGCAAGCAGCTTTTAAATACCCGCCTCCTGCACACAGCCATCCTTGCAACTGAATAGCAAAAAGGCAAAACTCAGTACACACAAAGGGAACAGGGAGAGTACGAAGAAAACCCCAAACCCAGCGGGACCTGTATTAAGCACGGGACCCAACAATTAGCACAATATTGTGCATTACTACACAATTCTCAGCATTGTCGAAAATTCCAGGTTACAAATAAACCTACAACATTACACATGATGCACTAGATACATGTACCTCAAGTGCAGCATCATTTGTAGGTCTTTTGACTTAATGACTCGCTGGTGTAAGTGTATGATTAGGGGAATATTTTAGTTGACATTTAGAACATCAATCAATCAATCAATCACAGAATTTGTAAAGCGCGCTACTTACCCGCGAGGGTCTCAAGGCGCTGGGGAGAAAAAAGGGGAGGGGGTGCTGCTACTGGTCGAACAACCAGGTCTTGAGTAGCCTCCTGAAGGTCAGCAGGTCTTGGGTCTGTCGTAGGCTTAGTGGAAGGGTGTTCCAGGTCTTGGCGGCGAGGTGGGAGAAGTATCTGCCGCCGGTGGTAGATCTTCGAATGCGAGGGATGGTGGCGAGGGAGAGGTCGGCGGAGCGGAGTTGGCGGTTGGAGACGTAGAAGAGGAGTCGTCTGTTGAGGTAGGCTGGGCCAGTCTTGTGAAGTGCCTTGTGTGCGTGGATGAGGAGTTTGAAGGAGATTCTCCTGTCGACGGGGAGCCAGTGCAGGGTCCTCAGGAGGGGGGTGATGTGGCTGTGGCGTGGTACATCGAGGATCAGGCGTGCGGAGGCGTTTTGTATGCGTTGCAGTCGCTTGATGAGCTTGGCCGGGGCTCCTGCGTAGAGGGCGTTCCCATAGTCAAGTCTGCTACTGACGAGGGCCTGGGTGACTGTTCTTCTTGTGTCTGTCGGGATCCACCTGTAGATCTTGCGAAGCATGCGGAGGGTGTTGAAGCAGGAGGATGAGACTGCGTTGACTTGCCTGGCCATGGAGAGCGTTGAGTCGACGATGACTCCCAGGTTGCGTGCGTGGTCGGTGGGTGTCGGGGCTGCTCCCAGCGTCGTTGGCCACCAGGAGTCGTCCCAGGCTGAGGGGTTGGAGCCGAGGATGAGGACCTCTGTCTTCTCCGTGTTCAGTTTTAGTCGGCTGATCTTCATCCAATCGGCGACGGCCTTCATTCCTTCATGGAGGTTGGATTTGGCGGCGAGGGGTCCTTGGTGAGGGAGAGGATCAGTTGAGTGTCGTCGGCGTAGGAGATTATGTTGAGGTCGTGCTGTCTGGCGATGCGTGCGAGCGGGGCCATGTAGATGTTGAACAGTGTTGGGCTGAGGGACGATCCCTGGGGTACGCCGCAGATGATCTCGGAGGCTTCGGATCGGAATGGTGGGAGGCGGACTCTCTGGGTTCTGCCGGTGAGGAAGGAGGTGGCCCATTCCAGGGCCTTGTCTCGGATCCCTGCGTCGTGGAGGCGTGCGCGTAGAGTGCGGTGGCAGACAGTGTCGAAGGCGGCGGAGAGGTCCAGCAGGATGAGGGCTGCGGTCTCACCGTTGTCCAGCAGGATCCTGATGTCGTCGGTGGCGGCGATGAGGGCAGTCTCAGTGCTGTGGTTGCTGCGGAACCCCGATTGGGATGGGTCCAGGATGCTGTTTTCTTCGAGGTATCGGGTTAGCTGTTTGTTGACGATCTTCTCGATGACCTTGGCTGGGAACGGAAGCAGGGAGATGGGCCGGAAGTTCTTGAGGTCTCTCGGGTCCGCCTTGGGTTTTTTGAGTAGGGCGTTGATCTCTGCATGTTTCCAGCTCTCTGGGAAGGTCGTGGTCTCGAAGGAGAGATTGATGATGTTGCACAGGTGGGGTGCGTTGGAGCTGCTGGCTTTGTTGAAGATGTGGTGCGGGAAAGGGTCTGACGGGGAGCCGGAGTGTATTGTGCTCATGGTCTTGATGGTGTCCTCAATGTTCACGCTGGCCCAGGCTGGCAGGGGGTCGTGGTCGATGGTGTGCGGCGGGTCTGGTGCATCGATCTTAGTTGGGGCTGTCTGGGTGTTGAAGCTGTCGTGGATGTCGGCGATCTTGCGGTGGAAGAAGGTGGCGAGGGAATCGCACAGGGGTTGCGACGGCGGGATGTCGTTGGTGTTGGAGCTGGGGTTGGAGAGTTCCTTCACGATGTTGAAAAGCTCCTTGCTGTTGTGTGCGTTGTTGTCGAGGCGGTCTTTGAAGGAGATTCTCTTGGTGGACTTGATGAGGTGGTGGTGGTGACGGATGGCGTCTTTGTGGGCTGCGTGGCTGTCCGGTGTCTTATCACTGTGCCATTTCTTCTCTAGTTTCCGGCAGGTGCGCTTGGAGGCTAGGAGTTCCGAGGTGAACCAGCTGGCTCTTTTGGTGGTGTCACTGTAGGTGAGTTTTTTCAGCGGGGCGAGGGTGTTGGCACAGTCATCCATCCATCGTCTGAGGTTGCAGGCGGCGTCGTCGGTGTTGGATGGGTCGGAGGGAGGGCTGAGAGCGAGGGTTGCCCGTAGTTGGTCTTCGGTGACTTTGCTCCAGCAGCGGCGTGGGATCTGTTGGGTGCGGTGGTGTGTGGTGGGTTTCTGGAAGGTGAAATGGATGCAGCGGTGGTCGGTCCAGAGGAGTTCCGTGGTGTGGCTGAAGGAGACGTGGGAGCTTGAGGAGAAGATGGGGTCAAGCGTGTGGCCGGCGGAATGGGTCGGTGTTGTGACGAGCTGGCTCAGACCGAGGTTGGCGAGGTTGTCGATCAGGGTGGTGGAGTTGCTGTCGTTGTTGTTCTCCAGGTGAAAGTTCAGGTCTCCGAGGAGGATGTAGTCGGTAGAGGTCAGGGCGTGCGTGCTGATGAAGTCGGCGATGGAGTCGCTGAACTGGGGTCGGGGCTCAGGGGGTATGTAGACAAGGGTGCCTCTAAGGGTGGTGTTGGGGTCCGTGTGGATCTGGAAGTGCATGTGTTCAGCGGTGCTGAGAGTGTCGTCGGTGCTGGTCGAGACCCTGATGGTGTTCTTGTGGACGATGGCGATTCCTCCTCCTACTGCGTTGACACGGTCTCTGCGGGTGATCTTATAGCCGTCTGGGATGGCTATGGCGATGTCGGGGGCGGAGGAGTCGTTCATCCAGGTCTCTGTCAGGAAGGCGACGTCTGGTGATGATGTGTCGAGCAGGTCCCAGAGCTCGACGGCGTGTTTGCGTGCGGAGCGGGTGTTCAGTAGGATGCATCGGAGGTGGTTGAGGTCCTTCTTGGCGGGCGTTTCGGTGGCTCTGAGGCTGGTGTAGCTGCAGTTCCGGCAGGTGAAGGGACCATGGGTGCGTTTCGGGGCGGCCTTGAAGCAGTTGTGCGTCCGTCCAGGGTTGAGAGCGTGGAGTGTGGTGGCATCGTAGCGGCGTCGGTCCTCGAGGCTGGTGCGGGGGCGCACGGCCCAGGGGTTCTGGCGCTGGGCGCGGTCCAGGCGCGGACGGGCGCAGACGGGCTTGCCTGCGGCGCGACCGCGCAGCGCCCGCCATATATGGGGAGGTGGGAGGGAGGAGCAGCGAATGGGCAGTCAGGGGGGCGGGGCCGCAGGGGACGCAGCGGCGGGAGTGGAGAGAGGCAGCGAGGGGTACAGAAGGAAAATGGACACAGGGAAAATGGGGGCAGCGAGGGGAAACTGAAGGAAAAAAGGACACAATTCAATGGGGGCAGCGAGGGGTACAGAAGGAAAATGGACACAGTGAAAATGGGGGCAGCGAGGGGAAACAGAAGGAAAATGGACACAGTGAAAATGGGGGCAGCGAGGGGAAACAGAAGGAAAAAAAGGACACAGTTCAGTGGGGGCAGCGAGGGGTACAGAAGGAAAATGGACCCAGTGAAAATGGGGGCAGCGAGGGGTACAGAAGGAAAATGGACACAGGGAAAATGGGGGCAGCGAGGGGAAACAGAAGGAAAAAAGGACACAGTTCAGTGGGGGCAGCGAGGGGTACAGAAGGAAAAAAGGACACAATTCAATGGGGGCAGCGAGGGGTACAGAAGGAAAATGGACACAGTGAAAATGGGGGCAGCGAGGGGAAACAGAAGGAAAAAAAGGACACAGTTCAGTGGGGGCAGCGAGGGGTACAGAAGGAAAATGGACACAGGGAAAATGGGGGCAGCGAGGGGAAACAGAAGGAAAAAAGGACACAGTTCAGTGGGGGCAGCGAGGGGTACAGAAGGAAAAAGGACACAATTCAATGGGGGCAGCGAGGGGTACAGAAGGAAAATGGGCACAGTGAAAATGGGGGCAGCGAGGGGAAACAGAAGGAAAAAAAGGACACAGTTCAGTGGGGGCAGCGAGGGGTACAGAAGGAAAATGGACACAGTGAAAATGGGGGCAGCGAGGGGTACAGAAGGAAAATGGACACAGGGAAAATGGGGGCAGCAAGGGGAAACAGAAGGAAAAAAGGACACAGTTCAGTGGGGGCAGCGAGGGGTACAGAAGGAAAAAAGGACACAATTCAATGGGGGCAGCGAGGGGTACAGAAGGAAAATGGACACAGTGAAAATGGGGGCAGCGAGGGGAAACAGAAGGAAAAAAGGACACAGTTCAGTGGGGGCAGCGAGGGGTACAGAAGGAAAATGGACACAGTGAAAATGGGGGCAGCGAGGGGTACAGAAGGAAAATGGACACAGGGAAAATGGGGGCAGCGAGGGGAAACAGAAGGAAAAAAGGACACAGTCCAGTGGGGGCAGCGAGGGGTACAGAAGGAAAAAAGGACACAATTCAATGGGGGCAGCGAGGGGTACAGAAGGAAAATGGACACAGTGAAAATGGGGGCAGCGAGGGGTACAGAAGGAAAATGGACACAGTGAAAATGGGGGCAGCGAGGGGAAACAGAAGGAAAAAAGGACACAGTTCAGTGGGGGCAGCGAGGGGTACAGAAGGAAAATGGACACAGTGAAAATGGGGGCAGCGAGGGGTACAGAAGGAAAATGGACACAGTGAAAATGGGGGCAGCGAGGGGAAACAGAAGGAAAATGGACACAGTGAAAATGGGGGCAGGAGGGGTACAGAAGGAAAAAGGACACAGTTCAATGGGGGCAGCGAGGGGTACAGAAGGAAAATGGACACAGTGAAAATGGGGGCAGCGAGGGGTACAGAAGGAAAATGGACACAGTGAAAATGGGGGCAGCGAGGGGAAACAGAAGGAAACCGGGCACCGAGGCCACAGGCAGAGGGGCGAGCTTACCAGCAGCAGCAGCGGGCAGGACACCGCAGGCGGAGCTGTGTGGCGGGGGAGCGACCTACCTGGCAAGGTCAACATAGTTAACAGTTATGCGAGAAAAGTGAGCGAAATGACACAATTATGTCATTTTAACTTAGAATGATGGAGCTCACCTTAAAAATATGAAGTACGTACATATTTGACAAATGACTTAGCAAGACATGATGACATTACTAGATTTCGCTGACATTGCCATCAAATATTGAATAACAAGTTATGTCCACAAGTCTGTTCATAAATGAGACAAAAGAATGCAAATCTACCTTTGTCAGGTTGGCATGTAGTGCTGCATATCATGGACATATGTTCTACTCATACTCTTGGGATGTGAAAATACCATATACATGTAAGGCTTCATGATTTTTAGGTCGAGCCTCGAGTAGCGCGCAAGCGCTGCTCTGCGAGACTTATAGTTAGGGAGTTTGAAAAGTTGACCAGACGCTCGTGCGTCATGGCCTTTTACCTGCGGTTACGCGCGCAGCAGACATGTGTTTCCAATTATCGTGCCCAGACGCGGGTGCGATAATTGGAAACACATGCCTGCCGTGCGTGTAATCGCAGGCAAAAGGCCATGACGCACGAGCGTCTGGTCAGCTCTACAGGCTGCCGCGCTCGCTCGTTTTTTATTGCCATCTGGTTTCACTCAGCCATGTTTATTTTTGCATCGAGCTTTCAGTTAAACTGAAAGTGAAAGCGTGATGCAAATATAGACAATGGTGAGCGCTTGTTGTGTCTAGCCGGCTGACATGATGCAACATTTCTTGAAGAATTTGTGCTCTCTCCTTTTATTCGTAGTATGATTCATGTTACTTAAAATTTCATTGGGTGGCCACTACCTTAAATTTGCTGAGAATGGTTGCTTCTTTCCCGGCTCTATTGCAAGCTCCCTCGTAGAGGTGCAGTAGAGTAAAGACACTAAAGCCAATGCCATTTACTTTGAGTCATACCATTCACCCTTTTCCGGCATCTAGACACGTATTTTTCGATCTGCGTTGCGTGCTCTCTTAGGGGGCTGAGTGAGTGCTGCTTCTACGTTGCCTGGAGGGCGGCGTCCTACAGATCACATCCCAGCCATCACCCTTTTCCTCACGCCCCCTCAGAACAGATCGCTCTGTAATGAGGGGCTTCTCTTCATTAGTAGCCCGTCGAGTGACATCCCTGTGTCTCCGCTGCCGGTGAGGAGCTGCAGCGCAGGCACCGAGGGGGAGCAGGGCCGAGGTGCCCCATTGATGTATTCCTTTTGAAGTCTCTGCCACTCCATGGCTTCCTCGACTCTCCTCTCCACGGAGGGCCCCCATGGGCACCGCCGGCACATTCTTCGGGGCCTCCAGGGCTACCGCTCTCCGGTTCTATCTGCAGGCCAAAGGCCGAACAATGTTCAGCACCAGGCTCCCCCCGCCGCAGCCCCATGACCGCAGGTTATATGTCACGCCATTTCCAGCCCTTTACAAGTCTCAATTAAAATTTAATCAGCAAAGCATGGCAATTTGGGGCTGATAGCTCCATTTACAGCCTCCATCGCCAAAGGCTATGTGGACTCAAGAAGAGAAATTAGCCATCTAATTAGGGTTTTTCCATTCGTCTGCCACTGCTCCCGAAAAGCGCCGCAATTAAATTGCTTTTTAACATCAGTAATTAGATGGTTCATATTTCATTTTGCATAAACGCACAATATCTTTTTTATAATTGATTTAATAAAACTATACTACTGCATGTGATGGTTGGATTGAAGTCAGGTTACGGTATCGCTTAAAAAAGACGCTGCCACTTAGACCGCACTCGCGGTTTTACAAGAGTGTGGCGTCGAGGAAAACTATTTCCACCCTGCAAAATAAATAAATAAATAAACATGGGCTTTATGATTAGTAAATATTAGGATTTTTGAAGTGCGGACAAAGTGAGGATCCCCGAGATTACCTTGGGGACTGGGACAGGTGTCGAGGTTAGGGTGCACACCATGGATCCAGCTCCCCTGCAGTGATATCAGTGCGCATACTAACTACTCGGCACTATGTACTCACACCTCAGCAGGTTTCATGCACGCAAGATAGGGGTGTGAGCCGATCGAATATATGTGAAGGCTTACGTGACCAGTGTTTTCTATGTAACGTATTTATGTAATAGTGCTATATTCACGCCATGAATTCTCAATAGCTCACAGAGGAGCTCAGATTCTCCCCCCCCCCTATAGCAAAAAAAGCTATAACAAACAAGCATTAGTATAGTCAGGAAGAAATTGCAAGGGCAAAAAAAAAATACATTTGGTATGTTCATTCTTTTTTTAATTGGCTCGTTCGGTTGTACATAATGTCTTCTTGGTTATATATAGTGTAAGAAAATGCTTATAACACTCTTTTATTATACATTTTCAACATGCTGCTCTACAACATACCTTAAAGGCATTGGCAAAGCCAATAGTTCTGGCTAAACACTTATAAGGTCCCAAAAGCGAGACCGATTGGCTATGCCAATGCTTGTTTAACGTGCTTGCAGTCTTGTGCAGTGTATACAATTTAGAACCACATGTGTATTATAATGTCTTCCTAAAACGTAGGTAACTTGTTATTTCAGCAACCACCCAGGCAAGCGAAGGAGACAGGGCTCAGGATCCTGGTGATGCAGCTTGTATAAGTTGGTCTAATCTGGATTCAGACACTGATGGACCCAGTGGCCAGGAGGGCAAAGGGGGGGTGTCATGGAAGATACAGACACTACTACATCTGTTGAGTTGAACTCCAGTGGCCACTCCGTGGTGATGGTGGCTACTATGCACCCTGATGCCAATCCACCTTTGTCCGACACGCCCCATTCCATCTCTGCCCACCCTGCTGCTCCACACCCAGATTCCTAGGTAAGCTCCTTTAAGAGGAGAGCCGTCTCCACACCTCCAGGCACCTCTGCCCCTGTGCCCCCAGATGTCCTTGGTGAGGAGGCCATTGACCTCCTGAAACAGATCTCTGTCGGGCAAACTACACTTATGAATGCCATCCAGGGTCTGGGTAGCCAAACGTGCTCAGATGGCTGCCTACCTGGGTGGCATTCATAGAGGTATGTGTGCCCTACAGGGATCTTTTTATGCTCTGGCTTCTTCAACAATGGCGGCATTTACCCCACTCCAGCCTTCCCACCCACATCATTCAGCTTCCACATCCCCAGTCCACTTCCCCCTTCCTGTACCTGCCCATACTCAAACTAAACACATCCATGCATGCACCTGGACAGACAGATGTAGCCCACAATAGCCATCCCCACCCACAGTCACCCAACCCACCACACCTCCGCACAGCCAGCCATCCCCACTCACAGTCACCCAACCCACCTCACCTCCACACACAACACATGACAACACTACAGTTCAGTCCACTCCCTCTACCTCCCAACTTGATCCCAACTTTGTTTTATTTGGACCCTCTGCCCAAGCCTAGTTCCTCAAGTGTTTTGGACTTTGCCCTGTAGTAAGCCTCCCATCCATTCCACAACCCAAGTCTGCTTTTACCATCCCCATTCCGTATGCCACCATGCCCAGACCCACCCGTAGCAAAGTTGGCCCCAAAAAGAGGAGAAGGAGGAGGAAGGCTAGAGCTCGAAAAAGGAAACAACCTTCAAGGGCTACGTCCGACCCCCGCCTCCAACACGTCATCCCCCCTCTTCTGCAGAGTAGTATGTCACTTCCATGTGTGTTCCCTGAGGTGTCTGGGTTGGTCATATGTTGCCCCTCCCAAGGTGGAATAGCATGTTGCATTTTATTGGGGGCAGTGGTGCAGGCACGGATGCCAAACATACATGTGTTAAGCCAAGTTGATATGACCTCACGCATTATTCATTGTACATAGTTGTTTATTCCTTTTATTAAAGCTACATTTGTATATGTACGCTTGAGTCCTGCCACCTCTTAATATCTAATTATTTTCTTTGGTGAAATTATTTGCTATTTTCTGTGCACATGTGATGACATCACATATTGATCCTTGGGGACTAATCCAAGCAATACTTCTTGGGCTTGTGATCAACAGATGTAGGGAAAATCTACAGGGGCATGTAGAGTTTGCTAGGTATGGTACATGAAATATTCAGACAACTACATACTGTGAAAATAAGATGTATGTCTGTGATGGCTTTGTTGAACATGTAAGATGCCATCAACAAACATTACATGACACTTTTGGAATGTTTGGTGGCCTGACGGTCACAGGCTACTCATGTGATGCTGTACATAGATGTATGATATAACCTTGCCAGACCTAACATCCATATCTACGTAGTCAGTTCCGGATATGTTTGCGAACATGTGAGCGTGTCTGCACTTATTTTTGTTTGCATGTCAGAAGACGCAGTACATATGTGTCCCATCTGTGTACTGTATAACAACACTACATGAGCACCTAGTGCATGGAGTCCATATTGAGTGCACACAGTGGAATCTTCACTCACAGCCATTGAGAGGACATATGCTTCAGCGACTTACAAGACTAACTAGTTTGCTAAACCATAGGTATCCTGGTATATTCCAATGCACATATACATGATGATACATTCAGATTATGAAACTGAGGAGGTCTACTACTGTTTAGACACTGATGTGTGCATTTAAGAGGAAACCATTTCATTTGTCCTAAGATGGCTGCAAGACCATGTACTGACATCATTGGCTAATGAACAATCTGTCCATTTTGTGCAGTAACACACTAGCAGATTCAAGATGCTCCAGTACAATGAAATTGGTGAAGAATGTCACCATTCCAGTGGATGTCTTGTCTATTCGAACTCCTCCTAAGTACACCTCGGCATGTTCCATGTTGGTGAGCTGCAGATTCATAGAAGGGTACACCTTCAACGCATAATTAGCTTAGCAGGGAAATAACTGTCATAAACAAGGTGATACCGATTGTTGTGGAGTTGATGTGGACATAGGAGGAAATAGAGGGGAGATCAGTCTGTGGCTGAACATTTTTAAATGTAAATTCGTGAGCATAAGTGTTCATTTTTATACAATGCCTGTGGTCAGTCAGTTTGTATGGTTTTGCTACACACTCTGGTGACGACTGTTGAGAGGGCGCATGGGTTGGCTCGCACATCGTTATGTTCTTATTTTAAATGTTGCAAGCGGATGCTCAACATTTGGTAGGCAGTGTTGACCACAGATTGAACTTCCTTTGAACGTGATTGGATGTTTTTAAAAATCGCACGCCAATGCCGGAGTGCATGCATGACATACTTTGGGTATGTGGTGTATATGTAGGTGGCAGTGACCTAAGCTCTTCACTTGCCGACTGACACTGGTGTGAGACCAACCTCATCAACATTAGCTGCTGTTTCTCTGCTGGCCCTAATGGCACGTCCCAAAGGGTTGAGGGACCCTGCCTTCTATACTGAAGAACTTGAGAAGCTGCTCAAAGAGGTCCTCCCCATGTACGGACAACTGTATGTATGGCTCAGCAGAGGAGCAGGTGTGTATGACAGCTCTACCATATCCCCTTGCTAAGATGCATGACTTTCAGTGTCTCGTAAAGGACAGTTGTGCATGTGTACTGTAGGTAAAGAACTTCAAGTGAACGTGTGACAGTATTTTCTATCTTTAAACATTTCCTGTACAGGGAGTATGGTGACATATTTCTTGGACAGAGTCCAACATAACATGTTTGAGGTCTACACGGTTTTGCATGGTCAACGGCCATTATGTGTATGATTGTTGACAGATGTGAAGTGTTAACTTGGCTAAACAAGTACCTGTGCACTTCCTTCAAGAGGTCTTCCAGCATGTCATGGAGATGTCATGTGATGTATTGAAAATTTAGCATTTTGAAATATGTCCTTAAGTAATGTTGTTCCTTTTGAGAGCAGTGATCATTAGCACATGTACATGTACACATACATGTCAACGCTTGCATCAGTGGAACTCGCTGAGCAATAGCAGCATTTAGTGGGTCGTTTGTAGGCCTGGGTGGTAAATTCCGTCCCGCTCGCGGAATTTGCGGAATTTGCGGAATTTCGCGTTCCGCGGACAACGCGAAATTGCCAAAAATTCCGCGATCTGCGACTTCGCGGAGTTTTTGCTTGTTCGCGCTTTCAAAATGCGTGTTCGCGAGATATTTCTCCCCGAGCACGCAAACAGCGTTCGCGAACAGGAAAAAAGCATCGCGAACGGGCGGGACAAGCAATTCCGCGTGTTCGCGGAACTTTTGCGTGCTCACGGAGATTTTTTACCGTTTCGCGGAGCTTTGCGTAGCGCGACTACGCAAATTCCGCCCACCCCTAGTCGTTTGTCCATGCCACCAGCCTGTGTACATACTGCTTACTGTTTACCTATGTGATGTGAATGGTAGACTGTGTGCTAGCGAAAAGGGATGCTGAGAGTGACCCCAGATTTTCAAAGTGACCCTATGCATGATCACTTGATGTTTACTGTCAGCCATGTGACTCTTCGATATGAACCTTGTGTTATGCTAATCATCTGATGTACCTCAAACAGACTCCGTCACCACAGTAATCTTCTCATTTTCTGCATTCATGTCAGGTATTTTGTATGTAGACTAGTGTCTGGCTATGTACTTTTACATGTGGTATCACATTGAAATACCTTCAACAAGGCCACATGTGTCCAAACACACTTGTCCATTTGTCATGTTGCTTCATACGTATGCATTATATGGTCATATCAGTGTATTTTGTGGGTCTTCAATGTGACCTAGATGGCATGTGGTATGTTCAGGTGTTTGCTATGCCTAGCCCTTTCATAACGTTACACATGTGTGAAAATCTCTAATCTGTTGCAACAAGTCCTTTGCTCACAACTTTGTCAGATGACAATGTGACACAAGCAGACTTCCAGCTGTGGCTGAACATTTTTGGTTGTTGTGCATCATGTTGACAGTCATGCAGCATGTGGCATTAGCTATGTGATGTTGTTCCAGATGGACACAGGGTGTGTCTAGACATGGCTAAAAAGCATGCTCCATCATGTGTTGGTGATGTGGTTATATGTGCCTCTGTTTCACACATCAGGCGACGCTGACCATGAACATGTATGTTTATTGAGGTATGTGTTCCAGGACTGTGTGTTCAGGCATGCTTCTCACAGGCTGTAGGATAATACCAGTCTATTTGTACCTTAAAAGCTGGTCAAACAGATGTGAGGCCTCCTAATGCAAAAGGTTTTTCTAAAAACATGATATTTGTGCTATGTGTCGTCACTAATTCATTTTGTGGCTTGCCTTGTTCATTTCAACTTACAGACTGACATTAACTAGGTTATTATTGTACTTATATACAGGTCAACACCCATCAGAAGCAGGCATTATGGAAAGGCATCTCCCTGAAAGTGCGGGCCCTAGGAGTTTATAAGCGGCGCAGTGTCCACCGTCGAAAGAGGTGGGAGGACTTCAGATGTAGATGCCGCAACATCGCAGAGTACTAGCTGGGAAGGTCCTCCCCGGCGCAGGGGTGTGCGACAGCCCTTGACTCCCCTGATGGCCTGTGCTCTGGCGGTGGCCTATATTGACCTTGATGGGCAGTTGGGGGCCCAACTGCAGCAAGGAGGGGGTGAGTGTTGCAGTGGGTCAACACAAAGTTCACAGACATGTTACTCCCTTTCCAGAAAAGTGCTTTGTACAGAAGGAGAGATGGTATACTCCACACTGGAGGCAGGTGTGTCATGACATGGCTTGAGGTGGAAAGTTGGACATATTCAACTGGGTCACTCATATCTGATGAAGGTATACATTCTAGGAGGACATTGACATATAGACAATTCAAGGCGTCACATGATTTTTTGATGGTCCATAATGGAAATAATGTGTGATCTATGAATTGTCAGACAACCCACTTATGGCAGTTCACAAGTAATAGTTCCTGTATTTCCTACAACAGATATGTGTGGCATGTTGTGTGCTAAGATCACAAATTTGGAACTTGAATATGGGTCATTTAGTCCTTACTGTTCCAACTTTGGCCTTGCTCTGATGAGGTTTGGTCTGTATGGTGTAGTCTGTATCTGTGCTTTTGACACTTGGATTGTTTGGCACCTGTTGTTCTGTATGGGTCTGAGTTGATGTTGCTCCTTAATTGACCATGGACAGTTCAATGTGTATTTGACTGTGCATATGTTAGCGAGTAGATTGTGTAACCTGGTCCAGTTTTGGCAGGTATGGGGAGTACATTGTGTTATCATAGTGATTTTGTGTCCTATAATCTACACACATACAGTGTGTAATGTGTAAATTCAGCATTTCAACTTGTGTCCTATGTCTGTATCTGACTGCATAGTCACAATTGAGCTCCACATTCTGATCATCTATGTGTGGGATGTTACATGTTATGGCTAGGTGGACTAATGTATTCCATTGTTGATTTAAGACGCACATGACATATAGGTAACTGACATGTTTAGGACTGATGGAGTCTGTTAATGTGTTAATATGTGTCCATACAATGTTGTGTACTAATTGTTATTTTGGCACTGGATATATGCGAGTTGTTTCCCTTCATTGCTGGCGACAGGTGTGCCACTTTCTAAGGTAATGGCACAATTTAGGGATTGGACATCTCTCTATGGTTTATTAGGGCTGTACTGTGGCGAGGATGTTGCATACGAGACTGATGTGCTATGTGCAGATCCATTGTAGTGGTCATTTGCTTGAGATATTTTGTGTGAGCAGATCATGTGGCATGAAACCATTGGTGGCCATGCAGGTATTAGTGGTCGTTGTTGATGCAGTACTGTATGCCACTTTGACGTCACTGTTATGCAAATGTTTTGTGATGATTATGTAGATATGTGTCACACTTGTTTCCCCTGTTTTTTTCAGCATCTACAGAGCCAGGTAGAGGAGAGTGTGTGGACGACGTGGTGGAGGCAGCTGGACAAAGTGGCTCCGGGTTAGGAGACTGATGGCAGTGAAGTCACAGTGTCGGAGGGTAAGGGGTGTGCCATGGAGGGTACTAACTCATCATCATCATCCTTGGCGGAATAGGCTCCGGTGGCAGCCCTGTAGTGGTTGTAGACCCCACAGAAACTGTGTCACAAACACCCGTGTCCAACACCACCTGTCCCATCTCCACCTTCCCTGCTATTGCCCACAAAGTTGTCCGCATTTGTTCCCGTAAGGGGCGTGACGTTTCCTTTGCCCCAGGCACCTCTTCCCCAGCCCCAGTGCCCATAGGTGACCTGAGTGAGGACGCAGTGTTACTGTTGAGACAGATCTCTGTTGGACAAACTGAAATGCTGAATGCACTCCAGTGGCAGTTCAATGTTATGACACAGACGTTGGAGTTCCTGGAGGGCATTCACAGTAGCATGTCTGCTCTACAGAGATCTTTTCAAGCAATGGCCTCCTCACTAATGGCAGCCTTCCCTAAACCCCATCCTTCTACCCCTCAACCAGACTCTTCCACCTCCAGGTCCCGTTACCCATTCCTGTCCCAATTAAACGCAGACATTGCCGGCTCAGACACCATCATCTACAAGCACCACATCATCACCAAAACGCAGGAAAGTTGCCATGCATGCATCCACAGGGCAGACAAAGACCTCCCTCAGCATCCCCACTACACACATAGCCATGGACAACCCACCATGAGACACAGACCTTACACAAGCAGCTTTAGACTCACTGACACCAGCAACAGGCACACCCATATAACAGCCACAGACTACCCATACCTCCAAAAGCCCACCCCTTGCTATTTCCCCTCCCCAAAGTCAAGTTGGATTGTCTAAGTGTCCCAATGTGTTTCCCTCTGCCTCAGACACTACCCCATCTTCCACTTTAGATCCTGTGTTTGCCACTCCAGACCCCACTTTACCCTAATTTAAATTTAATAAGGTGCCTGGAATGCCCACATGATGCCCCTACCTGTGGAGATTGCCTTGGCAGTGTGTTTTGGCAAGTTGTACGGTACTGCACAGTGATGTATCCCATCAGCATTGGACTTGCCTTTGTCATTCATTTGATTTCTGTTCTGTTTATTACTACATTTTGTCCATTGGATTCCACCGTGGTGGATTCATTGCTCATGATGATGAATGATGTGATGTTTTCCTTCATTTCATACTACTACAGTGTTGTAGTTTGTAGCTGGGAATAGGTGGTCCTTTCTCAGTGGTGAATAGGATCTGAACTTTGCAGCTGTTAGGGAGATGTTATGGAAGCAGGGCCATGTACATGCACTCAATGTTTTTCCTCAACACCTACTGGTAGCTATGTGGCATTGTGTAGGTTATCATTTGGTAAGTATTATACATTGTCTGTTATCTGCCAAATGTGGCTGCCCTTCTCCCAGTGATGTTGTTGTGATATGTGTGCTGCGTGTTTGTACACATGCAGTGTGTATGCTTGCCATACTTTTGTACGTTCTCCTTATTTTGTGTCCATTTGAATGTGAGTATAAATCTGCTACTACCTGTGGTTCTGGGTGATGTAATTATTAGCATTTGGTTCCAGGACACATTGCCTGCACATGTGTGGGAGAGTGTGTAGCTATTGTCTGCCCATGAGATGCTTCATGAGCCAAGTCAGACTGCAAATGTTGTTTATGTGAAATTGGCCACCAATGTAATTTTGCCCTGTCCTTAGTTGTGTGCTTTTTTTGTTCGAGCGTGGGATTGCTAATCTGCCTGAGGTGTTTTATTTGTGTCCTTGGATATATTTGTCAAAGGTTAGACGTTGTGCTTTTAGGTGACCTTGGATTTTGTAGTACAATGTGTCTGTGGCTATGGTGTGGCTATGCAGGTTTTGTTTGAGTTATCTGATTTTGCTCAACATATGGAATGATTGTGGATTAAGGACTGGGCCTAGACAGTGGGAAACAGGATGGGGGGATGGTGACAGGGTCTTATTGTTTGCGTTTCTGTGGGAAATGCCTCAGGGTATGCATGTGTGCTTCATGCATAATTGTGGATGTGTTGGGGGATGTTGAGGTACGGGACACGTGATGGTCTATGTGTACCAGGCTGTATGAAGTTGTGGATGTGTGTTCATGGGTGTGGAAATTGATTGGTGGTGTAAGCGTTGTAGATGTCCTCTTACTGCAGACATCACTGACAACTTGCATTGTTAGGTGACCCAGGTCTTTTGGTGCGTGGTGTGTACTTACTATTTAGGGACTGGGAGGGTACTCTTCGACTTTTATTGGGCATTGCAATTGTAATATTACAACATGTAGTGCCCATGTCTAACAGAATGTGGTATTGTGAGGGTAATGTGGTGGTAGCATGAGGTTGTTGTACAAGAGTGCTTGGATATGGATTGCATCTTGGTAAAGATTTTATGGGGTTCCTGGGGATGAGATGTTGGTTAGTTGTAAGGGTGACGTATATGACAGTTCATTGGACGTGTGGTTGAAGATGCGAAGATTGGTTACTTGGGGATAGATTGTCCTTTTTGTATGGTTTGATGCATGGAGTAAGTTAAATTGTTAGCGTTTAGGTCTGTGTGTCATGAAACTGTCCTGCATGCAAATGCATGCCTTCGCTTTCCACGACTAAAGGCACCTGTGGCCATTTACTATTCTCTGTGGGTGGCTAGTGTCAGTGAATGGGTGACATCCCCACCCCCATGTCACAAAACACAGGCCTTTGTGAGCTTGATACACTTGGAGGCCACACCTTCCCTTTGTTTTTCTCGCAGACGTGGCATAGTATTGGCGAGGCACAATGTTTGTGTAGGGTGACTTACCGTAGATGGCGCCCACATTGTTGTCTGCTTCAGAGATAGTTCAGGAGATAAATCATAGGGACTACAGGTGCAGAAGTCATGTGTCGATGAGTAAAAGTGAGTTTCTGCTTTATAACCCTCCCTTTCTGCTTCCTTTGCAGTGGCGGATGGACTGCGACACTTGCGCCAGGCTGAGAGGCAACTTGTAATTGGCTCGGCGATCTTGAGCAGCGGAGGTTGCTTCCCAGGCCCTCATTGATGTGTTGCGCCGAGCCGACTCAGATTTGACGCTGGCGTTGTAAACGGAACTACGCGGTGCACATCTGTGCTCATGATGCAACTTGTAATTCAGCAGTCGGAGGACCACCGTAGAACCACCAGTGCCGGCACAGCGGTCCTCCATCCACCAAACTCATAATCAGGCCCATAGAAACTTGTCTCTCAGGAAATAATTATCTGCTTACATAAGCAGCAAAGAAGAGCCTTGTTAACAAAAGCAGGATTATTGTGCTGTTCAGTAATAACTTTCTCTTCAGACAGAGTGTATTCAGGTTGAAAGGATGCGGAGGCACCTGGAAAGCTGAGTAGCTCAGCAGCACGAGCTAACTCTGCACAAGCTAGGCTTTGTGAACTGCAATTTATAGATATGCTGCCTTGCTGTGTCTTTATTGCCACCTAGCCTGCCATCACAAACAAGGAATTTGAAGTATCTTTTGCAGGCTAAGGTGACTAAAAGACTGGAAAAGAAATGCTACCAAGATCAAAATCCAATAGGCAAATAAAGCAAAAAGAGGTGTTTGTATATCAGCTGCTTATGCGTGTTGGAATTTTTTAATGTATTTTAAAGTTGTTTGTTTTCTTTGTAATATAGTTGTTCATATAGTTTGTTGATATAGTTTTTGTAATTTTGTATTGTTATTAAAATTAATTATTTTGTCATAATAAGAAAGTTGAAAGTTGCTTTGGATTACTTTACTTACTACGTACTATAAATTTCAAGTTTATTATAGGATTGCAATATTCAGTAAAATTGGCAGTACCATGTTGAGGGACTCTGAAATTACTACTACGTTTATATGTATGTCAATGGCACTATGCACATCGTTTATCCTACAGAGATCTGGTAATTGAGAACTCAATTATTTTGCAATGTAGCTATGATTACTTGTCATGCAGCAATGAGGTGTTCCTACTGAGGTTAGTTGCTGTGCATGCTGCAGTGTAGGGATCTCTGATAGAAGAGAGAGATTTGGCACAGAGGCAGTGCATATTTATACTCTAACACACACTGCTACCAGCTGCTGTGCACACCCTATTATGTATGTGTGTTGCCATTAGGAGGCATCTGAAACAGATGAGAGTGTGTCTCCACAATCAAGAATGGACACCAGTTGTCCAAGACACAGTTCTTGAGAGAGAGGACACTCCATTTTATACTCCAATATAGACATTCATCAGTATGAAGAGAGGTACCAGCAGAGAGAAAAGTTCCAACCCACAGCCTACTTTGCACATATGTTACTCTGGGGAGATGTCTCAGCTGAGACGGCAGTATGTTTTCACATTACAGACTCTATAGTTGTTATGCACGACAGACTTCTGAGCATATAGGTAATTTCAACTCCATACTTTGCTGTGACCAGAGAGGTGAGACAGAT
Source organism: Calotriton arnoldi (assembly GCA_963921515.1). NCBI lineage: Eukaryota > Metazoa > Chordata > Amphibia > Caudata > Salamandridae > Calotriton > Calotriton arnoldi. The sequence goes on from CAWUFW010010649.1 coordinate 660,894, forward strand.
TTTACACCCTTATTAGCACACCCATCATCCAAGAGACAGGTCACAGGACAGATGCCAGTCTGTCCCCACACTATACTGCACACAGTTATCATGCAAGAGACATATCAGGAAACAGGATAGTTTCTCCCCACTGTCTACTATGCATACGTGTCATCATGAGAGGAGGTCTGAGTAGAGAGAAACATTTTTCTCATACCCTACTACAGACACATCTCACCCTGGTCAGTTCCTTCCCAGGCAGTAGTTCATATCACTGTTGTTGTAAAGAGAGGTTTCAGCACAGAAGTCACATCTTCACTACACCGTACTGCACATCCACGCTGTCCAGGAGATAGGTGTTAGTGCAGAAGACAATGGGGTAGTTTTACAAGCCCCTTGCAACACTTTTGTGCAGCCATTGTGTCACTTTTTGTGACACAGCAGTGGCATGAACAATGCACCACGTTGCGGCCCATTTACAATGTGACGCATCTAGGGAGATGCGTCACCTTGTGAAGCCCTGTGCCACATTATACCTGAGTCAGGGTGGGCGTTCCCACTCAAGAAAGCCTCGTAGAAGTGACGCAGTGAAATTTACAAGATTTCACTGTGTCACTTCTAGGACGCCACTGCGCCAAAACACTACGCCTGCTTGGAGCAGGCAAAAGGTTTGACGCAGTGTATTGGGAATAGTCCTCCCTGGGCATTGCTGGAGTTGCGTCGTGCTTGCCACATTACTCCAGCAATGCGGGACAGATGCGTCACAATTTCTGACGCATCTGTCAATCCTTGCGCCATGGTGCACCGTATTGTAAATACGGCACATCCATGGTGGCGCAATGGTTTCGCATGGAGGCGCAGGGAAACTGACGCATCTGTACAGATGCGTCAGTTTCTTGTAAATCTACCCCCATGTTTCTCTACATACTACTGTATATGTCTGTTATGCTGGGAAGAGCTGTGAGTGGACATGGAAATCAATATCCACATGCTGATATATATGGTTATTTTCCTGGGCAGAGGTCTCGGTGGGGAATCATGTACTTGTTATACTTACTATGGAATAGTAAGATCTTACATGTAAGGTGAGTACCTTCCCCACCCTACTATGCATATTACTGAGCCTGGGGAAAAGTGTGATTGGAAATGGAGTGTATCTTTGCACCCCACTCTACTGACTGAAGTATTAATTTGGAGAAAACTAAGACTATGATAATCAGGAAGAATTCAAAGAAACCACCGGCCTGGTTCTGGGGGAGCACACGCATTGAATCTGTACCAGAATACAAATACCTAGGTGTGGTTATTGACAAGCGCGGCCACTTCACTGCCCAGAAGAACTCAATCAGAAGGAAGGGCCTTGCCCTGGCAGTTTCATTAAGGAATCTCAACTCCATACTGAGTGGCCCATAGCTCAAGTCGTACGGGCAAAACTCCTACCAACAATAGCCTACGGTAGCAAGCCACAGAGGGGTAGGGACTCCAAATTATTGGACAGCACAGTCATAACAGCGTACAGAATTATTTTCAGCCTGCAAAAGCACACCTCGCCTGCACAGATCAGGCTGGAGTTCGGCATACAAAAACAGACCCTGACAAGGCAAGGAGCATACATCATCTTCTGGGACAAAGTCTGGAAATCTGCACCAGGAACTCTCAACAGTCACTTGTGGTTAGAACTACAACAGCAAGCTTCATCACCTGCCGCAAATTACCTTCAAACCAGTCTGATCAACATGGGGTTAACTCAGCTCTGGGAAACACCGACCAACAACTGCACATTTAAAAAGCTAGTATGGAAATCAGTCAAACTCCTATCATGGATCGAGGATAAAGCTCCCCTATCAAGAAGTACTCATGGCTGGATGACCCTAAATACTTACTCGACCCCTGCTGCTCAAAAATATCTAGCCTTGGGGTACCCTAACACTATCAAAACCCAATTTTTGAAATATCAACTAGGCCTGCTACCCTGCACAAAGCACTTTCCATATTGGCTGAAGGTCCAAGCGGACTCCACCTGCTGCTTATGTGGCACAGCAACGGAGGACATGCTGCACCTACTTTGCACATATAAGGAACTCCTGAAAGAATGAAAGCAACTTTTAAAAGCTCATTTTAACCAACGAGGTATTCGCATCTGGAGACAAGCTGTGTTGGCCTGCTTCGCACCCGATGATCCACAGCTGAATTGCTGCTTGGTGAAGTTCCTGAGATTGGTAAGGAAAAAATGCCAGAGCAGAGTTGGAGTTCTATCCAACGGAAACACTGAGGTACATCACAGTTATCCTGAAGGAAGCACTGGTCCCCAAACAGCACCATCCTCCATACTGTGACTACATAGCAAAAACATCAGACTAAACAGATAGGCTCTCAATAGAACAGTGAACAAACTTCAAATTACAAGCTGAAATGAAAACGACCAATAACTTATCTTAATTAAATCCCTTTATTTATTTATCACTATTATATAACTTTTATAAAAATAAAAAAAATTGATGTGTTTTGATGCAATGGTTTGAAGTAACAATGCTTATAAAATAAGCTTGAAACTTGAAACACTCTACTGACTGGTTACCTTCATGCAAGATGTCAGTTGAGAAGCCAGTCTCTCTCCATATTCTCGTTGTGGGGTTTATAAGAGATAAGTATTGTAATGAAGGAAAATGTAAATTCTTCCCCTAAAGTAATTTTACAATCTCGCAAGATTTTGCTGGATAGCATGAAAAAAAGAGGGTTACAGAAAATCTGGTGAACATAAATTATACATATTACAACAGGATATGTTCAATTAAAATGTTGATTCCATTATAAAAGTACGCCAAGTACAAAAGTAAAACCAAGTGCAGGAAACTTGAAAGGCAATGGCGAAAGACCTATTCCGAGAACAACAGGCTGTGTTTAAAAACTGCACTAAATAACTATAAAAAAAAAATAATAAAGCTAAAGAAAGTTTTTATACCAAAACCATCACAGAAGCAGCAAATAGATGAAAATAAATATTCAGCATAGTGAAAGATCTAGCAAATCCAAATTGTTTAAGACAAACTGGGAAACCCTCACAAGAGTTGTGTTATAGTTTGTCAGATTCTATTAACAATAAAATTGAGCTAATCATAAATGACATGGATAATGATTCCTTGACTGATGAACCTCAGTCTGATAAGGTGTATACTAGTAAAACTCCACAAGCAGAGGGGATTAGTACTAGACTACAAAATATAGAAATTATGAAAGGAGAGGAGTTCAGAAAATTGGCCTCCAGAATCTCTTCAGGTCCTTTATTAGATCCAATTCTGCCCATTCTGTGGAAAAAAAGAGCAGATTAATTGTATCCTGGTTTATTAAAACTATACAATCAATGTTTGTCTAATGGCAAAGTACCATCGGTCTGGAAAAGAACCTTAATCACTCCTCTATTGAAAACAAAATGGGCAGATGTAAATGACCCGAGTAACTATCACCCAATTTCCCAGCTTCCCTATCCAGTTAAAATTGTGGAGAAGTATGTTAGCAAAAGGTTAGCTAGCTACTTGGAAACTCAAAATCTTCTAGAGAATGAGCAAACGGGCTTCAGACTGGTACATGGTACAGAAACATAGCTAATTATGGAATTGTATAAATTAGGGATGATGGTTGACAGTGGTCAAGTTGCAATGCTGATACTATTAGACTTGTCAGCTGCATTTGACATTGTCAACCATCAAATAATAATTCTCAAATTGCAGAAGATATGGTTGTATGGTACCTTTTTGGAGTGGACTAAATTCTACCTATCAGGCAGCTATCAGGCAATGCCCCTCACTCCCTTTTGTTCTGAGTTTAAGGAAATTACACATGGAGTACCCCAGGGATCAGCGCTAAGCCTCATTCTCTTCAATGTATATCTACGCCCATTACTGACTTTGATTAGATCTCATGGGATTTAATTCATAAATTATGCAGACGATACCCAGTTAATTCTGTCCCTAGAAAACAACGGTCAGAGCCAGATAGATGGATTACACACCTGCCTAACCGAGATGGTAAGCTGGCTCAGGAGGAATACATTGAAGTTCAATGGAAGTAAAACAGAGTTCTTGTATTGTGCCCCCTCTAAAGTGCCATACTCACTCCCGAATAATTTTTTGCCCTGGACTAGCTCTGAGAATCTTAAGATTGCTCAGGAAGTACGAAATTTGGGAGTATTTGCGAATGAAAAAGTATCCATGGAAACTCATGTTAATAGAACGGCTGCCACATGTTTTGGACTACTGAGGAATCTTAAGAAAATTCTCCCACTACTACCCCAGCCAGCTAGAAAACTAGTGGTACAATGCACTGTATTGAGTAGAATAGATTACTGCAATGCACTTCTTCTAGGTGCACCAGATTACCTAATTGAGAGACAGTGCAGGATATACGTTTTAGCAGCCAAACTGGCCACGAATAAATCAAAATATGACTCAGGCTCGGGCACTTTGAGGGAGCTTCACTGGCTACCAGTCAGGGAGAGAATTGTTTTCAAGGGACTGTGTATAGTGCATAAAGTTGTAAAAAGAACAGGTCCTGTGCTACTACAAAAGAGATTCAGTCACTACTGGCTTCAGAGGCACCTACGGTCCTCATTGGCTAACCTTGTATGTGTGCCAACATTCAGGAAAGTAAGGTTGGGTAGAAGAGCCTTACAGGTTAAGGTAGCTCAGTTATGGAATAAATTACCAGCCCCCCCCTTAGAGCCAATGGAAACCTGTACAGCTTTAGGAAGCATCTAAAAACTTAGCTCTTCCCAAATTAGAGACTAAGGTACTTGATATTGAGGCTATCTGTTGCAGAATTAGGACGGTTCTGTTGTGCTTTCAGGCTGTATGAATGTTTGGGCTTTATAAATGTGTGTTAATAATAATAATAATAACATGGAGGATTGTGCGCCTGACTCTCGCGAGTCCATGCTGTGTATGAGAGCATCGTGGCTCTTGCAAGTTTCTCGCAAAAGTCTGCAAGAAGGAAAAAAAGGGTAACCTAGCACAAACAACATACATACTAAAGGTATAGGGTAGCTCTGAAAAGAGCTTTTTAATGAACGTTGTTGAACAACTGTAAAAAAAACTTAAAATGCACTGAAACAAGCAATGGTTAACAAAACATTATAGTTAGATGATTTTGTTAGCATGAGCATTAACATTTTGGACTAAAAAACACAGAAATTCACCACTTATAATTAGTAGCCCTAACTATAACTTGGCACTGCCATGCACTGCATATGACCTCACATATGACATCACTTATGACATGTTCTATGACATCATTTATGACATCACTGATGACATCTCAAATGACATCATTGATGGCATAATCCAAGATGTATTTGTGCACATTGCTTTGTAAACGGGTATAGCTTTAAAGCTCCAAATGTAAGTACAAAAAAGTCAGAAGAACATGGGCCATAATAAATACCATCACAGAAACAACTCACTTAGCCGTTAGAAAGTACAGGGTGTGCACCACATTGACCCTATACTATACATTTAACGGGTAGCATAGTTCACATTAACAATCAACCACAGATATATGGGAAACACTCATTGGATTTGGTGTTCAGCCTGCAAACACCTATTCAGAGCAAGCCAAGTTCCTAAAAATACTGAACGTCTCTTCCAAAAACTATGCCCTAGTCCCAACAGCTTTTATCTGTATCAAACCCCTGACAGTCACCAAACCTACATTGAGAAATTAAGTTGATATAAGTAGAGGATTAGAGAAGAGAAGTGAATACTGTAAACAGTATTTACTCTATGGAGAGAGTTTATTCTATACCAGACTGTTTGCAGACAGTGAAACTCTCATGACAAATACAGTATAGAGCAATAAAAAGTATCTACTAACCACAGTGTACACTCTATTTAAAATGTGTTCATAGAGCAAATACTCACTTCAAATAGCCCAGGTCTGAATGTGCGACAGATCATACTACTTGCAGCCTTCATACTGTGGTAAAAACTTTACAGATAGCCCATCTTCTGAAGCAAAACAATCACATGTACGTAAGTTAATACCTGGTGCAGACAGTCTTCTATAGTAAGTAGAAATGGTCATGCTGAGACGATTCTGTCTAACAACTCAAGGCTGCTTACAATGCTTAGCATGTAGTACCTAGAGTCTTTGACCTGTGGAAACTTTTTCCACAGTACCAAAAGATTTGTGTGGAACATAATGAAAACAAGTCAACTGTCACCTGCACACAGAGTTACTCTTCAATGCAAAGATTTAAACCATGCTCAATACCTCTATACACCTAAGGTACATTAGGAACACATGTGTTTTGTAAACACTTATAACAATAAGCTGAACACAGGCTGTAAAATTAGGTCGAAAAGTAATATGGTAGTTACCCGCCACTATGTAAACTATAAAGTGAACTAATACACTCATTGGGCGACATCATCATTGATATTATCAGTGATGTCATCAATTATGTCAGTTTAGATGTCATCAGTGATGTCATAAAGATGTCATAGAACATGTCATAAGTGATGTGATATGTAAGCTCAGAAACAGTGCATGGTGGGGCCGCACATTATGGTTAGTGCTGCTAACTATAACTGGTGAATTCTTTGGTGATATTTTTATTTCAAAACCTTAATGTTCACACTGACAAATTCATCTAACTATAACATTACTTTAACCTTAGTTTTTTTCAGTGAATCTATATACATACATATCTTTTTTTGTTTTGTCTTTTGTTTTTTTGTAGGGGGAGACATTTCGTTCTGGAATGTTTGCCGCCCAATTCAATCATTTAAGAATTAAAAAATGTAAAATAAAAAGTTTCAAAGTTTAAATGATGTCACTTTTAGTTGAGATAGATCTATGTGACTCGACATCTATATTAGTATAAAGCCCATCCTATTGTAATGGTTCTGTGCGTGTGATGATAAGCATTCTATTTGGTGAGTAAAATATGGTTTGCATAACTGTTTTTTAAGTTTTTTTGTGTAGATATTACTCTTGAATATAAGTGTTTTGGGGTTTTATTCGTAACCATAACTGTTCCGCAATTTTACTTGAATGTTTTGAACAGATTTATCAATTGGCACCAAAGGTATAAACAATGTAAAATCAGCTTTTCAATGGAAAAGTTACAATGAAAACCTGTAATACAAACACACACACACACACATGAATCCCCTTTCTTTCTGAAATGGTAAACATTGAGGAACATGCATAGCTCAGTTCATAAATCAACCTATCTGATTTTAAAATACTGCATCTCATACAGTAAAAACCTTTAAAGAGTTTGATTATGAATTCCTAAATACCATTCATTGGGATTTGATTTGTACAATTCAAGCATTTGGGAATTTATGTAATATCTTGATGTTCTCACTTGAAAACATGGTTTTTGGATAAAATATCAAGGGGCATATTATCAAGAAACGGCGTTAAAATTAGAAGCCCATGTTCTGGTGTCAACATGGGCTTCTATTGGAATTCTCAAGGGCATATTATCAAGCCCATTATCGCCGCTTTAGCGGCAGTTTTCTGCCGCTAAAGCGGCGATAATTTTAACGCCGTTCTTGATAATATGCCCCTAAGTTATAAATATTAAGTTACAGAAATATCGAAAAGAAATTATCTTGATACAAAAATATCATATGCAGAAAAATATTTGTCAAGAATATGCGTTTTTTCAGGTAAGTGATACTGTTGTCAAGAATATCGTTGTTGTTAACATCATTTTCAATAATATAGTTGTAAAAAATATTATTTTTTATTATCTTTACATGTTTTAGTTAATATATATTAATTTTATGTGTTATTGTTTGTATAATTGGCAATAATATTTTTGAATATAACTTTTAAATTTAAGAGATTCATAAATTTCTATTAAATTGTTTAAAACAATGTAAATTGTTTAATTATTTTTTATATATTTTTTGTTGATTAATTAATAAAGTTCATATTAAGAGTTTTATATTTATTGTATATTAATAGGGTTATATTACAAATATGTTATGTGTTTTAAGTGAAGTACTTTCCCTACTGGCACACACACTAGAGTGGGAATAGTAAATTCGACCCCTCCAAAGTCTAATGTTTTCCCTACTGTTGTACAGACTGGAGTGGGAAAAGTAAATATTAACCCTTCAAAGTCCAATGCTTTCCCTACTGTTGCACAGACTAGAATTGGAACAGTAAACTTAACCCCTCTGTAGTACAACGCTTTCCCTAATGTTGCACAGACTGGAGGGAGAATAGTACATTTAATCCTTCTAAAGTCCAACACTTTCCCTACTCTTGCACATACTGTAGTGGAAATAGTAAAGGTTACTCAGCCGTAGTTTAATGATTTCCCTACTGTTGCATAGATTGGAGAGGGAAAAGTAAATTTTACCTCTCTAACGTGCAATGATTTCCTTACTGTTGCACATACTGGACTGTGATAGTACATTTAACCCCTCCGAAGTCCAACGCTTTTGCTACAGTTGCACAGACTGCAGTGGGAATAGTAAACCTTATCCCTCCGAAGTTCAACACTTTCCCTATTGATGCACAGACTGGAGAGGCAATAGTGTATCTATTATTCCCAGGCTTCAAAACTTTATTGTTTAAATATATGTAATATTATCATTTGTTTTATTAGTTTTGTTCACTTTTGTATTTTTTTGTTTATATATTTATATATATACATATACACATAATCATTTGTTATCATTTCTGTATAATATTTTTGTAAAATGTTCATTTTTTTATTTTTATATTTAATTAATTTGGTAATATATTTAATGTTTTGCAGTTGGTTTTTAAATATTTTTCATGTTTCATATATATATATATATATATATATATATATATATATATATATATATATATGTATATGAAACATAAAAACATGAAACATATAAAACATATAAATATATATACATATATATATGCTTTATATGCAAATTAAAAAAGAAAACATTTAATATAATATAAAATATGTATTCTTAATAATAGTGTTAGATTGTTTATATATATATATATATATATGTATATTATCGGTCGCCAGTAGATAGTTATAGTTAGGACCAAGTTTCCATAGAAAAAGCGTTTATTCTTTTCCCAATAACTTTGGTGCCGGTTGACGAATATTCGCGAAATTTTCAAAACTTGTGGCCCGCTCCGGTCAGCTCCTATCCTGAAAGTTTCGGGGTGATTCGCAAAGCGGGGGCCGAGAAAAAAGGGGGGTCCCAAAACGTGTTTTCTCCATGTTAATTCCCATAGGAAACTTTAGACACGGCTACAGCTCGAACTGCTGAACGGAATTACACCAAATTCGGCAAAAAGGTAGCCCTTGTTTCAGAAAGAGACCTTTTTTTTAAATGAAGTAAATCCGTTCAGTAGTTCCTGAGAAATTCAAACAATAGAGGTCGGAAAATCAATTTCCCATAGGAAACTTTAGACACGGTTACAGCTGAAACTGCTGAACGGAATTACACCAAATTTGGCAAAAAGGTAGCTCTTGGTTCAGAAAAAGACCTTTTTTTTAAATGGAGTAAATCCGTTCAGTAGTTGCTGAGAAAATCAAAAAATAAAAGTGTTGATATATAGAGGTGCGGTGGATCCGCGCACCCTCCTGACCACAAGCTTTATTCTAATTGGCTGTCAACACTCCAAACCAGGAAGTGTTGGCAGCCATCTTGTGACTCAGTAGAACCGAGTCACAAGAAAACAGAAAAACAATCGTGAAAAACAAGAAAAGGGGGCAGGGTAGAAACACCCTGACCCCCTAGGCCTGCTCAGGGGGTCCCACAAGGACCCCCAGGGCCAAAAAAAGCATTTTTTTTTTTAAATCGGCGAGATTCGCACACCCAGCGCGAATTTTGGCTGAATTTTTTTTTAAAAACTAAGTGCGGGCTCCCGCGCTTCGTTATTATTTAGCCCCCGGGTGGGCCAAGTCCCAGGGGCATTCAATAATGTAATTGCGGGGGCCCAGGGAGGCCCCCACAGCCCTGGGGACCGCCACCCCCCGGGGCTTTCCATAAACATTTGCGGGGGCACACGGCCCCCCCGCAGCCCCGGGGACCGCCACCCCCCAGGGCTTCTTATTTTTAATGTGTGGGGGGCCTCCAAGGCCCCCCCAAGCCCCGGGGACCACCACCCCTGGGGCTTTATTAATTATTATCATGGGGGCACACGGCCCCCCGCTGTCCCGGGGACCGCCACCAGACCTGTGTGGGGGGGCTCAAGCCCCCCCACATGCCCCAGGGACCACCACCTCCCCGGGGCACTAATATTCAAATTCGGGGGTCCGCAACGGACCCCCAAGCCCCGGGGACCACCAACTCCCCGGGGCTGTGCAATAGGTGGGAGGGGGGCCGTGCGGCCCCCCTCCTGGAGCCCTTGATGGCCCTGGGACCGCCACCCCCCAGGGCCGGCTCCTGCAGTGTCCCGGGGTGCCCACCCCCGGGACACTGCTGTTTGCAATGACAGGGCTGGAGCTGGAGCTGCATTGCAGAGAGGTGTAAAAAGGGGCGTGGCCTGGACCACCTCTCTGCAACGCAGCTCTGTGGCGCTTACTGGAGGTACCTGGTGGGCTAGTTGGACCCCAGGGACCCTGAGGATTCAAGGGGACTTTATCCCCCAACTTAAAAATGCCACGGGCGCGTTTGCACAGTGGTGAAGGGAGGGGGCGGGGCCTGAGGTGATATGTGTGCAAACACGCCCTGTGGCGCATTTTAAGTTGGGGAACTAATTCCCCTTCAATCCTGAGGGCCCCTGGGGGCCAACTAGTCCACCAGAAGCGCCACAGGCCTGCATTGCAGAGAGGTGGTCCAGGCCATGCCCCTTTTTACACCTCTCTGCAACGCAGCTCTGTGGCGCTTACTGGAGGTACCTCGTGGGCTAGTTGAACCCCAGGGACCCTCAGGATTCAAGCGGACTTTATCCCCCAACTTAAAATGCACCACGGGGCGCGTTTGCACAGTGGTGAAGGGAGGGGGCAGGACCTGAGGTGACATTTGTGCAAACACACCCTGAGGCGCGTTTTAAGTTGGGGAATTAATTCCCCTTCAATCCTGAGGGTCCCTGGGGGCCAACTAGCCCACCAGGTACCTCCAGTAAGCGCCACATGGCTGCGTTGCAGAGAGGTGGTCCAGGGCACGCCCCTTTTTACACCTCTCTGCAATGCAGCTCTGTGGCACTTACTGGGGGTGCCTGGTGGGCTAGTTAGACCCCAGGGACCCTCAGGATTCAAGGGGACTTTATCCCGCAACTTAAAACGTGCCACGGGGCGCGTTTGCACAGTGGTGAAGGGAGGGGGCGGGACCTGAGGTGACATGTGTGCAAACACACCCTGTGGCGCGTTTTATGTTGGGGAATTAATTCCCTTTCCATCCTGAGGGCCCCTGGGGGCCAACTAGCCCACCAGGTACTTCCAGTAAGCGCCACTGCGCTGCGTTGCAGCGAGGTGGTCCAGGTCACGCCCCTTTTACACCTCTCTGCAATGCAGCTCTGTGGCGCTTACTGGAGGTACCTGGTGGGCTAGTTGGACCCCAGGGACCCTCAGGATTCAAGGGGACTTAATCCCCCAAATTACAACGCGCCAGGGGGCGCATTTGCAGAGTGGTGGAGAAAGGGGGCATGGCCTTTGTCTACCTCTCACCAATCCCACTGCATGGGGCTTACTGGAGGTAAAAGGTAGGCTAGTTGGCCCCTAAAGGACCCCCAGCAGTGAAGGGGACTTCAATCCCCATCCAAGAGCGCGCCAGGGAGCGGGTTTGTAGAGTGGTGGGCAAAGTGGGCGTGGCCTGGTACAAGTACTTACCAGTGCTGCTGTGTGGGACTGACTGGGGGTAATAGTTTGGGAAGTTGGCCCCCAAGGATGTCCTTGGGGGCCAACTACCCCTCTTGTTACCTCCAGTAAGTCCCACACAGTGGGATTGCTAAGACGTCTTCGGAGGCCATGGCCCCCTTTCTCTACAACTCTGCAAACGTGCCTCGTGGCAGACTACGGGATGGGGGATGAAGTCCAATTTTGTCCTGAGGGAGTTTGGGGGCCAAGAATCCCTCCTGGTACCTCCTGTAAGTCCTATGCAGGGGAATTCCTGAGCGTTGGTTGGACGTCCAGCACCCTTTCTCCACCACTCTGCAAACGCGACTACTAGTTAAAGTAGCATATTTCTGCAGCTCTGACTTAGAGGCAATTTTAAGCCCCCTGCCCTATTATGTACTAGGGCCTTACAGAGGAGGTCATGCTAATCACAGGGGTACCCCAACAAATAGTGTTCCCTAGTGTATGTAGGTGTTTTCACTGTTTTATAAGTGTCTTTTAGCATAGCACTGGCTCTAGGCCTGGTTAGTCAGACTCAGTTACCACCAGTACCCGTCTGAAAAAGTTGTGGGCACAGAATGATTTTGCAACAAGGCCTCTTTCTGCTCCTCTGTTGGTTCTTTCTGCCCATGTCTTCCTTCTTCCTGCACTTTTCTTCGTCTTTGTGGACTTCTGTTGCTTCTTTCTGCATTTCTTTTGCTTCTTTCTGTGCGTTTTTTCTTCTTTCTTCACATGTCCTACCTCTGTAGGCATAGTTAGAAACTAGCATTTAAAAAACCTTTGAAATTCATTTAAAAAACCATAGGTTTCATGCACGTTATAGTTAGAAATTACCATTTAAAAAACCTTTGAAATTCACTGAAAAAAACATAGGTTTCAGGCATGTTATAGTTAGAAATTAGCATTTAAAAAACCTTTGAAATTCACTGAAAAAACCATAGGTTTCAGGCACGTTATAGTTAGAAATTAGCATTTAAAAAACCTTAGAAATTCACTGAAAAAACCATAGGTTTCAGGGGCGTTATAGTTAGTTGGACATTTCACTCGTACAAAACCAGAGAAATTCCCCTGTTATAGTTAGTTCAGCTAACTATAACTCGCGCCCCCGCAATGCACTGCTGATGACGTCACATATTACATCACTCATGACATGGTCAGTGACATCACTGATGACATCACTGATGACATCTCAAATGACATCACTGATGACATCACTGATGACATCATCCATGTGATAATTTCATGCATCTTCTCACACCCTAATATAACTTTTGATACACCCACTCTAAATTACAGACTGCCATTCTCAAAACCATAGACACTCCAACACCAATAACTACATACACACTCACTGATTCTTAGGTCTACACACACATCCACTCACTCACCCGTACAGTCACTCATACTTACGGTCACTCAGTACAGGACTATCATATGCACTCATACACCTATATAGACACTCACACACTGCCACTCATCCATAGAGGTACTCACACACCTAGTGAGTCATGCAAATAATTAATCACACTCACCTATATAGTTATACACACACCAGCTCACTTACTCATACAAATACCAGCACATTCTTACGCTCTTATACAATCACTGATACAAGTACACACTCATCCATACAGCCACTCTCACAATCACACACTCTCACTTATAGCCATTTATATACTCCAACACACATATATACTGCCTTTCACATATGTAGTTACTCACACATGTACCACTGAGATATACATTCACTCACTAACACACCCATACTCATACTCACCCACCCATACAGTCCATCACAGATGCACTCTTGAAACCATGCACCCAGTGAATCACCCACTCACACATCTATGCACAGAGTCACACACACCCCACCCACACAAACACTCAGGCACCAATACAGATACTCAGACAACCAATCAATAACCCATGTAGACACTCATGTAGCTATTCACAAACCCATGCAGCCGCTTACACACCAACAGACAGACGGATACAGACATTCACACAGTTTAGTCACTAACCCATGCATTCAGTAAGATACGTTTAATCACTCACTTATAGAGTCAGTCACGCACCTACTAAATCATCCATTCAGACACTTATACACCCACTCATTCTTCAATACGCCTTTCCCTATATATATTAAACATATTTAAACTTTACAGAAACACACAGTCACTGGATGATGTCATCAGTGATGTCATTTGAGATGTCATCAGTGATGTCATCAGTGATGTCACTGACCATGTCATGAGTGATGTTATATGTGACATCATCAGCAGTGCATTGCGGGGGCGCGAGTTATAGTTAGCTGAACTAACTATAACTGGGGAATTTCTCTGGTTTGGTATGAGTGAAATGTCCAACTAACTACAACGCCCCTGAAACCTATGGTTTTTTCAGTGAATAAATATATATATATATATATATATTATCTACTGGCAGTCGCCAGTAGATAGTTATAGTTAAAACCTATTATCCATAGGAAATCCGCGACATTCTATTTGAAATAACGTTGGCACCGGTTGACGAATCTTCGCGAAAGTTTCCAACTTGTTGGGGCGCTCCGGTCCTCTCCTATCCTGAAAGTCTCGGGGTGATACATCAAGCGGGGGCCGAGAAAAAAGGGGGGTCCCAAAACACGTTTTCCCCATTCATTTTTCCATAGGAACCTTTAGTCGCAGCTACAGCCCGAACTGCTGAACGGAATTACAGCAAATTTGGCAAAGAGGTAGCCCTTGGTTCAGTGTCGTGCCTTTTGCTTAAATGGTGTAAATCTGTTCAGTAGTTCCTGAGAAAATCAAAAGTAAAGTCACATATATATCTGGGCGGAGCCTAACCACACATGTCATCGTGAGATCTGATTGGCTGTCAGCACTTCATCCTGGAATTGCTGGCAGCCATCTTGGGACCAATATAAATGATAGTACCTCATTGAAATGCATTGTAGTGAATAGAAGATTTTGAGGGTCACCAAAAGGAGAACTATAAAGGGTGATAACAGGCTTTAGTTACATTAGAATTTATTTGTTGATGGTACCATACTAATTTTAGGAATTGTGGTGTATTCTAAGGTGATTTTACCATGTGAAAAACCTTCTGCTGGGATATCATGAATCATGTTTGAGAGAACACTATTTTCTCATGCTTGTCCCATGGAGGTTTGGAAGGTACTCCAGAAGCTAAAATGAGAGCATATTTTCTGTAAATTCACATTATCTTTCTCACTCATGTGAGAATGAAGTCTGACATTCTCAGTAAAACATGTACATCCAACAAGGGCAGAGACTGTCAGTTGATTCCTTTGTGTTCTACTGCAGCTTCCCAGAGTGTTCTAAAGAACAACTAGCGTGCTAACAGCCTTACTTATGACAAAAGTATGGCACACCTGAAGCCATCTTGATTGGAATAAACTGGTAACACTTAAACAATTTAATTTAAAAAGGAACAAAATGATGGGGTTCATTTTGTCATAGAAATTATGGTTAGTGCTGTAGAAAGAAAAATTAGGACATGTTTCAAGTGTGATCTCAAATATCTTCCTGTTATATTTCAACAGGAGCAGCCTGTCAGTTGATTCCTTTGTGTTCTACTGCAGCTTCCCAGAGTGTTCTAAAGAACAACTAGAGCGCTAACAGCCTTACTTATGACAAAAGTATGGCACACCTGAAGCCATCTTGATTGGAATAAACTGGTAACACTTAAAACATTTAATTTAAAAAGGAACAAAATGATGGGGTTCATTTTGTAATAGAAATTATGGTTAGTGCTGTAGAAAGAAAAATTAGGACATATTTCAAGTGTGATCTCAAATATCTTCCTGTTATATTTCAACAGGAGCAGCCTGCCAGTTGATGCCTTTGTGTTCTACTGCAGCTTCCCAGAGTGTTCTAAAGAACAACTAGAGCGCTAACAGCCTTACTTATGACAAAAGTATGGCACACCTGAAGCCATCTTGATTGGAATAAACCAGTAACACTTAAAACATTTAATTTAAAAAGGAACAAAATGAGGGGTTCTTTTTGAAATAGAAATTATGGTTAGTGCTGCAGAAAGAAAAATTAGGGCATGTTTTAAGTGAGATCTCAAATCCTCTTCTATTTCATTAGAAAATTCTGACATGCAGACTGAAACAATCACTTTCAATACCAGCAGCAGACTACCAGTTAACTCCCTGGTGAGCAGTAGCTTTACTGCAGTGATCTAATGAGCAACTAGAGTGCTAACATTCTGAATTTATGGCAGATGTGAGACACATCTGAATGCCTTCTTGATGGAATCAAAGTAAAAACTGAAAGCATTTCCTACTGAGGAGACTGCAGTAAATGAAGAAATTAGGAAACTTCATAACAAAGAAGTCTTCCAAGATGGCCACCAGTGAAAAAAGAGCCCAAATGTAGCACAAATATTACCCAGATGTAGCCCACATATAGCCCAATGACAAAAGTGTGCAAAACACTTTTTATTTTTAGTTTTTGCAGTTTTATGTAGTGCAGACTGGTCAGGTATTGGAGCATTGCATCTTAAAACATGACCCCCTACACTACAAAAACACCACTGCACTACCTTAAACCCTAAAACACTACCCCCAGCACGACCCCCTACACTACCCAAACACCACTGCACTAACCTAAGTCCTAAAACACT